>OY744545.1:69828338-69845838 GCA_963556195.1 Sepiola atlantica | reverse complement strand
AAACTTTGAAAACCTCGCTCTTACTATTTAAAACTTTGTAAACTACGCTCTTACTATTTAAAACTTCGAAAACTTCGCTCTTACTATTTAAAACTTTGAAAACCTCGCTCTCACTATTTAAAACTTTGAAAACCTCGCTCTCACTATTTAAAACTTTGAAAACCTTGCTCTTACTATTTAAAACTTTGAGAACCTCACTATTACCATTTAAAACTTTGAAAACCTCACTCTTACCATTTAAAACTTTGAAAACCTCGCTCTCACTATTTAACACTTTTAAAACCTCGCTCTTACCATTTAAAACTTTAAAAACCTCACTCTTACCATTTAAAACTTAGAAAACCTCGCTCTCACTATTTAACACTTTTAAAACCTCGCTCTTACCATTTAAAACTTTGAAAACCTCGCTCTTACTATTTAAAACTTTGAACACCTCGTTCTTAACATTTAAAACTCTAAAAACTTCGCTCTCACTATTTAAAACTTTGAAAACGTCGCTCTTACTATTTAAAACTTTGAAAACCACGCTCTCACTATTTAAAACTTTGAAAACCTCGCTCTTACTATTTAAAATTTTGAAAACCTGGCTCTTACTATTTAAAACTTTGAAAACCTCGCTCTTACTATTTAAAACTTAGAAAACCTCGCTCTCACTATTTAAAACTTTGAAAACCTCGCTCTTACTATTTAAAACTTTGAACACCTCGTTCTTAACATTTAAAACTTCAAAAACTTCGCTCTCACTATTTAAAACTTTGAAAACGTCGCTCTTACTATTTAAAACTTTGAAAACCACGCTTTCACTATTTAAAACTTTGAAAACCTCGCTCTTACTATTTAAAACTTTGAAAACCTGGCTCTTACTATTTAAAACTTTGAAAACCTCGCTCTCACTATTTAAAACTTTGAACACCTCGCTCCTTCTATTTAAAACTTTGAATACCTCGCTCTCACTATTTAAAACTTTGAAAACCTCGCTCTCACTATTTAAAACTTTGAGAACCTCACTGTTACCTTTTAAAACTTTGAAAAACTCACTCTTACCATTTAAAACTTTGAAAACCTCGCTCTCACTATTTAAAACTTTGAAAACCTCGCTCTCACTATTTAAAACTTTGCAAACCTCGCTCTTACTATTTAAAACTTTGAATACCTCGCTCTCACTATTTAAAACTTTGAAAACCTCGCTCTTACTATTTAAAACTTTGAAAACCTTGCTCTTACTATTTAAAACTTTGAAAACCTCGCTCTCACTATTTAAAACTTTGAGAACCTCACTCTTACCTTTTAAAACTTTGAAAACCTCGCTCTTACTATTTAAAACTTTGAAAACCTCGCTCTTACTATTTAAAACTTTGAAAACCTCGCTCTTACTATTTAAAACTTTGAAAACCTCGCTCTTACTATTTAAAACTTTGAAAACCTCGCTCTCACTATTTAAAACTTTGAAAACCTCGCTCTCACTATTTAAAACTTTGAACACCTCGCTCTTTCTATTTAAAACTTTGAATACCTCGCTCTCACTATTTAAAACTTTGAAAACTTCGCTCTTACTATTTAAAACTTTGAAAACCTCGCTCTTACTATTTAAAACTTTGAAAACCTCGCTCTTACTATTTAAAACTTTGAAAACCTCGCTCTCACCATTCAAAACTTCAAAAACTTCGCTCTCACTATTTAAAACTTTGAAAATCTCGCTCTCACTATTTAAAACTTTGAAAACCTCGCTCTCACTATTTAAAACTTTGAAAACCTCGCTCTCACTATTTAAAACTTTGAAAACTTCGCTCTCACTATTTAAAAGATTTAAAACCTCGCTCTCACTATTTAAAACTTTGAAAGTCTCGCTCTCACTATTTAAAACTTTGAAAACCTCGCTCTTTTTAAAACTTTGTAAACCTCGCTCTTACCATTTAAAACTTCGAAAACTTCGCTCTTACTATTTAAAACTTTGAAAACCTCGCTCTCACTATTTAAAACTTTGAAAACCTCGCTCTCACTATTTAAAACTTTGAAAACCTCGCTCTTACTATTTAAAACTTTGAGAACCTCACTCTTACCATTTAAAACTTTGAAAACCTCGCTCTTATTATTTAAAACTTTGAAAACCTCGCTCTTACTATTTAAAACTTTGAAAACCTCGCTCTCACTATTTAAAACTTTGAAAACCTCGCTCTCACTATTTAAAACTTTGAAAATCTCGCTCTCACTATTTTAAACTTTGAAAACCTCGCTCTCACTATTTAAAACTTTGAAAACCTCGCTCTCACTATTTAAAACTTTGAAAACCTCGCTCTAACCATTTAAAACTTTGAGAACCTCACTCTTACCATTTAAAACTTTGAAAACCTCACTCTTACCATTTAAAACTTTGAAAACCTCGCTCTCACTATTTAACACTTTTAAAACCTCGCTCTTACCATTTAAAACTTTGAAAACCTCACTCTTACCATTTAAAACTTAGAAAACCCTGCTCTCACTATTTAAAACTTTGAAAACCTCGCTCTTACCATTTAAAACTTTGAAAACCTCGCTCTTACTATTTAAAACTTTGAACACCTCGTTCTTAACATTTAAAACTTCAAAAACTTCGCTCTCACTATTTAAAACTTTGAAAACGTCGCTCTTACTATTTAAAACTTTGAAAACCACGCTCTCACTATTTAAAACTTTGAAAACCTCGCTCTTACTATTTAAAATTTTGAAAACCTGGCTCTTACTATTTAAAACTTTGAAAACCTCGCTCTTACTATTTAAAACTTTGAAAACCTCGCTCTCACTATTTAAAACTTTGAAAACCTCGCTCTTACTATTTAAAACTTTGAACACCTCGTTCTTAACATTTAAAACTTCAAAAACTTCGCTCTCACTATTTAAAACTTTGAAAACGTCGCTCTTACTATTTAAAACTTTGAAAACCACGCTCTCACTATTTAAAACTTTGAAAACCTCGCTCTTACTATTTAAAACTTTTAAAACCTGGCTCTTACTATTTAAAACTTTGAAAACCTCGCTCTCACTATTTAAAACTTTGAACACTTCGCTCTTTCTATTTAAAACTTTGAATACCTCGCTCTCACTATTTAAAACTTTGAAAACCTCGCTCTCACTATTTAAAACTTTGAGAACCTCACTCTTACCTTTTAAAACTTTGAAAAACTCACTCTTACCATTTAAAACTTTGAAAACCTCGCTCTCACTATTTAAAACTTTGAAAACCTCGCTCTCACTATTTAAAACTTTGCAAACCTCGCTCTTACTATTTAAAACTTTGAATACCTCGCTCTCACTATTTAAAACTTTGAAAACCTCGCTCTTACTATTTAAAACTTTGAAAACCTCGCTCTTACTATTTAAAACTTTGAAAACCTCGCTCTCACTATTTAAAACTTTGAGAACCTCACTCTTACCTTTTAAAACTTTGAAAACCTCGCTCTTACTATTTAAAACTTTGAAAACCTCGCTCTTACTATTTAAAACTTTGAATACCTCGCTCTCTCTATTTAAAACTTTGAAAACCTCGCTCTCACTATTTAAAACTTTGAAAACCTCGCTCTCACTATTTAAAACTTTGAACACCTCGCTCTTTCTATTTAAAACTTTGAATACCTCGCTCTCACTATTTAAAACTTTGAAAACCTCGCTCTTACTATTTAAAACTTTGAAAACCTCGCTCTTATTATTTAAAACTTTGAAAACCTCGCTCTTACTATTTAAAACTTTGAAAACCTCGCTCTCACTATTTAAAACTTTGAAAACCTCGCTCTCACTATTTAAAACTTTGAAAATCTCGCTCTCACTATTTTAAACTTTGAAAACCTCGCTCTAACCATTTAAAACTTTGAAAACCTCGCTCTCACTATTTAAAACTTTGAAAACCTCGCTCTAACCATTTAAAACTTTGAAGTTTCACACGTGTTTTCATCATTTTACCCTTGATAATCATTAACTGATTTTACCCTATTTTAATCCTATTAAAGACAGATTCACGATGCATTAACAAATCAATTTCCTGGAAAAGTATTCAATATTAATATATACAGATACATAGACATTCGAAGATCCATAATGGATAAGCCCAAATAAGATCCCCTCGACACGGCTATACACTGGCTCAACTAAAAGCACTCAGTTGGATACTCCACCAGACCAGATGAATTTTTCTCTCATGCTTGAACTCGATCGCCAGTGAAGATATAGAGAACTGCAGACTGCCAGTATTGGTATATAGACCTACTTTAGGAAAACGGAGAAACTTCAAGCCATTTATGCAGTGACTTGTTGTATCCGTTCAATACGAGATGGACGAGGAGAGTTTGAATTACCTACTAGACACCATCTTCGAGTGTCTTCCGTCTCTCTGTACAAGGGTTTCTTAGGACAACCTGAAACGAGGATACTTGACCTTATTAGTTAATCATGACCAAATTAGCTATCAGAGTAGAAAATAATGAAGGGGCGGGATTTTGCTGCTCGTCGGGTGGATCGGGGTATTTTTCTGATGGGTTATAAGTGTATTGCATGGAAGTACGCAACACTACGGCGATCCAAACAGAAGGTAGAGCCTGGCAGACAGTGCGAGACCTCTTTGATAAGAATTTCTATTTTCATTCTTTCCAAGGACAGGCTAGTGATTAGTGCACCAGCTAAGATGTGTCAACAGTATTCATTGAACAGGCGAATGGTGGCTTTGTAGGGATATAGGATACTGGCAGATGTTAGATTTTTTCTAGCCCGGTAGAAGGAGCCTACCTTCTTTTTGCACCAATTTGTAATCAATTAAAAACTATAAATTCTTTTTTGTACGCGTCCATCTTCTCTCTGACGTGTATATTGATATCCCGTTCAAAAGATCAGTCTAGTATTGTTATATTTTTCGCTTCGCATTTGCGTCAGATAGTGTCATTTGCATTACGTACCACTATTATTATTTACAGTATTCTCACCGGTGCAAAGTCAAGTTCATATATATTATCGATATATTCCCAACGAGATAAAACTCGAAGGGAGAGCCAATAGAATATGTGACTGTAAAGATTAATTATTTATTTACTGTTTTTCTGTATCTTATCTGTCTCGTGTTGGGAGGTTTTATTATTAAATCGTCATAATCCCTAATACTTGGGTATTTGTGTATTTCACAATAACTTAAAAAAAGAAGCTACTAACTCCTTCCTTCCGACGTATGCCTAGCATCGGGCGGAATTTCAATGAACATGGTATTATTACAAAAACTTCTTGTCCGTCAAAACATTACCATACGACTACTTCCCTGCAGACTACAACATAGTCGTCTTAAAAGTTAATGTCAACAAAATTTGGGAATAACCTGTCTCTATAAGTAATCAAATTTTGTACATTTCATTCATCATTTTAATCTAACCCTAACCCTAAACACTCGACTGCTTCCCTGAATACTACAATATAGTCGTCTCAAAAGTTACTGTCAACAAAATTCGGAGCTAAACAGTTTCCATAACTTTTCAAAGTTTGTTCATTTTCAATCTTCTCATAATGTTATTCATCATTCAATGGCAATCCATCAATCTCACTAAGTTTTATCTTCGATTGATTTTCGGCATTGGTAAAACAAATGACAGCATTTTCAAACACCCACCTTTTAATTCAAACACTTAACTGAAAAAAAATACAATTGTATTGAAAATAATTGTCCTTAACACAAACTTTTATTTAACTAAAAATCCGTGTTTGCTTTACCGGATAACATGCTATTCAGTACAATCAGCAATAACAGTGTTATTTTTGTTTCGAAACTTTTGAGATGACAATTGATGAATTTTACGGTCGGAGATTACATCGGCCGAAACGTTGTGATAATAACATTCGAGATGAGAACAGTAGTCCAAATGATAAAAAAATTAGAACGATGGTTTTATTTCAAGATTTAATAATCAATATTATTATCCACAAATCAGAAAAACTACTTAACCAACAAGCAACTGTTTCTGAGTCATTTCCTGTCGGCTCACAATCTCATATTGCTAGATTTTTCACTTCGCACTTGCGCTACACATAACCGGCTCCAAGGGCTTCTGTTGAAATATCAGAAGTCGACAAGATGATTGCAGTAGGTCACAACTGAGAGCCTCACTTTAAAAAAAATTATTATTTGTTATAGTTCACTCTAAACAAGGTAGGACGCCACTGTAGCCGTAAAGGGGCTACTGAATATTAGGGAGTACGTTTTGGGGGTCATCCTAAGTTGTGAGCTGTGCCACGAGCTGTCTGTTTACATTAGTTTTAAATTTCTGCATGCCATTATAGTCGGAATAACAGGGAGCAGGGAGGGAGTTCCAGAGGCCGCCAGCATGAGCAAAAAAACTGTTGAAGTAAAAAGGTATCCGGCACCTGGGGACCTCCACAGTAAATGGATGGGACTTAGCTGATTGTTGGGTTCGTCTAGTGTATTTACGTCGAGGGGACCAGGGCAGCAAATTCATCAGAGCACAGTGCATGAAAGTATTTCTAAAACAGACACAAGAATGAAACATACGACAGGGGCTGGAGCTTGGTGGATAGTGAGGGACCTATCAGATTAGATTTTGGGGGCCTTTTTTTGGATTGAGAGACTGCACCAGACCAGATGTGACAAACATGCATGGGCGGATGAATTTCAATCCTGGCTTGAGGCACTAACTGGTCTAGCCGCAGTAATTCAATAGTTGAACACCTTCAGTCTTCTGATTTTGTTGTATTTCTTGTAAGAAATGTCGACCATCTCAAGTGCAAACCTAAAAGATGAAGGGTGTGGCAGGCTAAGAAGTTCATAATGAACAATGTTACGCAATCTTATGCAACAAGTTAATAAAAGTGAAATAACGAACAATGTGACAAAATCGCATTAAACAATTGTATGAGGCTGACATTTTATTATGTGTGTGTATAGTTGGCCTCAGATTTCTTTCAGTCCAAGTTTGGGGGAGCGTGAAACCCATTACAATATTTAGACAGGAGTTTAGGTTTTATTTATATGCATTCGGCAATATCTAGTGCTTGTCGTATTTGATTGAAATATTTGGTTCTTTGGAAGTAGGCTGTGTTTTGTGTGCTACGAAGTTTGTGATTATCAAATAGCAGTAATACAATCGCCATGATCTAAGTTCCATTTCCCCTCTCACCAATGTGTATGCATACTAGTATCTCTTCTAAATGCTTTATGCGTTTAACCTAACCCTAACCCTAACCTGAGACCCCCTTCTAGTTTTCGCGTTGCATAAAACAGACAAACACGATTCCTAGATTTATTGGCGGTAATTCCGATTGACAAGGCAAAGTTATGAGTTTAAGTGCTCCAGGATGAGTCGTGTACATTACGACCGGAAGTCGACGATTCCTGAAGCGAAGAAAGGATCGAATCAGCGAAACATCCGTCTATTTTTAGCCTAGTGTGAAACAACACTTCCGTTCCATACAGCACTTTCTCTGTTCCTCTCTGTCTTCCTATATCTCTCTCACCATTCTCTGTATCGCTTCTCATCTCGCGCTCTCTCCATATATACATACATACATTAGACACCCACATATGTAGATATATATTATTTAAATTATGAACATTCTACATCAGAATAAAAAATAAATAGGAATAAAAATATTGACAGTCCTTTACACAATAACTGAACCATTTAAAAGATTAATAGAATCGCTTTTAGAAACGGGCGTGGGCAGAACTTCAATAATTCACTTTCTGGTACTTTGTTACATTAGAATCCGCGCTAACTTTGACCATGACTCTAACCCTAAACCCTAACCCTAACCCTTACCCTAACCTATAACCCTAACCTTTAACCTTTACCCCTAACCTTGACACTTTACCCTAACTCTAACCCTAACCCTAACCTGCAATAATCTACTTTGTGGTACTTTGTTACATTAGAATCCACACTAACTTTGACGATGAACCTAACCCTAAACCCTAACCCTAACACTTACCCTAACATTAAACTCTAACCTTAAACCTAACCCTAAACCCTAACCCTAACCCTAACCCTAACCCTAAACCCTAACCCTAAACCCTAACCCTAACCATTACACTTACCCTAACATTAAACCCTAACCTTTAACCTAACCCTAAACCCTAACCCTAACCCTAACCCTAAACCTTACCCTAACCCTAACCCTAACCCTTAACCCTTAACCCTAACCTGCAATAATTCACTTCGTGGTACTTTGTGACATTAGGATCCGCGCTAACTTTAACCCTAACCCTCAACCCTAACCCTAATCCTAACCCTAACCTTAAACCCTAACCCTAACTCTATTGCTAACCCTAACCCTAACTTGCCCCTGACTCTGACCCTAACCCAAACCCTTACGACGGAGTCAAAGTTAGCGCTGGTCCTAATGTAACAAAGCACCCACTTTGTATATAAAGTTAAGTATGTGTATGTGTTTATATATTTTCATGCATAGGATTCACTCCTAAACTTATACTCATCATTATGGATGTTCAAACACAGCTGATAGACGCAATGGTGGGTAATGTGGTTTATATTTAGTTTAATTTGGTTTCATGCAAACGTGACAAACAGTGGGTGGAAAACTTTCGTATACTTTTGACATTTGTGAAACATTAACAATAAATATTATCCAAATTTCAGTTTGCATGTAATTTAATGGTTTTTAGGGGACACAACTTCTTATAGGAAAATTTAAATTTAGATTTGCATTAAATTTGATCCATAGATTTTAGATTGCAAGTAAGTCAGATTGCATGAATTTCAACACCCTCTTTAAGCTTAAGTCTTAAATTTGAGAAATTTCTCAGAGCAAAATGATGTAATAACTTTTGCTTAAAATTTAAATAAGGATACTAGACATAAGGTTTAGTAGCATTTTATATTGATTTTAATATTCGTAAGGGGGCATAAAAGTGGTGGATAACTCTTCTGTTCTGAGAATTCATTTCATGAGACTGAAATAACGAACCATGTTATACAATTTTATAAAACAATTTTCAGAGATTGAAAATTGTTTTGTGAGAGTGAAATTTGATAACGCAGCTGACCAGTTGGCCTGATATTTCTTTCAGGCAAACTTTGGATAAGAGCAATCGTTAACAAAATGGCGACGGAAATCTGATGCTTGTTATCATATGCATTACGTAATCTCTAGTGTATGTTGCGTTTGATTAGAATGTTGGCCTATGCTTAGGAATAGGATATTTTTGTTTTCTGCTAAGTCTGTGATTATTAAATCTGAGTTAAAGATGAAAGTTTGTTAAGCCTATGTATCCGAAATCCGGGCATTTAGTACAAAAGATTTAATATAAAAGACGCACGCACACAATACATACACTGGAACATCTGTAAAAATGTAAACATCCAATGTAGCACTAGGTCCTGGGAACATCTACCCGAGAGGACTGTGGGAAATGATAAGTATACTATACATTATGATTATGTAGTTCCTACATCTACCTACCTGGAAAATGCAGCAGTCAAACCGGAAATAGTCATATTAAATAAGGCAGAAAGAGAGGCAACACTGATTGAGGTGAGTGTTCCAAATGACAGTGGCTTAAACAGAGCAGAGAGGAAGAAGGTGACAAAATACCAAGGCCTAATGTATGATATGAAGAGAAACTGGAACCTCAAAAACATCAGCATTATCCCAGTTATAATAGGAGCTAAAGGCCTCATGAAGAAAAAATTCAAAAAGCATTTGGAAAGTATTCCCGGAAAATCAAGTGCAAAAGAAATGCAAATAATTGCACTTAAGGGAACGGCCAAAATCCTTAAAAGAGCACTCGGTTGGAGCGTCTAAATAGCAGGTGATATTCTGGCATTTGCAAGAATGCCTCGTCCCCATGCTAACGAAAACAGAAATAAGAAAAAAAATCAGGACAGTTTGAATTACCTACTAGACACTATCCTCAAGTATCTTTGGTCTCTCTGTACAGGGGTTTGTCAGGAAAACCTGACATGAGGATACTTCACCCTACAAGTAAACACTGACCAAATATTCAAAATAATATAGTATTCTCAGCCTAAATAGGATCCTCTCAGCGCGACTATACACTGGCTCATACGAGAAATGGTGCACCTTCTCCTAGTGATGTTACCTCAAGTAACAGCACTTCGCTGGGAGGTGACGGTGGTTAAGTGGATATCGACACGGACTGAAGGCTGGGGGTTCCAAGTTCGAATCGAGTAGGTTCCACAGTACCACTGTCACTTAGGGATGTTGGCAATCTTCTTGTGGTTCTTCCCATAAGTACCCGATGTCTTTCCAGAAGGATTTCTAACTAGGAAAACATCGGGGAAACTAATGCCATCTGATTCACACGAAAGAACAATAAGAAGAAGAGGCACTTTACTGGATACTCCACCAGACTAAGTTGAATTCTTGTCCTGGAATCCTGTAAGACCAAGAGACAACAAAAAAGATATACTATAACATAGTTAACTGATCAATTAGAGAGATGAAATTAATGTTCTTAACTTCTTTACTAACTTTTGAGAAATAAAGGAGAATTTAAATCGATTATTTGAATATCAATGTATCTTATATATAGAAGTAAAATAAATTAAAAAAAAATATATATATATATAGTCTAGGCGCACTGAAGAGCTGTGATATAGCGAAACATTCTGTCAATGACTATATAACTATAGATGACTATATAAAAAACCCTTCTAGAGTTGAGCACTGTCGTTAAATGATATCGCCTGCTAAACGTAATTCAAAACTCTTTGTAAAAATAGAGCACTATAAAAGTTGCGGTCAATGTTTATATTAAACATTATAGACATAATTTACCACCATCGCCTTTCCCGTGGCTTAGTGGTGTGAGCTGTCGACTATCAATTACATGGTTGAAGCTTCGATCTTTGGCCTAGGAATTGGTGCTAGTCTCGCCGCACTGAAGAGTTGCGATACAGCGAAACAGTCTGTCTGTGAATGACAATATCTATCTATCTATCTATCTATCTATCTATCTATCTCTCTCTCTCTCTCTCTCTCTCTATATATATATATATATATATATATATATATATATAATGTGTGTGTGTTTTTAATGCCTCTTAATTTTTAAATTAACAATTTTATTTATCTACCTCCCACAAGGTAAGATGTGACACAAGGTCGGGAAAGTGGGATTAGATAAGCCAGCTCTCGAGAGGTGAGCACTCTGGGCATTTAAAAATTGCCTGGGCATTCCCGGTAGGGGCGCCTCAGACAGTAAGCAATAAACTTACTCCTCCCCAAAGAGGGCAGGCAAAGCCTGGGAGGGTGCACCTCCTAGAACTGCACAGAACCGGCAACCCCCAATAGACCGGCGTAAATCCAGACCCAAACGCCCGAACAATACCGGTTTATTAGGCGGGGTAAAAAAACCTTGGTTGAATCCTTCAAACCACAAATGTTCCAAGTGTTGCTTGTGCAACGAATCTAAGACTATGACAACTCTGGAATAACGGCAGTCTTTCTCTGCTTCTCATGGTATTATTTCCAGTATTTTGGGACCTTTCTTGTCATTAGATTAAATGTCGGCTCAAGAAAGATGCGGGTTAGAGTTTGCGCAACTCTCGCACCACTAAAGACTCAGGCACCTGTTGGAGTATCCATTGTCAAAAGGTTGGATTAGATATACAACTGTATGGATGATTATTAACTAATGATTAGTGTGCTAGTCTGACTGCTGTTAAAACGGGTTCTGGCGAGAGTTGTAGGTGTGTCCAGAGAGACAATATAAGAATCACGCGCATTATAGTCCGTTGTGTCGTGTGGATTCGATCAGGGGTGGTGGAGAAACATTTACTACGAATTGTGTAACGTGAAGAAATGAAGGCAGGCAAGTTTCTGGCTAATTTGAGAACATCATTCGTGTGAGAGCACCAGATGAGGGTCTGTGACGTAAACACACAGTAACCAATCTATATCTGTCATTCTCTTGGAACAACTTTGACAGGGTGTGTCTGTCTTATACTTGGCCTCATCAGTCATCACCGTATTTGCAGGTGAGACCTCGCACCGGCTTCCTCTACGTCATCGAATTCGAGAAAAGGACGTATACATATATATATATATATATATATGGGAAGAGAAGGATGAAAGTAATCCGACGTGATGAGAAAATGAAAAAGGAAAACCAAAAAATGGATGTTTTTTATGTGTACATCAACGTTTCGTCTTTATTTATAAGACTTCATCAGGATGATAAAATAGAGAAAAAAGAGAAAAAATGTCATGCAAGCACAGATACATGTAGGGTAGACATATTGGCCACTATTTCATTCTATTTTTCCCAATATGTCTACCCTACATGTATCTGTGCTTGCATGACATTTTTTCTCTTTTTTTTTCTCTATTTTATCATCCTGATGAAGTCTTATAAATAAAGACGAAACGTTGATGTACACATAAAAAACATCCATTTTTTGGTTTTCCTTTTTCATTTTCCCATATATATATATATATATATATATATATATATATATATATATATATATATATATATATGAAGAGCTTGAATGCAAAACGCGATGAACGCCATTTTCAAAATTACGAAGCTATCACTACAATAAGTGTTTCATTTCAACACTCGACGACACTTCAAAATCATGTTTTACCTAATATGCTACCGGCATGATTTCTTTTTGCTTTCACTTAAAGTAAGCTTTTAGTTTCAGTCTAGATTTTATATATTCGCCCTTTTATTGTTTAAGGTCTCAATTTAAATAAATTGGATTTATCGCGTTTCGCATTCGAACTTCATATATATACGTATACGGCATAATCACGTTGAGACACCGGTTCCCGTTAGATCGCCGACGTTAAGCAACGTTGAGCCTGGTCAGTACTAAACTGAGTGACTATTTAGGAATTCTAGGTGCTGAAGATACTCTCCGCTTATCGCGGCGTTGTTTCTAGTAGTCCTGGACTTCTCCTTGCCATGGGAATCAGGCAATATTGACTCAAGAGAGGAATGGTTGGGATTACGTAACCCTGACCGAACTATAACCCATTTCTTGAATTATGTAGAAAGAGAAACTAAATGAAACTAAATATAGCCGACATTACGATTACCTACGCCTAACGGTTGAGTTCCAAAAATCATACTAATTGGTTAATTTATGAGTTAATAAAGAAATTACAAATGTACTAACATATACACATAACTGACATTATAGAAATATAATATATTTTATAAGGAATTCTGTAAGTATTTCGTCCGAAATCAGCTCTTTTTCTCTCTCTCTTTATATATACTTACACACACACACACACACACATACACACACACACACACACACATATATATATATATAGAGAGAGAGAGAGAAATTTACCACCCGGACAATTTGCATATCTTTTTCACGGAAATTTTTCTTTTCATTCAATACGTTTTTTTATCAAAAATTATTTTAATAATTTTTAATAATAATTTTCATATTTTTCAAATATTTGAACTTTGTTTTTTTCGAAAGCCAACTTATCCATCTGTATTTCTCCTCTGATGATAAGATTTCGATCTTTGAAAAGCCTTGGCTTAAGGAAAGAATAATAAACACTAGTTTATTACTGAATGCACCTTGCATTGAACAATTGAAATTTGAAATAAATTTGGACAATCGTCGCATATTTATCACTCTTTTTTCTTCTATCTCTCTTTCTCTCTCTCTCTCTCTATATATATATGTATATATATATTGTCTAAATAATCTTTGAGTCATTTTAAACAAAAGAAAAAAGGAAAATACAGTTTAAACTCAAAGAGAAACTAACTAAATTCTAAGATATCGCAGACTTAGCATTCGTTGGAAAATTCATGAATTAAATAGGGGGATTCAAGTATCTAACGGGGAAACAAAAAAACAGGGAACCTTAACTTAACCGTGAAATATTAAAACGCGGAACATCAGCTGTTTACCATGTAACTGTTTCGGAGATTTAAAAACAGGATAGTTACAATATTCATGGCTCTCCAATGGTACGGATCAAACTACCATTTTCCCAATAAACAAGTGTAGATTAATTCAGCTTAAATTTCACTAATATATACATACATACATAAATAAATAAATAATAATAATAATGATAATAATAATAATAATAATAATAATAATAATAATAATAATAATAATGATAATAATATATTACCATTAACCATATCAAATCGCATCAATTATAACAATAATAATAATAATAATAATAATAATCATAATAATAATAATAATAATAATAATAACAATAATGATAATAATAATAATAATAATAATAATAATAATAATAATAATAATAATAATAAAATAATAATAATAATAATAATCATACTATCAAAACACTACACCCAAGAACCATTCCGCAATATGGTAGCTAACAATAAAAGTTACATTGGAAGAAAAAGAAAAAAAGGCAAGTAGATAAGAGGAAGGAAACCTAGCCATACAGATCTAAATACCAAATATATAATTTTATATATATATATATATATATATATATATATATATATATATATATATAAAGTGTTTATATTTAAGATATAAATTTCATGATAAAAACAATTGTAATAGTGTAAGGCTACAGCTATGGTATAAAAATATTGATTTAATTTTAACGACGTCAAAGGTTTGGAAATTCAGATAACTGTTTTTTTTGTTTATTTCCAGTATACAATTATGTCGGCCTACTGTCAAGATATTTATCCAATGCATTTATTTCTTGGGGTGGCTATCTTCAGTGCTAGTTATAACTCGTTCAATTTACTGATTTTAACTTGCAAACCAGATTGATAGAAGAGAAAGAATACGCATTTTAAAAATCTGACAGTAAAATTAACAAAAACATTTTAACTTATCTTTTAATAAACGTAAAGGATAATTTAAAATGTTCATAAAATGAATCCTAACCCTAAACCTAACCCGTTCTGCTCAATACACCTTTCATATATATATATATATATATATATATATATATATATATATATATATATATATATATATATATAAAATACTGTGTATATATAAATAAATATATATGCAGTCAAAAACACTATATATAAAAACTAAACACAGTAAAGCAGTTACCTAAAATCTAAAGCAAGAATGTATACAGTCGCATTCAATAATTGCTATCATATATATATACAGGTGAAACCCAGTGTTAAATTAAGAAAATACTCCATGAACACAAAAGTGACATCAAAAAGCAACAATTCCCTAAATGTACTATTCTCTAATTTCGTAGAATATGGCCAGTTCTTTAACTTTAAACAAGCCACTCTCGTTAAATTCATTCTAAATAAATCTCGCTCATGATTACTTGAATCAGCGCTCATTATAAATCCGGACGCAAATAATGTAATGGCTGCTACAATGTTTCTCCTTTTAACAGAATAAATACTAAACGAACAAAGCTTCAACTTAAATTCATTTTAACTATTTTAACAACACATTCCTGAAAGAACCATGTACCTCCAACTTCTTATGAACACCATGTTAGCTATTTAAACACCACATTCCTGACGAAACCATGTACCTCCAACTTCTTATGAACACCATGTTAGCTATTTTAACACCACATTCCTGACGAAACCATGTACCTCCAACTTCTTATGAACACCATGTTAGCTATTTTAACACCACATTCCTGACGAAACCATGTACCTCCAACTTCTTATGAACACCATGTTAGCTATTTTAACACCACATTCCTGACGAAACCATGTACCTTCAAACTTCTTATGAACACCATGTTAGCTATTTTAACACCACATTCCTGACGAAACCATGTACCTTCCAACTTCTTATTAACATCTCTATCAAAACACACCGCATATTTAAATTTTTGACACCTATATTTTTTGCGAAGAAAAATACATTCTCTCTATGTCATAGACAGGCGTCTTACATATTATTTTTTTTTACTCCTATTTCATTTTTGAACATCTTAGAAAAATCTTTGAACCATCAAATCATAACCTCGATGTACGTATAAACAATTTTCAGTTTTCCGTTGTCATATTTCATACATATATATATATATATATATATATATATATATATATATATATATATATATATATATATATATACTAGAGTAGACGTGAAATGACTAGATAGAAAAAATTTGAAAAATAGTACTTACATGAAACAAGACAGCTATCTGAAATGAGAAAAAGTAACATGATTTGATAACGATCATTATTATTATTATTATTATTATTATTATTATTATTATTATTATTATTATTATTATTATTATATTGAAAGTGTATATACAATCAATTAACATCATTTACTTATGCACATGCAGTAATACATATAAAAATGGATTAGAAATGACACAATGGTAAAATTATATTAGATATGTGGATAGGAACATATTAAGATAGGCACAAATAAAGAGATTCATATAGATACATAGATATTTAGGAAATGCATATATATATATATGTACATTATATATATATGTACATTATATATATATATATATATATATATATATATATATATATATATATATATATATATATATATATATAATTAATTAATTTACCCACATATACAAAAACACAACTGCCCTCCTTCTGATTTAAGACACATTCTAGTTACTAACACTAAAATTATACATTCCAAAACCAATTTAAAAAAATAAAAATACTGGAAGCTATCTACATTGTTCCCATGACAATAACAAGTATCACTTTTGGTGTAGACCAGAATAAGAACATAAAAGAATATGCGGAATATGTCAATTTTACATGAAAATTGTTAAAACGGCGGTGACACACAATACGTACGGCAGCATGGTTTAGTTCTTTGATCATAGTCTAAGGGCAGGATGACTATCAGAAATACAAGTGAACTATAAGGCCGTTAGAGTTTAAACAGTCTGCTCAGTGGGTCAACCTATCTTCGGGTCGCGCCAAATAAAGGGCAGATTTACCTTTTTCATTTCCCGCCGCGTCAGAAAAACGCCAGAAGCGCTCTCTCACATTCAAACTAATATTTCTCGAAGAGGGAATCGTTATATATAATGAAGTATTCAAACATTTTGAAGGGGTTTAGGGGGGGGGGGTTGAGGGTTCGGGTTAAGGGTTAAAAGTTAAGGGTTAGGGGCTGGGGTTAGGTCTTAGGGGTTAGGGGTTAGGGGTTAGGGGTTAAGGTGGGGGTTGGGGGTTAGGGTTAGGGTTAGGGGTTGGGGTTAGGGTTTAGGGGTTAATGTGGGGGTGGGGGGTTAGGGTTAGGGTTACGGTTAGGGGTAGGGATAGAGGTTAGAGTTAGGTGTATTCTTGCCACTTAGAAGTCGTTCAGGCGGGAGTACGTAATCTTTAAAATCTTGAGGGTTAAGAGTCCTGAGATTGCAAAGAACAGAACAGGGCAGGTGCTGCCTCAGTCCCCTACCTCGTCAAACTGACTGTCAAAAACGTATCTGCATTTGGTATGAACTGTCATAGAAGATGTTCGTACAACAATCACTGAAAGATCTCTACTCAGAATAAAATTTGATAAATCAGCTTAAATGTTATGTAAGT
>OY744545.1:69760838-69823338 GCA_963556195.1 Sepiola atlantica | reverse complement strand
CCAACTTTTCAAGCGTCAATGGAATCCAAATGCCTAAGATTTTAAATTCAACCCCAACCGGAAATATATTTTGTCGCAATTAATGGAATAATAAAATCACCAACAAAAAATATATTTTGCTCTGAATTTTCATTGAGTACTCTCATAAACCCGGTTACAACTTCCTTCGGATTTATACCCCTTGGATATTTGTAACAAGTTAATTATATATATATATATATATATATATATATATATATATATATATTAATTTATTTTATACGCACATAAAAGTAATCCATGGACACGTGTTTCTGGCTCACAGCCATCATCAGCGTGGCTAACTTAGACAAGGATCGAACCGTGGATATTTTGATGTAATTATTTCTATTGATGATTGCAGCGTTTGTTGTTTTTTGCTCACTACTATTTCGTTATTAAGTGATGAAGAAACAACGAACGCTGAAATTACCAATAAAAAATACATAAAAATACATTAAATATTTAGGTGATAAAAAATCGTACATAGTTCAAGACAGGACGTCTTGGTCCGATGGTAAAACGCTGGACTATAGACATTAATATCGAAGGTTCGATCATTGTCTAAGTTAGCCATGCTGATAACGGCTGTGGGCCAGAAACACATGTTCATGGATTACTTTTATGTACGTATAAAATTAATTAAAAAAAATATATATATTAACGAAAAATACGTCTTATAAAGTTAAGGGCGACTAATAATGGAATTTTCTGCATCTTAATCACTTAGGAAAGTGAGACAAGCGAAGTAGTAGTAAGCAAAAGAACGACGAACGCTGCAATCACCAATAAAAATAATTACATAAAAATACATTATATATATATATATATATATATATATATATATATATATATATATATATATATATATATATATATATGTGTGTGTGTGTGTGTGAGGGAATGTCTATTAACATGAATGTAATCTTTTATAAAACGCTTCCATTTCAATCTACAGAGCAAGTATTGTAATTCAAGTAAGCGATTTTCGACCCTTTACGCCACAGTAATACATCGGAAATAAAAGCCTCTCGCCCTCCGGCCCATTGCAGCTAATTCCAACATTGGCATCAATTTAAAATAATAAAACATTTCTGAAAAAAGAATTTTAAAGATATAACGACAAAAAAAAAAACCTACATGCATTTTAGGAATATTTTTCAATTAACTCTTAAAATATCATCGACATTGGGCTACAAAAGAAAAGCGAAGAATGAAAAAAAAAAAATGTCCGACATGTTCTTAAATGACGAATACGAACGTTGACAAAAGAACGTGCGATGACGTCATGAATTTAATGGCGGCAAGAAAAAAAAAACGTGCTAAGAAAAGAATAGAAAAACACAGGAAATAATCCGCACATGTTGCGGTCAATCAACAATTGTTCATTTTTACATTGTTTAGTTTCGTTCAGTTTATGTTTGTTGCTGTGTCGGTTCACCCGTACTCACGTTTAGTGATAGCATTTTTATCACTAAACGACCAGATTGAACCGACGCAACTTAAGAATAATTGTACTTATCTTTTTCTTTACTCCTGCATTTACGAACGTCTGATCTCGGGCGTAATTTATTGGGATCTATATTTTACTAGAAAAAATGTTACGCGTTGCGTCATCCATTGAGCTTATGTAAGAGTGTTTCAATCAGAAAAAGTGAGTTTGTAAAGGCAGTTAAATTATTCAAAAAAACTATATATTTCTATTGGCTATATCTTTCCCTTTCTTAAAGCCCCTCTCCTCTTTTGCTTTTTTATCTCTTTGTTTCTCGGCAGCTAGTGGTTACGTAGCATTAATATTATACTTTCTCTATCTCTCTCTCTCTCTCTCTCTCTCTCTCTCTCTTTATGTCTCTGTCTCTCTCTCTCTCTTTCTCTTGAAGCTGGAGTACATGAGATCTATATTGTACTAGAAAAATATGTAACGCGTTGAGTCATCCATTGATCTTATGTAAAAGTGTTTTAATAAGAAAAAGTGAGTTTGTAAAACCAGTTAAATAATTAAACTTTCTATTGGCTATATCTTCCCCTTTCTTACAGTTGCTCTGCTATTCAATCTTTGTTATCTCTGTTTTCATGCAGCTAGCGGTTAAGTAGTAGTAATATTACACCCCCTCTCTCTCACTCTCTCTCTCTCTCTCTCTGCTTCTTTGTAGCTAGTGGTTTAATAGTATTAATATTAATCTCTCTCTCCCCCCCTCTGTCTCTCTCGTTTATAATGAGCTGATGTGCATGGAGGCATGGACACGATTAAATCTTTTCTCGAAAGATATATATATATATATATATATATATATATATATATATATATATATATATATATATATATATATATATATGTGTGTGTGTCTGTGTGTGTGTGTAAAGGAGTAAGGCTACCAACATTTGTAAAAAGTTTTTTTTCAACATTTATTTTTTATTTTTTTATTTTATCATTTTATAATTTTATATAACGCGTTTCAAGCGCTCTCGTCAGATATGTAAATCAATGGATTTACATATCTGATGAGAGCGGACCACCGCTTGAAACGCGTTATATAAAATTATAAAATAGAAAAATAAAAAATAAATGTTGAAAAAACTGTTTACAAATGTTGGTAGCCTTACTCCTTTACATATATACTTTTCTTTCGTTGGAACTTCAATAATACTGTACTACCCTTATATATATATATATATATATATATATATATATATATATATATATATATATATATATATATATATATATATATATACATATATATACATATACATATATATACACATATATATATATACATATATATATATATACATATATATATATATATATACATATATATATATATATATATATATATATATATATATATATATATATATATATATATATATATATATACATTTAAAAATGATGCGCGGAAATCTCTCTAAGGCCCTTTCCACTATCATCTCGTCAGGAGAAAATCGATAGTTTTAAGGGCCTGATAGAGATTTCCGCGTATCATTTTTAAATGTATTTATAAGTTTTGTACCTCAAAACATTATATATATATATATATATATATATATATATATATATATATATATATATAGAGAGAGAGAGAGAGAGAGAGAGAGAGAGACAGACAGACAGACAGACAGACAGACAGACAGATAGATAGAGAAGGAAAAAGAGAGAGAGAAAGAAGGTCAAAATATAGCGCGTACATATAGACTAATTAAAAATGTTGTCTTCTTTTCTTCAAATATAACTGGCTTTGCAAGCTCAATTTTTCCTGATTCAAAAAATCGAACCCGAGCTCAGTGGGTGACCTAACGGATCGCCTTTTATTTCTAGTCGTTACATAAAAGATACACCTGAAGAAGGCCGGGGGTTACAGCGGCCGAAACGTTGTGAGAATAACACTCAGGATGAGAACAGTAGTCCGAATACTCCAAATTCTACAAAATATCAATCCTCACATAAAAAATTCAGAAACCCATAAAATACATGTTAAAATATTCCTTGGTTTTGGGATTGAGTTATATTTCATAAAGAAATCTATTTTAATTGTTCTAATAAGCTATAATTTTCAATTTACTCATTAAATGACCCATCTCTTACTCTCTCTCTCTCACTCTTATTTTATACGATGTTAATTAGCCTCGCTTCCACCACTCTCTCTCTCTCTCTTTCTCTCTCTCTCTCTCCCTCTATCTCACTCTGCTTCTTTGTTAATGAACAGTTAAACATAATAACAATGAAACAGAAGATTCAAGTTGTCCATTATAGATAGGGAATATATCTAAAAGTAGTAATACTATTTACCCCATAGCTGGAGAGAGATAGATAGATAGATAGAGAGAGGGGAAATGTAGCGAACAGAAATACTAAATTTTGATTGTATCTTTTTATTTAAAAAAAAATGTAACTGGCTTTGCAAACTCAATTTTTCCTGATTCAAACAATCTAACCCGAAGTCAATGGGTGACTCAACGGCTCACATGTATATCTAGTTGTTACATAAATGCAAACAGCACACGCCATGCAGCAAACGATGCAGCAGACGCCATGCAGCAAACGGTGCAGCAGACGCCATGCAGAAATGTAGCACTTGCAAATAATTCAAAACAATGGACATGTTTGCTGAAATGCCAGTTTAAAAGACAGTAATTATCGTTTACTCACGGACGTTGAATTTCTGAAGTTCGTGAAATTAGCGGAGACCGGCCTGTAATTGACTGTCAGCACAGAAGCATTAGAGTTTAACCCGGGACTAAGTGCTAGCAAGCTAGTTCTTTCAGGAATAGCGCGATTATGTTAAACATATCAAAATCGCCAGGTTCTATTTTTGTGCATCTTTGAAAATTGCATCAAAGATGGCTGCTAAATACATTACAATACCAACTACTCCCAGACTAATTACTGTGTCTGAGTTTTCTCAATAACTGCTAAGTGTTTTAGATGGAATTGATAATACATCGTGTCCTTACAGACTAGTAAAAAAAAAAATCAGTCGAGATTTACTTTCTTCCCACTGCAGCAAGATGTGGCACAAGGCCGGGAGATAAGGAGCACCTGCTCCCCTGAAGGCACACTCTGGTTAGGTGTAAACATAACTATGGGTAGACCTGTTCTATTACGGTGATTTTGTCCAGTCTATGGGGTGCAGTATCCATCGGAACAGATACTACACTTTGATCTTAGCCAAAAGGCCAAGAACGAAAGTATTATTTACTCCTCTCCAGGAGTTAGGCACGAGGCCAGTTTTATCCTACTCGCACAAGTAAGATGTGACCCAAGGTCGGGTCGGAAAGTGGGGGTTGAAAAGCCAGCGCCCGAGAGGTGAGCACTCTGACCATCAAAAATTGCCTGGGCAGCCCCGTCGGCATTCCCCGGTAGGGGCGCCTCAGGCAGTAAGCAATAAACTTACTCCTCCCCAAAGAGGGGAGGCGAAGCCTGGGAGGGTGGACCTCCTAGAACTGCACAGGACAGACCCATAGACCGGCGTAAATCAAGCCCCGAAGGCCAAGACAATACCAGTCTATGGGGTGTAGCATCCATCGGAACAGATACTACACTTTGATCTTAGCCAAAAGGCCAAGAACGAAAGTATTATTTACTTCTCTCCAGGAGTTAGGTACAAGGCCAGTTTTATCCTACTCCCACAAGTAAGATGTGACCCAAGGTCGGGTCGGAAAGTGGGGTGAAAAGCCAGCGCTCGAGAGTTGAGGTGGGTTACTTGATAACAGAAATGTGTACGTAGAAACGAAGGGCTAATGAAAAGGGAGATGCTGGAAGTGCTAGTATCAGCTAAGTGGTTAGAAAATAAAAATGGAAGAGTAGGTTATGTAGGAAAGAATACGGGGCGATGAGAGGAGCGATAGTGAAGACGAGAAGCGGGTACCATGGTTTTGGTCAACCTGTGTCGAATATTGTCAATTTTTGCTCGAGAATTTCTTTAGTAATTATGTTGGAAATTTTGAAAAATAAAAAAACAGATCTTTGCGTGATTTTGTCATGCGTTTGTGACATAAGAAATAATACAAAAAGACTTAATCCGACACCAAGCACAAGCGCTTTATTAAATCAAGTTTGAATTCACAATTTGTTTTAAAACTAAATGTACTCGTTTGAAATGAACAGATTTAATTTTAATCGGATTTCGTATTTGTATTGACTGAAAAGGGATACAAACAATCAAAGAATGATCAATCCCCCAAAACGGGAAAATAGAATTTTAAAAATACGCGTTGATAATATCAGTAAAAAAACACTTACTTTCGTCAACGGGGTTGGAAATAAAGAAAATACGTCCACAAAGATTGATTGTAGAGCTTGGAGGATGAAATAGTTATACAATTTTAACTTTTTCTAACCGTTCGGCTCGTAAGTCAAACCGTATAAGACGACACCCAGGTGGTCCCTCTTTCCGATGCACAGATGCGAATCTTGTACGAGTCTCATTTTTCTACTTTGTGGTATTTGTTGTTTATTCCGCGTTCCGTGGCATAAATCAATCGCTACTTAAATGATATTACCCACGTAAATATAGGCGTCAAGAAAAATCAACGTAAGCTGTGGCTTAATTTCAGTATTAAATCTACATTTATTATAAATAAAATATTTAATTCAAAATTATACCATTCTATAATTTAATAATAAATTCGAAAAAAAACAAACTTTTACAATGTTTCTAGAGGAGTTTGAAGTAAATACAGGTTATTGAAGCGATTTACTTGAAGCAACAATTCCCCTTCATCAGAAAGTCGAAAAGAAGACACATGCAAAGGCAATTATTAGAAAATAACAGAACATGGAACATGGATGATCAGAAATTTTAAAGTCGTTAGAAATAAAGAGTCAAAGATTGAGTAAAATGACCAGCAAAACAGTCTCTTTTAGACTTTTAGACTGTTTTGCTGGTCATTTAAAAAAAAAATATATATATTGACCAAAGCACTGTAAATCCAAAAGATTATATGAAGATAATATTCCGGCATAAGCACGTTGACACACCGGTTTCTGTTAGACTACTGAAGTTAAGTAACGTTGAGCCTGGTCAATGCTAAAATGGGTGACCATTTAAGAATACCAGGTGTTGTATGTGTTATCTGCTAACCTAGGCATTGTTACCAGTCGTCCTGGACTTCTCCTTGCGATTGAAATACGGCAGTGCTGACTCGGGAGAGGACTGCTTTGAGATGGCGTAACCCTGCCCTCACTATTACACGCGCAGTCATGCTTACAGAGGATATCCATTGTCTTTCGAGTCTGTACGGAGGCCATTATATATATATATATATATATATATATATATATATATATATATATATATATATATATATATATATATATAAAGTGGTGTACTAAAAGCGAACTTTTAGGAAAAGTAAAACCTATTGTGAAGAGTATACAGCTCAATATCCAGGATAGAGCAGGTAGAATGAAGAAGAATGGAAATGAATTAGAGAAGCAAAAGCCAAATCATAATTCAATTCAATTGCTCAGAGCAAGGTATATTCCGCAAAAAAGGCAATTTATTCAAGTTAAATTTTCCTTAAGCCAGGCTTTTCAAAGATCAAAATCTTATCATCAGAGGAAGTCGCTGGGATAGATAAGTTGGCAAAGGCCAAGATTTAAAATTTGAAAAAATAAAATAAAAGTTGTAGGGGAAGAAACACAGGGCAAAATTATTTTATTTTTTCAAATTTTAAATCTTGGCCTTTGCCAACTTATCTATCCCAGCGACTTCCTCTGATGATAAGATTTTGATCTTTGAAAAGCCTGGCTTAAGGAAAATTTAACTTGAATAAATTGCCTTTTTTGCGGAATATACCTTGCTCTGAGCAATTGAATTGAATTATGATTTGGCTTTTGCTTCTCTAATTCCTTTCCATTCTTCTTCATATATATATATATATATATATATATATATATATATATATATATATATATATATATATATATATATATATATATATATAAATATATATATATATATATGGGGGTTTCTGTAGCATAGATAAATTGAGGAAGGGCAATACACTTTCGCTTAAACTCATAATAAGGCCGAATAACTAAGGTTGGGTTTTCTCTGGCCGTCTTAATGGTGCATGCTTCGGTATGAATGCGCCCATGCACACGTCAAGTGGATCTATAAGTCGTTGCATGGAGATGGATTCTGCGACAGGATCGGTCGAGTCTTCACAAGTCGAGTGCCAAGGGGCTCCTTGCATCCATCATGTCGATTAGCCGAACGAATATCCTGCACCGGATTTTAATGGATAGCATCTATAGATATAAGAAATTGATGAAAAAAAAATAGTGCCGTTTGAAACAGTGACAAATAGACTAAGTGGGTTTCTTTCTTGCGGTTACGCGTAATAATATTTTGAAGGATCTCGAAAACCGCACTAAATGGTTTCATCTATTAATATATAAAATATGAGTCAATCGACGTTTGTTTCTCTAAACCGTTTAATATATATATATATATATATATATATATATATATATGATTATTTTTTATGTATACAAGCATGTGCATAATCTGCGACACTGGCTTGTCAGTGTTATCGATCTACAGCTGTTAGAAACTGAGATCTCATGATCAGATTTTAATTCTGCCTGATAAGACCTCAGCTGTAGATCGATAACATCGACATGCCAGTGTCGCAGACTTTGTACATGTCTGTACAAATAAAAATAATCATATATATAAAAGCTCTATTTGATATTGAGCACTTTTTATAAGCCCGGTTAGAATTCTTGGGATGTTTACATTACCTGGATTACTGTATATAACCGACCGTCTGAAATTGTTACTTTCCTGCACTGATGAGAGCAATAAGCTTGACACGCTAGCATCTGTAAGTATTAATAATTTAATATATATATATATATATATATATATATATATATATACACATACATATATATATATATATATATATATATATATGTATAACACAAAGCTGTAATAATTATAGTTGTAATAAGGTTCTATTTGAACATATTCCGTTTTATTAGTCTAATACTTCCGTATTCATCATTAACTGAAAAGCTATCCGAATCTCACTTATCTAAGATATAGAAATTGATAAAAAAATAGTTCCGTTTTAAACAGCGACACACCGACGAAGTTGTTTTCTTCTTGCAGTTACGCGTAATAATATTTTGAAGGATCTCTAAAATCCTTAAATGTAGTTAATCGACGTTTGTTTCCCTAAGTCTTTTTCTATATATTTTAATAACTCAAATTTCATGCTAAAATATACCATTATACAGGGTGGCCCCAAAGTAGGTTTACAGTTATCATTTAATATTTGAAGTTTTTTAACTAGTTTATTCGAAAAAACTTCAACCATATAAAAAATAGTTTAATAACTGTAAACCTACTTTTGGGCCACCCTGTATATGTAATTAAGTTCTATTCGAAAATATTCTGCTTAATTGTTCGAATTCGTCTTTATTTATCATCAACAGAACAAGTCATCCGAATCTTACTTACCTACCTAAGTATATATCTCGCATTTCTCACCCTGTGTTGATTCAACTACTTTCCAATATCTCTTAATACGTCTGTGAATATTCATAGAGAGAATGACTCTCTTTCAAGTTGTATCCATACTGTCTATATATATATATATATATATATATATATATATATATATATATATATATATATATATACACCGTTAACACGTATATAAATTAAATAATAAACGAACTCACTTCTATGAGTCTAATATTGAAGTAAATATACTCATGATTTTAGTCATACAAGACGAATCTCTCAGCGTATTTCTGGTATGTTGTTTCCGCTGTATACATGGCAATGTAGCGTTTCATTCATTACATAAACTCTGGAGCCGACGAACCAAGATCCCGTTGAAGACTAGACTCCGTCTCTATAACGCGTACTGCGTGTCTATCATGCTTTACAATAGCAACAGCTGGGCAATAACAAAAGCCATGATTGACAAGCTGGATGCGTGCCACCTCAGACACCTCCGTTCCATCACAGGTCACTGCTGGCCGAAAATACTTATCAACAACAAGGCACTATACGAGCTGTGCAACGAAAAACCCCTCTCCACAAAGTTCGCAAAACAAAGATGGTCTATGTTAGGCCATGTTCTACGAATGGACCCTGACACTCCCGCACAGAGGGCACTAGACTTTGCCGTTACTGTCTCGTAAGCCTACCAACCGCGACTAAGACGACACTGCACAAATCTGCTGGGCACACTACGTGCTGACCTCAACACGAAACAACTTCATTGCCTACGACAACTTGCGCATGACAAGGCCAGATGGACTGGGACTAGCATGGAGGACTGATTGCAGCTACGGGATGTCATTTGACTACCGTAGGCGCAGAACTCAGTTTTAATAATAATAATAATAATAATAATAATAATAATAATAATAATAATAATGATGATGATGATGATGATGATGATGATGATGACGACGACAATGACAATGACAATAATAACAATAATAATAATAACAATAATAATAATAATAATAATAATAATAATAATGTTCCCTAAAAGACTACTACAATAAAATGCTATAAAAAATATCTGGCATTTTTTTATGTTATTTAACATATATACAACTTTTGAAAAATAATAAGAATTACTTTGACATTTGACCTCTGATTTTACCGTAACAATAACGTTATATTAAAAAAACTACCACGAGAAATTAATACCTCAAGTGTAAAAGTTGCAGAATTGTCAATATTCAATAAAGTGGAAGACGCCATCTTGGATTCCGTTAATTTCTTATGTAAGTACGTTCGCTTTTTTTCACTGGACTGAATACTACAATAAAGTGCACTAAGTCAATTTCGTGTAATTTTTACGCGTGAAAGGGGTGTACTATTTATATACACATACCTAACTATATATATAGAGATATATATAACTAGAGCATATATTAAGTGACTACATGATGATCTGTGAATTAGTTTAGTAGTAAATCCTATACATAGAAATATATAAACATATACACATACCTAACTATATATATAGAGAGATATATAATTAGAGCATATATTAAGTGAATTCATGATGATCGGTTAATTAGTTTAGGAGTAAATCCTATACATAGAAATATATAAACAAATACACATACTTAACCGGACGCAGGAAATATTCTAGTTAACCACTTACCCTAACCCTGACAGGTGCTACCACTCGGTATCAGATTAAATCTTGTAACCCCCCCCCCATAATTTTTCAAATTGAGTGCTCAATACCGGATGTCGACATAATAAATGGGCCCCAAAATGATTGATACGCACCAATCAAGTTGAAAGAGTTTTGAACATCCGCCGATTCTCGTCTAAGTTCTATTATCCCAGTAAATGTTGCCGTTATTAATGGAAAAGGAATGGATTGCTCGAAGGGTTTTTCTCCGATTCCAGTCTTGTTAAGAGACCTACCCAAACATATTGACAAGAATATTTCTCGCAAGTTAAACAGTTGATAGATTTCGTTTGCGAATTCAATTAAAAATATATTTGGACGTTATTTTTTTCTGTCAACGGAAAGAATGTTTGATTTTTCTTTTTTCAAAAAGAAGTTATTTTCTTCCCGGAATTTCTACACAGTCAGTTTAAAATTTAATGAAACTGTGTGTGAAAGATTGATTTAAAAATAAACAGATAAGTTTTGAAATCAAATTCTCAAAAATATTATCTTCAATTATTTGTTTTGGTTCAGTCTTCCGGTCTTTCCACATCGCCTACAGCCTTAGCAAATATCTATTAACCTTTTCACTTGCAATGCTCCAAGCAAACAATCACCGAAATTTCAAGTTGAAGTTGTTCTTCAAAGGAGAATTTAGAATTATAAGTGTTTTGTAGTTTTATTATATGTAATTGTTCTCGGCTAAGATCAAAGTGTAGTATCTGTTCCGATGGATACTACACCCTATAGACCGGTACCGTCTTGGCCTTCATGCCTTGATTCCGCCGGTCTGTTGGTGTGTCCTGTGCAGTTCTAGGAGGTCTACCCTCCCAGATTTTGCCTTCTCACCCTTTAACAAGGGGTTAGTTTATTGCTAATCGCCTGAGGCGCCCCTACCGGGGAATGCCGACGGGGCTGCCCATGCAATTTTTAAACATCATAAGTGCTCTTCCTCTAGAGGGCTGACTTTTCAAATCCCACTTTCCGACCTTGTGTCACATTTACCGCTGTGGGAGGTAGATAAATACCTTGTTCTAATTTACAACTAACTATAAATAAACTGTATATTCATATTTTATATATATATAGTAAGTGGTTCTTTAAAGATATAAATAATATCTTTAACCAGTAGACTATCAGGATAAAATCAATATAGTGTATAGAGCAATAATATTAATTGAATAACACAATAAAATGAGAAATTAATCAGATTTTATTTAAGTTCAAGAACAAGGAGTGATATTACGTCCTTAACCCATGAGTTTTCAAAGAAAATCTTCTCCTCAGAGAACCATTACCGCAATGACATTACTGCAGGTAATAAAATTGTCCTCTGAGGAGAAGATTTTCTTTGAAAACTTATGAGTTAAGGACGCAATATCACTCCTTGTAATTAATATATATATATATATATATATATATATATATATATATATATATATATATATACATATATATATATATATATATATATATATATATATATATATATATATAATTATAATATAAAATGAGGTAATAAAATAAGGTGTCAATCAAATTTTATTAGAATTCAAATTTCAAGCAAAGTATTCTTAGGACTTACGAATACTTTGCTTGAACTTTGAATTCTAATAAAATTTGATTGACACCTTATTTTATTACTTCATTTTATATTATAATATTAATGCTCTATCCAGTATATTGAGCTTCAGTTTTTATCCGGATGTTTCACTAATTATAAGATATTAGTTGACGCTTATATTTTTTGTTGGATTACTTTATATATATATATATATATATATATATATATATATATATATATATATATATATATATATATATATATATATATATATATATATATTTCATTTGACATCGGTGGAAGTTCTCAGAAATCAAGGGGCCCCTTCCTGGGGCTATCACTTGATCGCTATATTAGGTACACAGATATCCGAGTGTCCATTATAGTTCTCCTTTATTTCTCAAAAAGTGATTTAATAAAGAAGTTAAAAACATTGATTCTTCTTTTCCCTAATTGACCAGTTAACTATTTTGATAGAATAGCTTTTTATGGTCTGTTGGTCTTACCGGATTGCAGCACAAGAATTCATCTAGTCTTTATTTCTCAAATGCTGAGTTAGTTAAGAAGTTCAGAACATTAATTTTCTTCTCCCTAATTGACCAGTTTACTATGTTGTAGTATATCTTTCTTGTAGTCCCTTGGTCTTACCGGACAACTAGAGGTAACATCACTAGGAGAAGGTGCACTATTCCTCGTATGAGCAATTGTTTATCGTGCTATTTATGCTGTGAATACTGTGTTATTTTGAATATTTGATCAGGTTTACGTGTAGGGTTAACTATCTTCATTTCAGGTTGTCGTGACAAACACTTGTACAGAGTGACCGAATACACTCGAGGATGGTGTCTAGTAGGTAATTCAAACTCTCCGGTAGGTAATTCAAACTCCCCTTGTAGGTGTATGTATATTTATTAACAAGGTTTAGGTAAATTATACGTATCTTTTGCTAGCGTCGTTAGTATTAAATATAGCGTCCAAAGAGTAAAGAATACTTTGAGTTCTTGTTTTGAACCTACATTTACGGATGCTTTAACAATGTCTGTGCTGTAATTATATATTTTTGTTTTCTGATGTTTCTGTTTTTTTTTACTGAATAGGCACCCCTTATCAAGGTCAAAAGGCAACTCGAGGATGAGGGTTAATTAGACAAAACCGTGATGATTTGTAACGATTTTGAAATTTGTCAGAGTTTGATTGTTTATATAAATATATAAATAATTTATATATATTTTTTTACATTTGACTTGAAAACGACCATATAGCAGTCAGGAGTAAAGACTTTTAAAAAGTGTCCTTGTTAAAGGGTCGCATTTATAGAAGATACAGGATATATAACTGTCTATTGGGGTTGTTCATTTGTCTACGAAACGGTTCGTCAAGTATTTGGATTTTTGAAAGGTGAATAAAAATGGTTACTGGAATCTAACTTTCTATTGTTATATATATATATATATATATATATATATATATATATATATATATATATACATTGCTACATTCAAAAGACCAAGATTTTATTCATCTTGGTCTTTGGAATGTAGCAAAATGTTGTTTATTTATATATTCTCTTTTATCATATGTTGACAACAATCGAACTTTCACTTTGAATAGGGGTGTATGTATAAAGAATTTTCACACACCCATATTCACACACACACACGCATATATATATATATATATATATATGCATACATATATATATATATATAAAACTATGTCTATATATATATAAATATATATGCATTATTTTTTATGTTATTGTTTTGTTCTTAAGCGCCATAGAATGAACACTAATTAAATTACACATCGCTACCTGTATATATATATATATATATATATATATATATATATATATATATATACATGTATATACATGTATATACATAGATATACATGTATATACAGATATATACATATATATCCATGTATATACATGTATATTCATATATATATACATGTATATACAGATATATACATATATATCTATGTATATACATGTATATACATATATATACATGTATATACAGATATATACATATATATCCATGTATATACATGTATATACACATATATATATACATGTATATACATACATGTATATATATACATGTATATACATGTATATACATATATGTATATACATATACATATATATACATATATATATATACACATATATATATATACATGTATATACATGTATATACATATATATATATACATATATATGCACATATATATATACATTTATATATACATGTATATACATATATATACATATATATACACATATATATACATATATATACATATATATACATATATATACATATATATATACACACACATATATATATATACATATATATACATATATATATATATATATATACATATATATATATAATGTCAAGTTATGGTAATATTAGTTAACTTGTTAGTAAAGATGTCTGTTGTATCTCAAATGCTATTTTAGTCCGGTATTCATATACACCCACACTTATGAGCCTCAATTACGAAGAAACATATATGTATGTAGATATTAAAAACATATTTAGTAGGGCATAATCACTTTAATGAACCGACTCTCGTTAGATCATCGAAGTTAAGCTAGGTTGAGCCTTGTAATTACCAACCGGATGACCATTTGGGAATACCAGGCGCTGTATGCCATCTACCCTTACTGCGATATACATACGACATTGCAACGCATGTGAATTTGATATTCACTAGAAACTTCCTCTTTCGATATACGCCTGGTGCTCATCCTATGAAAATACCACACCCCATACTACAGACATCACTCGAACACAGCACACGACTTGAACAACTGTAGCGTTGACATTTGCATGATAACAAATCCTGAAAAAACGAATAAAAAAAGAAATATAAATACATTCTCTGAGATAAAACCAAATCCGCTAATTCAGGGAGGATACTATGTGAGTTTTCATATTGACGTTTTCCAAGGAAAACTACTGCCTTGGGAAGGGGCAAAGATCCTTCATTGTCGATACTAGACCCTTGTCGACAATAAAGGTGTCAGTAATCTGAAATACATAGCTTGGGAAAGCATTGTGCGTTGCTGTTGATAATAATTGAAAGGTTTAAAGAAACTGCAGGAGATATGCGATCAATGTGATATCCTTGGGGCAGTATATCAGCAGATCTTTTGTTGAACGCAAGTGAAGTCATTATGATTAGAATCCCCTAGGAGATTTTACAGTTATCATAATGGACAAATAAAGGATTGAGATGTGGAAAACAAGATAGTTGATAGATATGTGCAGATGGATGCATATATATATATATATATATATATATATATATATATATATATATATATATATATATATATATATATATGTGTATATATAATATTTATTAATAAATATTAAATTATTAATACCTACAGATGCTAGCGTTTCAAGCTTATTGCTCTCATCAGTGCAGGAAACTAACAAATTTAGACGGTCGAGAAGTGCAAATGGGAGACTAGAATCTGCAAGCAGGCGCCATATCCACTCGGCCAACGGAAACTGTCACATAATTATTTATTCTAGCAAATATATGCTCCCTCCGGTCGAATATTTTTGCTAGGCTTCCGCGTCAGAAATGAACGCTCACCCGTAAACCGATGGAACCCCAGTCATATTTCTTGGGTGTTTCCGACCAAGAATATTTTTAGTTAAAAATAAAGAAAAAGAAAATTTCGACCCCACCCCAATTTTTTTACCCTCCCCCATACATATAAATATTTTTAGTTAAAAAGAGAACATTTTTTTTTACCTCCCCCAAAAGAAATTTTTCTTTTACTCTCCCGCATACATAGCAGTATTTTCAGTTAAAAAAAAAGAAAAATAGAAAAAAATTGTTACCACCCCCAATTTTTTTACCCTCCCCCATACATAAGAATATTTTTAGTTAAGAAAAAACAAAAAAACAATTTTTAAATAGTAATTTTTAAATCAATTATTATTTTAATTAAACAATTTGATTCATTAAAATTGTTAAAAGCAACAATTTAAAAAACTAAATACAGCGAACCGTATTTTTAAAATTGGAAAAGAGGTGTACCTATAATAAAACAATTAAAAATCGATACTCTTTTACTGTAGGACCCACGCTGACTTTGACCATGACGCTAACCATAACTCTAAACCCTAACCCTAACCCTAACCCCCACTTTGACCCTGACCCTAACGACGGGGTCAAAGTTAGCGCGGGTCCTACAGTGAAAAAGCATTTAAAAAATCAAATACAGTGAGCACGATTAGTTAAGTAAATGCTCTCGAAAAGAAAGTTTACCAAAATTAAATTCAGTAGAATGTGTGTGTGTGTTTGTTAAATAACCTTTTTTTAATTAAATAATTTGATTCTAAAATAAGTTATATAGGTTTTCAGTACAATGTGTTAGTTTTTTGTTGACAGAAAAGAAAGAAAATCACATCTTTTATTTTAATAAATAGAACACGGAATAATAAAAAAAATAGTTTGTAAATAAAAGCATAACAGCATAAAAGGTAAAAACTTAATCTTAAACACAGTTAAGGTTGTGAAAAGATGATAATATTGGATGTTTTTCAAATCGGAAAAGAAAGTGTATCTAAAATAAAACTGTTGAAAAATCAAATGCAGTAAACGCGAATAGTTTTGTGAATGCTATCGAAAAAAAGGTTTACCTAAAATAAAACTATTGAAAAATCAAATGCAGTAAACGCGAATAGTTTCGTAAATGCTATCGAAAAAAAAAGTTTACCTCAAATAAAACTATTAAACAATCAAATGCAGTAAACGCGAATAGTTTTGTAAATGCTATCGAAAAAAAAAGTTTACCTAAACTAAATTCATTATGTGTGTGTGTTTTTTTAATAGTAATTTTAAAATCAATTATTATTTTAATTAAACAATTTGATTCAATAAATTTGTGTTTTAAAACATAATGGCTAATAAGATTAAGAAAATAAACAAACTCAGAACGTTTTATTAAAATAAATCAGAGTTAAAGTAACACGGTTAAATGCCAGCGTTTTGTTTACATTTGAAATAACGCGCCCGTTCAGAGGGAGGTAACCGTTTCAATGGATTAACGCACGCTGTTCAATCAGTTAGACGTAGATAAAATAACTACGTAACTCATTTCATATATATATATATATATATATATATATATATATATATATATATATATATATATATATATATAATAATAAAAGAAATAATTATAATTTATGAGTAAGATTATTAGCGAGCAAAATAGCGTAAATACGTGTGGAAATCTGAAGAAAACAATCATGAGTGTATATTTGCGAATACTGATTTATTAGAAGTTCAAAAGCAATTGATTATGTAAATTGAGAAGTGCGCATAGTGTTTACGGCGGTTTTTGTAGTAGTATATAATGAAGCTGACGGACTTAGTAAATAGTCATACTACTCTGATGGAGTTTCAGTTTCAGACAGGCAGACAGACAGACAGATACATAAACTCCATTATTAATATATATATATATATATATATATATATATATATATATATATAGTTATCCTCATACAGACTGTTTCGCTGTATCACAGCGAATTCAGTGCGGCTAGACCAGTTAGTGCCTCAAGCCGGGATTGAAACTCAACCGTCGAGCTGACAGTCGGCGCTCCTACCCCTGACTGAATGTAAGTAATATCTCAAATTAGTTTTACCTAATGAGCTATGCCTTAAAGCTAATGACAGTTGGTGATATCCTTACAAATAAGCTCTACCCAGAGAGGGAGCTTCATATAGTCATCCACATATAGACTGGCTAGACCAATTAGTGCCTCAAACCGGGATTGAAACTCGAGCTGACAGTCGGCGCTATCATACGACATTGACTGACTGTAAGTAATATATCAATGTAAACATCATATATATATATATATATATATATATATATATATATATATATATGTGTGTGTATGTGTGTGTATATGTATATGTGTATATATATACTGGTGATACCAGATCAGGCTGCTCTGTGGCTCCCTGAGACGAAATTCACCTACATTGACGTTTTTTGTTTTTCTTCTTTTTTTTTTTTTTTTTTGTAAAACTTAATTATGTTCTACAAAACCAAAAACAAAAACAACAGCCCCTCTCCCTTTCTCCCTCCCCTTTTTTATTTTATTTTTAGAACTTGAAGCATAAATCTTTTACTATAATGACCAGATTCGGCATTGAATAACCCAAAAAGGGTTGATATGCCGTAAAACAAAACTACCAAACCAAAAACGATGATTAAACATTTGAAGATATAAAGAACTTGAAGCATAAAAACTTTTACTATAATGACCAGATTCGGCATTAAATAACCCAAAAAGGGTTGATATGCCGTAAAACAAAACTACCAAACCAAAAACGATGATTAAACATTTGAAGATATAAAGAACTTGAAGCATAAAAACTTTTACTATAATGACCAGATTCGGCATTAAATAACCCAAAAAGGGTTGATATGCCGTAAAACAAAACTACCAAACCAAAAACGATGATTAAACATTTGAAGATATAAAGAACTTGAAGCATAAAAACTTTTACTATAATGACCAGATTCGGCATTAAATAACCCAAAAAGGGTTGATATGCCGTAAAACAAAACTACCAAACCAAAAACGATGATTAAACATTTGAAGATATAAAGAACTTGAAGCATAAAAACTTTTACTATAATGACCAGATTCGGCATTAAATAACCCAAAAAGGGTTGATATGCCGTAAAACAAAACTACCAAACCATACCGTATATATATAGAGAGAGAGAGAATAATTTTTTTTATTTATACAAACATTATTGGTTACATATGTGCATACATGTTTTGATTGTACTCTTAATAGACTCAGCGTCTTCAGACCGAAAACGCGGAATTAAAATGCTATTGGAAATCTTTCTTCTTAGGTATATTTTTCTAGGATGGGATCTGTTTATAAACGGGGGTTTAAAACGGAATTTGACCGCCAAGATAGAATCGCGTGCGAAAGAAATCGAAAACAACGATACATTGCCTGTTTATCGCACAGGAAAAGAATATAACTACATTCGAGGTCGGAATTTTACTTCCTTGCCGTTTGAATTTACAAAAAGCAATTCGCTCAGAAACGACGGAAAGATGACTGTGAACTATTTTTGTAAAGGAAACAAATAGACTGTAAGAAAAAGAGTTACACAGGGTGATATATATATATATATATATGAGAGTGTGAGTGAGAGAGATAGATAGATAGATAGATAGATAGATAGATAGATAGATAGATAGAGAGAGCGCGATAGATAGAGAGATAGATAGATAGATAGAGAGAGCGCGATAGAGATAGATAGATAAATGGATAGAGAGAGCGCGAGAGGGAGAGAGAGATAGATAGAGAGATAGATAGAGAGAGCGCGATAGAGAGAGTGAGGGAGATAGATAGATAGATAGAGAGAGCGCGATAGAGAGAGAGAGGGAGAGAGGGAGCGATAGAGAGAGAGAGGGAGAGAGAGCGATAGGGAGAGAGAGCGAGTTAGCGATAGAGAGAGAGCGAATAGAGAGAGAGAGGGGGGAGAGAGCGATAGAGAGAGAGCGCGATAGAGAGAGCGAGTGACCGATAGAGAGAGAGAGAGAGAGAGAGAGAGAGAGAGACACACACACACAAGCACGTCAAACACACACACGCTTTGGGACGACCTACGACAATGATAGCATACACTACCGGATAAAGTTTCTCTAAGAGATCTTCGTTCGAACAAGCGGCCAGAAGGTTCAAATCAAGAAAAGTATTTAATTTTTAAATTGTGTTTCTTTTTTTTTCTGTTGTGCTGTTAATTCTCCCGCGGAAACGGCTACGACGACTGAATCGACATCCCCCTCCAATAATAACAACAACAACAACAACAACAACAGAATTTACGTACAATATAAGTTCCACCTAAATCCCTTTTGGTTCATGATGTGTTAATCCCTCATCCATTTTCTTCAAGACATAACGCTACAGAAAACACGCATATTGAATTCACTTTAATAGAATCGTGCGTTATTCGTTTGTTTTGAAGCGAAAATTATTGAAAAAAAGAAAAAGTAACGAAAAAAGAAAACAGTCGGTCAACTGGAATTCTTTTAAAAGTCCGCCATTTTGAATCAGCCTCGTTTGCAGTGAAAACAAGAATGAAATAACAATTGTGTTCAAAATGGCGTAATAACTAAAGCACCAAACAAAGCGCCGATTCCATTTTGAAATTTTTTTGAAATGCGTAAAATAGAGTTCATAATAGAATAGCAAAAACGTATCCACTTTTGATGTATCCATCCATGACGCAATTGCTATCGCAAACTAAGGCCTAACTTTTTGTTAAACAATGGAAACAGAAAATCCGATATTTTTTTCTAGATTACATATTTTAATTTATTTATTCGCTCTGTGATCTATTGCCAGTGTACAGTCAAGGGAGATCACAAGGAACGATCTAAACCCAATTCTTCGCCAGCTTTATCTAATTATGTACCAAAGTCAATGGTCCGTCGGCCAAGTGGGCACTTGATATCGATCGGCAGCCACACAGTTAACGACTCAGTCCATCGGTCGTCCCTCCTTTAGTCAAGGTTGTCGGCACATCTCGAAAACTTGTTGGCCAGATAGGCCGCATCGGTGATTCTGCATGATTTGAGACAGATGACATTTACGTTTTCAGTTTAGAAGAGTCAATTGAAAGGGGAGATAATTCAAACTGTTTTTTTTTTTGTCACCATAAATAAAATCCAGAGAATTAGTAAGAAAATAAATTTTAAAAAAGGATACTTATGCAGTTTACGGACAGGGCTGAATATTATTTAATCAGTTTATTTTATAACTATTATTATTATCATTATTATTTTATAATTATTCGAAACATCCTTGCAATCGACTGGATTTTAATTTCTTAAGCCCGAAAAAAAATGTCGTTTCTCCTCGACCGCCCACTAAGTTGAGAAGTCGCAAATTGAAATTCACCCCAACACCGAGAAGCAAACACACTACTCAGACTACCTGCAAAAAAGGGCCCATAGGGCCTCCATAGTCTTCACATTGTTATTTGTTGAGACAGAGAATCATCATCATCATCATCATCATCATCATCATCATCATCATCATCATTACTACTACTACTACTACTACTACTACTACTACTACTACTACTACTACTACTACTACTACTACTCCACACTAGGAGTTATCACACAAGTCATCTTCAATGATTGCTCACCGACAACAGCCAATGGTGTTCCCAAGATTTCCAATACTCTCCGTCTCTTTCCAATCACTACCGCAAGTGACCTTGTGGCATCGCAACAGTCGCCTACCATTGATTTCTCGCTGGTAACGGCCATTGGTCTCTTCTGGGATTTGGATGTCAATAAGCCTCCTCAAGGTCCTAGTCCCCTCCGCACTCTTCCAGCAGAGATCTGGTTAGTGCTATCCCTCCTCGGTCTTTCCATCATCTTTGCCCCTTCATGACTATTTTGTGTGGTATCATCCGAGGCTGTTTCCATCACTTGGGGGGGGGGTATTATTTTAATTATTATTATCATTATTTTTATTATTATTATCATTCATATAATTATCATTTTATTATCATTATCATTATTATTATAATTGTGATATTTATTATTATTATTATCATTATTATTATTAGTAGTAGTAGTAGTAGTAGTAGTAGTAGTAGTAGTAGTAGTAGTATTACTACTATTATTAGTATTATTATTCTCACACTGTGTGATATTGGTTGACAGGTTGAAAACTGAAAATAATTTTCGGAATCCGTTTTGTCTTTTGTAGAATCCGGATTCTCTGTATTTTTGTATTCATTTCAATTCTAATTAGAGTCTCTCTTTCAGGAAACCTTGCAAAGAAAAGAATGGCGTCCTCCACGTTTCTAGGAAGAATTCTTCTGATTATTGGCATCTTTTCCAAGGTTTCCTTGAAACGAATCAATTTGCCAAACGCTTCTCTTTGACAACACTGTCTGATGGAATTCTTGCTTTTGGTGCCTCCTTTTCTTCCAAGAATTTTGCCGCCCACGGGGAGACACAAGCAGTTGGATCGTCAACCATTCACGGTTTAAAGACAGATTTGGTAAACATACATCAACCGTGACTTCTCATTCCGACTAGCATTTACTGCTACACTAAGAGAAGCGAGAGGTTCAAGCACTATTTTTCATATTTGTAGCTACTTTGGTTTGGCCCGTCTGTTTTAATGCCGCTATTTACTTGCCTCCCCAAGATGGCAGAGTTAGGCACAAGGTCAGGTTTTTATTTGGGGTGAATACAGCTTCCCAATATATATATATATATATATATATATATATATATATATATATATATATATATATATAATCAAATATAAACCAAAAATAAACTTTTAGTAAATAGGCCCTATAGTGAAAAGGTTAAGCTCAATATACGAGATAGAGCAATTATAAAGATAGAAGAAATAAGAGTGATAAACATGTTCGAATGTCCAAATTTATTTCAAATTTCCACTGGTTTATTACAGAATACACCTTGTATTGAACAATCGAAATTTGAAATAAATGTGGACATTCGAACATGTTTATAACTCTTATTTCTTCTATCTTTAATTATTTAGTTAAAAAAAAAACGATTAAAAGGCACTGCGTTAAGGGGGGAAAGGGAGGGGGTTCAAAGTTCCCCAAAGAGATTTAGCGATTTTCTCCTGACGAGATGATAGTCGAAAGGGCCTTTGAGAGCTTTCCGCGCATCCTTTTTAAATGCATTTATAAGTGTTGTACCTCAAAACATTTATTCATATATATATATATATATATATATATATATATATTATAAGGAGTGGTCAGTGCTAGATGGGTGACTATTTAGGAATACCAGGCGCTGGACGTGGACACCTAACTATTGGCGTCACCAACGCGCAGTGCAAAACCCCTGAATGACAGTCACCAATAAAGTGGACGGACACCAGAGAGGGTTTCCTCCTTCAGGAGTGAGGGAAGAACTCTGATGGTCATGCTGATATCTACATGTTTCTTATTGATTATTAATAAGCACTTTATCAGTTGCGTCATCGGTTCATTGATTCGTTCGAAATTCCGTATAGATTTCCGAAACTTACATAGAGATGTCCAAGTTCGACAATATGGATCTGAAAACGATCGGACGTTTCATAGGCCGGAACTGTGTGAGAATAGCATCAAAGATCAGAAAAGTAGTCCAAAAAAATCCAAATAATAAAAAATTATCTAAAAAAAATTGCGAAATCAAACGACGATGTTACTAAATTCGAAGTTATTTTGCTTTGAACCCAAATCGCAAACTAGTAAAGTAAGTTGACAGCAAAACCCATTACATTGTGTTGTCGTCTTTCTTTAAGATTTTGAAATAAATCAATTTGGCAAAAGTTGTTTTTTTGTCAACAATTTTTTTTATTGGTTTCTGTTTTTCATTTTTCCACTTCTGTTCAAGAAATTCTGCCCACGAAAATACTTTAGCATTTCAGAATCTCGAAACCTTCAGGAAATTAAGATAGAATTTCTAAAAAACATTTACTTGACAGTTTTCTGGCGGGTTTTGACAATGGCGTGGTTCACCTGTACAACTGCAAGTATTTACGTTGAATGTAAAAAAAAGAAGGATAAAATGAATGGAAATGCGTTCTATGGAAAGGGGAATAGTGTGCTTGCCACTAGAACTTCGTTACGTGGTATACTTTTTTCTTAGAAAATCCGTTTCCAATGCGGATCTTTATTGCTCAATGATCTAAGCCCTTCGAGTGCTAAAACGCTTCTACCAACTTCTATTAGGTTCGTGTTTCATGGATAATAAAAACGACGGTCACATGTGGTCGATTTGCATAAATACTCTTTGGTACTTGTTCATTTTCATATCCAAGTTCTGCACGCCAGACAAATATGTTATTAAGCCATTTATTTTATTTAGATAGTTATTTTCTTTAGCCGGTTATTTTATTTTCCTAGTTATTGTATTTAGCAGTTATTGTATTTAGTCAGCTATTTTATTAAGCCAGTCATTTTATTTAGCTAGTTATTTTATTTAGCTAGTTATTTTATTTAGCCAGTTATTTTATTTAGCTAGTTATTTTATTAAGCCAGTTATTTTATTTAGCTAGTTATTTTATTTAGCTAGTTATTTTATTTAGCTAGTCATTTTATTTAGCTAGTTATTTTATTAAGCCAGTTATTTTATTTAGCTAGTTATTTTATTTAGCTAGTTATTTTATTTAGCTAGTTATTTTATCAAGCCAGTCATTTTATTTAGCTAGTTATTTTATTTAGCTAGTTATTTTATTTAGCTAGTCATTTTATTTAGCTAGTTATTTTATTTAGCTAGTTATTTTATTTAGCTAGTTATTTTATTTAGCTAGTTATTTTATTTAGCTTATTATTTTATTTAGCTAGTTATTTTATTTAGCTAGTTATTTTATTTAGCTAGTTATTTTAATTTAGCCAGTTATTTTATTTAGCCAGTTATTTTATTAAGCCAGTTATTTTATTTAGCCAGTTATTTTATTTAGCTAGTTATTTTATTTAGCCAGTTATTTTATTTAGCTAGTTATTTTATTTAGCCAGTTATTTTATTTAGCTAGTTATTTTATTTAGCTAATTATTTTATTTAGCTAGTTATTTAATTTAGCCAGTTATTTTATTTAGCTAATCATTTTATTTAGCTAGTTATTTTATTTTCCTAGTTATTTTATTTAGCAATTTATTTTATTTAGTCAGTTATTTTAGCTTGCTAGTTATTTTTTAGCTAATTATTTTTTAGCTAGTTATTTTTTTAAGCCATTAATTATATTTTGCTAGTTATTTTATTTAGCGTGTCATTTTATTTAGCGTGTCATTTTATTTAGCCAGTTATTTTATTATCCTAGTAATTTCGTTTAGGTAGTTGTTTTATTTAGCCATTTATTTTATTTAGCCAGTTATTTTATTTAGCCAGTTATTTTATTTAACAAGTCATTTTATTAAACGAGTTATTTTACTTAACTAGTTATTTTATTTAGTCAGTTATTTTAGCTAGTTATTTTATTAAGCCAGTTGTTTTATTTAGCTAGTTAGTTCATTTCGCTAATCAGTGCAAAATTATTTTGTTCGTTAGTGTATTCATCAACACTTATTTAAATAATTAGTTTATTTAGTTAGTTAACCCATGATTTTGTAGCGTGTTAGTTTATCTATCTAATTATTGCACGTTTATTTAGCGTGTAAGTCTATTTGACTAGTTAGAGCATATTTAGCGAGCTAATAAGTTTATTTAGAGAATTAATACATATTTATATAACCTGTTTTAGTTAATCTGTGCACAATTATTTTCTTAGTAAGTTTATTTAGCTAATTCGTCTACATTTATAAAGTTTATACAGCGAGTTACTCAATAATTTAGTAGCGAGTTAGGTAATTTTAGCTAATGAGTCTACACTTATTTTGTATTTAAATAGTTAGAGCATATTTATTTAGCTATCAAATTCATTTAGCAAATTCGTACAAATTTATTTAGCTAGTTAGTTTTTATTTAAATAGTGTATAATTATTTTTAGCTAGTTAGTTTATATAGCTAATTCGCGCACTTTAATTTAGCTAGTACATTAATAGTCCATGAGGTTTTAATCTGGCAGGTTGCGGGGCCAGATATTGGAACTGGTCAAGTCGTGGAAGTTTCCAGACAGAACTTCTGGTTTTTTTCCAGAGATGTTTCACTGACCGGAGTTCTGATGCTACAAGTATGGCCTTCTCGCAGCCAATCTCTCTCGTCAAGGTTCTTCATCGGCTTGTCTGGATCTTTCCACATCCTATTTGTCAGTTTATTGAAGAATTCGTTGGGCTAACACAAGTAAGAACGCCTTCGTTGCAATTCTAAAGTTCACATCTCACGACCGTCACAATATTCAAGGGGTACTTGTTTGTTTGGTTGTTGGGTTTTAACGACCTTTCAACCCTTATAAAGTCATCTCAGGTCAATCAAGGGTTACTGATCTGCCACTAAGATTCCGGAATTTTTCAATTACCCGTCGTCTCTAGCTCTCAAATGTACCATAATACACATACACTATCCATTGCACTTTACTGGTATTAAATATTTCTAATGGTCCTGAAACCAAGGGGTAGGGTTAGGTTTAGGGTTAGGCTACTATGGGGTTAGGGTTCAAGGGGTACTTATCTGCAACTAATATTTCAATAACCCATGGTCTCCAGTTCTCAAATGTATCATAATACACATACACTATCCGTTGCACTTTACTGGTATTAAATATTTCCAATGGTCCTGAAACGAAGGGGTAGGGTTAGGTTTAGGGTTAGGCTACTATGGGGTTAGGGTTCAAGGGGTACTTATCTGCAACTAATATTTCAATAACCCATGGTCTCCAGTTCTCAAATGTACCATAATACACATACACTATCCATTGCACTTTACTGGTATTAAATATTTCCAATGGTCCTGAAACGAAGGGGTAGGGTTAGGTTTAGGGTTAGGCTACTATGGGGTTAAGGTTCAAGGGGTACTTATCTGCAACTAATATTTCAATAACCCATGGTCTCCAGTTCTCAAATGTATCATAATACACATACACTATCCGTTGCACTTTACTGGTATTAAATATTTCCAATGGTCCTGAAACGAAGGGGTAGGGTTAGGTTTAGGGTTAGGCTACTATGGGGTTAGGGTTCAAGGGGTACTTATCTGCAACTAATATTTCAATAACCCATGGTCTCCAGTTATCAAATGTACCATAATACACATACACTATCCATTGCATTTTACTGGTATTAAATATTTCTAATGGTCCTGAAACGAAGGGGTAGGGTTAGGTTTAGGGTTAGGCTACTATGGGGTTAGGGTTCAAGGGGTACTTATCTGCAACTAATATTTCAATAACCCATGGTCTCCAGTTCTCAAATGTATCATAATACACATACACTATCCGTTGCACTTTACTGGTATTAAATATGTCCAATGCATCTGAAACGAAGGGATATAAAAAAGTTATCAAATTTATCCCGAACACCTTCTACCTAAATAAATAATTTAAATGAGTGATGGATACATGAACAGATCGAATCGATTAAAAAAAGACGAGAACAGTTTTCACTGACAAAGATAAAGAGCCAAAAAAAGAGATAGAAAAATTGTATACAACGTTTTATGTTGAAAACAATGACGTCACCAGAATGTGATGAAAAAGAAGGAACGTGATAAGATCGCAGTAAATAAGTAAACAAAATAAATGTATTCATTGCGACTGTAAAAATGTCTTTATTTGTATTCCCTTGCGCTTAATTGGTTGAAATAACCCCATGTGACCTACCCGCCGGGTCTCTTATCAGGTTGATTGATTACCTGTAGAGGTAGGTTCGCTTTATTTATTTGTATTATTTTCCATCGATCCGAATCATGACCAAGGCACAAGAATATCACGTGACAAGACACAACATTTGAAAAAGGCGGAGTTGGAATTGTAAAGCAATACGCATTTCTTTAGACGTAGAAAGTTTGGGTTAAAGGGGTCGGTCAAACAGATGCGAAACAGTGGAAGTTTAGCGGAAGTAGCAACAACCACAAAAGCAGCACAGTCCTAAAATCAAACTCCTCCTCGATGCGGTAGGGCTGTGGCAACGGGTAGTATCAGAGTTATGTCGTCGAGAACTTCGGTTCCTGGCAGAGTCACACGGGATAGATTCGGTCATTCTTCCTCACTAACCCACACTCTGTCACCGCCACCGACAATAAAGATATGTCATTGTATTTTTATACTTTATTATAACTAAACTAACACTGTGGATCCAATACCTGCATTCTCCTGCCTCACTAACCCACACTCGTTCACCGCCACCAACAATAAAGATATGTCATTGTATTTTTATACTTTATTATAACTAAACTAACACTGTGGATCCAATACCTGCATTCTCCTGCCTCACTAACCCACACTCGTTCACCGCCACCAACAATAAAGATATGTCATTGTATTTTTATACTTTATTATAACTAAACTAACACTGTGGATCCAATACCTGCATTCTCCTTCCTCACTAACCCACACTCGTTCACCGCCACTAACAATAAAGATATGTCATTGTATTTGTATACTTTATTATAACTTAATTAACACTGTGGATCCAATACCTGCATTCTCTTTCCTCACTAACCCACACTCGTTCACCGCCACTAACAATAAAGATATGTCATTGTATTTTTATACTTTATTATAACTTAATTAACACTGTGGATCCAATACCTGCATTCTCCTTCCTCACTAACCCACACTCGTTCACCGCCACTAACAATAAAGATATGTCATTGTATTTGTATACTTTATTATAACTTAATTAACACTGTGGATCCAATACCTGCATTCTCCTTCCTCACTAACCTACACTCGTTCACCGCCACCAACAATGAAGATATGTCATAGTATTTTTATACTTTATTATAACTAAACTAACACTGTGGATCCAATACCTGCATTCTCCTTCCTCACTAACCTACACTCGTTCACCGCCACCAACAATGAAGATATGTCATAGTATTTTTATACTTTATTATAACTAAACTAACACTGTGGATCCAATACTTGCATTCTCCTTCCTCACTAACCCACACTCGTTCACCGCCACCGACAATAAAGATATATCATTATATTTTTATTTATCAGTGTGTCGCCATTCTCTTAAGCACAGCTGAAATAAAACATTCGCCATCGAAACTACGATGAAAGTAAAATGATAAATATATGGTAAACGATTTTTTTTTGGTGCGGATTTTTATTGATACATGTAACTTATTTTAACAGCTACGTAAAAGAAAAAAAATGCTAAGAAAGCACGTTGTAGAAAAGGGTATTTTTAAATAATGAATCGTCGTAGAACCAGGATGATACAGGTGTGCGTGTATCTATAATAAACCTGAGAGTGAACGGCACCGGAAAAGAACCCGTGTGTTTTGCGCTTTTAATCTGGGAAAACGAGATGGCTTGAACGTTGTCCCAGTGATAACGGACAACAACGTCCGTCGAGATGATGACGACTCTTAATGTTTTTATTTTTAACATCTACGACAGTCAAGTCGAGACGTGTCAGGTCATGCAAATAATTTGTTTTGCACAATCAATGATATAAAAACATTCATGCCAGCGGGAGGTGACGGTGGTTAAGTGAATAACGACACGGAGTGAAGACCTGGGTGTTCAAAGTTCGAATCCAGTTGGTTCCACAGTACCACTTTCACTTAGGGATGTTAGCAACCTTCTCGTTGTCCTTCCCATAAGTACCCGATGTCATTCCAGAAAGATTTCTAACTAGAAAAACATCAGGGAAACTAATCCCAACACCAGTATCATCTCATTCACACAAAAGAAGAAGATTCATGCCAGCAAATTGGGTTACTTGAATGAGTTGTTTTTTTTTACTTTTATTTTCATTTTGATGCTGTTAAGACAAAAATTAGAAAGAAAGCGCTTTGACGTTGAATGTAAGTTTCGAGTTACCAGTTAGAAGAGGGTGTTTTTAAGTCGAGATTTCTCCTCTGAATATTCTGACGAAAAAAAACAAAAAAACTTTATTGAACGCACTTTCTTTTTTTGGGGTTCTGTTTGCGGTCAGTTGAAGTATGCGTGCAAGCGTGCCCTCATCAATTTTCGACCTTATACTGCCTTTTTGCATAATACGCATTTATACCTTTACCAAAATGTTGTCAATCATAAAAATATACCCTTTTTTCCATGTATTAAATCGTGACATAACCCTAACCCCCAATCCTAACTCTAACCCTACCCCTAATCCTAACCCTAACCCAAACTTGAGAAAAGACATCAAACAACCCATCATTTGATCAACCCATAATTCCCGGTTGCCTCTACAAAATACAAACGACGTCCATTATTTATTTTAAATAACGGTTGTCCAGAATTTAAAAAAAATACGAAATAAAATTACAACGTTAATTTTATATTTTATCTTTGTCAGCCATTAGTCGCACCTAAAGAACGGATTTTAATAAAATTATATCAAATATAAAAATGCATTAACGAAAGATATGTCCTCGTCGCACCTTATTTGATTAAGAAAATAATATTTGTGGTCTCTAAATGGTTTCGAAAATTATTTTCTTCTCATTCTTGATCGTTTCTTAGCGTACATTTGAATGTTCAATTTCTCTAAAGTGATTAGATATTTGCCTATACGAGTCGTTTTGTCAAAATATGTTTTCTTTCGTAAAAAAGAAATTTCTATATACTTAGAGAATATCCGTCACAAGACAGCTATCTGCAATAAATGTAGCATTAGTTTAACATTTTTATGTTTTTTTTCTTTCATTGGAGGTATGACACCTAACCCTAACTCCCGCCTAAATAGTAAAATAATATGCTTACGGTACTCACCGTGTTGCCTAGAATACGTATTCCATAATTCATAATTAGTTCAATAGGCCAGGAGTTTACCAAACGCATACATATTGACGCTTGAGTGAGAATCCAACATATTTATTTCGATAGATACCAACAGGATATAAGGAACGAATCTTCGGTTTTATAACAGTACTGCTGATAGATTTACAGGAATCAGAGCAGATATGTACAGAGTGCGTCTATTAAATTTAAGGACCATTTTTAATATCCTGACTATTTTTCTCTCTCCCCTTTTCTCTCTCTCTCTAAATCTCTCTCTCACTAATATATATATATATATATATATATATATATATATATATATATATATATATATATATATATATAATGTATTACAGAAGATCAGAACAACATTGGTACCGTCAGTTTCGAATCTGATGAAGAGAAACAGCATATTTGTGGACCCCCCTCAGCCTCCGTTGTGGTATGTTGTTTTAGGAAATGTTCGCCATTTCCAAAAAGAACAATATATTGCTGCGGTCTATATCTGGCAGCCATTTTGTTTTGTAGTATTCTCTACACAGTCGGAGAAGAAAAATATTCTTCTTCTGGTTTAATTATTTTTGACAAAGGGATGTCTTTTCCCGAAATATCAAATAGTGATTTTTAATCACCCGGACATCACACGAACAGCTAAAAACACTCTTGCTGTTATGTAAGAAAGAAAAAAAGGAAAAATAAATAGTAAGTCTTATAGCGTATTCGATTTATTGTTATTTTTTTGTTCCTTACAACTTGCATCTTACCCGGAATTGCATTGCCCACAGCCTTTCAAAAACTTACTACAACAATATATATATATATATATATATATATATATATATATATATATTCCTCTAATTCTTTTTTGACTGTTACTTCAATGCGTTTTCTTGTCGCATATGTTTCGGTAAATGTGTTGATGAGAACCCTCAGCTAAATCACCCGCACAAAAAATTGAAATCAATTTCTTTAGAGTGTTACGTGCGAAAACACTGAAAAAGTTTGTGAGGGAAAAGACAAAAAAAACAACGATTATTTTAGAATCATTTTCTAATGTAAATTTAACATATCACAAACATCTATTTTTTGTAGGGGTGGGTAAGAGTAAGGTGGATGAATGTTGTGTTTTTCAACGACAGTGAAGTTAAATCTTAGAGGTAACCAAATTATTGTTTGTTTGTTTGTTGTTTGTTTGTTGTTTTTTTCTGCGTACTCGGTAATCACTGATTTTTGTTCATGCTGAAAATTAAAAATAACTAAAATAATTACTTTCACTAGTAAAAACAGTGATTATTGTAAAAAGACTAATTCATCTAAAAGAAAATAGAAAATGACTTGGAATAATAAAAAAAACAATATCGTCCCTTAATTAGTTTAACCCTACCACTATCTCTAAGTTCAGATGGCAACAGACACATACTCCCCAAAAAGGACAAAAACATGGCCATATCTAATATTTACCTAAAACTGTTGCATATCATTCAAATGCTATTTGGTCAGAAAGTGGGAGATCACTCTATCAAAAGTTAAAGTCCTCGCTTATCCAAAATCTAGTGTATTCGCTGAGCGAACATTTAAAGTACTCGCTGAACTAACATGTTAAATACTGTCTCAACCAACTAAAAATTAAAACCATCTTTGAACCAAAATCTAACGAACTAGTTGAACGAACATTGAAAGTACTCGCTGAACTATAATGTTAAATACTGTCTCAACCAACTAAAAATTAAAACCGTCGTTGAACCAAAATCTAACGAACTAGTTGAATGAACATTGAAAGTACTCGCTGAACTAAAATGTTAAATACTGTCTCAACCAACTAAAAATTAAAACCGTCGTTGAACCAAAATCTAACGAACTAGTTGAACGAACATTGAAAGTACTTGCTGAACTAAAATGTTAAATACTGTCTCAACCAACTAAAAATTAAAACCGTCGTTGAACCAAAATCTAACGAACTAGTTGAACGAACATTGAAAGTACTCGCTGAACTAAAATGTTAAATAATGTCTCAACCAACTAAGAATTAAAACCGTCGTTGAACCAAAATCTAACGAACTAGTTGAACGAACATTTAAAGTACTCGCTGAACCAAAAACTAAAATACTCGCTCAACAAATATGTAAAGTACTCAGTCAACCAAAAATAAAAGTCCACGCTGAACAAAAATCTAAAGTATACAGTGAACCAACATTATTTAGAAACTGATTACTTTTGATTTGTTTTTAGTATCGTCTTCGGGTTTTTCAATTAAAATACGGAAAACGTTGACTTTCAGTCAGTATTATTAAACAACCGTAAAGAATCAGTCTGAACTGGATTAAAAGAACCAAAATTCTTCATACACCAAATAGTTTGGTTTTATAGATAATTGTGGTCATTTTGTTAAAAACATTGAGCCTCAAATTAAAAAAAAAACATTTAAGAGAAAGTAAAACATTGAATTAAAGAATCAACCGGAAGTAGTTGATTTTGGTTTTATCAATCTTTGAACGTTTTATCAAACGTTGAACAGGTTTTCCAGGTATATTTCCACTGGTCAGTGACAATAGATAGCTTCTATAACAGTTGCTCTGTAAGCATCAACACTGAAGCATAGGTTGCGCAATCCCAAATCGCATGTTTGCTGACTACTGACTTATGGGACATTATGTATACTAATAAGTACGAACTAAAGCGAGCAGATAATTGATTTACTCCTCTCCAGGAGTTAGGCACAAGGCCAGTTTTTATCTTACTCCCACAAGTAAGATGTGACCCAAGGTCGGGTCGGGAAAGTGGAGTTTAAAAATTGCCTCGGCAGCCCCGTCGGCATTCCCCGGTAGGGGCGCCTCGGGCAGTAAGCAATAACTTACTCCTCCCCAAAGAGGGGAGGCGGAACCTGGGAGGGTGGACCTCCTAGAACTGCACAGGACAGACCCATAGACCGGCGTAAATCAAGCCCCGAAGGCCAAGACAATACCAGTCTATGGGGTGCAGTATCCATCGGAACAGATACTACACTTTGATCTTAGCCAAAAGGCCAAGAAACTAAAGCGAGCAGAGTAGCATATAAATATACTGTCTCCTTTTTAGTCTCGAGAAGAAATGGGTATCCCTGTAAGGGTGCATGCACAGGGAGACTATAGTGAAGCAAGCGTTGCGCAATCCTCAACCGCACTTAAACCAGAATTGCTTGAGTCCAGTGGTAAGGAGAAATCCAGGGTGATTGGAAACAATGCCGGGATAAGCAGAGATAAAGTTATTCTGGAATATTCCTTCTCCTATATTAGTTGCAAAACTAAGCTTTCCGTGTTTTAATTGCCCTACTATTTAACTCATGGCTGAAATGATGGTATATTGACCCATAACTTTCTCACTAGTATTAATTAAAGTGATGCAGTATCACAGACAGGATACGGACCCGACACGCTTGAATAATAAACAAGCCGCGCATGCGTGGCCTCCTCTGTATGTGACTCGATGTGGTGAGTGTAAAATGCAATAAATTTGGGCAATTTGGGGCATTTTTGACCCCCATTGTACCCCCTGAGGGCGCGAACTGGAATTTTTCTGAGGTCAAGGATGCTCATTTTATATCCAGAACAATTGCCTCTACATTTTGGCCAAGTTTCAGAAAACTTGATTGGATGGATCAAACGTTAAGGGAGAAAAGAGTCATTTTTTGCCATTTTGGGGGCTTTTGACCCCCTGGGGGCGCGAACCAGATTTTTTCCAAAGTCTTATAGATACTTATTTTCTATTAGGAACCTATTGCCTCCATATTTTGGGCAAGTTTCAGAGAAATTGAATGGATGGATGAAAAGTTATGGGGCAAAAAATGTCATTTTTTGCCATTTCGGGGCCTTTTGACCCCCTGGGGGGCTAATCAGATTTTTTTTCAAAAATAGGAGAATGTCACTTTCTAACCTGACAAAAGTTACAACTTCATGCAAAATTTCAGAAAAATTCAATGGATGGTTGCGGAGAAAAATCCGGACGGACGGACGGACGGACGGACGGACGGAAATGCCTCAAAACATAGGTCTCCCGATTTTATAAATAACTTATTGTGCAGTAGTTGACATTAACATTTTAAAAATAATTTAGACGCCGTTTTCTTGGTGCCCTTGGGTTCTATCGCAGGGTTTATTGCCTCGAGGGATGACCTAGGTGAACTTTATCGTCGCAGGATACTTACAGCCCCACACGTTTAAGAGTAGAAAGAAGAAATAATGCGTGTAGCCCCTGGGGGAATAGGGTTAGGGTTAGGGTTATGAGTAAATAAGAAGATATAAAATCTACAAATAAAACAAAAAGTTTTTTTTTTCAGATATACAAAAACAGTGCTTTTTTAAATGTTGAAACATTTGGTTTGGTTGTTTTGTCATACGACATATCAACCCTTTTTCGGGTTATTTAATGCCAAATTCGATCATTTTGGTGAAGGTATTTATGTTTCAAGTTCTTTATATCTTCAAATGTGTAATAATGGTTTTTGGTTTGGTTGTTTTGTTTTTAGACATATCAACCCTTTTCGGGTTATTTAATGCCGAATCCGGTCATTTTGGTAAATGCTTCAAGTTCTTTATATGTTTAAGTATTTATTCATGGTGGTTGGTTGAGTGAAGGAAGGGGGAAGGAAGAGGAAAGAAGAGGGGAGGGAGGGAAATTGTTGTTTTTTGTTTGGAATTTTGCAGAACATGATTGAGTTTTGCAAAGGAAAAAAACATAAAACATCAATGTTTGGTGCATTTTGAGTCAGGAAGTCAATAACTTCAGACAGCCTGATCTGGTAGCGCCAGTAGGTTCTATTTGACCCATAGATGGGGCCCTTACAGGTACTACCACTCCGGGCCACAGTGGACCTGGGAGCAATGGAAACTAAGGGGCAACACCACATTCCCCACAGCTTCAAAATACAATTTCCGTCGATCTGTTAAGCTTAAGTTTGAAATAGAATTTTCGTCGTTTTGTCACGCCTAGATTTGAAATAAAATTATCGTCGGTTTGTCATGATTTGAAATAAAATTATCGTCGGTTTGTCACGCTTAAGTTTGAAATAAAATTATCGTCGGTTTGTCATGATTTGAAATAAAATTATCGTCGGTTTGTCATGCTTAAGTTTGAAATAAAATTATCGTCGTTTTGTCACGCTTAAGTTTGAAATAAAATTATCGTCGGTTTGTCATGCTTAAGTTTGAAATAAAATTATCGTCGGTTTGTCATGATTTGAAATAAAATTATCGTCGGTTTGTCATGCTTAAGTTTGAAATAGAATTTTCGTCGTTTTGTCACGCCTAGATTTGAAATAAAATTATCGTCGGTTTGTCATGCTTAAGTTTGAAATAAAATTATCGTCGTTTTGTCACGCTTAAGTTTGAAATAAAATTATCGTCGGTTTGTCATGCTTAAGTTTGAAATAAAATTATCGTCGGTTTGTCATGCTTAAGTTTGAAATAAAATTATCGTCGTTTTGTCACGCCTAGATTTGAAATAAAATTATCGTCGGTTTGTCACGCTTAAGTTTGAAATAAAATTATCGTCGTTTTGTCACGCCTAGATTTGAAATAAAATTATCGTCGGTTTGTCACGCTTAAGTTTGAAATAGAATTTTCGTCGTTTTGTCACGCCTAGATTTGAAATAAAATTATCGTCGGTTTGTCACGCTTAAGTTTGAAATAAAATTATCGTCGGTTTGTCATGCTTAAGTTTGAAATAAAATTATCGTCGGTTTGTCACGCTTAAGTTTGAAATAGAATTTTCGTCGTTTTGTCACGCCTAGATTTGAAATAAAATTATCGTCGGTTTGTCACGCTTAAGTTTGAAATAAAATTATCGTCGGTTTGTCACGCTTCAGTTTGAAATAAAATATATCGTATAAACGCGCTGATTGAATGAATACATTTGATAAATATTCGTTGTTTTTGTAACAATGAAACGGTTCGAACGGGAGTATCCAAGTTCTCGTGTAATCTCTTCATTCATCTTCACGGCCAGAAAACATTGTTTTTCATAATGTATATAAGTACCCAAGAGTGAGAAAGAGAGAGAGAGAGAGAGAGAGAGAGAGAGAGAGAGAGAGAGATCTAGTATTGATCAATATAATTTTTATCCAATCCAGATTTTACTTTTTTTTTGTACACGGCCAAAAAGCGTTAAACAGAATTCTCTCGAATGCAAAAAGAACCAACGTGTTGATATGTAGCTCTTAAAAAATGATACTGTCGATCCATCGATCGGTCGCCCTGTCGCTGTCTGTTTGTTGCCAGTTGATTGGAAATGCCATTTCTATCGATAAATGCGTAGATTTGATAGATGCATCTAAAGAATAGATATTCTTTTCTTTTTGTCTTACATCCATCTAGTTTTCAAGTAGGATTCGTTAAAGATATTTCCGGCCTTGTTAACGAAGTCGTTTTCCTTAAGTGAATTGAGCGAAGGAAACAAGAACTCTTCTCCATGATTAAAGGCCGACTATTCTAAACCTTTATTTTGAGATATAAAAGAGCTTGTGCGGCTGGGATGAGAGAATGGGGGTAGATATGGAGGGGTTTCAAAAGTAATGAGTAAACAAATAGGCTAAGTACCTGGCATTCTTTTAATTAGCAAACCAACAATTATGGATTGGCGCTTAATCGATTCACTTATGTTTTCCTAAGTAATCTGGAAGACATCAGTTGGACAATTAAAATACAATCATTCTTTGGACGCATTCATTTAAAGGATTGAAACGACAGACAAACTAACAGAAAATCGTATATTTGAAATAACTTTTGAGCCTATCAATTTAGGTATGGATATATATTAGTTAATAGTACATATATATATATATATATATATATATATATATATATATATATATATATATATATATATATATATATATGAAAATTTATAACTAAAAGGTAAACTTTTAGAGAATTGGACCTATTGTGAGGTGAGGAAAGTATACTGGATAGAGCAAAAATATGATAAGTTAATTGAAATAACTTTTGAGCCTATCAATTTAGGTATGGATATATATTAGTTAATAGTATATATATATATATATATATATATATATATATATATATATATATATATATATATATATGAAAATTTATAGCTAAAAGGTAAACTTTTAGAGAATTGGACCTATTGTGAGGTGAGGAAAGCTCAATATACTGGATAGAGCAAAAAATATGATAAGTTAATTGAAATAACTTTTGAGCCTATCAATTTAGGTATGGATATATATTAGTTAATAGTATATATATATATATATATATATATATATATATATATATATATATATATATATATGAAAATTTATAACTAAAAGGTAAACTTTTAGAGAATTGGACCTATTGTGAGGTGAGGAAAGCTACAATATACTGGATAGAGCAAAAATATGATAAGTTAATGAATGGGTGGAATCATCGTTGTTAGATTTCTACACATATTCTTCTGGATTTACCAATATATCTGAACCCCATTCTACTTGGATTTCCGTTTTTGGTGACTTTCATTTACATTGGAACCTACCCGTTTGAACTTTAAAACTTTTTCAAATTTCGAATATGACTGTCCTCATCTGTCAACTTATCAATCATTAACCAACTCCAATGATAAGATTTTAATCTTTGAAAAGCCTGGCTTAAGGAATGAAAGAGAAGAAAAATAAATATTTTTATTCACTAAATGCTCCTTGTTCTGAACAACTGAAGATATTGATTTGCTTTTATTTGCAGGTCTAATTATTTTTCATTGACTTATCATATATATATATATATATATATATATATATATATATATATATATAATAAATATATGTTATTGTTTATTTTCTATGTACGTATATGTTTCGTCCTACATAATCGGGCCTCATCAGCATAGAGATATGACTATTCACTACCGGTCATGCGATTCGAAACCCCGGATTACGAGTATTTTACAACTCAAATCCGACGCCTTAACCACTCGGCCAATTTTGAATAGCGCATACGCTGTGATAATTTTAACACTTTATCGGCGGCTTAACGTCTGAGAGTGTTCTTCTTCTTTAATACATATATATATATATATATATATATATATATATATATATATATATATATATATATATATATATATATATATATAAGTCAGCAAAACATTAATATGGAGCAAAACATAGATCTAATATACGGAACGTTTTTGTTCTTTTCCTTTTAAGGGAAGTGGGGCCTGATCAACTCTGCTGGGAAGCTATGAGATAAAATACAGTTTTGTTTTAAAATTCCCGAAACAGTTTTTCATGGTAAACAACTGATGATCCCTTAAATAATGTTAAAACTAGCGTGAATTCGTGGAAGCAAACTAATATAGTGACTGCAAAAAGTAAATTGACTTACAAACAAAGTAATTTTCCACCGAAGAACTTGGGACTAAAATGTTTTTGTTTTTTTTTGTTTTTTTTTATATATATAGAATATATATATATATATATATATATATATATATATATATATATATATATATTCCTTAGATTGATGAAAAGACAAGATTCCGAAGACAGAGGTTTTAGTTCGATCAAGTCTCTGGTCAGGATACACCATGCCATGGTTCGTTAGAAATGTCATGTATGCCGAATGGCAAATTCAAAACTTCCAAAACAAAAGAACGGAAAACAAGGTTCAAGGACAGCTTGAAGGGGTCCTTCAAACAGTTCGCTCTGTATTCTGACTGGTGGGAAACCCTAGCTCAGAACAGATGTTCCGGGCAGACCACAGAGCGGCCAAGATGGGAATGGGCTGAAAGGAAGAAAAAGAGAGGGTTTGGTAGAAAGACAAAAAAAATGGGGGAGAAGGGTATATATATATATATATATATATATATATATATATATATATATATATATATATATATATATATGTATATATATAACTTTAATCCAACAAAAGATATAAGATGCAACTAATATCTTTACTTAGTAAACATCCGGATAAAACTGAAGCTCAATATACTGGATAGAGCATTAATAGCACTAGATAAAGTGAAAGAATAAAATAAGGTGCGAATCAAATTTTATTAGAATTCAATGTTCAGGCAAAGTACCTTAAAGTCTTAACTCATGAGTTTTCAAAGAAAATTCTTCTCCTCAGAGGACCATTACCGCAATGACATTACTGCAGGTAATGAAATTAAACTTGGAAAATATATAAAAATATATATAAAAATACATAAAAGTATATAAAACATCAAATATATCAGCCCAAAACATACTTTTTTGTTAAAGCTATACAGTGCATCCAAGTCATAAAATTTAAAACATATTCAGGAAAGATATCAAGGAGGTTGATTGAAAAGTGATCCAGGTGGTGAGTGGTCGTCCAAAAACGAAAACGTTATCCGGGCGGGAAACCTGTTTGCAATCGATGCAGTAAATGACAGTGACAAATGTATCCAAGGTGTATGCAAATTAATAAAACGATAACAAAATCCAAATCATATGAAAAGTTCAGAAAACTCACCTGGTGTTAAATATTATAATGTTCAAAATTCAGACCTTTTGCAGACAAATTTAGACTTTTGCATAAGTTGCAAAAGTCTAAATTTGTTTGCAAAAAAATTTTTAAGAAATTTAAAGAGATATCTCTTAAAAAAAAAATGTTTAAGTTGCAAAAGTCTAAATTTTTAAATTTTTAAATTATTAAATTCTAAATATTTTAACAACTTCTTAATTTTTTCAAATTAAATTTTAAATTAAACTATTAAATTATTACATTCTAAATATTTTAACAGCTTCGTAATTATTAATTTCATAAGTATTCTATATTATTTGATAGTGCTAGATATGTGAATTTGGTTTATATGCTTAAGGCAGACGATCAAATAGCAATTTTGGACGGGTAGGTGTCTGGAGGCTTTGACCTAAATTTACACATCCTGTCTCTGTGACCCAGACTTATAATTTCAGTTACACAGATAACTGATTTGACCCAGACAAGTAACATCTGGTGTAGATATAGTTCATTTCACATATCTGTCAAGATATGATGACGTTTTTCCTTGTTAACGTAGACATTCAACATCCGTTCTGAAAACGTCGTTTGAATAAGTAGATATTCAACGACGTTCGTGTGGCGTTCTTATCCAAGAGAAGAGGTTCTATTTGGATTAGTTACACTGTTTTCTTGGCTTGCGGGAGAGTGATTACCTTCGAATGTAATTTTCTTCATTGGAATAATTTTATCGGACCCGGAAGAAAAAATAGACGAATACATCAGGTCAGTTTAATTTTATTCGAATTGGATTTAGCGGAGCTTGCATCTAACCAGAAAGTGATGGTTTGCACTACTCCGATCAGCTCATAAAAACCCTGAATTTTGAACATCATAATATTCAACACTAAGTGAGTTTTCTGAACTTTTCATATGAGTTGGTTTTTTTCTATCGTTTTATTAATTTGCATACACCTTGGATACATTTTTCACTGTCATTTACTGCATCGATTGCGGACAGATTTCCCGCCTGTATAACTTTTCGTTTTTGGACTACCACTCACCACCTGGATCACTTTTTAATTAACCTCATTGATATCTGTCCTGAACATGTTTTAAATTTTATGACTGGGATGAAACGGCTTTAACAAAAAAGTATGTTTTGGGCTGATATATTTGATGTTTTATATACTTTTATGTATTTTTATATATATTTTTATGTATTTTCAAAGTTTAATTTTATTACCTGCAGTAATATCATTGCGGTAATTGTCATCTGAGGAGAAGAGTTTTCTTTGAAAACTCATGAGTTAAGGACTTTAATGTACTTTGCCTGAACATTGAATTCTGATCAAATTTGATTCGCACCTTATTTTATTATTTTTATTTTATTGATTTTATATTTTTATGATTTCACTTTATATAATCCTATATATATATAAATATATATATATATATATATATATATATATATATATATATATATATATATATATATATATATATATATATATATATATATATATGGGCAGCATCTTCTCTTTCAGGCAAATATTGTTGAATATAATAGGCAACTCGTGTCTAGATATCCTTTGGTAGATCCTTTCAATAATCCGAATTAGGATCTTAGTTTCGGATGGGAATGGGCTGATGAATTTGCCATAATTAGCATCTGTCTTCCAAGTACTTTATATATATATATATATGTGTGTGTGTGTTTGTTTGTAACTATATATATACATATATATATATTGAAAAATTTTAGAATCGGCCTCCGTCGCGCTACGTAAACCTTTCTTTGTGCCGGATGAGGGAGTTTGTAAAAATGAGAGGAGAGGGATATATATATATATATATATATATATATATATATATATATATATATATATATATATATATATATATGGTTGTGTGTGTGTTTGTAACTATATACAGACATGTATATATATTTAAAAATTCAAATTTAAATCCTCGATAAAGGACTTTAAATCAATCCCGTAGGAATTTAAATAAAGATCATCCTGGCGGTCTAAGGGCAGTAACTCTGAAGGGTATATATACATATATAATTTCCTGTCTAATGTATAATATGTATTAGGCATAAAACAGTTTTTTTAGGCAGACCAAGCGTGTCATATGAGTTGACCTGATTTCTAAGCGATCTGACCTTCACGGAGAGTCAAAACTAAAAATTAGAAAAAGATTTTAAAGCAAAAAGAAGAGAGGAAACTAGAAAAAAAACAATTAAAATATTAACAAATGTAATTTTAACATATTAGCTTAACGTTGGCTTGTCTGTCACGTTAAAGTTACAAATAACAATTTCGTCTGTCACGCTCAAATATAATATAGCATTTTCGTCAGTCTGTCACACTTATATTAAAAACAGAATTCTCATCGTCTGTTATGCTTATGTTTGAAATAGCATTTTTAGCTGTCTGTCACGCTTAAGCTGAAAACGTATTTCTGTCGATCTCTCGCGTTTAAGGTTGAAATAAGCTTAAGTTTTGTATCTCACGTTTAAGTTAACAATTGTCCTTCCGTTGGTCTCAATTGCTTGAGTTTTCATTAGAATTTTCGTCCGTGTGTCACGTTAATTTTGAAATAGAATTTTCGTCGGTCTGTCACGCTTAAGTTAGAAATAACGTTTTCGCCTGTCTGTCACAATGTAATGATAGTAAAGCTTATAGCTATTATTACTACGTTGTTTTTTTTACGCTTAATTTTGAAATTTTCTCTCTGTCACACTAAGGTTTAAAATAGAATTTTAATCAGTCTGTCACGTCTGTTTTAAATAACATGGTCGTCGGTCTGTCACGCTTAATTCTTAAATGTCATTTTCGTCAATCTGTCATGTTTGTTTAAAATTGCATTTTCGTCAGTCAGTTACGTTTGTTTGAAATTGAAATTTCGTCGGTCTGTCATGTTAGTTTGAAATTGCATTTTCGTCAGTCTATCATGTTTTTCTAAATTGCATTTTCGTCAGTCTGTCATATTTGTTTGAAATTGAAATTTCGTCAGTCCGTCATGTTTGTTTGAAATTGCATTTTGGTCGGTCCGTCATGTTTGTTTGAAATTGCAGTTTCGTCGGTCTGTCATGTTTATTTTAAATTGCATTTTCGTCGGTCTGTCATGTTTGTTTGAAATTGCATTTCGTCGGTCTGTCATGTTTATTTTAAATTGCATTTTCGTCGGTCTGTCATGTTTATTTTAAATTGCATTTTCGTCGGTCTGTCATGTTTGTTTGAAATTGCAGTTTCGTCGGTCTGTCATGTTTGTTTGAAATTGCATTTTCGTCGGTTTGTCATGTTTGTTTGAAATTGCATTTTCGTCGGTCTGTCATGTTTGTTTGAAATTGCAGTTTCGTCGGTCCGTCATGTTGGTTTGAAATTGCATTTTCGTCGGTTTGTCACACTTGATTTTGAAATAAAATGTTCTTCTATCTTTCATGTTTGTTTGAAATCGTATTTCTGTAACTCTGTTCAGTTTAATTTAGAAAAAATATTATTTTGTGATGAGTCTACAGGATTTCTATAAGATTATCTGTGCGTCAATTTGTCTGTCACAGTCAAAGTAGAAATAACATCTTCATATTTTAACGCGTAAATTGAATGGTCGCATCTTAGAAATATTCGTTCATCTGAAATGGATTATCATCTATTCTAGGATTTCATTATAGACATTTATTCCATTTTTGTTGCTCTCATTTCCTTGAAAGTTATTAGTTATTTTTATTTCCATTTTTTTGTTGTTGTATATTTTCGTTGGGATGTGATAGGAATCAGTCTTTTAATGAGACCAGAACGACGCTGGCAGAATCTTGGGAGTAGTTTACGAAAAAGGCTGTTCGTGACTCCAATCGGCGAACAAGCGAACTAGTCAATCTCAGAATTCTTGATTTAGCAGACAGAAAAGAATGGGAAACTGTTCTCTCTCTCTCTCTCTCTCTCTTTCTCTTTCTCTCTCTCTCTCTCTCTCTCTGGCTCTCTCTCTCTCTCTCTCTATATATATATGTCTCTCTCTCATTCTGTCTCTCATTCTGTCTCTCATTCTCTGTATCTGTCTGTCTGTCTGTCTGTCTGCCTGTCTGTCTGTCTCTGTCTCTCTCTCTCTCTCTCTCTCTCTCTGGCTCTCTATATATGTCTCTCTCTCATTCTGTCTCTCATTCTGTCTCTCATTCTCTGTATCTGTCTCTGTCTCTGTCTGTCTGTCTGTCTGTCTCCCTCTCTCTCTCTCCCTCTCTCCCTCTCTCTCTCTCTCTCTCTCTCTCTCTATATATATATATATATGTCTCTGTCTCTGTCTCTCTCTCATACTCTCTCTCTATCTCTCTCTGTCTTTCCCTCTCTCTCTCTATGTATCTCTCTCTGTCTGTCTCTCTCTCTCTCTCTCACTCTCTCTCTCTCTCTCTCTCTCTATATATATATATATATATATACATATATATATATATATCTTATTATGTCTCTCATTCTGTCTCTCATTCTCTGTATCTGTATCTCTCTCTCTCTCTATATATATATATATATATATATTGTCTCTCATTCTCTGTCTCTGTCTCTGTCTCTCTCTGTATCTCTCTCTGTATCTCTCTCTCTTTCTCTCTCTCTTTCTTTATATCTCTCTCTCTCTCTCTTTCTCTCTCTCTCAGGAACTTATTTACCATTATGGAATAAAATGTATTTCGGGCCGTGCGACTGTCTTCAATGAAGAGATTGCCTGAGACAAAGGACGCCCCCGCTCGAAACGCACCTTGATTAGGATTAAGACAAAAACAAGAACGGATACATTTAAGATACGTCCATTTTAGCTGCACGTTTAAAGCGCCGAAAATTCTATTTCAAACTTAAGCGTGACACATCGACCAAAATGCTATTTCAAACTTAACCCCAACCCTAACCCTAACCCACGAAAACACTATTTTGAACTTAAGCGTGAAAGACTAAGGACATTTTATCTAAAGTCTGAACGTGACATACAAACGGAAATTATATTTCAAATTAAGCGTTACAGAAAAGCGAAAATTCCATTACAAACTTAAGCATGACAGACTGACCGAAAATTTTATAACAAACTTAAGCCTGAGAAACTGAAGAAAATTATATTTCAAACTTAAGCCTGAGAAACTGAAGAAAATTATATTTCAAACTTAAGCCAAACTTAATAGACAGGCAGACGTACAGACAAAGTTTCTCCGATAGTTTCAAGGACGCTACCAAAACGTGAGATGTTGCTGTGTTCAGGGCCATGACCTGGAAATACTGAATTAATTAAGGTACGTAGTAGCTATATCATGTCGTACAAACCAGACCGACTAATATCTGCCGGTGTCACTTGACATGCAACTACGTTTAGTATGTCTGTCTGGTCTGTAATGATCTCGTTTGCTTGATCCTAGGACCAATGTGATTGACCAGAAGAACAACGAAGAATAAAAAAGCGAACTGTTACTCAATATATATATATATATATATATATATATATATATATATATATATATATATATATATATATATATAATCCAGGTAAAACATCCACAGGGTAGTAATCCAAAGAATGTCAACCGGGTTTATAAAAAGTGCTCAATATCAAATAGAGCTTTTATATATGATTATTTTTTATTTACACAGACATGTACAAAATCTGCGACACTGGCATGTCAATGTTATCGATCAACAGCTATTATAGATTAAGATCGGATTCTTACTCTACCTGATGAGATCTCAGTTTATAATAGCTGTTGATCGATAACATCGACATGCCAGTGTCGCAGATTTTGTACATGTCTGTGTAAATCAAAATAATCATATATATATATTTTTTCTTTCCTTCACTAGTATTATCATTGTTAAACGCGCAGATGAAATGGACGCACCTGAAGAGTGTATCCGTTCTTGTTTCCTCAATAAGTGTATCCAAAATAGAGCCGGTGTCCTGTTTGGAACACAGGGCCTTGATCTGCCCCTCAACGAACTACAAGCATGTTTGGGGCGCATGTTCGCCATTTCTTATCACGAGATGAGTAAATGCACCTAAGGAAATTAGACGGATTTATTTCTTCGGATTTTGTTCTATTTTTTATATGTTTTTACTTTTCCTTTTGCTTTTTGAAATGTGAGAGTCAGTCCCAATCTTTACACCGGCAATTAATTCGGTTTCATGTTTTTCCAATTCAAGTATTACAGCCTATCATTCTTTTCTTCAGTCACAAATGTAACTTCTGTAATTTCAAATTCGTCTGGTGCATGAATATATATATATATATAGAGAGAGAGAGAGAATGGTAGTTTGCTTGAAGCATTGCTGGGAATAGTAGTAGTATGTTTTTAAAAGGCTGTGGGCAATGCAAATTCCGGGTAAGATGTAAGCTGGAAGGAACAAAAATAATAAATCGAATACGAAATGTGACTTACTATTTATTTTCCTAAAAATCTTACATTACAGCAAGTGTGGTGTTAGCTATTTGTGTGATGTCCGGATAATTATAAAAATCAGTTATTTAATATTTCGGGAAAAGATGCTACTATATATATATATATATATATATATATATATATATATATATATATATATATATATATATATATATATATATATATATACATCGGAGCACAATCCATATATATATATATATATATATATATATATATATATATATATATATATATATATATATATATATATATATGGATTGTGCTCCGATGAACTAGCTGATCTAGAGGCCCCCTCGCCGTAAATGCACTAGACCAACCCCATCCATTCATTGTGGATGCCCCCAGATGCCGGAGGGCTTTCTACTTCAATAGCTTCTTTCTTCGAGCTGCCCGCCTCTTGAACTCCCTCCCCGCTCCCTATTTCCCCGACTGTACCGACATGCAAAAGTTTAAAACTAATGTAAACAGACATCTAGCTGCACATCTCCCAATTTAGTTTGATCACCTAAAATGTTAACCCTTGTTTTCAGTAGCCCCTAACGTCTACAGTGGCAACTTGCCTTATTTAGGGTGAACCCAGTTTAATTAAAAAGAAACGTTTTTGAAGAATTGTTTTCGCGTGATCGCAACACATGTCTCCACCAGTGTATAGCGAATAGAGATGTAATATTTGAAACAAAATAAAAAAATGTAATCCTTTGTTTAAACAACAGTAAAATTAATGTTCCATTGTTTTCTCATGGTTTTCTCCACCTTTTAAATATGGGATGTATTTCAGCTGAACTATGTATGAACCTATACACGTACCTGTCTTCATACAGGTAGAGATATATGGTCGTGCTGGTCATCAAGTCGGTCAGGCGTAAGTTGAATAGGTCGTTAGTCGACGAGGACCTGTACATATTAATAAGATTAATCCGATCAGAATTCAACGTCGTGTGGCTTGAGTGTCTATGGGATTCACGCACACACGTACACAGACAATATGAGGAGAGTTTGAATTACCTACTAGACACTATCGTTGAGTGTCTTCGGTCAACCTGACATGAGGATAATACACCCTACAAGTAAACCCTGAGAAAACATTCAAAATGACATCGTATCCGAAGCTCAAATAAGATGGCCTCGACATGGCAACACTGGCTTATACAAGGAATGGTGCACCTTTTCAAAGTGATGTTACCTCAAGTAACAGCACTTAGTGTGATACTCCACCAGACTAGATGAATTCTTGTCCTGGAAACCACGAGAAAAATACACTATAACATAATTTACTGGATAGAAAAATTAATGTTCTCAACTTCTTTACTAACTCAACGTTTGACAGGTAAAAGAGAACTTTAATAGAATATTCGAATATTTATGCATCTCATATAGAGATCAAATGTTAGCCCAAAATAGGGTCCCTTGATTTCTGAGAACTTTGACTGAAGCAAAATGAAACAATAGAGTGTATAGAAAAACACGTGCCAATATTCTTGGGGTAAACGAGAGTCTGAGAATTTGCTGATGAAGATGTACAAGCAAAGATCGCGAATTCATTTTTTTATCTTCCATTTTCTTCCTTTAAATGTATGCGAAAAAACAACAGATAAACACGCTCTTCAATTTTAGATCCCGATACGTCTTCATCCTCTGCGTGTTGGCACGCAACGCACCCACGAAGCTATAACTTTATTTTGTTTATTTTATATTTCTGAGGAAAATGGTTGCATTGCTGGGGCCATATTATTCTTTTATTATTATTAAGGTGTGACGTGAGAGGAAATTATTCTGATATTTCTTTTTTATTTTTGGTTTTTGGTTTTTGGCATTTTCTTCAAACAAGATTTCGCATCACAAACAAATAAGCCTAACCCTAATCCTAAGCCTGACTTCAAGAGAAAACGGGATTTAATATAAGGTCGCTATCTTTTTACTTTATATTCGCTCGAAACCATGCACAAATGCGAGCGGCAGTTCATGATTTTCGAACACAAATGGAATCCATAAAATGAAGCGATTGGTTAGTTGCGTTTGTTTTTCGGCATATCAACCATCAATGGGTCATATAATGCTGAATCAATTTGTGGAATAAAACCCTATAGGTTGGACAAACATTTACCATTTCTATGCATTTTTTTTTCGATTTACGATAGTTTGAAATTAAATTTCATCAAAGAGTCCGAATTCTTTAATGAAGTTTAAGATGTTTCTCAGATTAGTATTTTTGAACAGGTCCTTTAGCTTATTTGAATTGTAGTGTTTTCTCCGGCTTTCTTCGAGATCGTGTCAGTATATTAGTATATGCTTAACTGTATATGAAGCCTGACACCCAAGAGACACACTAGAGACTCTCGACTATCCAGTAAATGCTTATGAGTAGATATATGTAAGTCCTATATTGAGTCTGGCTACTACAACCCCTTCTCCTCTTGCCTTTCTGTAGCCTGGACGTCATTCATCAATAGTAAACTGAATCTCGTATAATTTGTTTTCTTATCATTCGTTCCAAGATTGTTACCATTTCTCTTTGATGAACCTGTTTGTAGAACGTCGGAAATCAGCATATATAACGTATGGAATCCATAAAATTAAGAAATTGGTTATATAATGCCGAATCAATTTGTCGGATAGAATCCTATAGGTAGGAACACTATTTATTATTATTTTTTTAATTTTGAGTTATTTATTAATTTACGACTTTTTTGGAAATAGTTTGAGGTTAAATTTTATGACAGCATCTAATTTCCTTAATGAAGTTTAATGTATGGCCAATTAATTGAAGACTACGCAGCTATTGATGTAGGTCAGTACATCCGGGGTGAATGAAAAGTTCTGAACCTCACTTCGTCATTTGTGAGATAAACAAATATGCAATTGACTTCGTATGCTACAAGTATTTATGCACTTAAGTACCAAGTTTGTAGATTTTACCATTTTTTCTTTTTTCTTTTATAGTTCTCAAGTGGAACGTAATTAGGAAAATTGAGTATTGGACAATTCGCATTTACTTGACTTCTCAAGAGGGCAGAGTTAGACACAGTGTCGTTTTTTTTAACAGACGAAAATCCAGTTTTTCAAAAAGAGACACTCTGGATTGGAACGGAAGTGAAAATTGCCCGTGTCTCCTTCACTGATCGAGGACATGAAAGGTGAAGTATAGTATCAGAACAGATACTAGTATCGGACATCATAAAACGTCTTCATCTTCCTAACGCTTCACCTTGGAATATAAAAGGCAACCATTTTCTGTGTTATTGCAGCATATTCACCATAGATTTCAGATGAGACTATGCATTTCAGACGATGACACTTGATATATTATATAAACATCACAGATATCTGCATAACGTAAAAACGTCTGCAAGAATTTAATTATTTTAAAAGATTTATTATTTTTATGGAGATTTATCTGAAAGGAATGTTGACCTTTTCTATTAGCAGAAACGTGTGTCATGATTCTGCTCTGTTCTAATCTTGATAAGTTGATTTCCTGTTATATATATATATATATATATATATATATATATATATATATATATATATATATACTACTTAAATCAGTTAAAATATACAATTAAGTTAGAACAAATTTTTTTCAAAAAAAAAAATTAGAGCTTTTATAAGTAAAATGAAATAAGCATTAGAAACTGTTCACGAGGATCATCTTCGGACGTAGATGCATGAGCGCCGAAACGTAGGTTGATCCGCGTAGACTGCTTCTAGTGTTTATTTCATTTTTATATATATATATAGATATATATATTCTGTACACCCTCATAGAAGGCTTGAAAAAGGGAATGGTTCCCGAAAAATTCCTACAGACTATACCCCAAAAACAAAGAAACACCGAAACTGAAATTAGGATTTACTTTACTTTGCTTCTAAAATCGTCCAATAAATTCGGCTCGAAATTGTAAGTTGCACGTTTATTTATTTATTCTTCATTCTCAGTTTTTTTATTCACCCTCATTATACTTCTTCTCCAACTTGTGCACTTATGATTTTTGTGGACTGATTACACACACACACACACACACACACACACACACACACACACACACACACACACACACACACATATATATATATATATATATATGCGAGGGCTCATATATATATACATATATATATAAATATATATATATACATATATATATAAATATATATATATACATATATATATAAATATATATATATACATATATATATATAAATATATATATATACATATGTATATAAATATAGATATATATATATATAAATATATATATATATATATATATCATATATTAAATATTATATTAAATAAATATATATATATACATAAATATATATATATATATATATATAAATATATATATGTATATATATATATCATATATTAAATATTATATTAAATAAATATATATATATACATAAATATATATATATATATATAAATATATATATGTATATATATATATATCATATATTAAATATTATATTAAATAAATATATATATATACATAAATATATATATATATATATAAATATATATATGTATATATATATACATATATATATATATAAATATATATATATATATATAAATATATATATGTATATATATATATATATATATATATATATATATATATATATATATATTGTTGAATATAAGAGACAACTTATGTCTAGATATCCTTTGGTAGATCCTTTCAAAAGTCTGAACTAGGATCTTAGTTTCGGATGGGAATTAGCTGATGAATTTGCCATAGTTTTGATTTGTGTCCCAAGTACTTTCAGACCCATCCGGGTCCATCTTCAGGGGAATGAGGATAATCAGGTACATACCATGTGTTAGTATTATTGATGGTTTTGGCGGAAATTATGTATAATACTAACATATGGTGTGTACCTGATTATCCTCATTCCCCCGAAGATGGACCCGGATGGGTCTGAAAGTAATTGGGACACACATTAAAACTATTGCAAATTCATCAACTAATTCCTCTTCAAAACTAAGAAACTGATTTGGAGTATTTAAAGGATCTACCAAAGGATATCAAGACATAAGTTGTCTTTCATATTCAACAATACTTGCCTGCAAGAGAAGATGCTGCCTAGATACACACACACTATATATATATATATATATATATATATATATATATATATATATATATATATATATATATATATATATATATATTATTTTGGTACAGAAAAATTAGTACAAGATTTGTCAGAGATGACAACAGAAGCTGAAGAGAGCCGGATGGCTACGACTTTCCGTGCTTGAAACCGACGGTACGAATCTTGTACTAATTTTTCTGTACCAAAATATATATATATATATATATATATATATATATATATATATATATATATATATATGAAGCAATCCAACAAAAGATATAAGCGTCAACTAATATCTTATAATTAGTGAAACATCCGGATATCTTATAATTAGTGAAACATCCGGATAAAATGAGCTATGGACTTAAGGATGCTTTGCATGAACTTTGAATTCTAATAAAATTTGATTGACACCTTATTTTATTACTTCATTTTATATTATAATATATATATATATATATATATATATATATATATATATATATATATATATATATATATAAGTTGGTAGTGTTATTTGTTTATAGTTACTCCAAAAAAGATTCTGCCATAAATGTATAACATAAAAAAGTCTACAAAAATCTATATCACGTTAATGTAGAGATTATGAAAGATATGACTTTAACAAGCAGTGTATTCGCACCAGATACAAAAATGAAAGAGTCTACAAGAAAGAAAGAGTCTATAATAATCGTATAACGTCCACCGTATTACAGATTATCTAATAAACTATTACAACGAAAAACTGTTTATTCTGAATGGTGTATTTGATTCGGCTGTTTATGCTCACGGAAATTTGCCATTTTCTTGGGGTTGGCGGACTTTTAATCTAGTAATTATTAGTCGCAAAGCGAAATCATACTTCTTTTGTTTAGATCATTTTCGTTATTATTTTAAGGATTGTATTGGCAGGGGGAATTATTTTACCCCTAAACAAATTAATTGGAGAGACCCTTTGATTGACTGACCATTATCAATTCGTTGTGACAGAAAATTCTATGACGAATATGATTATATCAAATCTCTTAATTCAATGGTTGGTAGCATCTTACTTTGTCGACGTCCGATTTAAGAGCTGCCCAGAGGGAAAGCTTTGTGGGATATAATCATGCCTAGAGTTTCAATTGAGGTTATTGTATTTTGATTTCAAGATGGTTATTTCGATGAATGTACGAGAGTCGTTCATGAGATTTATTACAGGGGTTTGGAGACAGAGGTTCTTCTCTTTTATCACTACGACCACCACCACCATCACACAATATTACAAGTGTTTTGGAGAATAGGTTCTTCTCCTTCATCACTACGACCACCACCATCACAATCACAAACTATTATAAGGGTTTTGGAGATAGAAGTTCTTCTCCTTTATCACAACGACTACCATCACAATCACAAACAATTAGAAGGGTTTTGGAGATAGAGGTTCTTCTCTTTTATCACTACGACGACCACCACCATCACAAAATATTACAAGAGTTTTGGAGATAGAGGTTCTTCTCCTTCATCACAACGACCACCATCACAATCACAAACTATTACAAGTGTTTTGGAGAATAGGTTCTTCTCCTTCATCACTACGACCACCACCATCACAATCACAAACTATTATAAGGGTTTTGGAGATAGAAGTTCTTCTCCTTTATCACAACGACTACCATCACAATCACAAACAATTAGAAGGGTTTTGGAGATAGAGGTTCTTCTCCATCATCACAGCGATTACCACCACAATCACAAAGTATTACAAGGATTTTGGAGACAGAGGTTCTTCTCCTTCATCACTACGACGACGACCACCATCACAAACTATTACAAGGGTTTTGGAGATAGAGGTACTTCTGTTAGATAATTGCCCTGTGCGAGTTGGACGCATCTATTTGAGACGGGTTTGACTAACGCGATTTGTAGCGGATTCATTCCGTGAAATATAGTTCGATGTGTTCCCACGGGTGCCCGGAGACATTGACGTAACCTATAGGTTCATCGAAAGTCACGGGTTGAATCACGCCTGCGTGTTGATCACGAGATTTGGTGGCGAAACCTTCCAGCGGTGGAAAGTTAAAGTAAGATTTAATCAGTTACTGACTTTGAAGCGACGAGGCAAGACTGACAATCATGTAGTTGTTACGAGAGAGATTCCGAACCAAAAATATAAGAGCCAGTAGTGAAACTATCATCCTCCTCCCCCTACAAGTAATTACAAAATAACTAGTGAATTTAGTTAGCGTAACCTCTCTCTCGATCCCAACAGACTCCTCAGGCCGGCTAATTAAATAGTTAAATAAAGATGGCTCTAATTAAAACAGCAAGAGACTTTGTGAGTTTATTGAAGAGAAGGTTTAATTTTCAGCTCGCGAAGATAGCACCACGAGAGAAGAAGATTCACAGTAGTGCCAGTAGTTTATACGGCAGCGACTCAAGCAGAAAGAGTAATGGCGACGGCGGCGGCGGCGTCTGCGGTGACGGTGATGACAAAGACAACCATAGCAGTCGCGGAAAATGGCTGCAGGCAGACGACGAGAAAAGAAAGGAGAGAAGAGAAAAGGTTGGTGCGAGTAGCAGTATAGCGACAACAGCGATTGGAGAACGTGGAACCTAGCTACGACACATCAAGCCGGTTTCGAGTCAACGACGAGAGTTCTTCTACTTCTACGATTCCCCAATTCCACGAAGAGGTCAAGAACGTGTCAATACAACACTTCTCTTTCATCACTACGACCACCATCACCATCACAAAGTATTACAAGGGTTTTGGAGATAGATGCTATTCTCCTTCTCTTTCACCAAAAGCACCCCACCACAACCACAGACTAGCGTCAACCGGAATTCCCATGAACGGAGTTTTCTGCCAGAACTTTCCACGGGTGCGATACATAACCACGGGGCCTGCTTCTCTGCACACTACAACATAATCGTCTTCAAATCCAATGTCAACTAATACTTGTCATAAACTACACCCGTAATAAATCATATTTTGTTCATTCCATTAAGCATTATCAATCCTCTCATAATATTCTTCATCATAAAATCGACAATTCATCCTACTCATTAACCTTTCACCCTTGAGTGGCTTCTAGTCTTGATGAGTGGGCATTCACTACTAAAAAACACCACTATATATAATATACTTAATGTAAGTTAATTAATGTTTTTCTCTTAAGCTTTTTAATTATATACTTCACTTACACGAAATATATGATAAAATATACTTTAGTTCTGGGAATGAGTTATGTTTGAACGAAAGAGTGTTAATTGTTATAATTAGCCGTAAGTTATAATTAATTGAACAAGTAACTCATATCTCTTGTGTCTGTCTTTAATTTACTCGTCACCTCCCACTCTATGTTCATTCAACCACTCTGTAATATTTCTTCATGTCTCTGTGAGCATTTCAAGAAATAGTGACTTTCTCTCTATATTTAATTTTCACAGTGTGTTCTTACACACCGTACACACGTATATACTTCATCTATATTCTTAATCTATTAAAAAGGGAGTTGGTATCTGTCTGTCTGTAGCCGAACTTATACTATTTCAGACTGTTGCATCATTGCCCTATATTTTTAAACTGGAACTATACTATTTCAGATTATGGTACTTTACTACTGTCTTTTAAAGTTACTATTTAAGTTACTATACTATTTAAGACTAATGTACCATCTTTCAACGCTCAATTCACAGTGGGATGTAATATATGTTCTGTTGTTATTATATAACCATCCCATTCATTACCGCCTTGTTTGAGGGTAGTGTAGTATCTGGTCTGTTGTTCTGAGACCATGATCTCAGACATTACACCCCAATTTGGGTATTTTTGTAGTGCATATTCGTTCATAATAACACAATCCTCTCACGCATTACCTTCTTTTATTTTTGGGGTGGGTGTAGTTTCTGTTCTTTTGTCATGAGACAATCCCCCCCAGTCATTACCTCCCTCTTTTGCGTGGGAAGTGTAGTATCAGATCTGTTGCAATGAGATCACCGCCCCAAGCATTACCTCATCCCTTAGTGATAGAGTAGTATATATTTTGTTGTCTGAGACCAACCTCCCAGGCATCACCACTTCCTTTGGGGAGTAGTTTAGTATCTGTTATATTGTTATGAGACCTCACAGGCATTGCTTTCTCCTTTGGAAGGGATAATGTTGCATATGGTCGGTTGGAATTATACCCATATAAATAAATATGTATGAAAAATAAAAATTGACGACATCTCCGATTAAGGGCAACTTAATGCAGCAATCTGCATATTCTTAACCGCTTAGGAAGTGGAAAAATACTTAATAAACACACCGGTGTTCTATCGACAGTAAACACAATAGCAAAGCTGTATAACATCATATATATTTTTTTTTCTAAGTGAAAAATCTAAATACACACATATATATATATATATATATATATAGGTATTTAGATTTTTCACTTAGAAAATAGATTATTCAGTGAAAACCGGGATTATGCCAATAAAACAACCTCGATGATACTCGATTACAGGGTACAGAGCATTTATATGTGATTTCTGAAGACATTCCGTTCAAGTGGCCAATCATCACCACAAAAGAATTTTTCATTCAAAGATTATTTATTTAACATATATATTCAAATTAAAGAGTTTTTTCCTACACGTGTTTCACTACCAAGCAGATACTTGCTTGGCAGATTATCAGGGAAATTAATTATCTGGAATAAAGGTTTCAACAACCGACAATACACAATGTGGCGCTGCCTTAATTTAGGTCACTTAAGAGAAGAAAAAATAAAAACGTATGAAAGTAAAAAAGAATATATATATATATGTGTATATATATAATTTAAATGAATAAATGCGAAAGTTTTTTTAATGTATCCCAACTGTATTCGTATCAAAACACCTTACCTGTATCAAATACACTAAAATATTTTCACATACGGTATATAAACCCACAGGAAACCTTACTAAACACTCTCAAGGCTATAAATTATTTGCATATTTATTTTTAAAACATTGTCTAATAAATTCATATTCACTACTATTCACTTATAATTTGATTCTGCTATTTTATTATATATACGAACAACTTTTCTTGATATTAATATCTTAATTATTATCAGTAGTGATATTATTTTAAGCGATTTAAGGAATTGAGTTGAAAATTCAAAATCATAACTTCCGTTTAATTCTTTTTTTCGGTTACGTTTTCGCACACGTATATTTACAGATAGCAAACAATTGGATAACTCTGGGAATATTTACTTTAAAAAAATAAATTTTGCATTAAACACAATAATTAACAAAGGTTTTCTATTAATAATTAAATGCATGCGTTTATTATTTTTAAAACTAAATTTGTGTTGCTATTTTTATTTACTTCCTCCCACGAGTACAGAGTTAGGCACAATGTCAATATTTAACGTGGGGAAAATCTGGCTCCCCGAATGGGATACTCTGGATTGGAACAAAAAATTCTTCTTCACTGACCCAGAACATAAAAACTAAGTGAAGATTCAGAACATGTTGGTAGTGATGATGATGATGATGATGATGATGATGATGATGATGATGATGATGATGATGATGACTTTAACATTTGTCATAGAAAAGAAAGAATCTCCTTTAATCTTTCTAATTTACAAAAAAAACAGATGCTTTTTCTTTAATATTCATCTAGTCTTTTTTTCTGTCTTTTATAATAAAGGCCAAAAGTACCTATTCCAAATTACTCAGTAATATAAAACGAGTTTCATCCTTATGTTATTCATTTCATTATATAATCAGTTTTTAATGAGGAATTCATTTTCATTTTTATGATGAAACAAAATGAAATTTCTTTGACTTTGAATATCTTAAAGACCACATCAATTAACATTTTTGTTGTTTTCTCCTAGAAGCAACATTTGACGATGTTCATGCACAATATATTTCCTCCATATTGGAATATATCAAATAACACTACGACAATCATCATTTTCTAATGAAACAAAATGAAATTCCTCGACTTTGAATATCTTTAAAGACCACATCAATTAACCTTGTTGTTGTTAAATATCACTTGATTTCTCCGTTATCATGTGACAATCTCTCGTGGCCTAACGGGACATGGTGAACGGTTACAGATTCAAGGTGTCTCTGTGAACCGGGTTCGCGCCCTATGATCGTCTGAGATTGTTATTTCCCTGCGCTGATGAGAGCCGTAGATAAAAATATGAATATAAAATTACACATATATATATAGTCATCCACATACAGACTGTTTCGCTGTTTCGCTGTATCACAGCTCAACCGTCGAGCTGACAGTCGCGCTTCTACCACTGCGCTATCACTGACACTGACTGAATGTAAAGGATATCTCAATGTAAACATTGTCAAGTGCCGGGGGCTCGAAGTAGTTTTACACAATTAGCTGTTGGCGATATCTTTACCACATATAGACAGACTGTTTCACTGTATCACAGCTCTTCAAGCCGAGATTGAAACTCAACCTTTATATATATATATATATATATATATATATATATATATATATTTATATATATATATATATATATATATATATGATAATTTTATTTACACAGACATGTACAAAATCTGCGACACTGGCATGTCGATGTTATCGATCAACAGTTACTATAAACTGAGATCTCATCAGGCATAGTTAGAATCCGATCTTAACCTCAGATCATATTTGAAATATGATCTGAGGTTAAGATCGGATTCTAACTATGCCTGATGAGATCTCAGTTTATAGTAACTGTTGATCCATAACATCGACATGCCAGTGTCGCAGATTTTGTACATGTCTGTGTAAATAAAATTATCATATATAAAGCTCTATTTTGATATTGAGCACTTTTTATAAACCCGGTTAAAATTCTCTGGATTACCACCCTGTGGATATTTTTTCACCTGGATTATTACCATTATTATATATATATATATATATATATATATATATATATATATATATATATATATATATATATATATATGGGATAGGGAGAGCGAGATTCCATGTAATCAGTATGAGTGCATCAATTGTATTGTTTTTTTGTTTTTTTTTGTTTTTTGTCACAGTCGACAATTGTTTGTCGCATTCAAAAGACAGAAATCATTCTCGTCTCATCCAATTAATTGATTTGTGATCACAAACGATTGTTTCATCGATTTTATCTTATGATGAATTAAAATAATTAATTTCTGAAATGTGGATTCACAAGTATCACGTGACCGATGCATGTCCCGATTTAATTGCCTCCTCACGGGGGCAGAGTTAAATACAAAGTCGGGTTTACGTGGGAAAAATATAGCTCTCTTAAAAGAGGCATGCTCATGAGATAACAACAGAAGCTGAAGAGAACCGGATGGCTAAGTCCTGTGCTTGAAACCGACGATACGAATGTTGTACTATATTTTCTGTACAAAATAAATAAATAGTACGCTTTTAATTTTTAATTTTGAACTTTAATTCTCAATTAATCGAGCACTCTGCTGTGATTTTTTCTGCTATATTACATATATATTTATATTTCGATGTACTTGCATGACATTTTTCTAAAAATCATCATCCTGAGGAAGTCTTACAATAAAGACGAAACGTTGATGAATATATAAAAAATATCTCTAGGTTTTTCCTTTTTCATTTCCCATTACGTCGGATTACTCTCATATATATATATATATATATATATATATATATATATATATATATATATATATATATATATATTTATTTATTTATTTATTTATTTATTTATTTATTTTGGTACAGAAAAATTAGTACAACATTCGTACCGTCGGTTTCAAGCACGGAAGGACTTAGCCATCCGGCTTTCTTCAGCTTCTGTTGTCATCTGTTTCGGAAATGTGAATTCACGTGTCACTCTCGTTTGGACGCGTTATTTGCTTAGAGTGTTGTGTATGTTTGTTTAAATTTAGTGTAAGAAAGGTTTAATAAGGTTTTAAAAAAAGGGGGAAGGTGAGATTTAAACCGGAGGAGATTTAAAGAGATTTAAAGAGATATAAAAAAAATAAAAAATAAAAAAATGAATTTTTTAATTTTTTAATTTATTTAATTTGTTTATGGTTTTCTTATTTATTTTTCATTTTTTATTTTTTATTTTTTATCCGGGTAAAGAAAGTTATGACGGTTCAGGACTGACCCTTGTTTGACAGATTTATGCGATGGCAGAAGTTCGGCTGATGTAACAACTTGTTGGAACCGGCATGTTTTATTTTGTGGCACGTTAAATAGCAAACCAGAGAACAGGAAATGACTTACTTGCTGTCCGATTTTTCCAAAGAGTGTCGGAACTGAGAACCTTTTTGCAAATCCTAGGATTTCTAGGTGGATAACACGAAGATTTCTATTCCGTTGGTAATGTCTGTAAGAAACAAAAGAGAAATATTTACAGGCTGATTCATAAGTAACTTAGCTATTTATTTTTGAAATTTTAAAGTTAAAAAAATACGTTAATACAAAACAGAAAGTTTATTCAACAAATTCATTTATGGGAGTTTAAAATTACATCAAATTTACAAATTTTCCACCTTCGTTCTGCATGCATAGCTCCATTCTTTTTTTGCAAGGAATTTACGACTCTTTGTAGCATATTTGATTGACTATGGTGTTGTGCGAAGAAGGCTTTCTGTTCACATCACGTTTCCATTGCCTTTCAACAAGTGTGGGAGATTCATCCAATTTGGCCATATGAATAACAATAAAAATTCCCTCTTCAATTGTAAATGACATTTTAAATAGCTAAGTGAAGTGACTTATGAACAACCCTGTATATCTTAATATCCTTAACAAGTAGAGAAAAAATACATTATTTTCAGGTAGTATATCGTTAGACTTCTTGTGTCTTACAGAATTATGTGATATATTCCCCGCTTCTTTTGTTCCAGCTCGTTTTACTCGTTGGTCTATTGGTCTTCATCAATTCGCTGTTTTGATACCTCATTGTAATACAGCTTCCTATTCCAGTATCGTCTTCCCAATAACCGCAGGCTTGTGGAACTCTCTTTCTGCTGACTGTTTTTCTCCTACCTATAACCATGGTATTTTCAAGACTAAGGCTAATAGGCATCTCCTGTATTAGCGATAATAATATTTGTTCTTGTTAGCTTCTTACATCAAGTGGCTTCATGCCTTGTCTGGGGCGATTTCCATGAAAAAAAAAGACTTCGGTGGTCTAATAGATATCATCGCAGACTATGTAATAAGATAAGTCAAGTTGAAATTCAATAGAATTCCTCGCATGTACTTATGTTTCCCCCTCTGTAACAATGCGTGAGATAACAACGTGTTATATATTGAACCAGCAGTGATACCTGGCGTTGCCCGGGGTGCCCATTTTCATAAAGAATGTAGATCATAAAAACAATATTAGTAAAGTCAAAAAAGGAATAAATCAGAGTAAAAATGATTATTCTCCGGTTGAGGTTCGAACTCACGGACTCTGTTTCAACGAAAAGCGCGCGAAGCGATTGGCCAAGGGGCCAAGTCCGATATGGGGACTCTATTTTTTTTTACTGGAAATCGCTCCAGACAAGACATGAAGACACTTGATGTAAGGAGCTAAAAACATACTACTTCAAGGTCAAAACGTGTTAGATTGATAGATTCCGACCCAGAAAACAGCAATTATTCCCTCTCTGTCAGAAACATCGCTCATGGAATGTGAAGACTAAAGGAAAAAATCAGGGAAGCGAGAGTTACAAGGCTGCCGAAAGTAAACTAGACGTTCAATATCTACTATTCTACAATTAATTGAATACATAAAGCATATATATTTTCTTTTTCTTCTTCTTCTTTTTCTTCTTCTTCTTCTTTTTCTGCTTCTTCTTTTTCTTCTTCTTCTTCTTTTTCTGCTTCTTCTTCTTCTTCTTCTTCTTTTTCTGCTTCTTCTTTTTCTTCTTCTTCTTCTTTTTCTGCTTCTTCTTCTTCTTCTTCTTCTTTTTCTGCTTCTTCTTCTTCTTCTTCTTCTTTTTCTGCTTCTTCTTCTTCTTTTTCTTCTATTTCTTCTTCTTCTCTTATCTACTCCCCCCCTCTCTCTCTCTCTCTGGCGTACAGAAAACGAAACGTGCATCAATAAATCCGTTTTCTCTTTTGCAATCACAAGATCATAGTAACTGTTACCGCTATTTAGGGGATTATTTAAAATAGCGTACATTTTAAAACTCTTCCGAGGCGGATAAATTATATTTGGAAATAAATTATATCGAAATACATCGAATTAACCGGGTCCATGTGCACCTTTTAAAGGACGTAGAGTACATCGGCCACAATATTTAAAAAGTAACCCTCGAAATGAAAATAGCAGTGTCTGAATAGTCAAACTAATACAATTGTTTTAGTGTTGAAATTAGATTCTGTGAACACTGTCATTTTAAAGTAATCAACGCCTTTATCCGTTGCACTACGGGGATGCCTATTTTGATTGCATTCGTCGTTATACATCAGAATGACCTTGTATAAGTTCATATGCAATATATGCGTCATTCGCTTAATGTTGTTTACTATGCAATATTCAATTGGATCTAATATTGTCATTTCCATAACCCTAGCCCTAACCCTAACTCTAATTGGCTCGATTAAACATATAAAAACAAATAAGACAAAAACAATCGATGGGAAGAGATTTTCAAACCTTTCTTCGCAATAAGATTCCATTTGTAATAATTCTAAATGTTTTTATTGCTTTAATTAATATAATTTTAAAAAATATATTTATACGCAAAGAAAAAAGCAAATTTTACATCACATATTTGTGGCGAAAGAAATATATACATAATAATATAGGCTTGATTGAAACGATAACAAACATCAGAGAAGACAAACAAACAAAACACGGTGAGAGAAGGGGGTGTAT
>OY744545.1:69738338-69755838 GCA_963556195.1 Sepiola atlantica | reverse complement strand
GAATGGAAAGGAATTAGAGAAGCAAAAGCCAAATCATAATTCAATTCAATTGCTCAGAGCAAGGTATATTCCGCAAAAAAGGCAATTTATTCAAGTTAAATTTTCCTTAAGCCAGGCTTTTCAAAGATCAAAATCTTATCATCAGAGGAAGTCGCTGGGATAGATAAGTTGGCAAAGGCCAAGATTTAAAATTTGAAAAAATAAAATAAAAGTTGTAGGGGAAGAAACACAGGGCAAAATTCAGCCCGAATGCAAAAACTTGAATAAATTGCCTTTTTTGCGGAATATACCTTGCTCTGAGCAATTGAATTGAATTATGATTTGGCTTTTGCTTCTCTAATTCCTTTCCATTCTTCTTCATATATATATATATATATATATATATATATATATATATATATATATATATATATATATATATATATATATATATAATAACAGAAGATTAAGACAACATCGGTACCGTCGGTTTTAAATCAAAACAAAGGGGACCTATAGTTGGTCTCTGATGCCGGACTCTCTTCAGCCTCTGTTTATGTCTGCCTTCTCGGAAAATGACGTCTTGTAAGCTGTGTGAATTTCTCTACGATATTCTAACCATCAATTTTATTTTTGTAATTGTTTGTAACTTTTTTAATTCTTATTAATTCTTGATTTCTACCCGTACATTTTGCCGATATATATATTGCTGACTTATGTAGACATTAAAAATAGAAATTAATAAAGTATAAACATTAAAAATAGAAATTAATAAAGTATAAACATTAAAAATAGAAATTAATAAAGTATAAACATTAAAAATAGAAATTAATAAAATATAAACATTAAAAATAGAAATTAATAAAGTATAAACATTAAAAATAGAAATTAATAAAGTATAAACATTAAAAATAGAAATTAATAAAGTATAAACATTAAAAATAGACATTAATAAAATATAAACATTAAAAATAGAAATTAATAAAGTATAAACATTAAAAATAGAAATTAATAAAGTATAAACATTAAAAATAGAAATTAATAAAGTATAAACATTAAAAGTAGAAATTAATAAAGTATAAACATTAAAAATAGAAATTAATAAAACATTGTTATTATTAATTAAAACCTGATTTTACAATAATTCTGTAAGCTCGATAATTCATTCGTTAAATTTTTTGATATTGACAGACGAACTCTACAGGAATCGATTTTCATTGGGCATGCGCATTAAAGTTTATTGTAGTGCGTTGCTTTCTACTCAAATAGCTTCTTTCTTTGTGCTACTGGCCTCTGGAACTCCCTCCCTGCCCCCTGTTTCCCCGACGGTACTGGCATGTAGAAATTTAAAACTAGTGTAAACAGACATCTCGCTGCGCAGATCCCAATTCAGGTTGAACCCTCAACCTTCTTTCTTTTCTTTTTTTCTCAGTAGCCCTTACGTCTACAGTGGCGATCTGCCTTGTCTGGGGTGAACTGTTAAATTTTTTAAAAACCCTAACCCTAACCTTTACCTTAACCCTAACCTTTAACCCTTAACCCTAAACCTAACCATAACGCTAACCCTTCTTGCATATTGTCTTTCCATTACAACAATCAGAAAAGCCTCATCTAAAAAAATGCCGAAACAAAGCCTCTCCTATGTAAAACAATAACTGAATACGTTATTACAAAACACCTATTTAAAAAATTAAAAAAACAAACAAATGAGCTTTTCGATTATTTTTTAAGTCAAGTAAAATATATTTTCAGAGGTCATTGCGTAACTGTGTTCGTTCGTCGTTTCTAATAAAAATAAAATCAGCTTTAAAGAACAATCTAGATTTTACCTATCAGTTAGTAGGGTAACGTTACGTTTGTTGGACGCCATTTTAACATTAAGAAAAATGTTCTGCTTGATTTTCGAACAGCAAAACACGCACACATAAAAATAGAAGCACAAAAAAAACAATGTGGACGACAAAACCTAAGTAGAATATAATAATACGTTTTGACGGTAGATAATAATACTTATCGTTTTAGGTTTTACGTCATTCTCTGTTTATTCTGACGTTTTGCATTTTATGTTATTTAATATTTGGGGTGAGGCGGAAAGATATACTCAGATTTCTTTGCGTAAAAAAATGTTGTAAGTAAAATAATATGTATTTAAACAAATTTCGGTCAAGACATAGTCTTTAATAACCTCAGGGTAGAGGTACACACGGCATTTCCTAGTAATCAATAAAGAACCCCTGGGCAATCCTACTAGAAGTTCTTATGAGTATTTTTTATTTCATTTTTTTTTTCTATGATTTTTAAATTTTAAATGGAAGAAAATAAAGTAAACCGCCGTATTTGATTTGTGATAAAAACAGACTTTAAATATCCCAAAGAAACTAAAATTAATTGATCTCTATATGTCGCCATTTTTTAAATATTTTGAACTTTTCCTAAAGTTATCTCCCTTGTCGATACGGAAGATTTTTTTTTCTCTAATTTTTATTTATTTTATTATTAACTCAACTTGACAACAATCTCTGGCAAGTTAGTGAGAGAAAGAGAAGCAAAGAGACAGATAGAGACATAGGTAGAAAGAGAGGGGAAGAGAAAGAAAGAGAGAGTCAACAGATGACGATTAGAACGGAAGTGACGCCGCCGTTACTGACATAGCGTTGCCACAAACGATAGCCAGGGAGATGCGCTGAAACAACCAGGCTGACTCACGGGGCTCGTGCCTAGAAGTTGAAAACCTCCGTCCAATGTCCTGAAAAAATTTAACAGTCTCGGTGCCAAGTACACCCGACATTTCCACTGAAAGTGGTTGGAAGACGAAACTTATACATATTGTTAAAGTTTGAAATAATTCGGAGGTATCTGCAGATATTCTATATTACTAACACTTACGTATCCTGTACATCAAGCAATATATATATATATATATACATATATATTTATATGAATATATATATATATATATATATATATATATATATATATATATATATATATATATATATATATATATATATATATGTCATAAGGGGTTTTGATCACTCCTGGAGAAGGAATCCCTCCTTAGTTTCAGACACGTTATGGGTGACTGTAACTCGAAGGTGTTTGCCATAGCCGCCACGCTAGGCACTGCGGGTTGGCGATGCTATTTGACCATATCGAAGTACCCACATACAGCACCTGCTATTCCGAAATGGTGACCCATATAGTACTGGCCAGGCTCTACGTTGCTTAACTTTGGTGATCTAACGGGGACCGGTGTGCCAACATGATTATGTTGTGTGTATGTGTATGTATATATATATATATATATATATATATATATATATATATATATATATATATATATATATATAAATAAATAAATAATATATATATCATATATATATATATAAATAATATATATATATATATCATATATATATATAAATAATATATATCATATATATATATATATAAATAATATATACATATTATATATATATAATATATATATATATAAATAATATATATATATATATATATATATATATATATATATATATATATATATATATATATATATATGCGTGTGTGTGCTACTTATCGTATTTTCTAGAATATATATTGCAAATTATTTTTGAGGGGGCAGGTTCAGGTGAGTCCCCTGCTAAACAGTAAAATTTACAAAAAAATAAGGTGCCCATGTTACTTACTGGGTGACCGAGAATATATATTCCATAACAAATATGAACATAAATTAAAAAATAGAATTTATATATACGCATTCTCCTTCATGTCAAGATTTACCAAAAAAATAATGTGCCTATTTTATGTTATTTTTTACAATATATATTTTAAAATTTATAATGATACGTTCATTAGTTTTGGAGATTATTCTGTACATAGATAGGTATAAATGAATACACGTGGCAGGGGTTCGGACCGTGCGGCCGTCTGAGATTATTATCCCAACACTGATGAGAGCGAAAGCTTGAAACGCTGGTGTATGTAGGTAAAAATAATTTGATATTATTTACTTCAAATTAATATTGTTATAAGCCCCTTTAATAAGATTAAAGTTGAGCCCTGTTCGGGGAAGTTAAAAATAAACTGACACGTAGCTATAAGGCATATTCCGACAACGTTCGTAGAATCTTTAGTCAGTCTTTCTAGATATGCCGCCCTTCGCATAAATAGAACTTAAATTCCCCCCTTGAATGGGGTAATGTCTCGTGGTCTTAACGTTGCAGCGCTTGCTTACGGAGTTTAGGTTGATTCTGTGGTAGGGGTTCGAATCGTGCGCCCGTCTGAGATTATCATTCCTGCACTGGCGCGTGTAGGTATAGAAATACTTAAAATAATATATATGTACCATCTCAATATTCTTGAGGCGTTAGTCATTAACAACTATCGACCTAGCCTGTGTAGACAAAAGATTTTGAAACATCAGTTAGAGATATTTAATGATTCAAAGCCACCATAACGTTGAGAGATTAACCCTTTTTTTTTCTATCAATCGTTTCCTCCAACAAAAATAAGTTTTTTTCCTCTCATTTCTCATTCGACTTTTAGTTTTTAATTTACCATTCTGACGTTTCCTCTTAGAGGGTCAGACGACAAGGCCTTAAGGTAATTTTAACAATTTTCCTTTTTTTTCCACTTGTCTGTTTCATTGATTATAATAATGCTTCCTCTAAAATTAATCCTACCATTCTGTTGTACACGAAATTTACTTACATATATATATATATATATATATATATATATATATATATATATATATATATATATATATATAATATTTTTATGAATGAATATTAAATTATATATACCTACTGTAAGTAGTACTGTGAATTACAGGCCAGATTTACAGGGACATCCTAAGTGTTGGAGTTGTACAGCCAGATGTTGGTTCACATTACATTAAAATGTCTGCATTTTATTACATTCGGCGAAACGGAGCAGGGAGGGAATTCATTTTGTTTTCATATATATATATATTCCTATGAAACAAGTGAATCCTCTAACCCATCGTATAAAAACATATTTACACTTGTAGTATATAATCAACCAACGATGGTTGAGATGCCGTGACACAAAAAAACACAGACAATACGTTTGACTGCAATCAAAATGGTAACATTTAAATGTCGGTACAGAAATTCATTAGATACGTCACTTCCGTCTGAAGACCATCTGAAAGTGTCACTTCCGTCTCTACACAATCAATAGATGTCGAATAGAAAATGTAACTTTCTCGCAGACAATCTATTGAATACACGCAATTCTTTTATAACTGCGAAAAGTCGTGAAGAAAATTGAATATGTTTTCATCCGGAAGCAACTGGTTGTTTTAATTCTAAATTTGAAAAGTTCGTGAATGTCTCAGACGCAAATAATATCAGTTAGGCAAGGCGTGTTGACTCGAGTGAATAATACGTATCAATAAAACAGTGTGAACTTTCATATAGCACCTACCTACATTCTGGTGGCAATATTAATATCAAAATGAAGCAATATTTGTCAATGTGTAACGGTACGTTTCAATCTTCGAGAATATGGCACAACATACTTATCTATCTATTGTTACCCGAAACGAGAAAAATACCCATTCCAGGCCAGGCAGAATTAATTTCCCGGACAGAACAGTTTTTCACCACATTTCTGTTTCCTTGAAATAATTAAAATCAACAGATAATGCTACTAAACCTTATGTGTAGAATCCTTATTCCAAATTTGATCAATATCCATGACACGATTTTGATTCCAGAAACATATCAAATGTAAGGTTCTTAATAAAACAATTAAATTCATGATTTTTTTCTTAATTGGTGTCTAATTCCTATGAATCAATCATGCACATCTGAAATATGTTAATGTTCAAATGGAGGGTTGTGACTATATTATGCCCCCTATAAACCAAATGGAAGTTGTGACTATATTATGCCCCCTATAAACCAAATGGAAGTTGTGACTATATTATGCCCCCTATAAACCAAATGGAAGTTGTGACTATATTATGCCCCTCTATAAACCAAATGGAGGTTGTGACTATATTATGCCCCTCTATAAACCAAATGGAGGTTGTGACTATATTATTCCCTCTATAAACCAAATGGAGGTTGTGACTATATTATTCCCTCTATAAACCAAATGGAGGTTGTGACTATATTATTCCCTCTATAAACCAAATGGAGGTTGTGACTATATTATTCCCTCTATAAACCAAATGGAGGTTGTGACTATATTATTCCCTCTATAAACCAAATGGAGGTTGTGACTATATTATTCCCTCTATAAACCAAATGGAGGTTGTGACTATATTATTCCCTCTATAAACCAAATGGAGGTTGTGACTATATTATTCCCTCTATAAACCAAATGGAGGTTGTGACTATATTATTCCCTCTATAAACCAAATGGAGGTTGTGACTATATTATGCCTTCTATAAACCAAATGGAGGTTGTGACTATATTATTCCCTCTATAAACCAAATGGAGGTTGTGACTATATTATTCCCTCTATAAACCAAATGGAGGTTGTGACTATATTATGCCCCCTATAAACCAAATGGAGGTTGTGACTATATTATGCCCCCTATAAACCAAATGGAGGTTGTGACTATATTATGCCCCCTATAAACCAAATAGAGGTTGTGACTATATTATGCCCCCTGTAAACCAAATAAAGGTTGTGACTATATTATGCCCCCTATAATCAAATGGAGGTTGTGACTATATTATGCCCTCTATAAACCAAATGGAGGTTGTGACTATATTATGCCCCTATAAACCAAATGGAGATTGTGACTATATTATGCCCTCTATAAACCAAATAGAGGTTGTGACTATATTATGCCCCTATAAACCAAATGGAGGTTGTGACTATATTATGCCCCTATAAACCAAATGGAGATTGTGACTATATTATGCCCCTATAAACCAAATAGAGGTTGTGACTATATTATGCCCCTATAAACCAAATGGAGGTTGTGACTATATTATGCCCCCTATAAACCAAATAGAGGTTGGCACTATATTATGCCCCCTATAAACCAAATAGTGGTTGTGACTATATTATGCCCTCTATAAACCAAATGGAGGTTGTGACTATATTATGCCCTCTATAAACCAAATGGAGGTTTTGACTATATTATGCCCCTATAAACCAAATGGAGGTTGTGACTATATTATGCCCTCTATAAACCAAATGGAGGTTGTTACTATATTATGGCCCCTCTTATAAACTAAATTGAGGTTGTGACTATATTATGCCCACTATAAACCAAATGGAGATTGTGACTATATTATGCCCCCTATAACTAAAATGGAGGGTTGTGACTATATTATACCCCCTATAAACCAAATAGAGATTGTGACTATATTATGTCCCCTATAAACCAAATAAAGGTTGTGACTATATTATGCCCCCCTATAAACCAAATGGAGGTTGTGACTATATTATTCCCTCTATAAACCAAATGGAGGTTGTGACTATATTATTCCCTCTATAAACCAAATGGAGGTTGTGACTATATTATTCCCTCTATAAACCAAATGGAGGTTGTGACTATATTATTCCCTCTATAAACCAAATGGAGGTTGTGACTATATTATTCCCTCTATAAACCAAATGGAGGTTGTGACTATATTATTCCCTCTATAAACCAAATGGAGGTTGTGACTATATTATTCCCTCTATAAACCAAATGGAGGTTGTGACTATATTATTCCCTCTATAAACCAAATGGAGGTTGTGACTATATTATTCCCTCTATAAACCAAATGGAGGTTGTGACTATATTATGCCTTCTATAAACCAAATGGAGGTTGTGACTATATTATTCCCTCTATAAACCAAATGGAGGTTGTGACTATATTATTCCCTCTATAAACCAAATGGAGGTTGTGACTATATTATGCCCCCTATAAACCAAATGGAGGTTGTGACTATATTATGCCCCCTATAAACCAAATGGAGGTTGTGACTATATTATGCCCCCTATAAACCAAATAGAGGTTGTGACTATATTATGCCCCCTGTAAACCAAATAAAGGTTGTGACTATATTATGCCCCCTATAATCAAATGGAGGTTGTGACTATATTATGCCCTCTATAAACCAAATGGAGGTTGTGACTATATTATGCCCCTATAAACCAAATGGAGATTGTGACTATATTATGCCCTCTATAAACCAAATAGAGGTTGTGACTATATTATGCCCCTATAAACCAAATGGAGGTTGTGACTATATTATGCCCCTATAAACCAAATGGAGATTGTGACTATATTATGCCCCTATAAACCAAATAGAGGTTGTGACTATATTATGCCCCTATAAACCAAATGGAGGTTGTGACTATATTATGCCCCCTATAAACCAAATAGAGGTTGGCACTATATTATGCCCCCTATAAACCAAATAGTGGTTGTGACTATATTATGCCCTCTATAAACCAAATGGAGGTTGTGACTATATTATGCCCTCTATAAACCAAATGGAGGTTTTGACTATATTATGCCCCTATAAACCAAATGGAGGTTGTGACTATATTATGCCCTCTATAAACCAAATGGAGGTTGTTACTATATTATGGCCCCTCTTATAAACTAAATTGAGGTTGTGACTATATTATGCCCACTATAAACCAAATGGAGATTGTGACTATATTATGCCCCCTATAACTAAAATGGAGGGTTGTGACTATATTATACCCCCTATAAACCAAATAGAGATTGTGACTATATTATGTCCCCTATAAACCAAATAAAGGTTGTGACTATATTATGCCCCCCTATAAACCAAATGGAGATTGTGACTATATTATGCCCCCTATAAACCAAATAGAGGTTGTGACTATACTTTGCCCCCTATAAACCAAATGGAGGTTGTGACTATATTATGCCCCCCTATAAACCATTGCAAATACTTTAAATAAACTAAAAATTGGTAAATATTTATTAATTAACGCCGCATGTATCTTAATTTTGACAAAGGACTTTCTTGAAAGCCTATATTTAAATGATTTAATTCGGATTTCGGTTGAACATATTGTCTGGGGTTTGCTTGATAAAACTAAATTAAACTAAATATAGCCCGCACTAACTCCCCTGAAACCTAGCAACTGTGTTCCAAAATTGATAATCATCGGTTAATTAGTTTAGGAGTGAATCATTTACATAGAAATATATGAACATATGCACATACTTTACTTCACATGGACATCTGAGTTGATCAAATTTGTTTCCGTAAGGCGTTTTTCCTATATTCATTAATCACGCAAAATACATGCTAAAATATACATTAGTTCTGGGATTGAATTATGTTTCGAAAAAGTATGTTTTAATTGTTCTAGTTAGCTGTAATTTATAATTTCATACATATGATTTCAATTTGATAAAAACAGGATATATTTGAAGTTTTACAAGAGGTTTGGCTTCCATAACTCCCTTAGACATTAAAGAACAGTTCCATTGTCTTAACGAGATAATTTTATTGATGCGATTTATTTTTCATTAGAATAGGGTATATTTGAAGTCTTATTAGCTGTATGCCCTAATAGACCCCTTAGGTGTACACTTACAAATTCAGGAACACTTCCATTGTCTTCCCCTAATAATTGTTTTTTTATAAGGAAAACATAAACATCACACACACATGCACACATATACACGGACATTGTGTTTTATATATAAAAACTTTACTCAAAATTCGTCATTTTGTTTGTTCGTTGTTTTGTATTGTTTTTTTAATTTTTTGTTTGCCTCTGAACTTAGTATTGTATGGTATTACTGTATTTAAATATTGGTAACCATTTGCACAAAATTCCTTATTTTTCACATAATTCCTTATGTTTTATGTTATTTAAAAAATCTGTCACCATGTTCTCTCGTCTGTTGGACTGTTAGTAATATTACAAATAAATAAGGGTTCACTTGTTTATTAAACCCTAACCAAGGAAAAATCATTTTTGAACATTGTAGCCAAAAATCGTCATTAAATGGATAACAAAGGCTAATTGAAAATAATGTGCAAAGAGAATAATTTGTGCACCCTTGGCTTGTATTCCTTGTCGAAGGACATTTGGGGCATGGTTGATCTGCTCGGTAACAAAAGAGCATGATTCAATGGATAACGCGTCAGACGTCGGCTCGACGACAGACACTTAAAATCTCTTCATTTCATAATGATTCTTCCAGTTGTAAAATTGTTAATAAATCATTTTATATTCTTGATTTCCATAGAATCGTTTTCATCCATTTATTTTTTCATATTTCTGTCTTACCACTCACAAACCACTTCACAACTAAAACCCTGGCCAGGATAAACATTTTCGTGAAACCTTACACTAGATCGGCATTAATATGTATTAAACGTGGTATTAAATTACCCATATTTGATTATATACGTCGCGAAGGGAAATATGAGACTGGATAAAAAAAGTACATACGAGCGAACGAACAAATTGACACTAAAAGAAAGAAGACGGAATAGTAAATTCTAGGATCGTATGCCTGAACAAGATGCGATAAAAATTGTGTATAGACGAAATAAATAGCTGTATGTTTTTCTTAGGAACAATTTCGAGTTAAAAATCTATTTAGTATTACGCATATAATCTGATGAAATACACGTTTGAAATGTGTAAATATGATGGAATAATCGAGCTTCTTTTACAAAATAATGAATGTTTATTTTTTCAAGATGGCGTCTAGATTTACACATTTTAAACGTTTTATTCTACAAATTACATGCGTAATACTAAATAGATTTTAACTCGAAATATTTCTTCGTGGAATAATATTAAAAAAAAACAACAACATAAAACAGTTTTTGTCGAATTCCGTTAAGGCATACATATTGTATGCCTAAACAGAATTCGACAAAAATTGTTTTACCGAATGATGAACTTGAAAGTCAGAAGTTCAACGGAAATCATTCTTTTTTCGTTCATTCATGACACTTTCTTAAAAATGAACTTTTAACTTTTGCCACAACTTCATGCGTTTTTTCCCCTTTTTATTTTATGTTCGATGTATGATAATTAGCGCTAATGTATGTTGTATTGTTTGCAGGTGTTCAAAGACGTTTCACCTTTGAAAATCTACCACCGATTGCAAAGGTACTCAGGACATGTAACATTTATTAATTCATATTGTTTATTGTAATATTTGTTTTGGGTTAGGATTAGGGTTAGTGTTAGGGTTAGAACGTAGAACTTTGTCACTAGTGACTTTTTTGATCTTATGGTCGATGAAGTTCATGGCGAGCAGTTATGGCATAGCGGTAGTATTAGTTAATATCCAATAATATTTTAATATTATAAGATAAACATTGTAACGAGACTTGACGTTAACAAGTGTTAATTTTGAAACCATAGAAAACAAACGTGTTAACCTTCCTCCTTTGTTTGGTTACCCGTCAAAAACAATGCAGGTTTCTGTTTGTTCCTTCATTTCACTAGATATACCTGTGACCCGTTGGATCACAACAACTACAGCTATTATTCTAGTTCGATGTTTTAAATAAAACAAAAAATGGCGTCGCTAATAGCAACAAGAGGGAAAGTGTAAGAGAGAGAGGAAGAGAGAGAAAGAGAGAGATAGAAGGGGAGGAGAGAAAGTTTGAGAGATCAGTAACCCCAATTCTCTCTATGAACTTCCTTTGCTACTCTCATCTCTCGTCTCCCTACCCCTAACCCTAAACCCTAAACCCTAAACCCTAACCCTAACCTTAAACCTAACCTTCACCCTATCCCTAAACCCGTCGGTGTATCTTTCCTTTTTGCTAACTGAAATATATATTTCTCAGAACGAAGAACTTTGTCACTGTTGAGCTTTATGAATCTGATAGTCGATGAAGTTCAGTGCTAGATTTTATAGCATAGTCCTAGTGTTAGTCAATACCAATGTTGCGCCGACTTCATCGACGAAACCCTCTGGTCATATTTCTGTAGTCACAGAGGTGATGTGGCACACAACGTTTTCGTCTCATCTTCTGTCTCTTGTCTTTTTCTTTTTCCCAATAACACTTATCAATAAAGAAACAACGAATTGGGTTTGGAAAATATCTTTTCCCTATGTCGAAAAAGAGTACTTCAACTAGTACGAATTGTGACTGGAGTCTAGATTGGCGTGGGCTGACACAGTCTTTAGGGAAATTAATCTGTTTTCCCACGAGTGAGTAACGGATAGGTGAAAATCAAAGAACAGGGCATTGAGGTCAATAAAAGTTACAGACAAAGCAGACAAAGTAAAACGATGACGTCACTTCTTTTTGTCGCTGACGCGAACGAAAGCTTTTGAGGGTCTGTTCATGGATTTGAAGCGAGACAAACGTATGCTCTGAAACTTTGAGCTAAGTTCGGTCTGAGACTGAAGGCGAAAACGCCACACTCTGTTCGTCCAGCCCGTATTTTCTATCTAGTAATGAATTTAATAGTTAAAACAAGTGTATAAGATAGGCGGTAGTTAATATATAACGGACTTCTTTCCTACGTGTCTGTTTTATTCAGAGAAAATAAAACCCTGAAATCTCTCAAACAGATGTCTTCAGACTCCCATTTGTCGGTTTGTTCACTAGACACACGACGATCACACTATGACGACACGCGGAGACAGAAATGAAGAGGAAATCAACTCGACGATGTCGGCCATGTAAGCGACGAGGGAGAATAACGAAAGCAACCCAGCGATAAAGGAGAAAACAGAAATAAAAGAAAGGTAAATTATGTTTGAATTTTAAATGAACATTTGTACAATGAGAACAGAGAAAAAGATAGAGACAAAGAAACACTATGTGCACATACACACCCGTTAAAAATTAAAATATTGTATGGGAGCGCTTGTATAATTATGTGCTTGTTAAAAGGAACTAACGACTGTACGCTCACACCCGCATACATAAATTAAGAGCAATTAATGATTATACATTCACTCAACATTATGAAGAACGCACTTCATACCCACACCCGCAAACTTTAAAAGTAAAATAATGGCAAATAGCACGAAAAGCGCGTAAGTTAAGAAAATAATCTAAAACAGTTTTAGTAACTTTTAGTAACGTTTCGTTATATAATCAGTCAACGGAAAATCATAAGCACACAAGTAGGAGAAAAAGTAATAACAAATAAGAAATTTTCGGGAACAATTCCCTTCTTCAAGCCTTCCATGAAGTGTAAACAGGATTCTTGGAAACGGTGAACTAAAATTCTCCCATGTGTGCGCTTCTATTTTTCTTTTGACTGATTACACCTATATACACATACACATGAAGCAAACGTGGACACTATACTTAACAAAAAATATGAAATACTCATAAATGTTTACATTAATAATTCTTAAACTAAACTGTAAAAAAACATTATCAAATCTCTGCTAAAAACACGTTAATTATACTATATTTTCACCTAGATTCCAAAGTCTTGACATGCACAGCTGGTGTTTAAGATATTTTATCGATTAGATCCCTGCTAATGAAGACACTGATTGATGTTTCTTAGTTTATTTATTTGCCGTTGTTTCGTGTTCACATGTTTCTATTTTCGTATTTCCGGTAATGTTCAGGTGGGGAAACACCTTTGGAATTCCAAAACAAATTGCACGATTCTCACCTTCGATCTTTGTTCTTTCCATTTCAACAATCAAACTGTTAAATCTGCGAGTCAGAATAAACTGAAATCTCGCACTGTTTGGAGATACACTTTTAAATAATAATAGTACTTGCACCGTACACATTTCTATCTGCTATATTATTTTTTAATCTTTAAATCAGTTTTTTTATACTGTTTTTTTTACTTTGATTCTTTCTTCTTTTTAATAATTTTCTCTAATTTTTACGATCGCAGTATAAAAAGAAAAGCAAAATAAACATTATAACGAGACTTGACGTAAACAAGTGCGACTTTTGAAAGCATAGAAAACAGACGTGTTAACCTCTCTCCTTTCACTTGTTTGGTTACTCGTCCAAAAACAATGCAGTTTTCTTTTTTGCTTTTATATTTGACGAGACGTACCTGTGACCCGGTGGATCACAACGACTAAAACTATTATCCTACTTTGATTTTTGAAATAAAATAAAAAGATGGCATCGCTAATGGCAGAAAAGGGGGAAGGGAGAAAGAGAGAGAAAGAGAGAGGGGGAGGAGAGACAGTCAGAGACATCAGTAACCCTAATTCTCTCTATGAACTTCCCTTGCTTCTCTTATCTCTCGTCTCCATAACCCTAACCCTAACCCTAACTCTACCCCTAACCCTAAGACTAAGCCCGTCGGTGTGTCTTTCTTTCTCTCTAGCTGATATATATTAATTTTTTGTACTTTGTTACATCAGGATCTTCCCTTACTTTAACCATGACCTTAGCCCTAACCCTAAAACCTTACCCTAACGCTAACCCTAAACCTAACATTAACTCTTACCTTAACCCTAAAACCTGACCAAATGCTAACTTTAACGCTAACCCTAACGCTAACTTTGACCTTAATCCTAACCACGGGGGCAAAGTTTACGCGGGCCTAATGTAAAAAAGCACGTAATTTTCATTTAAACTACCTCCCTTTAAAAATTAATGATAATAATATTTTAAGAAAGGTTTTGGGAATGTTTCCATATTTATTTAAATTAATTCAATTAAATACTGTTAATAGCGATAAGACTATTGCATATATATAGGTAAATATGACAATTAAATTACAAATTATTAATACCAAATAGTATTTAATTATAACCTATTTAAAATAGCTATGCAAATAAAACATACAAATAGCTGAGTTTTGGGTCTTAAGTATCTACTATTTATACAGTATTTCAAAAGAATGTGTTTTATTATTAATTTAAATAACAGTGAAGCGTTTTGATCGTTGAGATGAATAAAAAATTTCGCATTCAGTTATTTAGATTAAGTGAATTTGAAAATATTTATAAAATTATAAATATTTTGAAAGTAATAATAGGTTAAAATGAATCCTGATATTATTATCTGTAATTATTATCTGCTATTAATATCTGCTATTAATATCTGTTATCATTATCTGTTATTATTATCTGTTATTATTATCTGTTGTTATTATTTGATATTTTTATTTGATATTATTATTGTTTATTATTATCTGTTATTATTCTTTGATATTATTATTGGTTATTATTATCTTATTATTATTTGATATTATTATTTGATATTATTATTGGTTATTAATATGTGTTATTAATATGTGTTATTATTATCTGTTATTATTATCTGTTATTATTATCTGTTATTATTATCAGTTATTATTATTTGGTATTATTATTATTTGATATTATTATTGGTTATTATATCAAGTATTTTAGATACAAGCAACACACACAACACACCCACACACACACACACACCCACACACACACATATATATATATATATATATATATATATATATATATATATATACAGAATTTAAGGAAGAAAAATAATTAAAGTCCAAGTTTATTTGTTTCATTTGTAACATGTGTCCACCCTCTAACAGCAAAAAATATGCTTCGTGAGTGTTCGCACTTATTTTCATAGAGAATCATAGAATGATGTCAGTTTTTCATCGAAAAATTATTATTATCATGTCATATGACCTAAACAAACACCTTCGCTTGAATTGTTATTTTAACTGACTATTGGTTTTCTTAATTGATTTCAGATGAATAGGGCTATATCACCCGCTATTTGCCTTGCAATTAAAGTACTTTTGATATTTTATGTATTTCTATAGGATAGGACTGAACTAATATGAGTTAAAATAAAAAAGAAAACTGAAGTCATTTCTGGTGACCTAAAAGAAGCAAACTCAACAACCTTTATTTTGCTTTAGGTTATTTCTTTCTTTGGCTGATTGGGAGGGATGAGCGCCGAGACATGAAAAAATGACGCCGGCTGTTAAAAATATCAAATACGTCAGCGGAAGTGAAATTGATAAAGATGAAATTGAAAGATGACAGTCGTTAAAAAAATAAAGGAAAGAAGAAATATACGTACAATATACTTTATTCCTTGGGTGGGATTTTCTGTGACGGGGCGGATATATATTTATTTACAAATAAATACACGTTGCTCTTTATTCTAGGGTAGCGGATTATGCCGAAAACTGTTTCATTTACATTTCTGAGAGAATTACATTCAAACTTCATACTCCTCGGCCTAACATTCACAGATAACATGTATTGGAACAAATACATTGAAGTCTGCCGCAAAGAAGATGGGTTCAATCTACCGTGCTAGTAAACTCCTCACACCTGACATTATATTGTATCTCTACCAAGCCACTATCCACCCATGCATGGAGTATTGTTGCCACATACTAGTCTCTTCCTCTTAGACAAGGTCCAAAAAAGGGTCGGCAACTTAATAGGTCCCTCACTATCCACCAAGCTGCAGTCCCTTTCCCATCGTTGCAATGTTGCATCCTTGTGCTTGTTTTACAAACACTTCAATGGATGGTGCTTCGATGAACTTGCTGCTTTAGTTCCCCCTCGACGTAAATACACTAGACCAACCCAACAATCAGCTAAATCCAATCCATTCACTGTGGAGGTCCCCAAATGCCGGAGAGCCTTCTACTCCAATAGCGTTTTTCATCGTGTTGCGGCCTATGGAACTTCCTCCCTGCTCTCTGTTTCCCCGACATGCAGAAGTTTAAAACTAATGTAAATATACTCTCGCTGTACAGCTCCCAACTTAGAATATCACCCAAAATGTCCACCCTAATTCTCAGTAGCCCTAATGTCTACAGTGACAGCATGCTTTGTTTAGGGGTGAACTATGTTAAAAATTAAAATAAAAAAAGGTGAGATGTTACTCTCAAATGAAATCATTAGAAAATCTAAATTTAGTTTCAGTTATAGAACGTAAATATTTGGGAAGAAAAATAATTATATTTTTTATGAATACTGCATATGCATATAATAATATACTCATAACTAAGTTTTAAAAATAAAAAAGATCTATTGATTAATTAATGAGACACAAAAAAGTAATTAAATAAATAGGAATAAATAATACATTCACACTTAAAAAAAAACTAATAGGTATTATTTCCTTCTTCTCTTCTTTTGCCACAATTTTCGTTTTTAATTAGAATATGCGTTTCAAAATAGAAACTCTCCACGCGTTTACATTCATAAAAAAATATAATTACTTTTCTTTCTTATTTTCTTTTTTAATTCGAAGCATGACAATAAGTTCAGAATTCCGCCTCCTCCCCATATACACTATCGGCCACGCACGGATTTGTGACACAAATGACCCAGACACAATCTCTTTCCCTAAGCGAAAAATAGAAATAAAAATTAATAATTCCCAGCTGTCACCCCATTTCCTCTTTCCCTTGAACTGTGTAAACTGCTGCTGATAACAGATTAACCCAAAATCACTTTTTTTCATTTTTGCCTTTTTCATCCACAGTCATGCCGAAACTCGAATGTTTTTAGGCAAATCAAAATTAATGACGGTATGAATTTTTCTGAATCCTGAGGAAGTCTACAATAAAGACGAAACGTTGATGAATACATAAACAATATA
>OY744545.1:69688338-69733338 GCA_963556195.1 Sepiola atlantica | reverse complement strand
TTCGGGAAACGCCAGGTTTCCTTTTAGGGGACTATGTATTTACCGAAATTTATTTCAATTGATCCACTGACACCAACCAATCAATGCAGAGTACATAGCTGTAAATGGGAATTCAGAAGTCTATGACTAAACTCCAAACGTTGAACAAACAATAAAAAAAACTCAGTTCGGTTCAATTACTGTAGAAGCACAAAAAAAACCCTGAACGAAAATAATTCAGCTCACCGCAGAATCTCACTCGACACTCTCTTTTCTCCTTTTTTCTTTATTCTCCTTTTCTTCTCTTTTTATTAGCAGATTTTCCCTCAGATAATTCCGCTTAACCAATCAGAAAAAAACATAATCTCACTATTTGTCATTATAATTAAATCTATTATTATTGTGCAGCAACCTGTAGATTTGTTACTTCGAGGTTGTGAGTTCAATCCTCACTAGAAAACTAGTAAGCCAAACTTATTTCCCTTTCCATCTGCAAGCCAGGCAAAGGCGGACCCTATTACTGCGGGGTTGAACTAAGTCCGGGCCAGCTCCATCGCTCGATTCTGGCTCAAGATCATCAATTCCGCCACAAGACCCTAACCCTAACCCTAACCTAAAAAATTAAATGTTATAAAATTTAACAAAAAAAAGAAGTTAATACGTTTTTAGCTTCCTGTATTCAATCTCCGGCAACGCAGGGTCTTTTTTGCTAGTTACGCATACGAGCAAATGATACAAATCTAACCGGTAACTTCCCCTTATTTCATTCCTTCTTTTTCTCTACTCTGATATGGAAATAAATAGCGTCATGTACAGTCACCGTCATAATACCATCGCGATGGTTATTGTAATGCATGTTAATGAATAGATTACAAAAACTGTTGTTGCATATTTTTATCGAAATTATTTATTTCCGTATTAATTATTCTTCCAATTTCAGTTTAATTATCGAACTTAATTCCAGTTTCATAAAAGTCTTCGAAGCCGGAAGTGTCAAGCTTTTAGCGGAAGTTGCGGGTGCAATTTTTTGTCCCGTCGTCAAATGGGATTGTTTTCTCTTTTTCTATTTCTGTTTCTCTGGATAATTGTTTTGTGGATCTATTTTGATGCGAGAGAAGACAAACAATTTGTTGAAATGATAGAAACGAAGCGGATTTTTTTAAAAAGGGAGGCGACATTATCTGCTTTAGTAACTTGTTGATTGGCATTTATTGTTGGAAATGATGGAATTTGTTGAGAGATGAATAAAGAAAGAGGAGTAAGAGAAGAAGAAGAAGAAGAAGAAGAAGAAGAAGAAGAAGAAGAAGAAGAAAGAAAGAAAAGCAATTACAAAGAGAAAAATTGAAGACAGAAAGGAAGATCGCAGCAAGAAAGAAAGATAGAAATAAGAAGAGAAATGAAAGAAGAGACAATAAGAAAAATAAATGGAAGACGAAGAAAGAGAAAGAAGAAAAAGGGCGTTGAAAAAAGAAGAAAACGTTGAAGAAAGGTTATGCTTAGGGGTTAGGGTAAGGGTTTCTGGAGGTTAGGGTTAGTGTTTGGGTAAGGGTTAGGGTTAGGAGTGGGGTTAGGGTTAGTGTTTGGGTTAAGGTTGAAGTTAGATGTTAGGGTAAGGGTTAGGAGTAGGGTTAGGGGTTAGGGGTTTGGGTTAGGGTTTCTGGAGGTTAGGGTTAGTCTTTGGGTTAAGGTTAAGGTAAGAGGTTAGGGTTAGGGTTATATATATATATATATATATATATATATATATATATATTCGGGCTGATGTTGCACTACTGTATACCTACTTTGCACTCCTGTATATATATATATATATATATATATATATATATATATATATATATATATATATATATATATATATATATATATATATATATATATATATATATATATGGAGAGAGAACTGCTCAATTTGTATACCAAAAAATTGTACGGATTGTAATCCAGGTTTTACCTCCCTGGAAAATTTTCTTTATTTTCTTCTTTTTTTACGAGCACTGAAGATACCCATCCCAAGAAATAAATGCATTGGATACAGGAACATTTCATAAATATCTTGGTAGTAGGCCGAAATAATTGTATGCTAGTCAAAAAAAAACCAGACATTTTGTGAAATAGTGTGAATCTGTGCTTCCCTACATTTGATGTGGTTTAAATGAAATTAAAATATTCTTTTACCATAGCTCTAGTCACTCAGACAAATAGAATAGAGAATTATATGTCTTGGATTTTCAATCAGTGTGACTCATCAGAAAAAAAGGCCAAAATCGTGTCAAAAATTTTTTTTTTTTAAATACAGCTCACATTATTAAATCATTTGTATACGTAGGTTACATAAATATACTTATATAGTAAGCTACACAGAAACGTTTATGTTTTGTCCGTGAGAGAAATCATCACGCTCTAATATATATATATATATATATATATATATATATATATATATATATATATATATAAACATATATATATATATATATATATATATATATATATATATATATATATATATATATATATATATATAAGAAACAGAAATTAATGTTTCCTAGCTATTTAAATCTAGAAAAGTTCTCAGACCTTCTAGTATTCTATTTCTATATAAGGCAATCACTCACTCATGCATAGAGTATTGTTGTCAGATCTTGCGATCGTCTGATATTATCATCCCTAAACTGATGAGAGCGAAACCTTGAAACGCTGGCGTATGTAGGTAAACATGATTTAATATTATTTACTAAAAATTAATATTGTTATAAGTTCCTTTTAATCAGATTAAAGTTGAGCCCTGTTCGGGAAAATTAAAAATAATGCTTAAGTTTTATATAACATTTCTAGATGGGACCACACATCTGAGAACGAAGCTCTGTCTGCCTGGTTGTCGATCAGTTTGTCTTTTAAGCTTAAATTTAAAATATAATTTTTAATTGTAAACGGGAAAATTGATAAGACACATCTCAAGAATATAAATCCTTGTTAAACATAGCGGAGGTATGCACTCTTTTTTATGTTTGGTCTCGCATCGTCATGACTAGTTAAGAGGGGCGACGTGGGATATTTATTAGAATATGTCACTGAATCTGCATACAAAATTGAATGAGAAGTTTTCCGTAGAGCTTTTGTCTATTAATGAAAAGTGCATGCGAATGTAATATACATCTATTTAATTAAGCGATGCCCGTAATAAGATTACAGCTTCGGTGACGATCTCTGCCCGGAGCCAGATGAAGACGATAAAAGAAGCCGTTGTTTTTGTCTCGAGTGCAAATAGTTATGTCCCCTTGTATTCGATCGCGGAAAGAAGAGATATCGGGAGAGGAAGAAAAAAAGTCTATTAGTTCATAGGTCATCGTTGTGACCAAATTTGATGAATAGAACAATGAGACGAATTTAGAAAGAACTGCAACCTCTTCGAGACAATTCTCTGGCACTTATCGCGTCTCTGGAGACAAGAGGAATGGAATATAGTCTCGAATAGAACAAAGGACAATGTTATGCGCATATGCGAGTAAATGTAGTATAAGAGATTGGGAGGTGGGTGTATAGCGGGAGAGGGATGGGCATGTATCGTTCTTCTCGATAGGTCTGATTGCTTTATACAGACACGCACACAATTATATATATATAGTAGTAAGCTATGAAAATATATTTATGGCAATTAAGCTACACCGAGGCTCCCGCGTTTCATCCTCGGGGGGAATCTTCAGGGTAAAATGCATGGAGTTATTTTTGCCGGGTGTTTTTATATACACGGCTAGTTAGTTAACCAATCAGATTCTTTGTTGTTCTCTCAGCCAACTGTTGGGCTTCCCGCGAACAAAGGTCTTGTTGATGTTACTTCCTATATCCTGTTCTATTGTTATTTTTTCTATAAATTTACCTATATTCTGTTTCCTTTGTTGTGTCAATATAATAGTTGAATTTATTTTAAAACGTGGTTCCCTGTATTTCTATTTTTAAGTTTTTGTTTAGCTTTGTTTTTTTTACTTAGTTGTTCATTTATTATTTATTTATCGTTAGCCTAAGGTAAATTTATTTCTGTGTAAGCAGCTGTTTGCTATCTCACTTCTACAGTTTAATAGATTTCGGGGATCTTTAAAATTTAGGATTTAAAATTTTTCATTCAGGCATAATCTACATGGGTCGTCTAAATTTCTACATGTACTGGTCTGTCGTATTATTTTCCATTCAAGTATTGGTTTTAAAAGCACATTTAAAAACAGAGAACGTCGAATTAAAACAGCACTAGCAAACCACTATTGGTAGCGCAAAGAAAATGGACGCTCACCAATGTTCGATTTTTATCACCTTAATATTTAGTGTATTTTTATGTAATTATTTTGATTGGTGATTGCAGCGTTCGTTGTAGGCAAAAGAACATCGAACGCTGCAATCACCAATAACAATAAATACATATATATATATATATATATATATATATATATATATAATTTATTTAGATACTGTATGTTACATAATTCAGCAATGTACCGCGGTTTCATCCGAAAGGGCAAGTTTAGACATCTTTAGTAAATCGGCCTTTTGGATGAAACCGCGGTACATTGCTGAATTAATTAATATACAGTATCTAAATAAATAATATTAGCTCTCTTATATGATCGAGCACTTTATTTGATTTTTTTTCATATACAACCTGACACACACACACACACTATATATATATATATATATATATATATATATATATATATATATATATATAGTCTAAAGAAGCTTTAAGTCATTTTAACAACAAAAAAAAGGTAAAATGCAGTTTAAATTCCCAGAGCAACTAACTAAATCCAAGATATTGCAGACTTAACATTCGTTGGGAAATTCATAGACAGATAAAAAAATATATGTAAATAAAATAAAACTAAATACAAATAATAAAAAAAGCGGGGGTTAAGTATATAACAGTGAAACAAAAACAGAAGACCTTAAGCGTCTAATATTAACACGGGGATTATCAGCTGTTTACCATGTAACTGTTTCGGAGATTTAAAAACAGGACAGTTATAATATTCATGTCTCTCTCTCTCTCTCTCTCTCTCTCTCTCTCTCTCTCTCTCTCTCTATATATATATATATATATATATATATATATATATATATATATATATATATATATATAAGGGGCTGAAGTAGTACTTTAGACGACAGAAGGAATCCATACGTCTTGCAGGCTGATTGGTCAGTCTGTGACCAGCCCACTCAATGGGGACATTTTTCGGAGGGAGAAAATAGGTCTATGTTTATGACCGTAACAATTTTACAGTAACGGAAAATGGTGCAACAGAACTAATTGATTCCTGAATATTGTTTTTAATTTTCATGGTCAGGTGACTAGATTTGGCCTTCTACATTCACATATCTGAATCTTTTGGACTAATATGTAGTTGAGAAATAGATCAATGCAAACCCTAACCCTAACCCTAACCCTAATCCCCCCCAAAACACTAATCCTAGCGTTTCATACTTCACATAAAAGCTATAAGCGAAGTTGAAAGAAACTTTAATGAATCAAATTACAAAACAATACATTTATTCTAATCCTCAAAAACGTTTTTTAATCAAAAAAGAAATGATCATTATTATCTAAGAAACATTTTTGTACATATCAATCTGTTCTCAAATACTGTACGTACCCTGTAAATATCTATTATTATACTAAATGTGAGTTAATATTTTAATAAGTACAAGCGCAAGCTTAAACATACTTTAGTTCTGGGGTTGAGTTATGTTTGAAAAATCTGTTTTAATTGTTCTAATTAGCCGTAATTAATAATTAACATGAAACTCTATTTTTACCCCCCCCCCCCCATCAAAGTATTTATAATGTTCTCTATGTTGATTTAATTATTTCTTTAATTTTTAAATATCTATTAGAGGATTTAGAGAAAGACTGTCTCTCTTTTATCGGTATGGTTATCTAATGTACATACGTGTGTCTGTACACACAGCAAACAAATACGTAAATTAGATGGCAAAATAATTAGTCTTTTTTATTCTAGATACAAATAATAATAACAATAATAATGCTTCTTTATGATAATAATAATAATAATAATAATAATAATAATAATAATAATAATAATAATAATAATAATAATGACACCACGAAAATTATGGGCAGAGGGTAGAGGAGGGAAAGCGCAAACCAGACCTCCACTGGAAGAGCGCGGACAGCTCTGGGACCGTGGGGAGGCTTGTTGCCACCCGGGCCCCAGTGGAGACCAATGGCCCTTATCACCGTGAAATCGGTGGTAGGTGGCTGTTGCGATACCGCAAGGTCATCAGCGGTGATGAACGAAAAGATGTGGAGCATATTGGAAGTCTGAGGAGACTTGTTGTCACTCAGACTCCAGGGAATACCACAGCCCACCCCCCAATAAATTACACCGGCCTCAACTGACACGACAGAAAAATGAACCAATGAACAGAAATAGCAAGAAACACCATCAGCTCCCCGCCCCGCCCAAAAATAATAATATAAAAAGTAAATAAATTAATAAAACAATTAAAAAAAAATGGTACCAGTCTAGGCTGACACCACACAAAATATTTGCATAGGGTCAAGGAGGATGAGGAGACCGAGGAGGGACAGCACAAACCAGACTTCCACTGGAAGTGCAGAGAGTGCTAGGACCTTGTACACAAGACTTTTGGAACACCCTGTATTTCTATATAATAAGATAAATAAAGGGCAAAAAGAATAAATAATAACAATAAAAATAATATAAAAATAAAAAATAAATAAAAAATAAAATAAAATAAATGAACAAAAAAATAAATTTAAAAAAATAAAATAAAATAAAATAAAATAAATTAAAAATTAAAAAAAATTGTGCTAGACTAGGCTGACACCACACAAAATATTTGTAGAGGATCAAAGAGGATAAGAAGACCTTGGAGGGACAGCACAAACCAGACCTCCACTGGAAGTTCAGAGAGTGCTGGAACCTTGGTGAGGCTTATTACCACCCAAATCTAAGAGAAGTCCAATGGTCTTTACCAGCGAGAAATCAATGGTAAACGGCTGTTGTGATACTGCAAGTTTATTTGCGGTGGCTATCGAAAAGAGGTGGAGATTACTGGAAATCTGGAGAGACTTGTTGTCACTCAGACTCCAGGGAATACTACCGGTTGTCGGTGAGCAATCACTGATGACCTGTGTTAGAACTCCTAGTGAGTACATATTAATAATAATAATAATAATAATAATAATAATAATAATAGAGCACATAACTACATTCATATCTCGATATCAAAACGACTTTGTTATTCAAAAGATAAATACATGATACAAATCTTTAGGAGCTCGGATTAAAAGTCGTTTAGACGAATTCACCGTCAGACAGACAAGTAAACAACGCTAAATAAGTGTTTATAGTCTTCTTTTGGCCAAGATCAAAGTGTAGTATCTGTTCCGATGGATACTACACCCTATAGACTGGTATTGTCTTGGCCTTCGAAGCTTGATTTACACCTGTCTATGGTTCTGTCCTGTGCAGTTCTAGGAGGTCCACCCTCCCAGGCTTTGCCTCCCCCTTTTGTAATGGCCAGAGTGCTCACCTTCTCGGGCGCTGGCTTTTAAAACCCACCTTTCCCGACCTTGTGTCACATCTTACCTTGTGGGAGGAAGATAAATAAAATAGTCTTATAGCAATTATGGTTATGTTTTATTCATAATTTAAGCACTTTATGTCGTAAATAGATGTCATTATATTATAATATTATTGTTTTCCACTATTGGTAAAATAATAGATAATTTTCTGTTTTTTTCGCTCGGTCAAGTTTTCAACGGAAGTGAAATGTATGTGTCTCTTCGTGTCGGCTATGTACCCAGTTGATGAAAAGGTAACTGAAGAAGAACGTCTGTTATGGTGAGTGAACCGTTTTATTTAATGAGCATCCGATATCTATGGCGATTCCTGTGTGTCTAAAATATTTTCATTTCAGGATTTCATACAATATTAGATGGTTTTGAGGTCAGCACATATACTGACTTAAAATCAATGGTCTATGTTTTGTCAACACATATACTGACTTAAAATCAATGGTCTATGTTTTGTCAACACATATACTGACTTAAAATCAATGGTCTATGTTTTGTCAACACATATACTGACTTAAAATCAATGGTCTATGTTTTGTCAACACATATACTGACTCCAAATCAATGGTCTATGTTTTGTCAACACATATACTGACTCCAAATCAATGGTCTATGTTTTGTCAACACATATACTGACTCCAAATCAATGGTCTATGTTTTGTCAACACATATACTGACTCCAAATCAATGGTCTATGTTTTGTCAACACATATACTGACTCAAAATCAATGGTCTATATTTTGTCAACACATATACAGACTCAAAATCAATGGTCTATGTTTTGTCAACACATATACTGACTCAAAATCAATGGTCTATGTTTTGTCAACACATATACTGACTCAAAATCAATGGTCTATGTTTTGTCGACACATATACTGACTCAAAATCAATAGTCTATGATTTGTCGACACATATACTGACTCAAAATCAATGGTCTGTGTTTTGTCTAGGGTGCTTCTAGCACGACGGAAAGCACCTGACGAAGATCGACAAGTAAAACAGCCAAACATTTTTTGTATTATTTCAGGCGGTTACAATAAGTATCTGATGTCCTTGACGATTCTTTTGTGTCTGAAAATATTTGTTTTTCGTCTGATGTACAATGCTAGAGGTCATTTGGGTCAGCGCACATTTGCAACGGAAATGAAGATTCTATTTCTTTGTTTTGTGGAGAGCTTTTACTTCGCCTAAAACAGATCGACTAATTACTTGGCAGGATTCCGCCATTATCCGAATATTTTTAGAATCGTCCGTGTTTCCGCTTCTCTTGTGCGTCTGTTGTCTCCGCCAAATCCTAATCCCAGAACGTGTGCCATTCTCTCGATTCCAACTCATTTATTATTTTCGTTTCGATAATCATAATCAACAGCGGCTTTTCATATTATTCCATATTGCGGAAGTTTTCGCGTTTCATACTTTTTCTTACATTTCTTCATACATTTTTTTTTTGCAACAATTCCCGCCGTTTTTATCTTGTTTGCTTTTTGTTTTATAATATCTTATCGCCTTTCTTCCTTCCAGAACAAAAATAATTTTTATTTATATTTTTCTTCGTTTCTAATAGTTTTTTCATTAATTATTATTTAATTCTATTGGCGTTTTCTTTTCATCATTTCTATCATATTTTCTTTTCATCTATTAATTTCTTTTTATTCAGTTTTTCATCTGTTTTTCCTTCTCTCCAATATTTTTTTCTCTTCATAATTATTTCTGCTCCTCCTTTTTTCCATCTTTTCTCTTCATAATTATTTCTGCTCCTCCTTTTTTCCATTTTTATGTGTACACCTTTTTCCCCATTATATTTTTATCTGTTTATCATCATTTTTGTATATTCGTACACTGTGTAATGCAGAAAAATATCATATATTAAGGAGTATTATTGACTAAATTACAATCTGCTTCAATGTTAGAGACGAAATTTTTAAAGAATGCATCCACAAGGGGCAAGCACTACTTATAAACTGGACTTACCGATACACATGGAAGACTACCAATAATACCCCCTAATATATATATATATATATATATATATATATATATATATATATATATATATATATATGAAGCAATCCAACAAAAGATATAAGCGTCAACTAATATCTTATAATTAGTGAAACATCCGGATAAAAAACTGAAGCTCAATATACTGGATGCAAGACAGACATAATTTTAAACCCGTTGAAGTCATTCTGAGATGTAGACAATTTAATATCGCCTTCTGTTCGTTAGGGATTTGTCATGTCTGGAGAGAAGATCACTTATATATTTTTCGCTCTTCTGGCTAGATGTGATGGGAGTCCGTCTTATTTTGCTCAATTCGGATTTAGCGGGTTTTCTAATTAAACAACGAATTTGGATTTGACTTGAGTTGCACTTGTTGGGATTTCGGAACTTTGATTGGACTTTTTGTATTATTTTGATTGATTTATTTATCATTAACATTGAATATGGACACATTTCGCGACTGGATAACTTTGCCGGCCCCTTCAATTTCACGTATTTGGACTGCTGTTTGTATCTTGGAGTAATGTCCTTCCTGATTATGCTTCTCAACTTGTATGACCTGGATGGACTGTATGGATTCAACAAAAGTATGTTTTTGGATTGATATGTTTGATGTTATGTATTTTTATATATTTGTGTATATAATTTTATATATTTTCAAAGCGTAATTGTATTGCCTGTAGTAGTATAACTGCGGTAATGGTCCTCTGAAGAGAAGAATTATCTTTGAAAACTCATGAGCTAAGGACTTAAGGATGCTTTGCATGAACTTTGAATTCTAATAAAATTTGATTGACACCTTATTTTATTACTTCATTTTATATTATAATATATTATAATATATATATATATATATTATGAAGTAATTATTAAATAAACATTGTAGACAAAATCAAAATGTCTTTTAGAATAGTCAATGATGAATGCAACATGCTAGCAGAAATAAGGACACAAGGGCATCATTAAAGCTGAACCAACATATGTCGTCGATTTTATTCATTTGGTAACGTGAGCTTTATTAAACTGAACTCGGCATTTTTACTCTGAGGCGTGGAAGATAAATCGAGCAAGGGAGTTATTGTAGGAAGAGGGAAATAGACGTGGTATATAATGGTTAGAGTAGCGCGAGAATAAAAAAAAGTGGAGATGTACGGCTTGGGAAGAATAGGAAGCGGACAAGATGGATATGAGATAAGAGTTCGTGGTGGGATACGTGAGGCGATTTGAAGTGTTAGGAAATAGTGACTAAAATCATTTTCGTATTTTCATCGCTCATCTTTTTATGTTTATCATTCTCTCTTGTACTTTTATCTGTTTATCTTTTTCTTTTATCTTTTCTTTTGTTTATTTTTTATCTTTTCGTGTTTCCTTCTTCTTTTATCTCTTTATATTTTTATTTTCTTCTTTCGTATTTTCATCTGTTTTCCGAATATTTTCATCTGTTTTCTGAATATTTTCATCTGTATCATTCCTTGTATGTGTTTGTCTCTTCCCTTCTTCTCTCATCTTTTTATGTTTACCCTTTTCTCTTGTGTTATCATCTGCTTATCTACATATCTACATCTTTTTACGATTATTTTTTATCTGTTATTCCTTCTTCTCTCATCTTTTGATGTCCGTCCTTCTTTCTCGTATTTTAATCCGTTTATTCGCATATTTTGTTTTTTCGTCTGTTCCTCCTCATCTCTTTATATTTTTATCTTCCTCTTTCGTATTTTCATCTGTTTCTCCGAATATTTTCATCTGTTTTTCCGAATATTTTCATCTGTTTTTTCGAATATTCTGATCTGTTTTTTTCCGAATATTTTCATCTGTTTCTCTGAATATTTTCATCTGTTTTTCCGAATATTTTCATCTATTTTTCCGAATATTTTCACCTGTTTTTCCGAATATTTTCATCTGTTTTTCCGAATATTCTGATCTGTTTTTTCCGAATATTTTCATCTGTTTCTCTGAACATTTTCACCTGTTTTTCCGAATATTTTCATCTGTATAATTTTGTGTCTTCTTCTTTTTCATCATTCTCTCTCGTACTTTCATCTGTTCTCTTTTTCTTCCTCTTTCATCTTTATCATCTGTTTATCATTCTTTTTCATGTTTTCGTCTCTTTTTCCTTTTTTCTCTCATCTTTTTATATTTCATTCTTCTTTTTTGTGTTTTCTATCTGCTTATCGACATATTTTATTCATTTATTCGTTTATAATTCTTTCGTTTTCACATCTTTTCCCCTCATTTTCTCATCCATTAATGTGTTTATACTTCTCTCTTGTGTGTTTCATCTGTTCATCCTTATATTTCAATTATTTCATGTTCTTTTATTGTGTTTTCTCGCCTGGGTAACATATTGCCACGAGACTGCTTCCCTGTATATTACCACATGGCATCTTCTAATCCAAAGCCAAGAGATTCCTGTTATGAATCGTTCCCGCAAGTATTCGCATAATCTTTCCGAATCCTCTCACAAGCTTCTTCATCTCTCAACTGACAATCGTTCCATCTCATTAACCCTTTATAGTCGAGTGGCTTTTTGCCTTGACAAGTGGTTCTCCATCACTAAGAAAATACGATGACGGTAAATATTTTTTTCGGCATTCGTCTTGTTTTTGGTATGTGCGTAAAAAATGAAGATAACAAAAAATGGCGTCACAGTGTTGTTATTAATTGAGCGAGAAGACAGAATGGTAGGCGGGAATGGCGTCTCGCTGAATAAAGCCGGAAAATATACGCCACACTCAGACGGCGAAACTTTTTGTCAGGTGATTCTTGAACTTGTTTAGTGTAGACCAACGTCTCACTACGTAGCGTCATCGTATATTCCCTAAAGGTGAATAATGGCTATTTTTTATGCAAAACAGTCTATTGAAAAGAATGAAAGCTTCTGTTTATATATATATATATATATATATATATATATATATATATATATATATATATATATTAAATCTATAATTTATTTGAAAACTATATGTAACATATTTCAGAAACGTTTCTGAAATATGTAACATAGTTTTCAAATAAATTATATTAGCTCTCACTCCTCTGCGATCGAGCACTTAATTGATTTCCTTTCAATATAACCTTGCACACACTATATATATATATATATATATATATATATATATATATATATATATATATATATACAGGGTGGGCCAAAATAAGGGTCCTATCTTTAAATTTGAGTAACTTGAATTTGAATAACTTCCACAAAATAAAAGTTAAACTCACCAAACTTTATGTGTGTGTAGACTGACCCTTCCGAGATTTTTTGAAATAAACAAAACAAATTTTAGCCGAAAAACACTTCTTAAAACTTACAAAAACTAAAGTATTGTTTTTTACACTGTTTTGAGTTTTTTAAGCAAAAATAATGTTTTCTAAATGAGGGTACGTTCCTTAGGGCTAATACAGCTCATGCTTGCTTCGGAAGGGGTCCTTTACTTATTCTAAAAAAAAAATTTAAAAAAATCAATAAATAAAAAAGTTATGAATTTTTAAAAATAGGACCCTTATTTTTGCCCACCCTGTATATATATATATATATATATATATATATATATAAATATATATAGTTCAAAGAAGCTTTGAGTTATTTGAAACAAAAGAAGAATAAAAAAGGAAAATGCAGTTTAAACTCCCAAGAAACTAACTAAATCCAAAATATCGCTGGCTTAGCATTCGTTGCAAAATTCATAAATAAAAAAGGGGGATTCAAGTATCTAAAAGTGAAACAAAAACAGGGGACCTTAACTTAAGGTTGAAATATATATATATATATATATATATATATATATATATATATATATATATATATATATATATATATATATATATGTATATATATATATCAAGGGAGGCGCGAGAGCGGTCTATCCCTTAATAGACTCCACGAATGGCCTATGCTGGAAATCTCATTTCTTTGATCAATCATAACTTAAAAACCAATAAACCAAATTAGTTAAAACTTTGCACAAAAATTTTATTAGATAGGTTCTATAAGTGTATAGAATTTCAGCATTATTAGTCAAGGCAACCCAGAGATCCAGAAAGTTCAATCATGAAATCATGTTATATGTGTGTACGTACGTACGTACGTACGTACTTATGTGCTACACTGTGTCTCATCAACTATTTGATGGATTCAGCTGATTTTTGGCAAAGATAGAGGTTCTAGTGTCTAGTTGATGGGATTTTAATTTCAGTTTACCATATACCTTGATTAGTAAAACTACCAACCATATCAGTTATGAGAAGGCATTGTATTGAGACATAGCCTTTACAAAAGTAGTAACATTCCATGAAAAATGCCAGTATACTGAAATCATATGCTATTAATAGGGTTAAGATGAAAATTCATATACACTAAACGTACAAAAGCAAGGAAATTCCCAAATTTTTACACTTTTATTGTCATTAAGGGTATGCGAGCACAACAGGGCTATGTATTTTACTGGTAAGAATTTTTCTTCAGCGCACCTCACATACTTCATCCACTCATGCATGGAGATTTATACTGTAGTGATGTGATAATTAAATGGTTTGGTTGATATGTAGTCATACCCTTAATGACAATAAAAGCGTAAAAATTTGGGAATTTCCTTGCTTTTGTACATTTAGTGTATATGAATTTTCATTTTAACCCTATTAAGGGCATATGATTTCAGTATACTGGCATTTTTCATGGAATATATATATATATATATATATATATATATACAAGGCCTGTCTAAAAAGTATCCGACCGTAGGCCAGAAAAAATATTTCAAATACGTGACGTGGTTGGGACCCTAATCCCCTTCAAAGTATGACCCTTCTGCTTGCACACACTTAGCCCACCGATCCATCCACCGCCGGAAACACCTCTGGAAGTCTTCTTTTGGAATGATGTTCATCTCCACCGTCGCGTTCCGCATTATTTTTTTTTTTCGCACCCTCTCAACAACTTCTGCACTCCGAGCAATTTGGGACCTACCAGAACGCTGGTCACTCTCCGCTGATGTGCGGCCTATTTTTAATCGGTTGAACCACTCCTTGATTTGTGTTACACCCATCGCATCTTCTCCAAACACCTGCTGAATCTAACGCGACGGCGGAGATGAACACCATTCCAAATGAAGACTTCCAGATGTGTTTCCGGCAGTGGATGGATCGGTGGGCTAAGTGTGTGTAAGCACAAGGGGCCTACTTTGAAGGGGATTAGGGTCCCAACCCTGTCATGTATTTGACATAATTTTTCTGGGCAAGGATCGATCTTAGACAAGGGTATTCATGCTAATGACGACTGATAGCCAGAAACACGTGTCCATGAATATTTTTTTATGTACGGAAATTAATTAATAATTCCACACGTTAAAACCCAACCGTGTGTCTAAATCTGCCTTCCTCGGGGATGCAAGTAAATAGGGACCCTTAAAAAGGGGTTGGTATGCCGTGTAAAAGACACACCAAGCAAAACTTGAATCATTTATTGACGCATCTCCAAAAGGCACGAACGTGAGTCATTATCGAGGTCAGCTGGTGTCCGCGGCGCGTGACTATCGCCGCTTTCCCGCCAATATTTCCGGCTGCAGACAGTGGTGAGAGAAGGAGTCCGGGTTGGTCATAACGATGGGAAATACATCAAAAGAAAGCTGATTACTAGGTTGGCTTAGGGGAGGTGGGGCTGGAAACTAAGTCGGAGACAGGGAGTCAGAAAGTTGTATTTAAAAAAGAATGGATCTCTCTTTAACATACCATCCATCGAAACTGCTCGTTTAGGGATGGAAATGTGATTTCGAAGTCCCAGATATTTATAGCTAAAATGTTCGCCAAGTGCCTTTATCTAATTTTGGTTGGGTAGTTGCATGCCCCCCCCCCTATCCGCTCACCCGAGTAACAGACAGACACAGCCCCTACTATACAATGTTTGCACAGTGGCTAAGTGGTTAACGACGCGGACTGGGGACCTAGGTGTGCCGGGTTCGAATCCAGTTCGATCCACAGAAACACTTTCAACAAAACCCACACCTGACCTTGTATCTAACCTTCTGGAGACGAAGTTAAATGAAATACAATTTCAAATTATATTAGTTTACCTTATGTTTCACTGACAAGAAATTATGTTTAGCGGACTATATAAAATTATTTCAGTTTGTAAATTTTTATTAATGCGTAGTTAAAGCAAAATAAATTGTTTTGGGGCTATTAAAATAATTTTCAACGCTATTGATACTGTTTACACATTCACTTATTTCTTTTTTTATTATCGTTTATGTTTAAATTAAAGTTTTGAAACATTACGTAAATCATAAATCTTTGACGTCACGCAAAGACTATAATTATTTTTTTATTGTACCGTTTTAAGCTGTATTCATAAGAAACTACAAATGGATCAGTTGGTAGAATCTAAGACTGGATATCTCAACGTTTCGGTTTCGATTCCCGATCACGGAATCCGTTTTATTTTTTGTGAATTTATGATTTACTGTTAGTGTAATATTTTCTATTCAGAAAATACCTCCCTTATTCCTTTAGTCCTCACATTTCATGAGCGATGTTTCTGACAAAGGGGGAATAATTGCTGTTTTCTGGGTCAGAATCTATCCAGCTAGCATTTATTGTTGGTTAGTTTTTGACCTTGAAGTAGGATTTCTTTTTTAGCTCTTAACATCAAGTGGCTTCATGCCTTGTCTAGAGCGACTTCCATTAAAAAATAGAGAAATATTAAAACATATCCAATACACATATCCACTTTTATATAAATAGAAATACTGTATGCTCTAATGGGCACATGCTATTGTCGTGTTTATAATTAAACGCACGTTTCATGATCATATACGTTTCAAAGACATACATTTAGCGTGATATGCATGTCTTAAATTCGTTGCTGTTTCTATTCTTAAATTATAGTTGTCGAACGTTTCTATTTTTCGCAATGTATCATTATTTTCTGGTGAGCTATTTCCACCATACATTACAGCATCTACGGTGGCACTATCGGAAGATCCCACATAAACATCAAAATTACTTAAGAATACAAATTTCATATATATATATATATATATATATATATATATATATATATATATATATATATATATTAATATATGTTTAATCTATTTTTATGCAATTGTTTTTTCTATTAGTAATATTAGCGTCTGTTGCTTTACGCTTTAGATTTCGATTGTTTCATACATATATATATATATATATATATATATATATATATATATATATATATATATATATATATGAGAGAGAGAGAGAAAGAAAAGGGGGTAGTGCCGTATTAGTGCAGTTCAAACGAGAGAAAATTATATATGTAAAAGAGTAAGGCTACCAACATTTGTAAAATGTAGTTTTCAACATTTATTTTTTATTTTGTTTTTTATCATTTTATAATTTTATATAACGCGTTTCAAGCGGTGTTCCGCTTTCATCAGATATGTAAATCCATTTACATATCTGATGAAAGCGGACCACCGCTTAAAACGCGTTATATATAGAATTAAAAAATTATAAAATGATAAAAAACAAAATAATAAATAAATGTTGAAAACAGTTTACAAATGTTGGTAGCCTTACTGCTTGACATATATACTATTCTTTCGTTAGAACTGCACTAATACTGCACTACCCTCTTCTCTCTCTCTCTCTCTCTCTCACTATATATATATATATATATATATGTATATATATATATATATATATATATATATATATATATATATATATATATATATATATATATATTGATCAAGTTCAAATGAGCATAAAAAGATTTTTTCAAGAGTGCGTTCTGCCTTTGAAAAGATACGGTAGCACGCATTGAAACGTTGGTTGATTGGCGTAAGTCTACAATGTTTTTAGTGTACTACATATATATATATATATATATATATATATATATATATATATATATATATATATATATGAGAGAGAGAGAGGAAAGAGAAAAGCAAAGTTATTTGCTTCGTTTGTCGCTCGGCGAGTTATTGCTGTGAATGTTTTACATGGGGCATGCATCAGAGCTCAGTCGAGCACCTACCAAAACATAATGATACAGTAGAGTGACGCTAGCATCATCTTTTCTGTGTGAAAGAGGCTTAGAGATGAGAATAGATCATCCCTCACTCGATTGCTAAGTTGATTTTGTAGAATTAGGATGACGTGGCAGGATATTTCGTCACAGACCGGACGTCCGAAATGAGACATAACCAGAGAATAGGAAGATATGTCTCTTTTAGAAGTGAGTTGACGTTTTCCGTAGCTCCGACTTTGTCCGTCTCTCCGAAAGTGAAAGAGGCTGTAGGGAAGAGAAGAGATGTACGATGTTAATCGTGTTAGGGTTATGGCTAGGTTATTGCTTTGGGTAAGGGTTAGGGTTAGAGTTTGGGTTAATGTATGCTAAGAGATGTACAATTTTTAATAGGGTTAGGGTATGCTAAAAGATGTATGACTATTAATAAGTTTAGCGTTAGGGTGTGCTAAGAGATGTACGGTTTTTAATATGCTTAGGGTTATGGTTAAGTTATGGTTTTAGGTTTGGGTTAGAGTTAGGGTATGCTAAGAGATGTACGATTTTTATTAGGGTTAGGGTTAGGTTATCGTTTGGTGTTAGTGTTAGGTTTAGAGTTAGTGTATGCCAAGAAATGTACGATTTTTAATAGGGTTAGAGTTAGGTTATGGTTTTGGTTAAGGTTAGAGTTAGTGTATGCTAAGATATTACAATTTTTAATACGGTTAAAGTATGCTAAAGGATTTACGACTTTTAATAAGGTTAGCGTTAGTTAGGGTATGCTAAGAGATGTACGATTTTAATAGGGTTAGAATTAGGGGTAGGTTATAGTAAGTGATGTGCTATTTTTATAGGGCGTCTAAAATGGCCACACATCATTGCTGCAGGTTTATAAGAAGTTATAAAGAGAATTCTCACATGCTAATAATTTTCAATGAATGCATGAATATTTGTATTTTTCGGCCGCTGTCAAATACACCACCGCCATTGCCATCCATTTTTAATTTCAAATTAAAACATTCGCTTTAATCTATTTCTATTTCGTTTTTCTTCTTCTTTTGAAAATATTTTCGTATTTCGTTTAAGCAATAGATCGCCATCTTTAACCGTTCATCAAAAGTATTGTCGATAATTATTTGATAGGAAATTAAAACCTTTTAAAAATATTATTTATTTTATAACAGTGTTTCCCTTGCCTTTTTTTAGAGAGAGAATAATTACAAATAGTTTTTTTTTTTTCTGGAAAGTGGAATAGCCTGAAACTAATTAGCAGGTGTGAAGTGATTTTAATTGACTGTTTTTAGATTATTAGAAAAACACAATTTCCGTATCCACGTAAGAAATATTTATACTACACTATTAAAGGATATATGAACCACAACGACTATTTATTCTACTTTGAAAATTCATAAACTGTGACGTCATATCTGTTAAAGAATTATTCTTTGCATGACCAAAAATATAAGTATCTTTATTTCTACATTATTTTTCTTAATATTATTATTTTTATTATTATTATTGTTTTTATTATTATTATTATTATTATTATTATTATTATTATTATTATTATTATTATTATTATTATTATTATTATTATTATTATTATTATTATTATTATTATTATTTTTTATTATTATTATTATTTTCATTATTATTATTATTTGTATTTTTATTATATGTTATTATATTTTTTATAATTATTATTATTATTATTATAATTTGTATTATTATTATAATTTTCTATTATTTTTATGATTATTTATATTATTTTCATTATTTTTATAATAATAATAATTATTATTATTTATATTATTATTATTTTCATTATTATTTATAATTATTTTTTTTCATTTTTATAATTATTATTATCATTATTATTTTCATTATCTTTATAATTATTATTATTATTAGTTTCATTATTTTATAATTATTTTATTATTATTATTATTATTATTATTAAATGAATTCTTGTCCTGGAATACGGTAAAACATAAAGACCGCAAGAAATATATATGTAGTCATACCCTTAATGACAATAAAAGCGTAAAAATTTGGGAATTTCCTTGCTTTTGTACATTTAGTGTATATGAATTTTCATTTTAACCCTATTAAGGGCATATGATTTCAGTATACTGGCATTTTTCATGGAATATATATATATATATATATATATATATATACAAGGCCTGTCTAAAAAGTATCCGACCGTAGGCCAGAAAAAATATTTCAAATACGTGACGTGGTTGGGACCCTAATCCCCTTCAAAGTATGACCCTTCTGCTTGCACACACTTAGCCCACCGATCCATCCACCGCCGGAAACACCTCTGGAAGTCTTCTTTTGGAATGATGTTCATCTCCACCGTCGCGTTCCGCATTATTTTTTTTTTTCGCACCCTCTCAACAACTTCTGCACTCCGAGCAATTTGGGACCTACCAGAACGCTGGTCACTCTCCGCTGATGTGCGGCCTATTTTTAATCGGTTGAACCACTCCTTGATTTGTGTTACACCCATCGCATCTTCTCCAAACACCTGCTGAATCTAACGCGACGGCGGAGATGAACACCATTCCAAATGAAGACTTCCAGATGTGTTTCCGGCAGTGGATGGATCGGTGGGCTAAGTGTGTGTAAGCACAAGGGGCCTACTTTGAAGGGGATTAGGGTCCCAACCCTGTCATGTATTTGACATAATTTTTCTGGGCAAGGATCGATCTTAGACAAGGGTATTCATGCTAATGACGACTGATAGCCAGAAACACGTGTCCATGAATATTTTTTTATGTACGGAAATTAATTAATAATTCCACACGTTAAAACCCAACCGTGTGTCTAAATCTGCCTTCCTCGGGGATGCAAGTAAATAGGGACCCTTAAAAAGGGGTTGGTATGCCGTGTAAAAGACACACCAAGCAAAACTTGAATCATTTATTGACGCATCTCCAAAAGGCACGAACGTGAGTCATTATCGAGGTCAGCTGGTGTCCGCGGCGCGTGACTATCGCCGCTTTCCCGCCAATATTTCCGGCTGCAGACAGTGGTGAGAGAAGGAGTCCGGGTTGGTCATAACGATGGGAAATACATCAAAAGAAAGCTGATTACTAGGTTGGCTTAGGGGAGGTGGGGCTGGAAACTAAGTCGGAGACAGGGAGTCAGAAAGTTGTATTTAAAAAAGAATGGATCTCTCTTTAACATACCATCCATCGAAACTGCTCGTTTAGGGATGGAAATGTGATTTCGAAGTCCCAGATATTTATAGCTAAAATGTTCGCCAAGTGCCTTTATCTAATTTTGGTTGGGTAGTTGCATGCCCCCCCCCCCCTATCCGCTCACCCGAGTAACAGACAGACACAGCCCCTACTATACAATGTTTGCACAGTGGCTAAGTGGTTAACGACGCGGACTGGGGACCTAGGTGTGCCGGGTTCGAATCCAGTTCGATCCACAGAAACACTTTCAACAAAACCCACACCTGACCTTGTATCTAACCTTCTGGAGACGAAGTTAAATGAAATACAATTTCAAATTATATTAGTTTACCTTATGTTTCACTGACAAGAAATTATGTTTAGCGGACTATATAAAATTATTTCAGTTTGTAAATTTTTATTAATGCGTAGTTAAAGCAAAATAAATTGTTTTGGGGCTATTAAAATAATTTTCAACGCTATTGATACTGTTTACACATTCACTTATTTCTTTTTTTATTATCGTTTATGTTTAAATTAAAGTTTTGAAACATTACGTAAATCATAAATCTTTGACGTCACGCAAAGACTATAATTATTTTTTTATTGTACCGTTTTAAGCTGTATTCATAAGAAACTACAAATGGATCAGTTGGTAGAATCTAAGACTGGATATCTCAACGTTTCGGTTTCGATTCCCGATCACGGAATCCGTTTTATTTTTTGTGAATTTATGATTTACTGTTAGTGTAATATTTTCTATTCAGAAAATACCTCCCTTATTCCTTTAGTCCTCACATTTCATGAGCGATGTTTCTGACAAAGGGGGAATAATTGCTGTTTTCTGGGTCAGAATCTATCCAGCTAGCATTTATTGTTGGTTAGTTTTTGACCTTGAAGTAGGATTTCTTTTTTAGCTCTTAACATCAAGTGGCTTCATGCCTTGTCTAGAGCGACTTCCATTAAAAAATAGAGAAATATTAAAACATATCCAATACACATATCCACTTTTATATAAATAGAAATACTGTATGCTCTAATGGGCACATGCTATTGTCGTGTTTATAATTAAACGCACGTTTCATGATCATATACGTTTCAAAGACATACATTTAGCGTGATATGCATGTCTTAAATTCGTTGCTGTTTCTATTCTTAAATTATAGTTGTCGAACGTTTCTATTTTTCGCAATGTATCATTATTTTCTGGTGAGCTATTTCCACCATACATTACAGCATCTACGGTGGCACTATCGGAAGATCCCACATAAACATCAAAATTACTTAAGAATACAAATTTCATATATATATATATATATATATATATATATATATATATATATATATATATATATATTAATATATGTTTAATCTATTTTTATGCAATTGTTTTTTCTATTAGTAATATTAGCGTCTGTTGCTTTACGCTTTAGATTTCGATTGTTTCATACATATATATATATATATATATATATATATATATATATATATATATATATATATATATGAGAGAGAGAGAGAAAGAAAAGGGGGTAGTGCCGTATTAGTGCAGTTCAAACGAGAGAAAATTATATATGTAAAAGAGTAAGGCTACCAACATTTGTAAAATGTAGTTTTCAACATTTATTTTTTATTTTGTTTTTTATCATTTTATAATTTTATATAACGCGTTTCAAGCGGTGTTCCGCTTTCATCAGATATGTAAATCCATTTACATATCTGATGAAAGCGGACCACCGCTTAAAACGCGTTATATATAGAATTAAAAAATTATAAAATGATAAAAAACAAAATAATAAATAAATGTTGAAAACAGTTTACAAATGTTGGTAGCCTTACTGCTTGACATATATACTATTCTTTCGTTAGAACTGCACTAATACTGCACTACCCTCTTCTCTCTCTCTCTCTCTCTCTCACTATATATATATATATATATATATGTATATATATATATATATATATATATATATATATATATATATATATATATATATATATATATATATATTGATCAAGTTCAAATGAGCATAAAAAGATTTTTTCAAGAGTGCGTTCTGCCTTTGAAAAGATACGGTAGCACGCATTGAAACGTTGGTTGATTGGCGTAAGTCTACAATGTTTTTAGTGTACTACATATATATATATATATATATATATATATATATATATATATATATATATATATATATATGAGAGAGAGAGAGGAAAGAGAAAAGCAAAGTTATTTGCTTCGTTTGTCGCTCGGCGAGTTATTGCTGTGAATGTTTTACATGGGGCATGCATCAGAGCTCAGTCGAGCACCTACCAAAACATAATGATACAGTAGAGTGACGCTAGCATCATCTTTTCTGTGTGAAAGAGGCTTAGAGATGAGAATAGATCATCCCTCACTCGATTGCTAAGTTGATTTTGTAGAATTAGGATGACGTGGCAGGATATTTCGTCACAGACCGGACGTCCGAAATGAGACATAACCAGAGAATAGGAAGATATGTCTCTTTTAGAAGTGAGTTGACGTTTTCCGTAGCTCCGACTTTGTCCGTCTCTCCGAAAGTGAAAGAGGCTGTAGGGAAGAGAAGAGATGTACGATGTTAATCGTGTTAGGGTTATGGCTAGGTTATTGCTTTGGGTAAGGGTTAGGGTTAGAGTTTGGGTTAATGTATGCTAAGAGATGTACAATTTTTAATAGGGTTAGGGTATGCTAAAAGATGTATGACTATTAATAAGTTTAGCGTTAGGGTGTGCTAAGAGATGTACGGTTTTTAATATGCTTAGGGTTATGGTTAAGTTATGGTTTTAGGTTTGGGTTAGAGTTAGGGTATGCTAAGAGATGTACGATTTTTATTAGGGTTAGGGTTAGGTTATCGTTTGGTGTTAGTGTTAGGTTTAGAGTTAGTGTATGCCAAGAAATGTACGATTTTTAATAGGGTTAGAGTTAGGTTATGGTTTTGGTTAAGGTTAGAGTTAGTGTATGCTAAGATATTACAATTTTTAATACGGTTAAAGTATGCTAAAGGATTTACGACTTTTAATAAGGTTAGCGTTAGTTAGGGTATGCTAAGAGATGTACGATTTTAATAGGGTTAGAATTAGGGGTAGGTTATAGTAAGTGATGTGCTATTTTTATAGGGCGTCTAAAATGGCCACACATCATTGCTGCAGGTTTATAAGAAGTTATAAAGAGAATTCTCACATGCTAATAATTTTCAATGAATGCATGAATATTTGTATTTTTCGGCCGCTGTCAAATACACCACCGCCATTGCCATCCATTTTTAATTTCAAATTAAAACATTCGCTTTAATCTATTTCTATTTCGTTTTTCTTCTTCTTTTGAAAATATTTTCGTATTTCGTTTAAGCAATAGATCGCCATCTTTAACCGTTCATCAAAAGTATTGTCGATAATTATTTGATAGGAAATTAAAACCTTTTAAAAATATTATTTATTTTATAACAGTGTTTCCCTTGCCTTTTTTTAGAGAGAGAATAATTACAAATAGTTTTTTTTTTTTCTGGAAAGTGGAATAGCCTGAAACTAATTAGCAGGTGTGAAGTGATTTTAATTGACTGTTTTTAGATTATTAGAAAAACACAATTTCCGTATCCACGTAAGAAATATTTATACTACACTATTAAAGGATATATGAACCACAACGACTATTTATTCTACTTTGAAAATTCATAAACTGTGACGTCATATCTGTTAAAGAATTATTCTTTGCATGACCAAAAATATAAGTATCTTTATTTCTACATTATTTTTCTTAATATTATTATTTTTATTATTATTATTGTTTTTATTATTATTATTATTATTATTATTATTATTATTATTATTATTATTATTATTATTATTATTATTATTATTATTATTATTATTATTATTATTATTATTTTTTATTATTATTATTATTTTCATTATTATTATTATTTGTATTTTTATTATATGTTATTATATTTTTTATAATTATTATTATTATTATTATAATTTGTATTATTATTATAATTTTCTATTATTTTTATGATTATTTATATTATTTTCATTATTTTTATAATAATAATAATTATTATTATTTATATTATTATTATTTTCATTATTATTTATAATTATTTTTTTTCATTTTTATAATTATTATTATCATTATTATTTTCATTATCTTTATAATTATTATTATTATTAGTTTCATTATTTTATAATTATTTTATTATTATTATTATTATTATTATTATTATTATTATTATTATTATTATTATTATTATTATTATTATTATTATTATTTATTCTTTTTCTTCCCTTTTTATCTCTTTTTATTATATAGAAATACAGGGTGTGCAGATTTCAAGTCTTCCTATCTGCTTGATAATATGAAACTGGTACCATTTAAAAGTAAATTCATCAAGATTTTTATAATACTAATATTTTTTTCATATCTTATCAGACCCAGTAATTGCGTTCACTGAACCAGAAAAGGCGTTTAGCGTCCTTGAATTTTCAAAAACCGAATCATGGACCCGTGTTCAACCTGTATTTCGCACAAAATTCCAGAAAAGAGGCCACGTTCAAGAAAGCTGTCTACGAACCATTCTTCTTTGAAAGAGCAACAAAAGACCGAAAGATGATTAACGCAAAGACATGGGAATAACAAAAAGAAATCGCAGGGTGTGAAGATCTGGAAACCTCGGAGGCCAAGGCACGCGATCATCTCGCCCAGACCGTGTAATCCATCTGTCTGACAGTGTTGTGTTCAGATACTGTCTAACCCTGAGCCTCCAGTGCGGTGGCGCTCCATCCTGTTGGAAAATGAAGTCGTCAGACTCTTCCTCACTCAATTTATCAATTAACCAATTTTCCAGCATGTCGAAGTACCTGGCACCATCTAGTGTTGTAAGCATTTTAAATGCTGTCATCTGAGCGCGATTTGGAGCCATAATTCATTTTCCTTGCAATCTTCTTTATACAGGGTTACCAATTCCACGCAAAATCGCACAAATGTAATCGTTATTAAATTTCTGCGATGTAACAATAATTGTTACATATAAACTTGAATCCACGTCTGACTTGTCCTCCAATTTCAAGTCAAACAGTGTTTGTTTTGATCGTCGTTCGATTATTTGCAGAAACTTTAATATTTTATAGGAATTTGTAAAATATTCAGGATTCGTGTTTTAGTATTTACACACACGCACTGGGGAGTTTGAATTACTTACTGGAGAGTTTGAATTACCTAGCGGAGAGTTTGAATCACTAGCGGAGAGTTTGTATTACCTACTGGAGTGTTTGAATTACCTACTGGAGTGTTTGAATTACCTACTGGAGAGTTTGAATTACCTAGCGGAGAGTTTGAATTACCTAGCGGAGAGTTTGAATTACGTACTGGAGAGTTTGAATTACCTAGCGGAGAGTTTGAATTATGACTAGAGAGTTTGAATTATGACTGGAGAGTTTGAATTACCTAGCGGAGAGTTTAAATTACCTACTGGAGAGTTTGAATTACCTACTGGAGAGTTTGAATTACCTAGCGGAGAGTTTGAATTACCTAGCGGAGAGTTTGAATTATGACTAGAGAGTTTGAATTATGACTGGAGAGTTTGAATTACCTAGCGGAGAGTTTGAATTACCTACTAGAGAGTTTGAATTACCTAGCGGAGAGTTTGAATTACCTACTGGAGAGTTTGAATTACCTACTGGAGAGTTTGAATTACCTACTGGAGAGTTTGAATTACCTAGCGGAGAGTTTGAATTACGTACTGGAGAGTTAGAATTACCTAGCGGAGAGTTTGAATTATGACTAGAGAGTTTGAATTACCTACTGGAGAGTTTGAATTACCTAGCAGAGAGTTTGAATTACCTACTGGAGAGTTTGAATTACCTTGCGGGGAGTTTGAATTACCTTGCGGAGAGTTTGAATTACCTACTGGAGAGTTTGAATTACCTTGCGGAGAGTTTGAATTACCTACTGGAGAGTTTGAATTACCTACTGGAGAGTTTGAATTACCTACTGAAGAGTTTGAATAACCTAGCGTAGAGTTTTAATTATCTATTAGACACCATCCTCGAGTGTCTTCGGTCTCTCTGTACAAGTGTTTGTCAGAACAATGTGACATGAAGATACTTCCCCCTACAAGTAAATCCTGACCAAATATTAAAATTAACATAGTATTCGAGGCCCAAATCAGATCCCCTCGACACGGCTATATGCGAAATGTTGCACTTATTCCAAGTAATGTTATCTCAAGTTAAAGAATTTAGCTGGATACTCCACCGGACCAAATGAATTCTTGTCCTGGAATACGGTAAAACATAAAGACCGCAAGAAATATATACTATAACATATTCAACTGGGAAGAAGAGCATTAATGTCCTTCACTTCTTTACTAACTAAACGTTTGAAAGGTAAAGGAGAACCTTAATTGAACATATTTACGTATCTCATATAGAGATCAAGTATTAGCTCCAGGGCGTGACTCCATGATTACTGAGAATTTATACTGAAGTAAAAAAGAAAAAAGGAGACAAAAAAAATATATATACAATAAATAAGATCAAATTTTTACTTACATACGTTAGCGTTTCGAGCTCTCGCTCTCATCAGTGAAGGGAGTATAATCTCGCACGGTCGCACGGTTCGAACCCCTGCCACAGAGTCAATCCATACTCCGTAAGCAAGCGCTGTAACCAATTAGCCCACGAGAAATTACCACATTCAAGGAGGTAATTTAAGTTCTATTCATCCGAAGGGCGGCATATCAAGAAAGACTGACTAGACATTCTACGAACGTTGTCGGAATATGCCTTATAGCTACGTGTCAGTCTATTTTTAACTTCCCCGAACAGGGCTTAACTTTAATCTTATTAAAGGGCTTATAATATTAATTTTAAATAAATAATATTAAATCATTTTACCTACATACGCTAGCGTATTTATACAAATATTATCTGGCTACATATTTGCAGACATGTTTCAGACAGATCTATAAAATAGTCAGACCTCTTCGGACCAAAGACCATTCACTGCGGCGGCAGTCGGTGTGCTTACTAAATTTATTAAATCGACATACGCATTTATTTACACAAATAAATATTCACGGGTTGTAGCGAAACACGTTAGTTCGGTATTTTTCTCATCATATAAACTTTAATAATTGTTTTGGACAGCTTACAAATTGCTTTTTAATGATCGCATGAATTAACCAGACTGAACTGAACTTAATTCGCACATGCTAATTGGTTTCACAATATTCTACGTTTTTTTTTTATTCACTTGTGATTAGTCGAATCGTAAATCAAACCTCTGGAAGCATTTAAGGAAAGTCAAGTTACTTAATATTCTATCAGGTAAATAGCGACACGCACAGTGATTCTTTTCTACTAATGGGCTACCTTAAAAAAACGATTCATATTAAATTTTTAGTACTGAAATTTCCAATTAAAATTGTAATTATATTAAAAAACATATATAATTTATTTCATACCCTTTCGTAGTTCCCGAAATATTATAGTATCGTACGGATTTTCCACCAGACCATTTTTATGAAGGTATTACATAATTATTCTAACATTGTGTAAATAAACAGATATATGTGTGTATGTAAAAAAAATATACATCGAAAACATTGCCAGGGCTGCTGCAAAGAAGGTGGGCTCCCTCTACCGTGCCAGTAAACTTCTCACACCTGACAATATCCTATATCTCTACAAAGCCACCATCCGCCCATGCATGGAGTAGTATTGCCACATCTGGGCTGGTGCATCACCCACTAGTCTCTCACTCTTAAACAAGGTCTAAAAAAAGAGTCGCCAATTTGATAGGTCCTTAACTATCCATCAAGCTCCAGCCCCTGTCCCATCGCCGCAATGTTGCATCCTTCTGCGAGTTTTACAAGTACTTCAATGGATTGTGCTCTGATGAGCTTGCTGATCTGGTTCCCCCACGACGTAACTTCACTAGACCAACTCGACAATCTGCCAAATCCCATCCATTCACTGTGGACGTCCCCAGATGCCGAAGAGCTTTCTACTCCAAAAGCTTCTTTCCTCGTGCTGCTGGACTCTGGAACTCCCTACTCCCTGTTTCCCCGACAGTACTGACATGCAGAAATTTAAAACTAATGTAAACAGACATCTCGCTGCGCAGCTGCCAATTTAAGTTGATTCCCCCAAACATTCAACTTTTTCTCAGTATCCCCTTACGTCTACAGTGGCGGCCTGCCTTGTTTGGGGTGAACTATGTTAATATATACAGGGTGATTCATAAGTCACTTCACTTAGCTATTTAAAATGTTTACCATATGAAGCACAAACATATTGCTATTTGTTATTTTCAATTTGTTCGTTTATATATTTGTTTCTATATATATTTATTTTTATTTATTTAAATTTGTGTAAATCAATGATGGTGGGTCGAGATGGGCCAATCAATTGGTCTCCGCGAAGCCCTGACTTGACGCCGTTGGACTATTTTTTGTGGGGATATTTACGTGACCAAGTATTTGCCACGCCAATAACTAACATCGACGACCTCAAATCAAAAATCACTGCCGAGTTTGTTAAAATTAATCTATCAAATATGCTACAAAGAGTCGTAAATTCCTTGCAAAAAAGAATGGAGCTATGCATGCAGAACGAAGGGGGAAATTTTGAAAATTTGCTGTAATTTTAAACTCCTATAAATGAATTTGTTGAATAAACTTTCTGTTTTGTATTACCGTAATTTTTAACTTTAGAATTTCAAAAATAAATAGCTAAGGGACTTATGAATCACCCTGTATATATATATATATATATGTGTGTGTGTGTGTGTGTGTGTGTGTGTGTGTGTGTGTGTGTGTGTGTGTGTGTGAGTATTGATTTACCCCTCTCCAGGAGTTAGGCACAAGGCCAGTTTTTATCTTACTCCCACAAGTAAGATGTGACCCAAGATCGGGTCGGGAAAGTGGGGTTTAAAAATTGTCTGGGCAGCCGCCTCGGCATTCCCCGGTAGGGGCGCCTCAGGCAGTAAGCAATAAACTTACTCCTCCCCAAAGAGGGGAGGCGAAGCCTGGGAGGGTTGACCTCCTAGAACTGCACAGGACAGACCCATAGACCGGCGTAAATCTAGCCCCGAAGGTCTATGGGGTGCAGTATCCATCGGAACAGATACTACACTTTGATCTTAGCCAAGTGTGTGTGAGTAGATAAGATTGAGGCAGCTATGACATGGGGAGGGGTGAGAATATAATTGAAATGGCCTTATGGTGGGAAAGGTGAAAGGGAGACTGATATATTTGTTGTGGTGAAGTGTTGCATGGAATCCTCAGCGTCCTGAAATGTAAACAACAGATTGACATGGCGTTTGGATTCACCGTTAGCCGGTGTCTTGCTGAAGTGTCCCTTTTGAAGAAAGCACCGGTATGACAGTTATATTTTCTTTGGCTGGAATTTATTAAGCGTTTATTTTTTTAACATATTTTTAAAAAAAATTATTTATAGTTTGGCAGTTTTGTAAATGTTTTATTTTATTAAGTGTTTTATTTTATTATTTATTTATTTATAGTTTAGTATTTGTTAAGTTGTATTTTAAAAAGTTATATTAAAAAACGTTGGAACGGATCAATATATATATATATATATATATATATATATATATATATATATATATATATATATATATATATATATATATATATATATATTGGAAGCCCATTTAAGTAAAATTTAAGTCGATCACTGTTGGAGAGATTAAAAATAGACATTCACCCAAAGTTTCAGTGCAATACTCCGACTCTGTCGTTAGGTTCTGTTAGATTGTATTGATGTTTACGTTCGCCGCGTTCAGCGTAAATATACATTGATTTCTATGTTATCACGTGACAACCTACTATGGCCTAGAGAATTGAGCGACAGCTTACAGATTATAAGTGTCTCTGTTTACCAGGTTCGTGCCCTGTAGCCGTCTGCGATTGTCATTTCTATGCGCTGTTGAGAGTCAAAAGCTCGAAACGACGTACGAGAGTAAAATATAAAAAAATATAAGTTATTAGTGTTAGAAGCCCTTTAACTAAAATTAAACTCGAGCACTGTTAGAGAAATTAAAAATAGAGATACACCCAAAGCCCCAGTGCAATGCTCCGTCTCTTTCGTTGAGTTCTATTAGAGTGTATAGATGTTTACGCTCGCCACTTTCAACGTAAATATAATTTCATTTCTCTGTTATCAGGTGGCAATCTCCCGTGTCCTAAGGGATTGAGCGAATTTTTACATATACAAAGTGTTTCTGTGAATCGAGTTCGTGCCCTATGACCGTCTGTGATTGTCTTTCTATGTGCTGATGAGAGCTGAACGCTCGAAACAACGTCGTACGTAAGTAAAATATTAAAAATTAAATTCAATATTATATTCCATGATAAATGCCAGTATACTGAAATCATATGCCCTTAATAGGGTTAAGATGAAAATTCATATACACTAAATGTACAAAAGCAAGGAAATTCCCAAATTTGTACACTTTTATTGTCATTAAGGGTATGCGAGCACAACAGGGCTATGTATTTTACTGGTAGGAATTTTTATTCAGCACACCTCACACACTTCATCCAATCATGCATAGAGATTTATACTGTAGTGATGTGATGATGAAATGGCTTTGTTGGTATGTAGTCATACCCTTAATGACAATAAAAGTGTAAAAATTTGGGAATTTCCTTGCTTTTGTACATTTAGTGTATATGAATTTTCATCTTAACCCTATTAAGGGCACATGATTTCAGTATACTGGCATTTCTCATGGAATGTCACTACTTTTGTAAAGGCTATGCCTCAAGACAATGGTAATGTTTAAGGTTTTTTGGAATTTTCTGGAAAACTAAGGTATATGGTAAACTGAAATTAAAATGCCATCAACTAGACTCTAGAACCTCTATGTCTGCCAAAAATCAGCTGAATCCATCAAATAGTTGATGAGATACAGGGTGGCACACACGTACGTACGTACACACGGATAACACAAAATCACTCCTGACCTTTCTGGATCTCTGGATTGCCTTGACTAATGATGCTGAAATTTTACACACTTATAGAACCTATCAAATGACAATTTCGTGCAAAGTTTTAAATGATTTGGTTTATTGGTTTTTGAGTTATGAGTGATCAAAGAAATGAGATTTCTAGCATAGATCGTTTTTGAAGTCTATTAAGTGATAGAGCGCTATCGCGCCTCCCTTGATTAATGTGGAGTAAGCTAGTACCCCTTCCTGAGGTTGTAGAATGAGATGCTCCAAGGGCATGAAAGAGAGGCAACTCTCGTCACGAGACGAGAGGAGATGTTATCCAAGTCACCATTTGGACTGTGTACGACTCTCGATATCTTTCTATTATATGTTACCCGACTTTTTTCCCAAAAGAGGTCTAATCAACATCATAATAGGTAAAATATTAAAAATATAATTCAATATTATATATATATGAACAATTAATAAGAAGTCTCAAATAAAGAAAATGGCCCCGTTCGATATTGAAGCATGGTGGATTTTCACTTCCAAATGAATAAAATACTTCGAAAGTGGAAGCGCATTATTGTTCTGAAGAATTTTCCAAAGGTGCACGTGTGATTGAACACTCTCTATAATATTCCTTTGTCGAAGTTAGGGTTAGGGTTAGGGTTAGGTGACACAATTCTAAATAAATAGGTTTGATTTCTACGGGACGGGTATTCTTCTCGTTCTGGTCTCATAAATGTAAATGTTTATATGTTAATGAAACATGAGAAATTTGCACGGAACTCGTCCCCTCATTAGACGAAACTAAAAATACACAGACAGATATATAGAAAGATATAAACAGATACAGACAAAGAACAGAAAGAAAAAGTGAGAAACAAAGAAATTATCAAATAAAAAAATACATAGATAGTGAAGCGTCGAGTCAAATTTTGTATACGAATATATTAAATTAAGGAAAACACAAATAGAGTTAGATATTAAAAAAATATAAGACGAATTCAGAATTAAGAACTCTAAAAGATCATTTGATTTTTTTCTCTGTAAACGTTTTTCATTTTCAAATGTCGAAATGTCGCAGAATCATTTTATTTATTTATAACATTATTTTTAGTTATAATTTTTTGTTTCTATTTTGCAAATAGCTTCTTTCACATTCCCAGATGAGAACAGTAGTCCGAATAATCCAAATGACACCAATTATCAATCCTCATCTAAAAAATTCTGAAAAATAATATGATTTTTCTGTCAAATACTTGCTACACAGATTGTGCTTGGGTTAGGGTTAGGGTTAAGGTTAGGGTTAGGATTCTGGTAAGCCTCTCTGGTAATAGAGATAATATGCCCACGGTTAGGTTAAATGGTTAGGATTAGAGTTAGGGGTTGGGTTAGTGTTCGGGTTAGAGTAAGGGTTAAGGTTAGGATTCTGGTAAGCCTCTCTGGTAATAGAGATAATATGCCCACGGTTAGGTTAAATGGTTAGGATTAGAGTTAGGGGTTGGGTTAGGGTTAGAGTTAGGGTTAAGGTTAGGATTCTGGTAAGCCTCTCTCGTAATAGAGATAATATGCTCCCGGTTAGGTTAAATGGTATAATATTTCATATATAGATAATTCATAAACACCCACCTAGCGCAGGTTGAGTAGATGTGCTTCGTGTCAGTCGTGGATACGTCCTCGACATTCAGTCCGACAGTGTCTGCGTTACTGTCAGTACTGAGGTATGGTTCTGTTTAGTCTTAGGGGGTCCACCCTTCTAACCTTTACCGTCTCCTTTAGAAAGGGTTAGTTAATTGCTAATCGTCTGAGGCGCCCCAACTTAGAAATACCGACAGATCTGACCTGGAATTATTGTCTAGGCCACAGTGCATTTTATCTAGTGTGCTTACTTTTCAAAATACATTGGGGCCACGATAGCAACCAAAGACAGGTGTTACGTGAAACGTGGAGCGCAAATGATCACAGTCTTGGAACCAGACGGTTCAAGAAACATCGCTCGGCTTCTAGCAACCTCGACGATCTGATAAAGTCTAAAGTTTCTGAAGACCTACACCAATCCGGCGATTAGGACCGGCAGGTCATCAGGCGTCTCGTCATATCACAGTTGAATGTTGATCATCAGATTTAGGACCCCCGAAAAAAGCAACCAGAACTGCTGAATATTGTGCGAGTATTGAAACCTCTCACCTTTGTAATATTCTGACACATATGTCGTCGACGTAGCCTCTTCCGTAATGAAATTCAATTTACACGCCTAGGGCCATCGAGATCGGACGGATCACTTGGTTGCGAGAAAGAATTTAGAATTTGTAAAATAAAATAAAAGATCGTCTTGGTTTCTATTGATTTCTTTGCGTTTTCATTTTGTTTCCTCTTTTTTTTGGGGGGGGACATGCCATCTTATCAATCATGCAGAAAAAATAATAAAGAATAATAATGGATGCTGCAGTGCATTTTTGAGGTTGTTTTCTTTGACAGTTGAATAACAAGATACTAAACAAAAAAGATAATACTGAAGTTGTATAGTTAATAGAGTTATCTACTCTTGTGTTGAGATAGTAAACGGGTGTGATCGGCCCATGGTACAGGAAGTACCATAAGTTATCTGCTCATGGTACAGGAAGTACCATAAGTTATCTGCTCATGGTACAGGAAGTACCATTAATTATCTGCTCATAGTAGAGGAAGTATCATGAGTTATCTGCCCCTTATTACTATTTAAGAAACTGTGAGGGCAGCCATTTGCAATTGAACAGTGACAGACGTTGGGAGGGACATCTTCACTACTTTACAGAAGTGAAATTACATCTTATCTGGGGAGATGCTTCTCTGAGTACCTTTGTTATGCTTTGACAAAGTACAAAATCGACTTGAGAATCTAATGGCATAGGTGCTCTCTTTCCACTACAACCTCTTTCTCACAAAACAGACGTTGCTAGTCTTTCTCTACTCTATCGTTATTTTCATGGCAGTTGCTCGTCTGAGCTTCAATCTCTGGTCATCCCTGTAAATCATTCGTAGAAACTCCCGTCTAGTTACAACAACCGTACATAATGTATCTTTTTTCTATGTGTTCCTGATACTTCCATGAACAAAATTTCTCGCGCAAGAACCTCCCACCTGTGAAATACAATACCACAGGGTTGCTTCCCATGACTAAAACATAACCGTTTTCAAGTCTAATGTAAACAAATTTTTTGTCGAGCCATTCACTTAAATTATCATTTTCACGCATCATTTCAGGTCTTCCTAAAATTTTCATCGCCAACCAAAACTCTCATTAACCTTTACCCTCGAGTGGTATTTTGGCCTTGATCAGCGGAAACATGCTAGTAAAAACGGGATTTCTGTTAAATCGGACACATAGGATAAGTTAATTTATTAGCTTTGGTTCGCTTTTGGCATAATTCTGGCAACCTAGGGGCTGACTTAAACCATCAAATCCTTCGTTGTCAGAAGAAGGTATAGTTCGGCTCGATCCTTAGGGGATGCCCTTTCCTAAGAATTACCTCCTCTTTCTGGAGTAAGAGGTGGTTTATTTCTTATGGCCTGAGGCCATACCTTGCTGCAGTGGAAAGTCTTAGGGTAACAAATGTTGATTAGCTCAGATTCAGCATGGTTATATATATATATATAGCAAGAGAAAGTGAGAGACAAAAAGGGATAGATAGATAGATAGATAGATAGATAGATAGATAGATAGATAGATAGATAATTATAAAAATAAAACAAAGCCAGTATCAATATTATCAACATCTTATATATATATATATATATATATATATATATATATATATATATATATATATATATATATATATATATAGTAAGCAATGAAAATATATATGGCAATCAAGCTACACAGAGGCTCCCGTGTTTCATCCGGGGGGGGGATCGTCAGACTAAATGCATGGAATTATTTTTGTCAGGTGTTTTTATATACATTGCTTGCTAGTTAACCAATCAGATTCTTTGTTGTTCCCTCAGCCATAATTATGCCTGAATGAAAAATATGAAATCCTAAATTTTAAAGATCCCCGAAACCTATTAAACTCTAGAAGGGAAATAGCAAACAGCTGTTTACACAGAAATAAATTTACCGTAGGATGATATATAATAAATAAAAATAAAAATAAATAAATAAATAAAAAACTGAACAAGTTAAAATTTAAAACCTAAAATAGAAATACAAGAAACCACGTGTTAAAATAAATTCGCCCACTGTATTGACAAAACAAAGGAAACAGAATATATGGAAAATCCATTGTTAACAAAAAATAGAAGCGTCACCAACAACGCCTTTGTTCGCGGGAAGCCTAACGATTAGCTGAGGGAACAACAAAGAATCTGATTGGTTAACTAGCAAGCAATGTATATAAAAACACCTGACAAAAATAACTCCATGCATTTAGCCTGACGATCCCCCCCCCGGGGATGAAACACGGGAGCCTCTGTGTAGCTTGATTGCCATATATATTTTCATTGCTTACTACCTAGCTCTACTTACGTATCGAGCACTGTTGAAGTAAATACTGAAAACTGACACATAAAAAATTATATCTCCTTATAATATTTTATGTGGATCAATGAAGTACTAATATATATATATATATATATATATATATATATATATATATATATATATATATATATATATATATATATATATATATAGGTTTGCTAGAAACCACGAAATTTACACGTTTTGTAATTTAATTATTTATTTTCTCGACACGGCGAACACGCTTTCGTGTCTCGGTGGTAATTGGTGTAGTAGTACCCTGGGGGCCTTACTACAGGAATCTCTGCCCGAGACCACCCGAAAGCTTGCTCGCAGTGTCGAGAAAATAATTAAGAAAATTAAAAAGCGGGAAAATTCCGTGGCTTTCAAGCAGACCTCTTGATATATATATATATATATATATATATATATATATATATATATATATATATATATAACGCACGAAGCTAGATAGATAATACCTAAGCTTATATATATATATATATATATATATATATACATGTATAAATGTATATATATATACATGTATATATATATATATATATATATATATATGTATATATATATATATACATACATAAGTAATACCCTAACATCTATATATATATATATATATATATAGTATAATTTTTTATTCATAAAACTTCCCTGTCTTCTTTGGTCTGAAGACTTTTTTTGAAGAGTACAATCGAAACATGTATGCACATATGTAACCAATAATGTTGGTATGAATAAAAATTTATACTAAAGAACAGCTCTACTTGTTATTGAGCACTTTTATAAACTCTGGATTTTGACCGGATTTACATCTACAGAAACAAATACAATATATATATATATATATATATATATATATATATATATATATATATATATATATATATAGAACAGTTATTTATTATATTCCAATAACCATGGTTTGTTTTATTACTTTTATTTTTGTTTTCCAAAAATTCCAAATTTCTGTGAGATATATTTAACGGTCCGTTTCATTTGTTTTGTGCCAAACAACATTTGTATGTCAATATCGTCTCTGCAACACTACAAAATCATCAGAAAAAGTTCACAAATAATAAGAGTTCTTAGATTAGAGTGTCTTAAAAAACACCCACATCATACATCAGTTTCATTTTAAGGTGAAAATAAACAAAAGAACAAACAAAAACTTTAGAGCAGACACTCACATGTGTACGATCAAACTAATCAGCCATTTTGATTTTTAATTTTTTTAATTTTTTTTTTTTTTTAAATTTTTAATTTTAGTATATATATATATATATATATATATACATATATATATATATACATATTTATATATATATACATATGTATATATATATATACGCACTATGCTTGATAGATAATCACTAAGCTAAGTTCGATATACATATATATATATATATGTACACGCACACATATACATATATATATATATATATATATATATATATATATATATATATAATACGCCAATATAGTAACATATATAAGAAGATATACGCAAAGAAGCTAACAAGGAAATGACAAAACTCGTATATGTCAATTTATTAGAAGAGATATATTCACAGGTACGAACTGATTAAAGTAGATAGATAGATGTTAACACAGAAGAAGAAAAAAAAACGTAGTGTATTCCGAGGCGTATCTAACATAAACGCTCTACTATCGAAATTCGATTATCACTCGAACAAACCGAATGCGAAATGTCCATCGATAATATGTACTGAAGGGTCACGACATTACGCCAAACGCTTTAGATTTTGTAAATAAAATGAAAAAAAACTACGACAAGAATGTTTCCGCTTTCGGTTCACTGTTTCCGCTTTTGGTTCATTGGATTTCATTTCACAGTCATGATATCTGATCAATCATGGAGAAAAATAAAAATAAAAATCTACTTATTTTATATCGAAAGACAGATAAACATGGACAAGATATATGATAGAGAGATGGGGAGAAATTTAGATAGATTAGATAGATAGATAGATAGATAGATAGATAGATAGATAGGTTAGCGACGTTGGATTTAAGTTGAAAAATACTTGTAATCCAGGGTTTCGAATCGCATGACCGGTAGTGAATAGTAATATCTCTATGCTGATGGGTCCAGATTAAAAAAGAAGGAAACATATACGTACATAGATAATAAACATTAACAAATATTTATATTTGTCGCTTCTCGTAAAAAAGGTAGAGCACTGTAATGGTAGTACTAACACAGTATGACGTCACCTGCTTTATAATGCATCATTCCTTCCCTAATAGAATGGACGTCAAGCCGCTTTAAAAGTGTTAAAATTATCATTGTTTATCAGCTTTTTAAAATTGGCCGAGCGGTTAGTGATGTTGGATTTAAGTTGAAAAATACTTGTAATCCAGGGTTTCGAATCGCACGACCGGTAGTGAATAGTCATATCTCTATGCTGACGAGTCCAGATTAAAAAGGACGAAACGTATATGTACATAGATAATAAATAATAACAAATATTTTTAAGTATACCTGCTTTGTCTTCGTTAAGAATCATCAGTGTACATATATACAGTCGATGCGCCGATCGCAAAACACAAACTTCATATATAAATATAGGAAATAAAACAGGAAAAACCAAAAGATGTTTTTTTTTATGTATTCATTAACGTTTCGTCTTTATTTGTAAGACTTCCTCAGGATAATAATTTTAAGTACATAGAAATATAGGGTTGACATAATGGGTTGATGAGAAAAAGTAGTAGCCACTACTGGAAGCGCAGGACCAAGGTCCGGGCTGAGAGAAGTCGGTGGCAGAGAGTGAAATAAATGTCATATATATAGTCATCCACATACAGACTCTTTCGCTGTATCACAGCACTTCACTGCGGCTTGACCAGTTAGTGCCTCAAGCCGGTATTAAAACTCAACCGTCGAGCGTACAGTCGACGCTCCTACCCCTGCGCTATCATACGACACTGACTGATTGTAAATGATATCTCAATGTAAACATTGTCAAGTGCCGGGAACTCGAATTAGTTTTACACATGAGCCATGCCTTTAAGCTAAGGGCAGTTGGTGATTTCCTTACAAATATATATATATATATATATATATATATATATATATATATATATATATAATCAAGAAATGAAAGATAAGAATAGTAAAATTGCAAAGATACAATATTTATTAAAACATCAGAAGTTCAAAGCAATGTGGTCACATATCTTAACCCATAGATTAAGGATATGGGACTCTTTGCCTTAAACTTCTGATGTTTTAATAAATATGATATATTTGCAAATTTTATTCTCATCTTTCATCTCTTTAATTGATTAATCTATTCAATATATTGAGCTTTATATTATCACGACAGATTATTATTAAACGATAAATCGATTGTCTTTAATTTTATTTAATATTCGAATATATATATATATATATATATATATATATACAACACAGGTAAGGAGGACTTTTTATTTTTTTTATTTTTTAATAACTAATATAAGTTTGCAAAACATTTATACGGAACAAAACTTAGATTTAGTATACGTAACGTTTATGTATTTGTCTTTTAAGGGAAGTGGGGTTTGATCAACTCTGCTGGGAAGCCATGAAATTAAATACTGTCTAGTTTTTAAATTCCCGAAACAGTTTTTCATGGTAAACAACTGATGATCTCTTAAATAATGTTAGAAGCAAACTAATATAAACACTGTAAAAATTAAATTGACTTACATGAGTGATTTTCCACTGAACGACTTCGGACTTAAGTTTTTTTTGTTTTTTTTACTTATATAGTTTTAATGGTTGAAATACTTCCGAGACTATATATATATATATATATATATATATATATATATATATATATATATATATATAGTAAGCTATGAAAATATATTTATGGCAATTAAGCTACACAGAGGCTCCCCCGTTTTATCTCCGGGGGAAATCTTCAGGCTAAAATAGCCTCTGTGTAGCTTAATTGCCATAAATATATTTTCATTGATTACTACCTAGCTCTACTTACGTATCGAGCACTGTTGAAGTAAATACTGAAAATGTATACATAAAAAAGTATATCCCCTTATAAAATTTCATGTGGATACATTAAATAGTAATATATATATATATATATATATATATATATATATATATATAATAGGAAGAGGTAGTTTGCTTGAAGCATTGCTGGTAAATAAGAAAGTATCGAGGTAAGTATTCCGAGGCAGGAGCAATGCAATGTTGAAAACTGAAAGGTGAAGGTTGGATGAAAAAAAAATGATAGGAGACGGTAAATCATTCTTTATATGTAAATTTTTTTTTCAAATATAAATAAATTGATCTTAGATTTATCGTCTCTTGTCATTTATTTTTGTGCATCCCATATTCAACCTTCCGGTTTTCAACATTGCCTTGCTCATGCCTCGGAATTCTCACTTTCATATATATATATATATATATATATATATATATATGTATATATATATATAAAATTGAAAAAGGAAAACAAAATAATATTATGTATGTATTCATAAACGTTTCGTCTTTATTATAAGACTTCCTCAGGATGCCTAAATACACATACGCATCTTTAAGACATTGAAGGTGACCATTTGAGAATACTAAGCACTATATTCTATCTCTTCTGACCAGGATATACATGCGATTGCGGACCGAATGTTAACTTTATAATCCCTTGAAACTTCCTGCTCTAGTGAATTCCGGCTCAGCTCGCCCAGGGCGAATAGCACACCAGGTTACGAAGAGGGAAGACTAATACGTGCTTACTAACCACTCAGGATTATTAGATGAGTATCATCGGCAAGTAAAGCAATCCAATAAAAGTGGTGCTACCTCTCCTACATTACGGTGTGGTAGCCAATGAAAATGGAACCCTTGGGGTCGCCCTCGACTACGGTCAATCTTTTCTATTATTATTTAATTAGAACATATACGTATTGTTGTAAGAGTACCCATACGGTTACAACGTTTAGCCGGTCGCGCCGTTAATAATCAGCTTGGGTTCTGGTGTCTAGACATGGAAATTGGAATGTCATATTGAGATTGGAAGGCATGCAAACGAGAATCACACAACTAATAAAAAGACTTAAATATTGCGGTTAAAGGGAGAGACTAGAAACTGAAAAAAATATTATATCTACTTAAAGTGACATTATTTTGACATGTCTCATCGATCTTGAAATTGATTGCAAAGCTACATTTCAAAAAACTATATCGATTAACCAGTTGATTATTTTTTTAGTTAATAGTATAAGACATTGTGGGATCAGATGAAGAAAGGCAATAGCGTGAAAGATGCTGAGATGGAATTGGATGCATTCAGAAACAATAGTGGGAGGTGACGGTGGTTAAGTGGATAACAACACGGACTGAAGACTTGGGTGTTCCAAGTTCGAATCCAGTCGGTTCCACAGTACCGCTTTCACTTAAGGATGTTGGCAACCTTCTCGTGGTCCTTCCTGTAAGTACCCGATGTCTTTCCAGAAATATTTACAACTAGAAAAACACCGGGGGAACTAATGCCAACACCAAAATCATCTGATTCACACAAAAAAAGAAGAAGAAATAATAGTATGAAAGTAAGGGTGCCATTTTTGGGAACTATCGGAGGAAATGTTAAACATATATAAAAATATTTGTTTATTACTATAAAGTGTGGCCCTTTCGAACGATAATTAATTGATGATTCATAAATTAGCCACGTTTCGATGATTCTCCCCTTTGGAAGATAGAACTGCCTTTAGAATCACAGTACTTGTGTTTACACTGAAAGAATACAAGGCGTATTTCTCTCACATTTAAAAGTGTTATCGTCGTGTTGACCGAATAGTTACGAGACCAGAGTTCATAATACTTGGATGCGGGGTTCGAATCGTTTGCCCGCCAAAACGCGAAACATTTATATGTCTATGGATATAAATATATGATAAAACATGGAACTTATATTCCAACGAAATGTAAAATGTAAAAAGAAAAACCAAAAATGTTATTTATGTTATTCATCAACGTTTCGTCTTTATTTCAAGACTTCCTCAGGATGATTGGTCTGAGGAAATAACAAACAAGTACAAATATACTACTGTTTCAAGTATTTTTTCTTTTGAAAACAGAACTGAGACGACTGGAATCTTGAGCAAGACAATTGTCACTCAGGTTCCAAAGAAGACCAAGGGCCAGTATCAGCGATAAATAAAGGGGGAATGGTTGTTGCGAGAATACATGGTGATTCGAAATTGTGACCGAGCAATTGGGGGGGGGGGGCACGTATTTCCAGAAAAAGAACACTTGGTATCGCCAGTGAGCAATAATGATTCTTAATTTAACTCATAATGCGTAAATAAAAATAATCAGAACAGATACTACACTACCCCCTAAATTCCTCGGAGTCACGTGGTTGAAACCGTTAAGAATCAAAATGAAAAATAATATAAAAAATAATATCAAAAATAATAATATAAACAAAAAATATATATAATATAATATAAAATATAAAATATAAAGAAAAATAAAATAAAATAGGATAAAATAAAAGAAAAGAAAAAGAAAATGTATGTATAAATAAAAATAATCATATATATATATATATATATATATATATATATATATATATATATATAAATTGAAAAAAGAAAACCAAAGAATATTATTTATGTATTCATAAACGTTTCGTCTTTATTATGAGATTTCCTCAGGGTGCCTAAATACACACACATCTTTAATACATACGAAGATGACCATTTGGGAATACTACGCACTGTATTCTATCTCTTCTGACCAGGATATACATGCAATTGCGGACCGAATGTGAACTTTATATTCCCTTGAAACTTCCTCCTCTAGTGAATTCCGGCCTCTCCTGCCCAGGGCGAATAACACACCAGGTAACAGGGAGGAAGCATTAATACGTGCTTACTAAACGCTCAGGATTATTAGATGATCTCATAACAACAGACAGATACTACCCCCCCCCCCTGAATTGAGCATTGGAAGATGGGACATTAGTCTTAAATAGTATAGTAAATTTAATTGATCATTAAAAGATAGTATCGTATTAATAGAAGTAATAGTATAGTTTCGGCTTCAGATAGACCGATACCAAATCTCCATTAGTAGTAGATTTGAAACCTGACTGATCGCTTATAAAGTGTATGTGTCATCTATATAGACAAAAGATAAAACTATTAGTGCTGCTACTATGAGTGAAACTGAGAAACGAAGCCGCATTCACCCTAAGCGGGTTGAACCTGCTGATTCCCACGAAGAGGAAGTTTCTAAGGAATATCATATATTATGAACAAAAAAAAAATTTGAGAATTAAATATGATGAAGCAAAATGAAATAAAATATAATAAAATAATATATACATACAGTAGATTGTGATGTTCCCTATTTGATTGACCTGTATAGTTTCATGAACTAAATCTTCTTGCTATGTATCACATATGTGCACACATTCTTTCCTAGTCAGATCACAAATATTTTTTTTGTATTTCCAAATTCAGACGAAGTTCTCGTTTTTATTAGTAATAAAATGTACATAGTCAGAAGAGATACCCCTTTGTCAATCACAAGTCATCAAAACGCTACTTGAATCAGCGGGTTCAAATATTTCGTAGAATAAATAATTTTCGAAAGTGATAATTTAAACTTAAGCGTGACAGACAAGGCGACGGGCAGATACTATAATAGAGATGCTTTAGCGTGTTTAAAATGTGATGCGCCAATTCAACTTGCGCGTTTAGCGATAAAAATGCTATTTCAAACAAACAATGAAGTAAATTCGTATGAATCAACACGGGACAACTTGACGCTATCATTTTTGAAGCTGGGACCACCTTATAGTGTTCAACATCCCTAAGTGAAAGTGATTCTATGGCACCGACCAGATTCGAACTTGGAACACCCAGGTCGTCAGTTCGCGTCGTTATCCACTTAACCACCGTCACCTCCCTTATTTCGAACTGAACCGACCTTCCGACCCCCTGACCTTCTGACCTCTCGATTATTCGATCTCCCGACATAGTTTCTCAGATATTCAAAGACACACCAAAAAGTTAATGAAAAGACTAATATTAATCGAATTTCTAATCAAGAGGAAATTGCAGGAATTGTTTTCAAGGAGATAGGAATCAATTTGGACAACAAAAATGATGTCTTATTTCTAAATGTCGACGAACGAAGAATTTCCATTTTCAAAGAAGTAAGTTTGGCGCCATAAAAATATTATTGGCGGGAAACAGACATTTTCATTTATTCCGTTTGATAATCGATTAAAAAAAACTATAACTTACTATCTACCACTGTATGCGTTCCCTTCTTTAGTTCTCACACGCACATTCACACACACATTTATATATATATATATATATATATATATATATATATATATATATATATATATATATATATATATAGTCTAAAGAAGCTTTGAGTTATTTTAAACAAAAAGACAAAAAAAAAGAAGGAAAATGCAGTTTACATTCCCAGAGAAAGTAACTAAATCTAAAATAGTGCAGACTTAACATTCGTTGGAAAATTCATAAATAAATAAAATATATAATAGTAAGTAAATAAAATAAAAAGGGGGATTAAGTATCTAACAGTGAAACAAAAACAGGAGACCTTAACGTAAGCATATATATATATATATATATATATATATATATATATATATATATATATATATATATATATACGAGGTTAAAATGCACGAGAT
>OY744545.1:69678338-69683338 GCA_963556195.1 Sepiola atlantica | reverse complement strand
CATGGAGCTTACTAGAGAGCTTAAAGGTATAAGCAATGTGACGAAAACTACGGCAATACCAATATATGTAAGAGCACTAGGATTAGTTCCAAAAAACATGAAAAAAATAGAATCACATGAAGATTGCTGAATACAAAACACGACGCTGTTCAAGAGAGCGTCTTTTAGGTCTGGCCACTCGACTGATCGAACAAGTGCGTGTCTGGCATCGAAAAGACGACTCGGCATGGCCTGATCATTCGGCTGCTTTAGAGGGTAAGAGCGTATGGGAACATAAGTGGTGGTAAGAGGGACTAGATCAATCGAAGTGCTAAGTGTAGTAAAATAACGGGGTAGTAGTAGTATCAGCAGCGTAATAGGTTGAGTGAAAGAGAATGACGGAAATAAATAAATAACGTAAATAAAGAAGAAGAAAAAAGGAGATTAATACCAACAGTAGTCACGTAAAAGAAGAAGAGTGAGAGAATGACGGAAATAAATTAATGAAGTAAATAAAGAAGAAGAAAAAAGGAGATTAATACCAACAGTATTAACGTAAAAGAAGGAGAGTAAGAGAATGACGTAAATAAATAACGTAAATAAAAAAGAAGAAAAAAGAGATTAATACGAACTGTAGTAGCGTAAAAGAGAGTGAGAGTAAGTGGATTACGTAAATAAATAAATGACGTAAATAAAGAAGAAGAAAAAAGAGATTAACACGAACTGTAGTAGCGTAAAAGAGAGTGAGAGTAAGTGGATGATGTAAATAAATAAATGACGCAAATAAAGAAGAAGAAAAAAGGAGCTTAACACGAACTGTAGTAGCGTAAAAGAAGGAGAGTAAGAGTATGACGTAAATAAATAACGTAAATAAAGAAGAAAAAAGAGATTAATCTCTACATCACATCATATAGTGACGACTATCTTTGTGTCCCTATTTCCAATTGGCCGATGGAAACAGAGCCCTCTTAAAACTTCAAATATGTATATTCGATTTTAATATCGTGTTATGAGCATCGTGAAAACGTACAGAGTAGTGACCATCATTCAATCCTGAGCAACGTCGAGTCTTTCTGCTAGTTATATCGGCAAAATCATTTCAGTGCGTAATACCGAGCTAGAAAACTTCTCACACCTGCCAATAATATCCTATATCTTTATAAAGCCACTATTCGCGCATGCATGAAATAATGTTGTCACATCTGGGCTGGTGCACCAAACACTAACCTCTCCCAGGGTCAATAAAAGAGTTTCTATTCTAACAGGTCCTTCACTATCAAGCATGCTTCAGCCTTTGTCCCATCGTTTCAACGTTGCATCCCTGTGCTTTTTTTACAAGTATTTTAATGGAATGTACTCCGGCGAATGTGCTGTACAGGTGCTCTCTCTACGTAAATACTCCCGAGTAACCCGTATGTAAGCAAGATCTCACCCCTTCACTGTTGAGGTCGCCAGATGCCGGAAAGCTTTCTACCCTAATAGCTTCTTGCATCGTACTGCTAGCCTTTGGAATGCCCTTCCTGATCCTTGTTTCTCTGACCGTACCAACATGTAGACATTTAAATGTAAGGCGAACAAGCATCTCGATGCACATTCCCCATATAGGATTCCCCTAATTCACAGTAGGCCGCTACGTCTCAGTGGCATTATTATTTTGTTTGGGGTGAACTTTAATAATAAAAAAAGCATTCGCACATTATTATCCTACGAAAGTACCCGGCTGTGTCGATGCGACTTGTAACTTTTAGACTATACAGCCATATGAAACCACATTTGATGCGGAAGTAAGACTGACTGTCATCATATGCGACAAAGCAAGGACACGAACATGATAAGTGTCCTCTATGGCGTTCAGGTGAGAGAGAAATCTGCCTGTCAATATTTTCTTTTCACTAATATTTATTCGTTCTGAAATAAACCACACTCAACTTGAATCAAATGCGTCAGTGACGAATGCAAGTTCCTTTCTGTCAAATCGAATTTTAAGCAAAGAGTTCATTGGATGAATTTATTGACATCGGACGCCATTTTGACAATTGCCCCTGGTTTTAATAATCTCAATTTCGATGTGTCGACCTATCGATCTGTCGACCTATCGATCTGTCGATCTATCGATCTACCGATCTGTATGATTATTTGAATGAAAAAGCTGCTCATTTTTTTTTACCTGTAGATTCATGTAAGTTTGGTTGTCCGATACGAAGTGTCTTTTGAGAAGCCTAACAGAAAATACGTGTAAACATTGAACGGCATTGTGTCCGATGAGATGGATTCGAATGTTAGATATTCTAGATGTCCTCGAACGCCTTGAGACACCCCCGCCCCTCATTATCAGCTCGAATAATACATCCCGTCCATGTTGACATAATAGTAAAAGTGTTCGCTAATGGACCGGAAGACCAGGGTTTAATCTTCAGTCGAGTCATACCAAAAACTAAAAAAAAAAACGGTACTTGATACCCCCTAGCTAAGCACTCAGCATTATAATGTGAGGATCTGGAGTAAGTACATATACTAGAAAAATACCCGTTCCAGGACGGGTAAAATTAATTCCCATGGCAGGAAGTTCTGTACAACGTTCGCGTCCATTTACGAAGATTAGAATCAAGACACAATGTTACTGTTGTGAAAAATACCGGACTCCCCTCAGTCACTAAATAAATGAACTAGTCTGTGCAATAAATACGACTACGAACAGTAGTATGGGGCATTCGATTGTATTCTGTTAAATTATATCGGATTACCTGTAGTTAGTATTGTTTGTACAAGATATATACGTTTGAATAAACCTTACTATTTTAAGACATTTACACTCTGGGTTATTTTGTTATTTATAACTACTTACCAAGTTATATCACTTGTACAAGATATGTACGTTGGAATAAACGGTACTATTTTAAGACCTTTACACTCTGGGTTATTTTGTTATTTATAACTACTTATCAAGTTATATCACTTGTACAAGATATATACGTTGGAATAAACCGTACTATTTTAAGACCTTTACACTCTGGGTTATTTTGTTATTTATAACTACTTACCAAGTTATATCACTTGTACAAGATATATACGTTGGAATGAACCGTACTATTTTTAGACATTTAAACTCTGGGTTATTTTGTTATTTATAACTATTTACCAAGTGATCTCACTTGTACAAGATATATACGTTGGAATAAACCGTACTATTTTAAGACCTTTACACTCTGGGTTATTTTGTTATTTATAACTACTTACCAAGATATATCACTCGTACAACATATATACATTGGAATAAACCAGACTATTTTAAGACCTTTACACTCTGGGTTATTTTGTTATTTATAACTACTTACCAAGTTATATCACTTGTACAAGATATATACGTGTGAACAAACTGTACTATTTTAAGACCTTTAAACTCTGGGTTATTTTGTTATTTATAACTACTTACCAAGTTATATCACTTGTACAAGATATATACGTGTGAATAAACTGTACTATTTTAAGACCTTTACACTCTGGGTTATTTTGTTATTTATAACTACTTACCAAGTTATATCACTTGTACAAGATATATACGTTGGAATGAACCGTACTATATTAAGACCTTTACACTCTGGGTTATTTTGTTATTTATAACTACTTACCAAGTTATATCACTTGTACAAGATATATACGTGTGAACAAACTGTACTATTTTAAGACCTTTAAACTCTGGGTTATTTTGTTATTTATAACTACTTACCAAGTTATATCACTTGTACAAGATATATACGTGTGAATAAACTGTACTATTTTAAGACCTTTACACTCTGGGTTATTTTGTTATTTATAACTACTTACCAAGTTATATCACTTGTACAAGATATATACGTGTGAATAAACTGTACTATTTTAAGACCTTTACACTCTGGGTTATTTTGTTATTTATAACTACTTACCAAGTTATATCACTTGTACAAGATATATACGTTGGAATGAACCGTACTATATTAAGACCTTTACACTCTGGGTTATTTTGTTATTTATAACTATTTACCAAGTTATATCACTTGTACAAGATATGTACGTTGGAATAAACCGTACTATTTTTAGACATTTAAACTCTGGGTTATTTTCTTATTTATAACTATTTACCAAGTGATCTCACTTGTACAAGATATATACGTTGGAATAAACCGTACTATTTTAAGACCTTTACACTCTGGGTTATTTTGTTATTTATAACTACTTACCAAGATATATCACTCGTACAACATATATACATTGGAATAAACCAGACTATTTTAAGACCTTTACACTCTGGGTTATTTTGTTATTTATAACTACTTACCAAGTTATATCACTTGTACAAGATATATACGTGTGAACAAACTGTACTATTTTAAGACCTTTAAACTCTGGGTTATTTTGTTATTTATAACTACTTACCAAGTTATATCACTTGTACAAGATATATACGTGTGAATAAACTGTACTATTTTAAGACCTTTACACTCTGGGTTATTTTGTTATTTATAACTACTTACCAAGTTATATCACTTGTACAAGATATATACGTTGGAATGAACCGTACTATTTTTAGACATTTACACTCTGGGTTATTTTGTTATTTATAACTATTTACCAAGTTATATCAGCTATTAGACAAAACTCAGATCAACGTCTTTTTACACAAGTCGCTCTCTTTGTTGGGAATCTCGACCGACGATATCTCAACAGGGTAATGACAGTTGGTTGACTGGCAGACGATTATCTTCCGTAAGTAAGCCATCGGTGTCCGCCCTTCTCTTGACTCAGATATGCAAAATCTGACGTATTTCTTCAGCCAATATACTTAATAATTACATGTTCTCTTGCAGTAACCCACATCGCGAACGCGCTTTTTTTTACATTTTCATGTATGAGATACAAGTGAAGTATCTGTTCTTTTCTTATGTTGCATACCTTAGATTTCTCCCTCGCTTGTATAGGCCGGTCGGGTCGTCTAGTGAATGAATTCTTTCTTCTCTGTCGAGAACCACGCCGTCCGTTGTCTG
>OY744545.1:69668338-69673338 GCA_963556195.1 Sepiola atlantica | reverse complement strand
TATATATATATATATAAAATGAAAAGTCCACACTTGGAACGTAGATATAATGGCAATAATAATAAGAATATTTTGAAAAACCTGGACAACGCATTTCTTTATGTTTTTAAAAACAAATTATTTAATTATTCTAAAAACTTGAGAACTTTCGGTGATATACACCTTTGTCAAAAGTATAAGCATATTTTTTCTCTTCTTTTTACGTTTAATCCTTCTTATATATATATATATATATATATATATATATATATATATATATATATATATATATATATATGGATGAAGTCCTTATTTGCCAGACGATAATACTAATTCCAGGTCGATGCATTTTCCGGTATCTAAACTACCTCGCAGTTAATGAACACAGTTGAACCATAATTTTCAAAGTACCCAATAACCGATCTAAAAACTCTTAGCTGCTTATAATCAACACTTTGGAAAAATGTTTGGACGAAACTGCAAACTTTTCCTTAGATTTTACCATTCCATATTACCTAGGTGAAAACTCCATGGTACTTTCCTTTATATATTAGATAAAATTAGTGAAACCCAGTTTAAATTCCACGTTACTTTCTACAGCACCCGTCTCCTACGTCTGGGTGTAGTAGCTAATGAAAAGGGAGCCTTCGGATCTACAGAATCGTTTTCATCCAATTTATGTTTTCATATTTGTGCCTTACCACTCAAAAAATACCACTTTATTTGATTGGCAATGAAATGCATACTGATTGAATTCAACGGTCGTGCCACAAAATGTATTTATGATTATTAATGCGAACGAGTAGAACTCGTCTAGCATAGTCAACTCATACCAAAGAAATAAAAAATGGTACTTGATTCCCCCTCGTTAAATACTCGGCATTATAAAATGAGGATCAAGGGAAAGTGGAGTAATCCTGTGAAAAGAGTGGCGCCCTCCCCTACATCTTGCTGTAGTAGCTAATGAAAAGGGAACCTTCGGATCGCCCTCGACTACGGTCATCCCTCGACTTTTTTTAGTGGGACCCTGTGTAAATTTCAGTGTTTTTTTTTTTTTACATCAATCTGTATAATTTATTGTTTATAATAATATTGGTCCCCCGATTTATAAAATCGGAGGACCTATGTTTTGAGGCATTTCCGTCCGTCCGTCCGTCCGTATTTTTCTCCGCAACCATCCATTAAATTTCTCTGAAATTTTGCATGAAGTTGTAACTTTTGTCAGGTTAGCCCTCCAGGGGGTCAACACATTTTTTGCCCTATAACTTTTTATCCATCCATTCAATTTCTCTTAAACTTGGCCAAAATGTGGAGGCAATTGTTCCTAATAGAAAATAAGTATCACTGACCTTGGAAAAATCTGGTTCGCGCTCCCAGGGCATCAAAAGCCCCCATAATAGCAAAAAATTACCCTTTACTCCCATAACGTTTGATCCATCCATTCAATTTTTCTGAAACTTCGCCAAAATGTAGAGGCAATTGTTCTGGATATAAACTGAGCATCCTTGACCTTAGAAAAATTCTGGTTCGCGCCCCAGGGAGTCAAAGAGGGGGGTCAAAAATGCCTACAAATTGCCCAAATTTATTACATTTTACACTCGCTACATCGAGTCACATACAGAGGGGGGCCACGCACGCGCGGCTTGTTTCCTTTTGAAATAATAAATGCATGTCAGGGTCAATACTAGTAAGAAGGAAATTACTCTTTCTTCTTCTATAAAAACAGTGCTCAATGCGTGAGTAGAGCTTATTAGTGGCATAACAAGCTTACTTGCCATATATATATATACAGGGTAAGTCAAAATGCATGCAAATTATAGGCTGATGCGATATGGCTGCATACCTGAAGAATCAGTGTAACACTGCTAATGGGTCGGTCGACCAGTCAAGTCATACCAAAGAAATAAAAAATGGTACTTGATCATGGCCACCGAGAGTTGACAAGGCCAAGCAACTAACTTCTTGCCCCCCTCTGACGTCACTGCATTGCGTGTCAAAACAATGGCCGTCGTAATAACAATAAGAAGGCATTTCGACTTCTCCATTCACTAAATAATCTATCAAAATTCAGGAAATCAACCAAATTTAATGAAATTTTCAGTATTTATTAATTAATGATCACTTTTTTTGGTATAATTTTTAAACAAATTTCAAAGTCTGAATTACTTACGGTTGATTGGGTAAGAAGTTTAAATAATGGTAATTCGTAATTCAGTTTTTTGCAGTATTTGATCGTGAATTATTATTTTCTTTAAATTTATATTAAATAAAGATCAGTTTCAGGATAAATCGAATCGTGTTCCTTTCTTTTCTTTTTTTACATGCAATTTTTAAAGTTTTCTAATGCTTTGTTTTAAATATTTACAATATCGTATGGTCAACATGTTTTGATATTTTGGATAACTTTAGTAAAGGTGTTTTTGTTTACAAAAATTAATACATTTGCACCAAGCTTTATAATAAAGTAATGGATTTATTATATTCTGTGATCATTAATTAATAAATACTGAAAATTTCATTAAAATTGGTTGATTTCCTGAATTTTGATGGATAATTTAGTGAATGGAGAAGTCGAAATGCCTTCTTATTGTTATTACGACGGCCATTGTTTTGACACGCAATGCAGTGACGTCATTTTCTAGCCAACCGGCCTGTAGTAACTCTCGGTGGCCACGACTTGATCCTCCTTGTTAAATACTCGACATTACAAAATGAGGATCAAGTATTTAAATTTCAATGTCTTTTACATCAATCTGTATAATTTACTGTTTATAATAATATTCCTCTTGAAAGAATAAATGTCTGCCAGGACCAATGCTATTGAGGGAAACAATTACTTTTTTTTCCGTAAAAATAATCGTTATTGTTAGTTGATCATTTTTAAATTAATGAAAAGAATATCTTTCTTATTTTGTTTATTTATTTAAAATTGTAAAATTGTAACAATTAATTAATTTTCAAACAATAAATAATTTGCCTTATTTTCGGAAAAATATAATTCTCTTTAAATCGATAAAACGAATGTCACTTTGTGAAATATGTTTATTTAAAATTGTATTGTTTTTTAGTCGATGGGACGATGTAATTTGAATTTTGAACAATTCATGTTGAAATGGGTAAATTCGGAATTGTCTTACCAAGCATTATCTTTGTTGACCGGACGATCTCATTTTTGAAATGATGCGTGAAAGTTGATAACGTACGTACGAACATGAAATGCCTGAGAATATTATTATATAGATGAATTCCGATTTTAATGTTGTAACATGTCCCTAACCTGCAGCTGAGAGGCCATACTACCTCGCATTCTTTATCTTATTTACCGTATAGACTTTATTTAGCTTAAAATGAATGTTGGGATTTGGAGTCGGAGCAACGGGTCAGTCAAACATTTTGGTTATTGACTCCACAGAATTTATCCCATCCATTTTATCTTCAGATATGAGACAAACATTTACTAACCCTAACCCTTACCCTAACCCTAACCCTAATCCCAACTCTAACCCTAACCCTAACCCTAACCCTTACCCTAAGCCTAAGCCTAACCCTAACCCTAACCCTTACCCCAACTCTAACCCTAACCCTAACCATAACCATAACCATAACCCTTACCCCAACTCTAACCTTAACCCTTACCCTAACCCTTACCCCAACTCTAACCCTAAACCTAAACCTAACCCTAACCCTTACTCCAACTCTAACCCTAACCCTAACCCTAAACCTAAGCCTAACCCTAACCCTTAACCCTTAGCCCAACCCTAACCCTAACTCTTATCCTAAGCCGAAGCCTAACCCTTACCCTAACCCTACACTACTGAAAAATAACCGTTAAAGTACGAAATTACCAATGTACAAAACTTTCGTACCACAACTGCAAAGTACTTTCTTTTCTTCCTCTTTGTACTTAAAACCAAACGGAATGTCTATAAACAAGAACTTTTGATCTATGGAACACCTTACCACGGGTTTGCTTCCCTGCTAAATAGCACAAGATAGTCTTCAAGCCCAATTTCAACAAATAATTGTCGAGCCGTCCGCTTCAATTTTTGTCAATTTCATTCATCGTTTTACAATACTCTTATAGTACTGATCATATATGTGTTAAACGACATGGCTGAGGAGCTGGGTGTGCCGGGTTCGAATCTAGCTCGTTCCACAGAATCACTTTCATCAAAACCCACAGCTGGGGAGAAGGTAAATAAAATACTTAGATACTGTAAAGAAAGAATGAAATTTGAAGAGAATTTTAAAGGCCAAATTCATTTTGTGATGTTTCTTTATTAAAAAAGTTTATGAAGCTGTTATTGAGAAGTTTATGGTTCTTTTGTCTGACACATCACCGCTGCGACTACACAAATTCGACCATCTAATTCGGCCGACGAATCGGCCGCACTGTTGGGATTGAAGAACACGCCAACTACGTTACATGTATCCGTTTATCTTATAACCCGTTAAACTTCGCAAAATTGTCCACATAAAAATAAAGAAAATAATCTTTTTTCGTATTTATTTTAGATATAATTTAAAATAAATAGGGAAAAAAAATTCTTTGAATTTATTTCGAATCGAAATAATATTTGTTAAATTAAGAGGATGTGGATATTTATTTCAAATTTAATAAATCAGTAACTCGTTTCCTTTTATTGTATTTTTTTTTTTTTTTAGATTTTCAAAATGGGTATAGTGTTAAGCTTTCGTCTCGCTGGCCAAAGATATTAAATATAATTGATTATTAATGACATTTATTGTAGTTGTTTATCGATGTTTACGCCCGATCAAATAAACGTTTAGTATTTTTCTCTAATATTTTCGCAATTTCATTATAATACGAAACGGAAAATTACATTATTTGGGCATTTTTTTTATTAAAAGAAAATATATTCCCGATGTATATGTGTAGCAGTGGTAGTATCTAAATATACTTCCTGTGTTTATCCGATTTTTGAAATAAAATATCGACTAGATATTAAAATCGAACAAAGCGAGCATAACTATTTTTAATGGAAATCGCTCCAGACAAG
>OY744545.1:69615838-69663338 GCA_963556195.1 Sepiola atlantica | reverse complement strand
GTCATTGCAAGGGACAGTATATAAGCCGGCATGGGATGTGGGTGTTTTTTGGAAATGTCTGGATGTGTTTAAAGTTTGTTTTATGGATTGAGATGTGGTTTGTACTGTAGGAATGCCTAGTTTGTTAAGCGTGTTGCATATGGATGTGTTATTGGAGTGCGTGGGTAGGAGAAGGGGGTCTGTCTATTAGAGAGGTGTTAGGAGTTTGATTTTTTTGTGTGGTGTTTCTGGAGAATATTTGGAAGGCTTTTTTCTTGGCATTTAATATAAAATGTGTGGGGTATTGCAATGTTTTTAGGGAGTTAAAAATGTACTTTATTTCTTCATCTATGTGAGGGGGGCTACATATTCTAAGGGCGCGTAGGAAGAAGCCTATAATTATACCTGTTTTGATCTTGCTATGGTGGTGGGAGTAGAAATGTATGTAGTCATATTTGTGAGTGTTTTTGCGGTGTACCTTGAATTCTAGTTTGTTGTTGGACTTAATTATAAGAGTATCAAGGAAGGGAATAGAGCCGTTTATTTCAGTCTCATGGGTAACTTTTATGGAGGGTTCTACTGTGTTGAGTTTATCTTTAACATGATTGATTTGTATGTCTGTGGGGAGGAAAATTAAAATGTCATCTATGTGTCTAAAGTATTCGATGTTATGGGGTAGTCTATATTTGAAAGGACCGGATTCTAAGAATTCTAAAAAGAGGCAGGCCAATACATCGCTAAGGGGGTTGCCCATAGGGAGTCCAAATTTTTGTTTATAGAATACTTCGTTTCCCTGCATACACCCCCCATACACAAACATTCCAACTTACTTTTTCCCCTTCAATCTTGAACCGCAGCCATCTGGTCAAACACTCCCCCCTCTTCCTCACCTCCCTCTCTGCCATCCACTTTACCCCTGCTCATCCCCCACCTCTTTCTCTTACCACCAGCCACAGTAGTCCTGGCTCACCCCATCCTTCCATTTTTTCCCCACTCATTCTTTTCTACATTCATTTCTATTTCTCCAACAAATACGGACGTCCACCCAGCAGTTGGCCACTATTTCATTCTATTTTTCCCAATATGTCTACCCTACATGTATCTGTGCTTGCATGACATTTTTTCTCTATTTTATCATCTTGATGAAGTCTTATAAATAAAGACGAAACGTTGATGTACACATAAAAAACATCCATTTTATTGGTTTTCCTTTTTCATTTTCCCATATATATATATATGTATATATATATACATATGAATTTTCAAGTGAGAAAGAGTGTCCATATACTTCCTAGAACCCCTTTAAAATACTCTAAAGTAAATAAATTTCAAGAATATTTTCTAATTGATCTATAATACTTATTGTTTTAATTTCACAAAAAATCGGGCTATTTTAGTTTTAATCGAAGAGCTTTGACCCACGAAAACTAATTTAAACAATAAATATGTTCCCTAATTTTTAATGATCGATTAATTGGTTTCGGAGTAAATCCTGTACGTACAAATATATGAAGAGATAAACATACCTAACTAAAAAGATGGAACCTACAAGAATACTCATTCAACGACGGGTATAAGCAATATATATATATATATATACATATATATATATATATATATATATATATATATATATATATATATATATATATATATATTTATTAAATATTTTAATACCTATCGATGTTTCATGCTAACGCAATCTTCAGTGTAGAAACTAATTCTCAACGGACGGTGGGGGCGAACCCCGATCACAAATATCTATCTATATATATCTATATATATATATATATATCTATATATATATATATATCTATATATATATATATATATATATATATATATATATATATATATATGTGTGTGTGTGTGTGTGTGTGTGTGTGTGAAAAATGACAAACGGAAAACAGGTTAAAGTACAGGAGAAAAACAAAAACAAGAGATTTGACCGGTTTCGTTCGTGTTGGTGAACGTCTTCAGAAACCGATCAAGTCTCTTGTTTTTGTTTTTTTCCTGCACTTTAACCTGTTTTCCGTTTGTCATTTTTCCCACATTTTGTCTCAGGAGATGACAACAGAAGCTGAAGAGAGCCGGATGGCTAAGTCTTTCTGTGCTTGAAACCGACGGTACGAATGTTACACTGTACTAGAATAAATACATATACATATATATATATATATATATATATATATATATATATATATATAGTAAGCTATGAAGATATATTTATGGCAATTAAGGTACACAGAGGCTCCCGCGTTTCATACCCGGGGGGAATCTTCAGGCATTTTAGCCTGAAGATTCCCTTTTAGCCTGAACATAAATTAAGCATGAATTAAAAATAAAGTAAACATAACGTTAACATAACTTAAACATAAAGTAAATATGACGTAAACATAACTTAACCATAAATTAAACATGAAGTAAAAATAAATGAAACAGAACAGAACTTAAACATAAATTAAACATAAAGTAAACATGATGTAAACATAAAGTAAACATGGCGTTGCATACAGTAACCATGACGTGAACATAAAGTAAACATGATGTAAACATAAAGTAAACATAAAGTAAACAGAATTTAAACATAAATTAAACATAAAGTAAACATTAAGTAAACATAAAGTAAACATGACGTAGCATACAGTAAACATGACGTAAAGATAAAGTAAACCTGACATAAACATAACTTACACATAAATAAGCCATAACTTGAACATAAAATTAAACATAAACTAAACATAGCTTAAACATAAAGTAAACATGACGTAAACATAACGTAAACATAAAGTAAACATGACGTAAACATAAAATAAACATATCTTAACCATAAATTAAACATAAAGTAAACGTAAAGTAAACATAAAGTAAACATGAAATTACACATAAAGTAAACCATAAAAAAACATGAATTTGTTATTAAGTAATGGATAAATGCTGATAAAGTCAACAAGCTTATTGAAAATGGTCAGTGATGGTCTTTTCGATTTCGATAAGCAATAAGCACACGTCCTTCTTTTCCTCCCAACGGGAACCTCGTTAGAGAGTCCGCTGGATAAAGATTGATGTGCGTGTGTGAGATAACGTTTACCTCAATACAAGTAAAACAAAAATCCTTCTTTGTGATCTAATCTGCCGAGAAAACCGCTGATAAAAAATCCACAGATAATCGACTGGCTGAGGATAAAACCTATCTAAGTGAACATTTGGCAGTTTTGGAAGCGTAACACCTTGGCTAGTTGTAATGAACCCCGTAAGTAAAATAAAGAAGTACGTTACCTCTCCCAACGGTACTAATGTTGTATTAATTTTTTTTTACCAAAAATATATATATATATATATATATATATATATATATATATATATATATATATATATATCGGAAATGTCTTGCTGTGTTTAATGTTTGTTTTATGGTTTGTGATGTAGTTTGTACTGTTAGAATGCCTAGTTTGTTAAGATGGATGTGTTATTGGAATGCGTGAGTAAGAGAAGAGGTCTGTCTATGAGATAGGTGTTTGGTATTTGATGTTTTTGTGTATTGTTTATACTCACACATTCCTGACATAGCAACCTGGTCAATACTACTCCCTCCCTCCCTCGCCCCCTCCCTCCAGCTAAAGAAAAAATTCACACCTGACCACAACAAAGAATTCCCCTCTCCCCTCTCACCTCTCTCACCCTTTTGACTATTTCTTTCACACTCTTACCCCCGCCCATTTTCAAGTCATCTTCATTTCTTCGTATATATATATATATATATATGTTTATATATATATATATATATATATATATATATATATATATATATATATATATATATATATATATATTAGTATTTCATGTAAACTAAAAAAAAAATTAACAGTTTAAAAATTAAAACCTAAAATAGAAATACAAGGAACCACGTGTTAAAATAAATCTACCCATTTTATTGACACAACAAAGGAACAGGATATAAGCCAATCTATAGAAAACAGAACAATAGAACAGGATATAGGAAGTAACACTACCCAGACCGTTGTTCGTGGGAAGCCCAACGATGTGCTGACAGAACAACAAAGAATCTGATTGGTTAACTAGCTAGCAGTATATATAAAAACACCCGGCAAAAATAACTCCATGCATTTTAGCCTGAAGATTCCCCCGGGGTTAAAACGCGAGATCCTCTGTGTAGCTTAATTGCCATAAATATATTTTCATAGCTTACTATATATATATATACATATATATATATATATATATATATATATATATATATATAGAAAGAGAGAGAGAGATGATTTTTTTTATTAAATAAACACATTATTTAACCAGATGCAAATTAGTCGATTTAAAAACGTCCTTTTCCGTCAATTTCTGCTCCGTTGCGGCCGAGAATAGACACGCGTTTAATAACAATGAAAGACATATTTAGCCGACAAACAAAACTAGTTCTTAATGAAGTATACATAAATACATAAATTTGACATAAACGAATATACAAATATAGATAAGACAGAATCCTATTCTAAGGTCGCATCTAATGGTGTTGTCTACCTGTTCTTCGGATGCATTTGTTTTTCTGCAAGTTAGTTTTATTCTTTGAAAAGTATTTTCTCGTTTTAAAAAGCAGAAACAGTGTAATATCAAGAATATAAATGAAAATTTACTCTTCAAACGATTAAAAACTTGGATAAGGGTTGCGTTAATAATATATATATTTTAAATTCTATAAATGTCGAATCAGCGGACACCCATATGCACCATATATATATATATATATATATATATATATATATATATATATATATATATATATATAGTACATGTATTGTATTGGTTTCTGTAGATGTAAATCCGTTCAAACTCCAGTGTTTATAAAAAGTGCTCAATAACAAGTAAGGCTGTTCTTTAGTATACATTTTTATTTATACAAACATTATTGGTTACATATGTGCATACATGTGTCGGTTGTACACTTCACAGAGAGTCCACCTCTTCAGACCAAAGAAGACAAGGGAGTGAGATGAATTTGGAAAACTTTCCTATTAAGTAAATCTTTTTGGGGGATAGGATATGTTTATAATTTTCACCGCTCAATCTCAGTATCGGATTACATTCTTTACTTGTTAACTCTTTCAGTGAGTTTCTATCTTTTTTTATTATTCGTTCTTCAACATTCATCATCCGTTCTTCAACAACCGTTCCTCCCATTTCTTTCTTTTTTATTACCCACTTAGCTTGGATTCCTTTATTCTCCATTTAACACGTGAAAGTTTTAATCTACATACATACATTATATCTCATGATATATATATATACATAAATATATACCTAGACAAAAATACAGACATATCAATATCAACATACTCAGATCTCCATATAAAATACACACGTGGGCATAAATCTTTAGATACACAAGTACACACATAGACATACATATATATACATATATATAAAAAAACACAAATATATACGCATATATCCATACACAGATATACACATATATATATACATACATACAGAGAGAGAGAGAGAGAGAGAGAAAGAGAGAGAGAGAAAGAGAGAGAATGACGGTAACTTCTCATCAGTGGTTGTTCTAACAATACATCACAGTATTAATTATTCTTTTTCTCTAATGAAACACCGTGAATCTGAATTTTGACACCTGTCCGAAAGCGATGCCCCTTAATAGAGAGAACGTGTACGTGTTAGGGTTAGCGTTAGGGTTAGGGTTATAACAATTTCAGAGTAACACTTGCTTGTAAGATGAGTTATCTGCAATGGCTAGCACAGTGCCAATTTCGTGCTAAAATCGGTGACAATCTACCACCCGGTCTTTGAGGCGAGCAGTTCAAATGAGATTATTTGCAATGAATTCGTCATCGCGCATGTGTTTGAAAAGACGGATATTTCAAGTTTATTAAGCTCTTGTATTTCTTTGATCATTTGAGGAAATGACGGCGAAGGAATTTATTGTCTGCAAAACCCATCGAGTATTTTACACATGGCCTACATGAAATATTTGATTGAGTTTCTGTACTTCCAAGCGGGCGAAATACAATGCTCTACACGTATAGCAATATTTAGACGTGAAATGGACCTTTTCATTCGATATCTAAATATAGAATTTAAGCTAACGTGTTCAGAAAGTTTCGTCATGGCAGGAAGTGGACGTGACAGAAAAGCTAGATAAATCTTGGTCTTAATTCTAAAAGGAGAAATAAAGCAGACGTGTTGATGACTACATTGACCTATGAGGGATGCGTTTGGTAATACCACGGGGTATTATGTATACTATATACTGTATACTAATAAAAAAATTTAAAAAGCAAAGAATTATTAAAATATGACTGTGTTCTGTTGTTATTTTTAATAACTTGTACAACAGCTGCTAATTAAAGCAAGTATTTGCTAAACTAATGCCTAACAAAAATATAATTTTAATACGAAATTCTTAAAGTCTAGCGAAAAATCTGTTTTAAAGATTATAAAATGGACAGGTTAGTTTAAAAGAAGGTATTATTGAGAAAGGAATTGTAAGATTTATATATATATATATATATATATATATATATATATATATGAAGAGTTCGAACGCAAAACGTGATCAATCCAATTCGTTTAAATTGAGACCTTAAACAATAAAAGCACGAATATATTTGATCTAAACTATGATATAAAGCTGATTTTTAATTTAAATAACAAAAATATTTCGGTATCATATCATGTAACACATAGTTTTGGGGTTTCGTCGAGTGTTGAAATGCAACACTTTTTGTAGGGACATTTTCGTGATTTTGAAAATGGCGTTTATCGGATTTTGCATTCGAACTCTTCATATATATATATATATATATATATATATATATATATATATATATATATATATATATATATATATATATATATACATATATATATTATATCCGAAATGGATTATGAAACAAATTATAACAAATCTTAATCAAATAATCCTAGTAAAAAACATATGAAGATAATTTATAATTTATTTTATGTACAAACACATAAGTTACCACCCGATGAGAGAACACTCTAACACTTGTAGATAAATAGCATTTTTAACGTTGGACATTAATTTCAACCAGGGTTTTTTACCTCGCCTAATGAACCGGTATCGTCCGGGCCTTTGGGTCTGGATTTACGCAGGTCTATTGGGGGTTGCCGGTCCTGTGCAGTTCTAGGAGGTGCACCTTCCCAGGCTTTGCTTTCCCTCTTTGGTGAGGAGTAAGTTTATTGCTTACTGCCTGGGGCGCCCCTACCGGGGAATGCCGACGGGACTGCCCAGGCAATTTTTAAATGGCCAGAGTGCTCACCTCTCGAGCGCTGGCTTATCTAATCCCACTTTTCCGACCTTGTGTCACATCTTACCTTGTGGGAGGTAGATAAATAACTTAATCCACAACAACAAAAATATGACTTTCGCCGGAAGTAAGTATTATAAGGAGGATATGCTGTGGAGTGCTAACGCCCCTCATCAGAATAATAAACCGAGTAGTCTAGAAATGCTATAAATATGTTTACTTATAATCTTTATTGGAGATTTTATTTGTGCGATAAGCTATATCTGTATAATAATACGCTAAGTTATTTCGTGTTCGTACGTACGTTATCACCTATCAAACACATTAGAAAAATCAAATCGTCAGATCACTAAGAATAGTGATTGGTAATTAATCTGATGTCGCCAAGGTAAACTATACCGACTTTACCCATTTTAAAATAAGTGTTTCAAATCAAATTATCGTCCCGTCGACTAAAACAGTACAATTTTAAATAAATACATTTTTTTTAAATGACATTTGTTACATTGATTTGAAGAATATTTAGCCGACAATTATTTTTACGGTTAGAAAACGGGGAATATTTACTTTTACATTGCTACAAGTTTTAATAAATAAATTAATATTTGTTTTATTTATTTAAACAATATTCAGCTGCCAATGACAATTATTTTTTTGTTAGTAAGGTTGACCCTGGCAGACATTTATTATTTCAAAAGAAATACTATTTTAAACAATGAATTATACAGATTTATGTATAAATCACTGTGGGCTTTCCACGGGTCCCGCTAGTAAATATACATAGAGTTTATTTCTTAACCATTTTATCGAGTGCTAAAACAAAAGGCAACAAGTACTTAAAGCTTTCAAGACATTTTTTCTTCTGCGCTTTTATGTAATTATCTGAATTTCGACTATGGGTATAATACAAACTATTGTGGCATTGCCGCTTACACTCGCCGTGGGTACCCAGGTTTTGTCTTGTTGTTCAGTGTATCTCGGGCTTCTGAACGATAACGCGGGGACGCTGACTGGTTTTAGAAGTTTATTTAGACATAAGCAAAGGAACGGAGATTTAGTCGTTTGTACGGGAGAGAGAGAGAGAGAGAGAGAGAGAGAGAGAGAGAGAGAACAGGGGAATTATTTGGGGAAAATGTATTATCAACAGCTCAGCCATTTGGGCTACACTGCACGTTGGCCCTTGCTACTACAGGGACCCTCGCTTCGCACGTCTTTCTTTCGTGGCGGCCAGGAACGAAAGACAGAAACAACCTCTAACGGACGTGACGTCACTTCTGATTTCCGCTGCTACTCCTACCACATTTCAGGGCGTCCTCCTACTCTTTGTGCCTTCCACTATCTCACACTGTTTAGTCCTTGAAATGAAAGGAGTTAAAGCAATTTTAGTGGCCTAAAAATCTATAGTTTTCTTATTTCACGGCTAGAGAAAGTCGGCCATTTAAATCTGTCGGCGAAGTGAAAGGACTGTGGGATTGAACAACACTTCAGCTACGTTATAAATCGCACATTGGTGCCGTGACCAGAAACGTTGCTAGAATAATACTCAAAATGAGAATAGTAGTCCGAAGTATCCATTATGTTACGTTACATGTTTGCCGCGTGCTTTCTCTCATTCACTTCCACTAAGAATAGTAAATACGGGAACCTCGCCATCGGCTACAGAAAGTCAAAGTGAACGCATTGTTGGGATCGAACAACACTCCAGCTACGTTACAAATCGCACATTGGTGCCGTGACCAGAAACGTTGTTAGAATAATACTCTAAATGAGTACGAATAATCCATGATGCTACATTACATGTTTCCCGCTGTTTTCTCTCATTCACTTCTACTAAGAGATTCTCGTACCCGACTTTTGGAAACCGATTTTAGTTTGCCCTGCTAGTCATTTTCCATTTATTCAAAAACGTTGTACTTTGAGAATTATTTATACAGAAATGTTCCCTTTAGGTGTTTTTTTTTTAAGTCATGTATATTTGTTTCTTTGAGTTAGGATTACGAATTATACAACAGAAAACATGAAAGATATGTAATAAACAACACACAATTTCAGAAAGACAGAGAGAAAGAAAGAAAGCAAAAGAAAGATTGAACGAGATATAAGATAACAATTGAATAAAGAAACGAATAAAAAAAGTAATTAGAGAGTGGAAGACAAAATAATTAAAGAGTGAAAGACAGAAGGAAGAATTGAAATGTGAAAAAGAAGAATGAGAATAAGAAGAAGAAGAAGAAAATATAAAAGAGACGAAGAGAAAGAGGAAAAAATAGCAAAAAGAAGAAAAAAATAGAAGAAAGAAAGAAAGAAAGAAAGAAATAAGGAAGAACATACAATAAACAGGGAAAAGAGAACGAAAGAAAAAGTGAAAGAATTAAACAAAGTAAAGCAAAGAGAGTAGCAAATAAAGGCAAGAAACATTAGAAGAGAAATAATACAGTGAGATAGACAAAGAGGGAGTAGAAGAGAAGATTGGGAAAGAAGAGGATAGGAAAAAGAGAAAGAAAAAGAAAAAAAAGAAAGAAGACGAGCAAGAATTAGAATAAGAATTAATGAAAGAGGAAGAAGGGGAAAAAGACAAAGGAAAGAAGGAGTAGAAAAAGAGGAAGAAAAAACAAGAATGGAAAAGTAATAGTATTAGTAGAAAGAAGAAGAAGAAGAGGAAGAAGAAGAATAAGAAGAAGAAAAAGAAGAAGAAGTAGTAGTAGAAGAAGAAGAGGAAGAATAAGAAAAACAAGAAGAAAAACAAGAAAAAGAAGTAGTAGTAGAAGAAGAAGAAGAAGAAGAAGAAGAAGAAGGAGAAGAAAAATAGAAAAAGAAGAAGAAGAAGAAGAAGAAGAAGAAGAAAAAGAAGGAGAAGGAGAAAACGAAGAAAGAGAAGAAGAAGAAAAAGGAGAATAAATAGCAAAAAAGAAGTAGAAGAAAAAGAAAAATAGAAAAAGAGGAAGAAGAAGCAGAAGAATAAATAAAAAGAGAAGAAAAAGAAGAAGAAGAAGAAGAAAAAGAAGAAGAAGAAGAAGAAGAAGAAGAAGAAGAAGAAGAAAAGGAAGAAGAAAGAAGAAAAAGAAGAAAAGGAAGAAGAAAGAAGAAAAAGAAGAAAAGGAAGAAGAAGAAGAAAGAAGAAAAAGAAGAAGAAGAAAAAGAAGAAAAAGAAGAAAAGGAAGAAGAAAGAAGAAAAAGAAGAAAAGGAAGAAGAAGAAGAAAGAAGAACAAGAAGAAAAGGAAGAAGAAGAAAAGAAGGAGAAGAAGAAGAAGAAAAGAAAAAGAAGAAGAAGAAAAAGAAGAAGAAGACGAAGAAGAAGAAGAAGAAAAGAAGAAGAAGAAGAAGAAGAAAAAGAAGAAGAAGAAGAGAAAGAAGAAGAAGAAAAAGAAGAAGAAGAAGACAGGCCGAAAGATTTAAAACAAAACAAACTTCTAAAATCGCACCTTGGAAATGCAAAACGCCTGCGTATCTTGAAAGCCATTGTAAACCGATATGAATTATTGATGAGAGAAATGAAGATTCGTCGCGTTTGCATTTGAAATTGCCAACAGAATTTCAATATGGCGAGATTAGAAGAAAGATCCCACCATTTTCTTTAAAGAGATGACTGAAATGAGAAGAAAATGGTTGAACAATAAGATTAATCACGAGATTTAAATAATAGATTTGGTTTTGTTTTACCTGATTCGATCCCTTTTTCTTACTAAGGGCCGGGGTGTATCGAAGAGTAGGAAGACTATTATTGTTTTTTGTGAGCCCTATCTTTTTTTTTTAAATTTTCTTATTTCTGTGTTCGTTAGCATAGGGACGAGGCATTCTTCCAAATGGCAGACTATCACATGCTATTTAGAGGCTCCAACCGAGTGCTCTTTTAAGTTCCCTTAAGTGCAATTATTTGGATTTCTTTTGCACTTGGTTTTCCGGGAATACTTTCCATATACTTTTTGAAATTTTTCTTCATGGGGCCTTTAGCTCCTATTATAACTGGGATAATGTTGATGTTTTTGAGGTTCCAGTTTCTCTTCATATCATACATTAGGCCTTGGTATTTTGTCACCTTCTCCCTTTCTGCTCTGTTTAAGCCACTGTCATTTGGAACACTCACCTCAATCAGTGTTGCCTCTCTTTCTGCCTTATTTAATATGACTATGTCCGGTTTGACTGCTGCATTTTCCAGGTAGGTAGATGTAGGAACCACATAATCATAATGTATAGTATACTTATCGTTTCCCATAGTCCTCTCCGGTAGATGTTCCCAGGACTTAGTGCTACACTGGATGTTTAGATTTTTACAGATGTTACAGTGTATGTATTTGCATACACCATCATGGCGCGTTGTGTAGCTTCCATCTGCTAACATAATTTTGCAGCTGGATATCAAGTGATTCACACTCTAGTTCTGTGTGGCAAAATCTGCACTTGCTATCATTATTAAGTCCTGCCATCTTTTTAAATGCATTAGTCATAAGACCTTGGTCTTGGGCCGAATGTGTGCCCACATGATTCTTGATGCTGTTAATTGATTCTGCATTCACTGCCTCCTTCAAGCAGTCGGTTTCAGTGACATATGGTACGTATACTAAAACACTTTTCGTACTTTACGTCTAGCACGTGGAGTAAACACCTTTTTACTTGATACATATATATATATATATATATATTTATACACACATATATATATATTATTTGTCGCTCCTCGAAAAAATAGAGCACTGTAAGTGTAATATTAACACAGCATGACGTCACTAGCTTTAAATGCATCGTTCCCTTCATTAAAAAAGTAGAACGCTCTCAAACGTTAAGCCGCCGATAAAGTGTTAAACTTATCACAGTTTATTCGCTATCTAAAATTGGCCGTGTGGTTCAGGCGTCGGATTTGAATACTCGTAATCCGGGGTTTCGAATCGCATGACCGGTAGTGAATAGTCATATCTCTATGCTGATGAGTCCCGATAATTAAGGACGAAACGTATACGTACATAGATAATAAACAATAACAAATATTTATTATATACATATAGATAGATAGATAGATAGATAGATAGTATAAAGAATAGAAAAATGTTCCGACGTAATGGAAAAAAACAAAATATTAATTAAATATTCATCTACGTTTCACCTTTATTAGAAGGTTTCATCAGGACGGGAGATTATAGAAAAAGAAAAAATACAGCAACAAGTACCAAAGTCTGAAAAATAAATGTGAGGAAGCGCTCAGCAGTTAGAACGCTGAGAAATGTGCTACGGCAGAACAGCCGACAAAAGTTTCAAAAGTTAGCGTTTAGAAGTCAACGGTATATATAACGTTCCATAGAACATTACGTTATATATACCGTTGACTTCTGAAGACTTCGGTATTATAAGGGTGACAGATAAAATCACCTATCGACTTGCATCACAAAATTTCGAAGCGCGACAGACCAACTTATACAGGGGCATTTAAAATATAAGTCGCTTACTTATAAACATGACATTTCAAATTTAAGTGTGACAGTCCAATTTATCGACCGACGAATGTAATAATTATATATTACTAGCGGAACCCGTGTAAATTACACGAAATGATGTTTTAATACTAATTATCTTGTCCATAACCTATACATGTTTGAATAAAATATGATAAGATTTGACTTGTATATTTATTTTAAAAAATGATCAATACATGAAACAATTTACAAAACTTCTTTATATACAATATTTCTAGTGAAGGTAATATTTCTACGACTAAATTAAATTTGTCTCCAAGTAGATTCGGAAGGTCGTTGCTATGATGTAAGTGTGACGCACAAAATAACACACACGCTATCGTATTAATAAGTGTCTTTCCGGTCATCCCCTCCATACCTACCCCCACCATCGATGTAGAAAAGAAAAGATCTTAGAGGTTGGTTGGGATCGAACTATAAACCAGTCGTACCGACGTCAAAAACGACGTCAAAATCCTACGTCGCTAACTGTTGCGCCAAATGGAAATACTTTAAAATCTACGAAAATTAGGTCACTTGAATGCTTTTCCAAATCTAGGTGCGGCACGATATGCGCAGAGCTTTTGATGTAAGCGTGACACACGAACACACACGCTATCGTATTAATATATAGATAATACTTAGTCTAAAAATATTAAAGTTTCCGAAGAGTTTCAGAGTAACTTATCGAAATATTTGGACGTATCTTAACTTATCGAGATATTTGGACGTATCTTAACTTATCGAGATAGTTGGACGTATCTTAAAATCTAAGGCGTTCGGCTATAAATATGCTCTACACGTATAGCAATATTTAGACGTGAAATGGACCTTTTCATTCGATATCTAAATATAGAATTTAAGCTAACGTGTTCAGAAAGTTTCGTCATGGCAGGAAGTGGGCGTGACAGAAAAGCTAGATAAATCTTGGTCTTAATTCTAAAAGGAGAAATAAAGCGGACGTGTTGATGACAACATTGACCTATGAGGGATGCGTTTGGTAATACCACGGGGTATTATGTAGCACGAAAGTAGTCTGTATACTATAAATAAAAAAATTTAAAAACAAAGAATTATTAAAATATGACTGTGTTCTGTTGTTATTTTTAATAACTTGTAAAACAGCTGCTAATTAAAACAAGTATTTGCTAAACTGATGCCTAACAAAAATATAATTTTAATACGAAATTCTTAAAGTCTAGCGAAAAAATCTGTTTTAAAGATTATAAAATGGACAGGTTAGTTTAAAAGAAGGTATTATTGAGAAACGAATTGTAACATTTAGGGTTTCGAACCGAGTGACCGGTAGTGAATAGTCATGCTTCTACGCTGAAGAGTCTCGATTGAAAAGAGACGAAACGTATACGTCCGTAGATAATAAACAACAACAAATATTTTTCATATTTATATATATATATATATATATATATATATATATATATATATATATATATATATATATATATATATATATATATATATTAAGAGTTCGAACGCAAAACGTGATCAATCCAGTTCGTTTAAATTGAGACCGTAAACAATAAAAACACGAATATATTTGATCTAAACTATGATATAAAGCTGATTTTTAATTTAAATAACAAAAATATTTCGGTATCATATCATGTAACACATAGTTTTGGGGTTTCGTCGAGTGTTGAAATGCAACACTTTTTGTAGGGACAGTTTCGTGATTTTGAAAATGGCGTTTATCGCATTTTGCATTCGAACTCTTCATACATATATATATATATATATATATATATATATATATATATATATATATATTATATCCGAAATGGATTATGAAACAAATTATAACAAATCTTAAAAAGATGTATATAACTGTATCAAATAATCCTAGTAAAAAACATATGAAGATAATTTATAATTTATTTTATGTACAAACACATAAGTTACCACCCGATGAGAGAACACTCTTACACTTGTAGATAAATAGCATTTTTAACGTTGGACATTAATTTCAACCAGGGTTTTTTACCTCGCCTAATAAACCGGTATCGTCCGGGCCTTTGTGTCTGGATTTACGCCGGTCTATTGGGCGTTGCCGGTCCTGTGCAGTTCTAGGAGGTGCACCTTCCCAGGCTTTGCCTCCCCTCTTTGGGGAGGAGTAAGTTTATTGCTTACTGCCTGAGGCGCCCCTACCGGGGAATGTCGACGGGGCTGCCCAGGCAATTTTTAAATGGCCAGAGAGCTCACCTCTCGAGCGCTGGCTTATCTAATCCCACTTCCCCGACCTTGTGTAACATCTTACCTTGTGGGAGGTAGATAAATAACTTAATCCACAACAACAAAAATATGACTTCCGCCGGAAGTAAGTATTATAAGGAGGATATGCTGTGGAGTGCTAACGCCCCTCATCAGAATAATAGACCGAGTAGTCTAGAAATGCTATAAATATGTTTACTTATATTTCGTATTGAAGATTTTATGTGTGCGATAAGCTATATCTATATAATAATACGCTAAGTTATTTCATGTTCGTACGTACGTTATCACCTATCAAACACATTAGAAAAATCAAATCGTCCGATCACTAAGAATAGTGATTGGTAATTAATCTGATGTCGCCAAGGTAAACTATACCGACTTTACCCATTTTAAAATAAGTGTTTCAAATCAAATTATATGTCCCGTCGACTAAAACAGTACAATTTTAAATAAATACATTTTTTTAAAATGACATTTGTTACATTGATTTGAAGAATATTTAGCCGACAATTATTTTTACGGTTAGAAAACGGGGAATGTTTACTTTTACATTGCTACAAGTTTTAATAAATAAATTAATATTTGTTTATTTATTTAAACAATATTCAGCTGTCAATGACAATTATTTTTTGTTAGCAAGGTTGACCCTGGCAGACATTTATTATTTCAAAAGAATGAATTATACAGATTTATGTATAAATCACTGTGGGCTTTCCACGGGTCCCGCTAGTAAATATACATAGAGTTTATTTCTTAACCATTTTATCGAGTGCTAAAACAAAAGGCAACAAGTACTTAAAGCTTTCAAGACATTTTTTCTTCTGCGCTTTTATGTAATTATCTGAATTTCGACTATGGGTATAATACAAACTATTGTTGCATTACTGCTTACACTCGCCGTGGGTACCCGGGTTTTGTCTTGTTGTTCAGTGTATCTCGGGCTTCTGAACGATAACGCGGGGACGCTGACTGGTTTTAGAAGTTTATTTAGACATAAACAAGAGACAGAGATTTAGTCGTTTGTACGGGAGAGAGAGAGAGAGAGAGAGAGAACAGGGGAATTATTTGGGGAAAATGTATTATCAACAGCTCAGCCATTTGGGCTACACTGCACGTTGGCCCTTGCTACTACAGGGACCCTCGCTTTGCACGTCTTTCTTTCGTGGCGGCCAGGAACGAAAGACAGAAACAACCTCTAACGGACGTGACGTCACTTCTGATTTCCGCTGCTACTCCTACCACATTTCAGGGCGTCCTCCTACTCTTTGTGCCTCCCACTATCTCACACTATTTAGTCCTCGAAATGAAAGGAGTTAAAGCAATTTTAGTAGGCTAAAAATCTATAGTTTTCTTATTTCACGGCTAGAGAAAGTCGGCCATTTAAATCTGTCGGCTAAGTGAAAGCACTGTGGGGATTGAACAACATTTCAGCTACGTTATAAATCGCACATTGATGCCGTGACCAGAAACGTTGCTAGAATAATACCCAAAATGAGAATAGTAGTCCGAAGTATCCATTATGTTACGTTACGTGTTTGCCGCGTGCTTTCTCTCATTCACTTCCACTAAGAATAGTAAATACGGGAACCTCGCCATTGCGGCTACAGAAAGTCAAAGTGAACGCATTGTGGGGATTGAACAACACTCCAGCTACGTTACAAATCGCACATTGGTGCCGTGACCAGAAACGTTGTTAGAATAATACTTTAAATGAGTACGAATAATCCATGATGCTACATTACATGTTTCCCGCTTTTTTCTCTCATTCACTTCTACTAAGAGATTCTCGTACCCGACTTTTGGAAACCGATTTTAGTTTGCCCTGCTAGTCATTTTCCATTTATTCAAAAACGTTGTACTTTGAGAATTATTTATACAGAAATGTTCCCTTTAGGTGTTTTTTTTTTAAGTCATGTATATTTGTTTCTTTGAGTTAGGATTACGAATTATACAACAGAAAACATGAAAGATATGAAATAAACAACACACAATTTCAGAAAGACAGAGAAAAAAGAAGGAAAGCTAAAGAAAGATTGAACGGGATATAAGATAACAATTGAATAAAGAAACGAATAAAAAAAGTAATTAGAGAGTGAAAGACAAAATAATTAAAGAGTGAAAGACAGAAGGAAGAATTGAAATGTGAAAAAGAAGAATGAGAATAAGAAGAAGAAGAAGAAAAATATAAAAGAGACGAAGAGAAAGAGGAAAAAATAGAAAAAAGAAGAAAAAAATAGAAGAAAGAAAGAAAGAAAGAAGAAAATAAGGAAGAACATACAATAAACAGGGAAAAGAGAACGAAAGAAAAAGTGAAAGAATTAAACAAAGTAAAGAAAAGAGAGTAGTAAATAAAGGCAAGAAACATTAGAAGAAGAGAAAGAATACGGTGAGATAGACAAAGAGGGAGTGGAAGAGAAGATTGGGAAAGAAGAGGATAGGACAAAGAGAAAGAAAAAGAAAAAAAGAGAGAAGAGCAAGAATTAGAATGAGAATGAATGAAAGAGGAAGAAGGGGAAGAAGACAAAGGAAAGAAGGAGTAGAATAAAGGGAACAAAAACAAGAATGGAAAAGTAATAGTATTAGTAGAAAGAAGAAGAAGAAGAGGAAGTAGAAGAAAAAAAAGAAGAAAAAGAAGAAGAAGTAGTAGAAGAAGAAGAAGAGGAAGAAGAAGAAAAAGAAGAAGAAAAACAAGAAGAAAAACAAGAAAAAGAAGTGGTAGTAGAAGAAGAAGAAGAAGAAGAAGAAGAAGAAGAAGAAGAAGAAGAAGAAGAAGAAGAAGAAGAAGAAGAAGAAGGAGAAGAAAAATAGAAAAAGAAGAAGAAGAAGAAAAAGAAGGAGAAGGAGAAAACGAAGAAGGAGAAGAAGAAGAAAAAGGAGAATAAATAGAAAAAAAGAAGTAGAAGAAAAAGAAAAATAGAAAAAGAGGAAGAAGAGGCAGAAGAATAAATAAAAAGCGAAGAATACAGAAGAAGAAAAAGAAGAAGAAGAAGAAAAAGAAGAAAAAGAAGAAAAGGAAGAAGAAGAAAAAAGAAGAAAAAGAAGAAAAGGAAGAAGAAGAAAAAAAGAAGAAGAAGAAGAAAAAGAAGAAGACAGGCCGAAAGATTTAAAACAAAACAAACTTCTAAAATCGCACCTTGGAAATGCAAAACGCCTGCGTATCTTGAAAGCCATTGTAAACCGATATGAATTATTGATGACAGAAATGAAGATTCGTCGCGTTTGCATTTGAAATTGCCAACAGAATTTCAATATGGCGAGATTAGAAGAAAGATCCCACCATTTTCTTTAAATAGATGACTGAAATGAGAAGAAAAAAAAAACAGCGGCTGGTTGAACAATAAGATTAATTACGAGATTTAAATAATAGATTTGGTTTTGTTTTACCTGATTCGATCCCTTTTTCTTACTAAGGGCCGGGGTGTATCGAAGAGTAGGAAGACTATTATTGTTTTTTTGTGAGCCCTATCTTTTTTTTTTTAATTTTCTTATTTCTGTGTTCGTTAGCATAGGGACGAGGCATTCTTCCAAATGGCAGACTATCACATGCTATTTAGAGGCTCCAACCGAGTGCTCTTTTAAGGATTTTGGCCGTTCCCTTAAGTGCAATTATTTGGATTTCTTTTCCACTTGGTTTTCCGGGAATACTTTCCAGATACTTTTTGAAATTTTTCTTCATGAGGCCTTTAGCTCCTATTATAACTGGGATAATGATGATGTTTTGAGGTTCCAGTTTCTCTTCATATAATACATTAGGCCTTGGTATTTTATCACCTTCTCCCTTTCTGCTCTGTTTAAGCCACTGTCATTTGGAACACTCACCTCAATCAGTGTTGCCTCTCTTTCTGCCTTATTTTATATGACTATGTCCGGTTTGACTGCTGCATTTTCCAGGTAGGTAGATGTAGGAACTACATAATCATAATGTATAGTATACTTATCGTTTCCCATAGTCCTCTCCGGTAGATGTTCCCAGGACTTAGTGCTACATTGGATGTTTAGATTTTTACAGATGTTCCAGTGTATGTATTTGCATACACCATTATGGCGCGTTGTGTAGCTTCCATCTGCTAACATAATTTTGCAGCTGGATATCAAGTGATTCACACTCTAGTTCTGTGTGGCAAAATCTGCACTTGCTATCATTATTAAGTCCTGCCATCTTTTTAAATGCATTAGTCATAAGACCTTGGTCTTGGGCCGAATGTGTGCCCACATGATTCTTGATTCTGTTGATTGATTCTGCATTCACTGCGTCCTTCAAGCAGTCGGTTTCAGTGACATATGGTACGTATACTAAAACACTTTTCGTACTTTACGTCTAGCACGTGGAGTAAACACCTTTTTACTTGATACATATATATATATATATATATATATATATATTTATACACACACACACATATATATATTATTATTTGTCGCTCCTCGAAAAAGTAGAGCACTGTAAGTGTAGTATTAACACAGCATGACGTCACTAGCTTTAAATGCATCGTTCCCTTCATTAAAAAAGTAGAACGCTCTCAAACGTTAAGCCGCCGATAAAGTGTTAAAATTATCACAGTTTATTCGCTATCTAAAATTGGCCGTGTGGTTCAGGCGTCGGATTTGAATACTCGTAATCCGGGGTTTCGAATCGCATGACCGGTAGTGAATAGTCATATCTCTATGCTGATGAGTCCCGATAATTAAGGACGAAACGTATACGTACATAGATAATAAACAATAACAAATATTTATTATATACATATAGATAGATAGATAGATAGATAGATAGATAGATAGATAGATAGATAGTATAAAGAATAGAAAAATGTTCCGACGTAATGGAAAAAAACAAAATATTAATTAAATATTCATCTACGTTTCACCTTTATTAGAAGGTTTCATCAGGACGGGAGATTATAGAAAAAGAAAAAATACAGCAACAATTACCAAAGTCTGAAAAATAAATGTGAGGAAGCGCTCAGCAGTTAGAACGCTGAGAAATGTGCTACGGCAGATCAACCGATAAAAGTTTGAAAAGTTAGCGTTTAGAAGTCAACGGTGTATATAACGTTCCATAGAACATTACATTACGTTATATATACGTTATATATACGTTATATATACGTTATATATACGTTATATATACCGCTGACTTCTGGAGACTTCGGTATTATAAGCGCGACAAATAAAATCACCTATCGACTTGCATCACAAAATTTTGAAGCGCGACAGACCAACTTATACAGGGGCATTTAAAATATAAGTCGCTTACTGATAAACATGACATTTCAAATTTAAGTGTGACAGTCCAATTTATCGACCGACGAATGTAATAATTATATATTACTAGCGGAACCCGTGTAAATTACACGAAATGATGTTTTAATACTAATTATCTTGTTCCTAACCTATACATGTTTGAATAAAATATGATAAGATTTGACTTGTATATTTATTTTAAAAAATGATCAATACATGAAACAATTTACAAAACTTCTTTATATACAATATTTCTAGTGAAGGTAATATTTCTACGACTAAATTAAATTTGTCTCCAAGTAGATTCGGAAGGTCGTTGCTATGATGTAAGTGTGACACACAAAATAACACACACGCTATCGTATTAATAAGTGTCTTCCCGGTAATCCCCTCCATACCTACCCCCCACCATCGATGTAGAAAAGAAAAGATCTTAGAGGTTGGTTGGGATCGAACTATAAACCAGTCGTACCGACGTCAAAAACGACGTCAAAATCCTACGTCGCTAACTGTTGCGCCAAATGGAAATACTTTAAAATCTACGAAAATTAGGTCACTTGAATGCTTTTCCAAATCTAGGTGCGGCACGATATGCGCAGAGCTTTTGATGTAAGCGTGACACACGAACACACACGCTATCGTATTAATATATAGATAATACTTAGTCTAAAAATATTAAAGTTTCCGAAGAGTTTCAGAGTAACTTATCGAGATATTTGGACGTATCTTAACTTATCGAGATAGTTGGACGTATCTTAAAATCTAAGGCGTTCGGCTATAAATATGCGATTTCCAAAATTAAGTTTTGCAGATATATTTTCCTACCGATCGACAGGCAGAGTCTGGACGCAGTCAATTATTTGATCTCACGATAATGCGTCTAAAATGCCTACGTCTCTAACGCGTGACAGACTAACTTATATATCCGGACGCATGTAAAATATAAGGCGTTTATCAATAAGGCATCTAATAATCCGATTGAATAATATCGCGTCCAAGACTATTGAATACTTCGGTAAGGAAGAGGAAGTTCATTGAAGCGGAACAAACCTAAGATAGAAATGATGGAATTGAAAGATTCTTTTTTTTTTCGAAAATTCTACAGTATAAATTGTTTAGGGTATTTCATGCGTGAATCAAATTTTGTTCACAAAACGAAATCGGTTGAGAGGGGCGAAAATGCGATGAGGTAGAGACGGGCAGACGGAGAGTGTGAACGAGGGAAGAGGAGAATAAAAATAAATAACGATTCCGTTACTGAGTAACGCACGCGAGAGTTTAAAATATGAAGAAAGCGCGAGAGTTGAACAGAAATACAGGATCGGTTTCGGACAGAGATGGAGACACCGTGAAGATGTTAGAGACAGGGGGATAGAGAAAATATAGATAGAGAGGAAAAGAGAGATGTAAGTATATATATTTAGATAAATAGTTAGAAATTTGAACAGTATCGGAATTGGAAATTAGGAAGGACAGAATCGTTAATCGATGAAAACTATTGGAATTTTCCAATCACTAATTTTCACCATGCGCAGAAACACTTACTATAAAGTATGTGTCCGGCTTACAATGAAAGAAGAATAGCCAAGTGAAACTACCCCCGTTCTATAATCGTGCTGCATTTATTTTGAATCTTCGAATCGACTATAAACGATAGATCTCTTTTCTGAAGATCCGTCCATGACATTTTTTTAGACTTTAACTTGAATTCAAGTTACTGTTCGTGTCAATGCTTTCAAAATTACTTTGCAATTTCGCAATAGTAAAACATCAGTCACTCATTTTGAGTGTCCAAGAACCAGAGAAGATAAAAACGCCACTTCTGTTACTGGGAATCCAATTGCCTGAGTAATAGAGGGGAAGAGAGGAGTAAGAGAAGGGTCGGAGAAGAGAAAAGCAATATATATATATATATATATATATATATATATATATATATATATATATATATATATATAGATAGATAGATAAATATATATATATGACTTGACTTGACTTGACTTGGTCTCTTAACCCCCTCCTGGGTCGTAGGGGCGCTGCACCAATGAACTCCACACCAGCTATCTTCACTTCTGACGGTCATGGGCAATGAACTGGGTTGTAGCGAAGTTGTAGCCCGTCCACTCTTTGATGTTGTCCGTCCATCTTTTTTGTTGTCTACCTCCCCTCTCTTGCCTTGCACTGCTCCCTGAAGGATGGTTTTGGAGAGACCACTGCCCCTTGTCACGTGACCATACCATCCAAGCTTTCTTTTTCTTACAGTTGTCAGTAAATCTTCGTAGTTGTTCAGATTTGCGTTGATGAGCGCGCGAACTTCTTCTGTTTGTGACACGGTCTGAGTAAGAGATGCCAAGCACTCTTCTGTAGCATCTCATTTCTACCGTTTGGAGATCTCTTTGGAGCTCAGCTGTCAAGGTCCATGACTCGCATGCATACAAAAAGATGGATAATACTAGTGTATGCAGCAGCTTCAGTTTGCAACGGAGACTAATGTTTCCGTCTTTCCAGATTGATTTCAGTTTTGCAAGTGCTGCTGCCGTTTGTGTTGCTCTTGCCAGGATTTCAGTCTTGGATCCTTTGTTGCTGAGTATAGCGCCAAGGTATTTGAACTGGTTTACGGTTTCCAGTTCTTGGCCGTTGGCTGTTATCGTTGTTTCTAATGGTTGTCCACTATTCGTCATCAGCTTCGTTTTTTCAGCATTGATCTCCATTCCGTACCTTGTGGATGTTCTGTCGAGGCGGCTCACTAGATTAGAAAGTTCTGTTTGATTTCCGGCAAGTCCATCAATGTCATCGGCGAATCTGAGGTTTGTGATGGTTCGTCCACCAATGCTGACTGTGCCCACGTGATCATCAAGGGCATCTGACATGATTCGTTCAAGGAGGATGTTGAAGAGTGTTGGCGACAACAGACAGCCCTGGCGAACCCCAACTGCAGTGTGAAACCAATACCCCACTGAACCCTGAACGAGAACTGCACTTGTGGCTTTAGTATACAACTCCTGTATTATTTTGATCATTTTTTGACCCATGTTGTATTGCTTCATTGTTGACCACAGTGCGTCGTGCCAATCCCTGTTGAAGGGTTTCCTGAAATCAACAAATACATGATATAATTCTTGTTGTTCTTGTCTGTACTTTTCGCTCAGAACTCGTAGATTGAAGAGTTGTTCTGTGGTGCTTCTACCCCTACGGAATCCAGCTTGTTCTTCAGCGATGATCTCTTCTGCTTGTGGTCTAAGCCTGTTCAAAATGACCCTTAGCATATATACATATGCAATTATAAAAATAATCGTATATTGAGCTTAAATCATTTCACTATTGGTTCAATTCTCTGAAAGTATACTTTTAGTCTCATATTATATATATATATATATATATATATATATATATATATATATATATATATATATATATATATATATATATATATATTATAGTAAGTCGCTCCAGACAAGACATGAAGCCACTTGATTTAAGGAGTTAAAAAATACTACTTAAATGTCAAAAACTAGTCAACGATAAATGTTAGATGGAAAGATTTCGACCCAGAAAACAGCACCTCTCCCCCCTTTGTCAGAAACATCGCTCATGGAATGTGAGGATTAAAGGAAAAAAAGGAAAGCGCGAGTTAGGAGAGTTATATATATATATATATATATATATATTTTTATGTAATGTCATACCATATCATTGTTATAAAGGACAGATTCATGTCATTTCAGAAGACTTATTTTTATTCTTTTACATACAATTATTTCGGAAAACACCAAGCTATTTGTAAACTGCTCTTGTGCATTTATTTGTTGGTGTGGCTATCTTCAGTGCTAATTGTACAAAACAAAGCAAAAACGCAAAAAAACGTGAAAAACAAGACGAGAAGAGCCTAAATTAAAATCAGTACTCATTATCAACATTAAATATATTTTTTTATAAGGGACAAAATATATACGACAATGGATTTTTTGTTTTTTTATGTCTTTCACAAAATATTTTCCTGTACAATCTAAATTCATTTTTTTCATTAATTCTTTCATCATTAATTTATATATATATATATATATATATTACGTATATATATATATACATATATATATACATATATATATATATACATATATATATATATATACATATATACATATATATATACATATATATATATTATATATATATATTATATATAAATAAATATATATATATATTTTACATATATATACACATATATATACACATATATATGTATATACATATATATATATATAAATATATATATATATTACATATACATACACATATATATATATACACATATATATGTATATACATATATATATCGTATATGTATTGGTTTCTGTAAATGTAAATCCGTAGAAACTCAAGTGTTTATAAAAAGTGCTCAATACCAAGTAGAGCTGTTTATAAGTATAAATTTTTATTTATACAAACATTATATAATGTTTGTATAAATAAAAATTTATACTTATACATATATATATATATATATATATATATATATATATATATATATATATATATATATATATATACAATTTTATTACACGTAGATAGAAACAGAGGAGGGAATAACACGTGAACAAAGCAAGATAAAATATATCATTTCTGTTACTCATAAAGAGAACTGTGAAAGATAGAGAAAGAGAGAGAGAGAGAGAGAGAAGGAAGGAAAGGAGAGAGAGAGAGGTGAGAGAACCAGAACGAGGCAAAATGAAATCAAAGAGACAAAATGGCGATGTACAAATTGAGAGGGGCTGGTTGGAGGGGTGGGAATAATAACGAGACAAAATAGAAACATTAAAAATAGGAAAAGACACGGCGGCCATTTTGTTTTTCGTTATAACTTCAAGGTAAGTTGAATCGGAACGAAGTTTGAAAGATACCGACAACGACAGCCTGGGGCTGATTTATGTTTGTGCCTGATAACAGCGACTTCATTGCAAGTAATTATTGCTTCAACAGGAAAGGTTGGAAATTACGAAAACGTCGTATGTAGGTATGACCGAGTTACTGGACGAGAGAGGAGGTTTGATGGGGTACGAATGAAATATTTCGTGGTGATTTTATAGGAAAACCCGTATCTAGTTAGGAATGCAAATAGCATAGCTGGAGCCTGATCGTTAGACTGGCTGATCAAATAGAATGTTTACGGTTATCTATATATTAATTATTTAAAAAAATGCTCCACGTAGTCGCATATTTTACCTAGAATATATGGCGAACGAACATGCACTACACTGCCTCCCCAAAGGAGAAGATAATGTATGGGGGTTGGCCCCATTACAGCAGAACAGAAACTACACTATCCTCCAAAATGGAGAGCATAATCCCTGGGAAGATGGTATCATGTACACAGAACAGATACTACACTACCACCACAAAAAGGAGGAGGTATTGCTTGGAAGAATGGTATCATAACAAACGAAGATATACTACACTACCCTATAAAAATGGAGGAGGTAATGCTTGGAAGAATGGTATCATAACGAACGAACATATACTACACTACCCCATAAAAAGGAGGAGGTAATGCTTGGAAGAATGGTATCATAACGAACGAACATATACTACACTACCCCATAAAAAAGGAGGAGGTAATGCTTGGAAGAATAGTATCATAACGAACGAACATATACTACACTACCCCATAAAAAAGGATGAGGTAATGCTTGATCAAAAGAGAACAGATATTACACTACATCCCCTAAATTGAGGATTGCGTTATTACATTAGTCTGAAATAGTATAGTACACTGACTTAAGCATTAAAAGATACAAAACGTACATGATTAATAGAAGTAATAGTATAGTTTCGGCTTCAGGCAGACATTTACTAAATCTCCACTAGTAAAAGAGAGTGTGAAAACTTGTCGTCTGTGTATGTGTTTGTCGCCTTTGCGTGACTTCTTTATTATTAGATGTGTATTCACAGTATTTACGGAAATCAAAAATGTAATAGTGTAAAATGCAAAAATATTTAAATCGTGATTTTTAAAATAATTTAATTGCTTAATTAAATCCACCAGACTGTATTGTTGTTTATTCGTAAACAAGCCAGCAAATAGTTGAAAAAAAAAAAGACTGAATCATGTCAAGACCCCTATCTCAACGCTCAACGATAACAACCGGTGCTGTTTTCTGGGGTCTGAGTGACAAATTATTATTTGTACTCACTAGGAGTTCTCACACAGGTCATCAGTAATTGCTCACCGACAACCGGTGAAATTTCCTGGAGTCTGAGTGACAAAAAGTCTCCCCAGATTTTCAGTATTCCCCACCTCTTTTCGATAGCCACCGCAAATAACCTTGCGGTATCGCAACAGCCGTTTACCATTGATTTATCGCTGGTAAGGACCATTGGTCTTCTCTGGGAGTTGGGTGCCAATAAGCCTCCCTGCGCTTCCAGTGGAGCTCTGGTTTGTGCTGTACCTTCTCGGTCTTATCATCCTCTTTGACCCTATGCAAATGTTTTGTACGATGTCAGCCTAGGCGGGTACCATTTATTATTATTATTATTATTATTATTATTATTATTATTATTATTATTATTATTATTACTATTATTATTATTATTACTATTATTATTATTATTTTTATTACTATTATTATTTTTATTATTATTATTATTATTATTATTATTATTATTATTATTACTGTTGGACAACTTCACAACAATAATAAAAAATAAAAAATAAAAAATAATAATAATAATAATAATAATAAAAATAAAAATAATAATAATAATAAAAATAATAATAATAATAATTATTATTATTATTATTATTATTATTATTATTATTTTTATTTTTTTATTTTTTATTATTGTTGTGAAGTTGTCCAACAGTGAATAATAAATAAAGGAAGTCAAGTTGAGGGTTGGTTTAACAAGTGTATTAACAAAGTAAGAAAGTGACTAGCACTTGGCTAGACAGTTACAAGACTGTGCTTTGTCTTCTCTGTGTCTCTGGTGACTCGCACTATTTATAGTGACAACCGGTGTAGTTTCTCCTGTGTAAGAACGGCCGGTGTAACAATTATTATTATTATTATTATTATTATTATTATTATTATTATTATTATTATTATTATTATTATTATTATTATTATTATTATTATTATTATTTCATAGTAGTCTCAACTTTTGGATGTTTTTCGTTGGATTTTTCTTTTTTGAACATCAAGTCAATTCCATTGACATTCAAAATGTACCTTAACACTTTCATTGTACCTAACAGGCAAGCCTTTTGCAGAATTGGAAAAGAAATTGTCTTGTCAATCTGTTCAAGCCATTTATGGTGGCTTTTCGTTATGGTTCCAAGCGTTCAAATTACAACGGGAATCACCTTTACTTCTTTACATTTCCATAGTCTAACTAATTCTTATTCTAGATCTTGATATTTATTTATTTGTTCGTGTTTTTTCTCATGCACTCTGGTATCGAAGGGGCAGGCGATATCAATGATTAAGCAAGTTCTCTTGTTTTTGTTTAGAAAGATTAAGTTGGCTTTTTATTATTATCATTATCATTATTATTATTATTATTATTATTATTATTATTAATAATATTATTATTATCATCATAATATGGAGCCAATATTATAATTTATTATTCTTATATAAAAGTAAAAATACAATTATGTTGCGATCTAATTTACATACGTGTGTGTAGTGTTATAAACACATGTGTGTAAATGTAATATTAAGAAATAGCTGAGATTAGTTGGAAAAATATGGAGTAATTGGGTCGCGAGACAAATCCATAGATTGCTTATAGAGAAATGAGTGACTTTTTCATTGATCATAAAGCAAGGCTAATTAGAACAATTAAAATATCATTTCGTTTTAGACATAGCTCAATACCAGAACTAATGTATACGTATCATGCATGTTATGCTGATAAAACAAACCTTAGGGAACCAAACATTGATTACTTACATCACGATTTATATAAACTCAGGTATGCGTATATATTTATATATTTGTATATAAAGGATTCACCTTCAAACTAATTAACCGGTGTTTGTGGATTTTAAAATATGGTTGAGCGGCTTAAAGGGGTCGTTATTCAATTTTATTCAATTCAATTAATTTGTCAAAAAATATAATCAGTTTCAGTTGTCATGAAGGGAAAGGGTAGTAGATCTTACACCGAAGAGGATACAGCAGCCTAGCACCTGTCCAAATTTACCTTAACTTGCTTCGTTGCCGCATTTAAAACCTCTTCTGGAAGTCTATTTCAAGGTCCAAGGACTCTGATTAAGAAAGCCACCCTCTTCCGGTTGAAAGTAAATCAGCGGCTAAACAGTTTCTTGTTGTGTCATCGTAGATCTGTGTCTTTTTTGTGCAAGGGTGAATTATACGTCCTGACATTGAGGAGATTGTATGTATAAATGATATCACCGCGTTTAAGAGAGAAAAGGTTAAGTTTCTTGAGTCGACTTTTATAGCGCAGATCTCATAGACATAGTCATGTGGGCTCGATTTAATTTTATACAAATTAGAATTAAAAACATCGATAACGTACTTTCTGTAAATTCAGACATCTCCGATTAATAAATACAGCCATTGAAAGGTTTTATATATATATATATATATATATATATATATATATATATATATATGCTAACTTAATAATTATATATATGCTAACTTAATAATTATATATATGCTAACTTAATTATTATATATATATGCTAACTTAATAATTATACATATATGCTAACTTAATAAGTATATATATATACATAACTTAATAATTATATATATATGCTAACTTAATAATTGTATATATATACATGCTAACTTAATTATTATATATAATTATGCTAACTTAATAATTATATATATGCTAACTTAATAATTATATATATGCTAACTTAATAAGTATATATATATATATACATAACTTAATAATTATATATATATGATAACTTAATAATTGTATAAATATATATATATATGCTAACTTAATAATAATATATATATATACATGATAACTTAATTATTATATATATATGCTAACTTTATAATTATATATATGCTAACTTAATAGTTATATATATATATGCTAACTTAATAATTATATATACATGCTAACTTAATAATTATATATATATGCTAACTTAATAATTATATATATGCTAACATTAATAATTATATATATATATGCAAACTTAATAATTGTATATATATATAGTAACTTAATAATTATATATATATGCTAACTTAATTATATATATATATATATGCTAACTTAATAATCATATATATATATATATGCTAACTTAATAATTATATACATATATATGCTTACTTAATAATTATATATATATGCTAACTTAATTATATATATATGCTAAGTTAATAATTATATATATATATATATATATATATATATATATATATAATTGTGTGTATTTAGGCAGCATCTTTTTCATTTATGCAAACATTAAAACTCTTCTGTCTGGTTTTTAAAAATACATCGTAAAGACGTGCACGTAAGAAAACGTTAAAAAATATTTTATTCATCCACGTCTTCTTTTGAACAATGTCGGCGTTTTTTTACGGGCACGTGACTCCGATGCATTTTAAAAATGATATCCTTTCATCAGCTTTTTAGTCCATTTTTGCCATATACACTTGAATATTAATTGGAGAAGGAATCAAAAACGTTTGTAACACACACAGATATTTCATCAATTTGTTTGATTTAAACTCGAAAAGAAATCATTAGAAGAAGTGAAAAGATAAAACAGGTTTAACCAGACAGAAATGTTCTGTTATTTTTAATAATGTTTGCATAAATATATGAATTTATATATATATATATATATATATATATATATATATATATATATTTATTTATATATATTAGAATATTAAATGTTGAATTAAATAGAAGATAATCGATTTATCGTTTAATAATAATCTATCGTGATGATATAAAGCTCAATATATTGAATAGAACACTCCATGGATTAAGGATACAGGACTCCTTGGTTTGAACTTCTGATGTTTATTGTATATTTAAATTTTTTTTATTCTCATCTTTCATCTCTTGCTATATATATATATATATATATATATATATATATATATATATATATATATATATATATATATATGTATATATATATATGTGTGTGTGTGTGTGTGTGTGTCTCAGTCAGGGGGAAAAAGAAGAGAAAAAACTGCTCATACTTCTGACAAGGGTATTTTTTTACCGAAAGTACTCAAGTTTAAAAAAAAAGAAGTTTTTAAAGTAAATAAATAATTTATTTAAAAAAATTAATATCTGCGTTGTTCAGGTTTTAAAAATATTTAAAGAAATATATTCCTTATTATTGCCATTTCATCAACGTTTCAATGTGTGACTTTTCAAATTATATATATATATATATATATATATATATATATAGATATATATATATATATATTACCATATATTTTGCATATATATTCATGGTGCACCTTAATTAGCTTCTTATGTTGGTGAAATTTAAAGCTATTATGTAAAATTCGTATTGAATTATGTGTAAAACCCAATTTAGAGACGATAATAATAATTCAACACAAAATTTACATAAACGTTTTCAATTTGAGAAAAAGAAGTAATTTGGTCACAACCACTACGCCTATTTATTCCATTTTGATTTCGTTCAAAATCCATAAACGGCCACATACCTGCTAATACATTTTTATTACATTTTTATTACATCACGAAAAAGCAATAAGTCTTTTAACTTCTATATTATTCTCATAGATAACTAGCAGACTAGCCGTCCAAGACGGGTAAAGCAATACGTATAGCATTTATAGCTACACGTTTTAATATTTAGAGATATATAAGAGATAAATATGAGTAATATGTATGTATATATATATGTGGATGACTATATATATATATATATATATATATATACATATATATATATATATATATATACATATATATATACACTGTTTCATTACATTCCAATGACCAATAATAATTTTTAAAATTATAATTTTATTTTTATCTCAGGGAATGCTTATATTTTTTCCCACTCCATGTTACGCACGTTTCACAACCCGTAAAGTAAAAATGTCTGTAGTTTAACAGGTTGATCACCCGAAAACTGTTAAACAATAATAATAAACAAACAGACTATTACAAAAACATGTTTTTGACTTGCTGGTTTTCTTATCTTTCTTTTTTATTTTTCCTCCTGTTTTGGAATAGTGTGCTCGTTTGTTATTATTAAATGAACAGATATCTGTATATATATATGTATGTATATATGTATATATATATGTATATATATATATATATATATATATATATATATATATATATATATATATATATATATATATATATATATATATATTGTATTCAGCACCGTCCTCTTCCGGAAGAGAGGCGGTCTTTACGAATCAGTCAACCTGGGAGTCGGACGTTTGTTCCGCTTGTGATAGACGTTGGCTCTGGGGCAAGTAGCTTGGCAAAAATAGAGGTAAGCAACGCATAATTCCCTAGATCTATTTGAATTCATACTTTTTTTATAATTTGTTTTGTTTTGTCTTTGAACATGTTTATAAGACTTGTTTATTTTCATGTATTTCCAGTGTTACGGTGAAAAGATGTTATAGCTAAGCGTTGGCCACGTGTGCGCAAATAAATACATATTCATCAGTATAGTTCGTGTCCGAGATTTTGCTCCAGTTTGCTTGCTGTTACATATATAAGAAGGAATAGGTAAATAAATACCTATTCCTTCTTAAATTAAACAATAGATGCTTTAAAAAATATATGAACCTTAAAACACTTATACAAATCACGTGCTGCATTCACGTGCTGCATTCACGTTCTTCATATTTGATAGTGGGAAAAAACAGCTAACCCATTTGGCCCGGCTGTAATAACAACAAGCCGGTAAGAGAAAAAAAAATACAAATCCGATGACATCAGGATATATTACACACCGAGGATGCCAGGTTTTGGCGAAATATTTGTATCACTTTAAACTAACAAAAAAAAATGCTAGTTTATAATAAAAAAAAAAAATCGGTTTCGATTTATTATTTTTCTTTTTTATAAAAAAAAAAATTGATATCGCATCTTAATGCTTCAAAAGGTATTTATTTTACGTATTATTTCTTAAATTTAACAATAGATGCTTTTAAAAAAAAATATGAACCATAAAACACTTATATATATATATATATATATATATATATATATATATATATATATATATATATATATATATAAACAAATTATGTCACATTCCAATGAGCAATATTTTAATTCACCTTACTAATCATTTTTTTTATCAAAACAAAAGAATTTGGTATAATTTCGGAACAGATATCTGTATGTTAATCCCGGATCTATCCTTCATCGACTCATCAGAAACCAAAGGGTTCTCTTTCGGAAAAAATACATAGCTATGAAGTGAACTCAATTAAAAGAACAACATCTCACGTTGATTATATTTACATTGAAAGAGAGGCTGAAAAATTGCGACCCAGAAAGAGCAGCCATCTGGTTTTTGTAATCAGAGAGGGTTCCAACGTTTCAGCTTCTTTCGATAATATTAGTGGCGAAACGGGAGTAAGCGGCCATTAAAAACAAAGAAAGTAATATTGTGTCATGTGCATTGTGAAAAAGTAGATAGTAACTATCCTTATTCAATCACGGGTCATCGTGGTAGTATATATGAAGTAAAATATGAAATTATATCGCAGTTAAACTTCCGTTTCAAACCTGCAGGGAATAGGCAGGCAAAGTGCACGGATCTTTTGCGAATGTTTGTTTTCATATATACATGTGGTGTTTAGTCTGGCTAACTCACCAATCAGATTCGTTGTTATTTCTCTTCCACTGGTTCATGTTTTCATTAGCCAATGGCCGAGCTCATCTCATACAAAGGCTCAGCTGACCTTCACTTGACATCATTTTCTTTTGTAAAATGTGTCAATGTGCCACGTACACAGTTGACCTTTTTTAGAACGTGCGCGATTGGAATAAATTGTTTTCCTATTTATTTTGTCCTTTATTACGACCTTAGATGTAGATTGCGTTTTTTTATGTATTATCTTTGCTTTATTGTGTGAATATGTTATTTATTTATTATTTGAATATATGTAAACACACGGTAAAAAAAAATATGTGTATTTAGCCTGGCGATTCACTGTAGGGATAAAACACGGACACATATTTCATACTTTACTAATAAGCTCTACTCACGTATTGAGCACTGTTGAAGTAAATACTGAAATCTATACACAGTATAGTAAACCACCTTATAAAATGATCAATTTATAAAGAAAATAATAATAATATATCTATATTTGTTGCGCCCAATCAAGGCCGGGAACTGTAGTGAGTAGTATTAATACAGCCGGCAAAATCATAGCTTGAATGCATATTCCTTCATATGTTGAACACTGTTTACGTCGGTTGCTTACAATAGGTTTACAAATTCTCAGCGTTTATGTAGTTGATCATGATGGCCGTGAGGGGTAAGACGTCGGAATTTGAGTTATAAACCTGATTTTGTTCTGGGTTTCGACTCCTGCGACCTACTTGAATAATTATTTATACACTTTCAATTCCGTAAGGATGAAACGTACGTAGATAAAAGGTATTTAGATGAAACACACACACACACACACACACATATATATATATATATATATATATATATATATATATATATATATATATATATATATATATATAATAAGCTATGAAAATATATTCATGGCGATTAAGCTACACACACACACACACACATATATATATATATATATAAATAATAACATAATTAATTTGACAACTGTAATCGTTATTAGTAAAAGTCTGCGAGGTGTTTGGCTTTAAAATTTAAGTTCCGTGTGGGAGTTTAATTAAATCAAGCGTGAAATAATTATGATTTGAAACTTTGAAATATTGAAGTAGTCGTAAGATAAAATCTGCCACAAGATGTCTGTTCGTCGAGTACACTCACATTTTTCTAATAAGATAAGTTTTGTACCCGACCCTCATAATCTTTCTCTTTCTACATCCCCTCTCTCTCTCCTTCTCTCTCTCTCTCTCTCTCTCTCTCTCTCTCTCTCTCTCTATATATATATATATATATATATATATATATATATATATATATATATATATATATATGTAATGAATAATTTATTGTACAACAATAATAGTTATTAGTTAAATCTGCGAGATGTTTGGCTTTAAAATTAGCGACATAAAAATCGAGTTTCCATATACGTTTCAATAAAATAGGGAAACGAAAAAGCGGGCGCTGTTTTGTGATCATATCACCTAATAAGCACCTGTTACTATTTTCGTGGCGTATATAACGAACGATGATTGATTCAAACACCGAATGTCCCCTTATGCATAGCGAATCCCCTTGTAAACCGAGCCGTACTGATTTTTTCCCTTCAAATTTGCTGTCTAAAAACAGATGAACTGTTTGTGTGTGTGTTTTTTACAACAAAGATTACGGTGATGGAAAGAGATTGCGAGATTTCGTTCGGTTTTTTTTTCGCCCAAACTATGTGCTGTGAGCAGTTTGTGTTCGGCTTTGGTTATGAATTTTTTTTGTTTTTTTTGGAAAGTAGGGGTATAAAAGAAAAATGGCAGTGGGTTTATTGAATTGCGATGCATCTCTTTTGGATCCTAATCTGATTTTCCACAGCTGATTCTTTTCCATAATAAAGATTACAATTTTTGTAGAAAATATCAATAACCGATCCATCCCTTTTCACCCACCACCGTCTCCTTCCGGTCTTATTTGATGCATAAAAACACAAAACTCCGTTTTTATACAACAAACAAACGGAAGAAAACATCGACTGACAAAATAAATTACATGATTGTTAAAATGTTCAGTGTCAAAAGAAAATTGATTAATGTTTTCACAACGCTAAAAAGTAAACTTATCAACATACACTTTAAAAAAAATCTGTCTTTGCTTTCAAGTGATACCTCGTATGATTTATCAGACCAATGTCAGAGATGTTAAATTCAGTAAAAAAAATCACCTCTTACAATTACTTCATATTTTCTGCCGATCATCTTTGGGATAATTGTTGCATATTCGGACCGCGAATGTTTTGACACGTAAATAAATTATAGATTACGTCACTTCCTCCGACACGTTAACTTAGTTTACATTTTTAAATTAAAAAAAAAATATTATGTTCTTCCCACAATGATGCTACATGGTGTCCCTGTGCAAAATAAATACTTATATTTTGCCACTCTAAATTACACATACATATTTTAATAAAGAATATATACTTTACTTACAAAAAGCATATTTTTCTTTGGTATCATTTTATATAAACATTTCATATATAGTGTTATTTTTATTACTTTATCAAAGTATTCAGCCACCTGTCGATAACTACAAACATTACTAAGCGGATATATTTAAAAATATACTATTACCATGTTTAATAGTAAAGCGATTTTAGCAAAACGTCTATATGGAACAAAACTTAGATCTAATATACGGAACGTTTATGTTCTTGCCTTTTAAGGGAAGTGGGGTCTGATCAACTCTGCTGGGAAGCCATGAAATAAAATACTGTTTTGCTTTTAAATTCCCGAAACAGTTTTTCATGGTAAACAACTGATGATCCCTTAAATAATGTTAAGACTAGCGTAAATTCTTTGAAGCAAAGTAATATAGTAACTGCTAAAAGTAAATTGACTTATAGGAGTGATTTTCCACCGAATGACTTGGGACTAAACAAATTTTGTTTTTGTTTTTTTTAATATAGTTTTGATGGTTAGGAAACTTCCGAGACTATATATATAGTAAGTTATTGAAAATATATCTATGCCAATTGAGCTACACAGAGGCTCCCGCGTTTCATCCCCGGAAGGAACCGTCAGGTTTAAATTTTAGCCATAGATATATTTTCAATAACTTACTACCTAGCTTTAGTCACTATCAAGCACTGATGAAGTATATACTGAAAATTGATACATAAAAAATTATGTATCCTTATAACATTTGATGTGTATACATGAAATAATATATATATATATATATATATATATATATATATGCTCGATTGTCAAATAAATTAGACAAAAAGTCGTATTATTGAAAGAAAAGGTAATTTATGTTTTCGCAATTCAAGGATGTGAACGTCAATTTTGAATTTTCTGTTTGTTTGTGAGGTTTTTAAATACTTCAAGTTTGCTGCTGTTGATTTTTGTTATCATAGCTATATAGGTGGATTGCGAATCGTTTCGCCACATAAATAAATGACGGTTTACGTCACTTTCTTTGACACGTTAACTTGCTACACGATGCCCATTAGCGCACAGATATATACACATAGCAACATAAAGACACGTATCGCCAAATTACACGTACATATTTAAATTTTAAAAAAATAATTTACGTACCCTAAACACTTTTTTCTCTTTGGTATCATATGATATTAATCTTTTGAGAACTGGTGTTATTTTATATGTCCTTTATTCAGTCTTCTGTCGATAAGTATTGAAATTTACTAAAAGTGCGTAATTTATTTGAAGACATACGTTACTCTTTTCTTTTACTCCATGAGGAATATTATTTGACATTATATTTTCTACATTCTATTGACTCAATCTATGGCATACCCTGTAAGTACATTAAAAATGAAGACACACGCAGTCATCGTTAATATTTGTGTTTGTTTAGTCTTGAGAAATAATGGATAACCTCTGGAAGAGTGCTTGCAAGGAGAGTCAATTGTGAAGCAAGGGTTGAGCAATTCCAACACACCTTTCTTGAATCAGCACTGCTTGATTCCAATGGCAACATCACCCGGACGACTGGAAACAATGCCAAGATAAGCAGAGACCTCTCTTACATATAATACTTGGTACTTACATTCTGTTTTCATTTTATTTCAGTAACTTCTCAAAAATCAAGGAGCCCCTTTCTTGGGATAACACTTGATTTCTATACGAGATATATAGATATCGCAAATCTGAACAACTACGAAGATTTGCTGACAACTGTAAGAAAAAGAAAGCTGGGATGGTATGGTCACGTGACAAGCGGCAGTGGTCTCTCCAAAACCATCCTGCAGGGAGCAGTGCAAGGCAAGAGAAGGAGAGGTAGACAACACAAAAGATGGACGGACAACATCAAAGAGTGGACGGGCTACAACTTCGCTACAACCCAGTCCATTGCCCATGACCGTCAGAAATGGAGACAGCTGGTGTGGAGTTCATTGGTGCAGCGCCCCTACGACCCAGGAGGGGGTTAAGGGACCAAGTCAAGTCAAGTCAAGTCAAGTCAAGTCATATATAGATATCCAAGTGTTCAATGAAGATTCGCCTTTACTCCTAAAACGTTGAATACGAATAAAAAGTGAAAAACATTAATTTTACTCTATGCTATAGTATATCTTTCTTTTGATCTCTTTGTCTTACCAGATTCTAGGAGAAGAATTCAGTTGGTCTAGTGGAGTATCAAACTTAGCACTGTTACTTGAGGTAACACCACAAGGAGAAAAGTCGTGCTTCCAGCCGGTGTAGAGCTGTGTCTAGAGGATCGCATTTGAGTTTCGAATACTGTTATTTTTAATATTTGGTCAGGGTTTCTTGTTTGGCGAAGTATCCTCATGCCAGGTTGTCCTGATAAACTTTTGTACAGAGATACCTGAAGATGGTGTCTAGTAGGTAATTAAAACTCTCAAATAGTCACCCATTTTAGTAGTAAACAGGCGTAACGTCGCTTAACTTAGGTTATGTAACGAGAACGTGTGTCAACGTAATTATGTCGTGAACATTGTTACTATAATGGCTGAATATGGTAATTTAGAAATAAAACCCTTTTTAAAGTTGTTTGATTATTCGAATCTGTTACCTATGTTACCTATGTTACCTATGTTACCTATGTTACGTATATTACCTATGTTACGTATATTACCTATGTTATCTATGTTACCTATGTTACGTATATTACCTGTATTACCTATGTTACGTATATTACCTATGTTACCTATGTTACGTATACTACCTATGTTACCTATGTTACATATATTACCTATGTTACGTATATTACCTATGTTACCTATGTTACGTATATTACCTATGTTACCTATGTTACGTATACTACCTATGTTACCTATGTTACATATATTACCTATGTTACGTATATTACCTATATTACGTATATAACCTATGTTACGTATATTACCTATGTTACCTATGTTACGTATATTACCTATGTTACGTATATTACCTATGTTACTTATGTTACATATATTACCTATGTTACCTATGTTACGTATATTACCTATGTTACCTATGTTACATATATTACCTATGTTACGTATATTACCATAGTTACCTATGTTATGTATATTACCTATTTTACCTATGTTACGTATATTACGTATGTTACGTATATTACCTATGTTACGTATATTACCTATGTTATCTATGTTACCTATGTTACGTATATTACCTGTATTACCTATGTTACGTATATTACCTATGTTACCTATGTTACGTATATTACCTATGTTATCTATGTTACGTATACTACCTATGTTACCTATGTTACATATATTACCTATGTTACGTATATTACCTATGTTACGTATATTACCTATGTTACCTATGTTACTATATTACCTATGTTATGTATATTACCTATGTTACTTATGTTACATATATTACCTATGTTACTTATGTTACGTATATTACCTATGTTACCTATGTTACATATATTACCTATGTTACGTATATTACCATAGTTACCTATGTTACGTATATTACCTATTTACCTATGTTACGTATATTACCTATGTTATGTATATTACCAATGTTACGTATGTTACATATATTACCTATGTTACCTATGTTACGTATATTACCTATTTTACCTATGTTACGTATATTACCTATGTTACGTATATTACCTATGTTACATAGCGAAAAACGATTAAAAGCTCTCAATCTGTGATCGCTAGGGCGTAGGCGGCTGCCCAGTAACCCAATCCACGCCTTTAACATCATGCGCGAAACAACAATGTGCATAGTGACCTCTTCTTTCACACCAGCCACACATAGAAGACTTCATAAAAACTCAGAGAAGTTGTACCTGAGACGATTTCCGCTTAATCGTCTGAAGTCGTCTTTTTCGGTTCGGGTCGCTCCACATTTGAGCAGGCTGCCAGAAGACGTGGTAAGCCCACAGACGACCAAACAATTCAGAACAGTGCTGGGTGCCTCATCGCAGCTCAAATTTAGATAATTACCTCTTACTAGAGCAGGGCGATGCATTAGGAACGCGATTCTTGCTTAAAACATAATCAACTGGAATTTAAATATAACTTTCGAGGAGTTGTTCACTCCAACGCCTAATCGTTGATGTAGCAGCCGTTCTTAGCGCTACCTAAGAGTTAGAGTTCCTGTACAACCAGTCGGAAACAGCAGCCAGATCAGCTGTCTAACCGGTACCCTCAATCTGTCGGAAGAAAGAGTGACTCATACCAATCATGTGAGACTTAGTGACAAAAGAATTTCCCCAAGTTGCCCAGATAGAGAGAAATAGAGACGATGTTCGTTGTCCTTATCATGTAACAATGACAAGGACTGCGCTAGTACCTCTGCGCCGGCTAATACACAAATAAGGAGTGAAAAAGCCGAGCGAAAGGCAGAGCCTATCTACTCCTAAAGCAATTTTAGGTTTGCAAACCGGATATTTAGTTCAAGACTCCACCATTTGGAAGGTGTTCGATCAGGACTAAGGAGACCTTCATCGCCCAACGATTTTTGCCAAAGTAGTTATTAACACAGTTTTTATATCAGAGTTTTCCTTCTCCTAGATGGATGACCTGACAAGGTCTACGGGTTCATCACACCGAGAGAGGTAATCCTGCGCTCATGTACTAGTAAGGTATTTCAAAGGCCCCGCAGGTATTAAGAAAATTTTTTTTCGGCGGTTGTATATGTTTGTTCGTCCTTCCAGGCATTACACCATATTCTCATTTTTATGGGAAGTAGTATCTGTTCTGTGATCATGATACTATTCCTCTAGGCATAACTTCTTCCTTTTTTTATGAAGGAAATAGTGTCGTATCAATTCTGTTCTCATTATACCATACCATCAGGCATTACCACCTTCCTTTTTGGTGGATAGTGTAGTATCTGTTCTATTGTCGTGGAACCATCTATTAAGGTATTACCCCCTCCTTTGAAGAGCAGTGTAGTATAGGTTCGTTTGTAATGTATATAAGAATATATGCGACCGGAGGGATCATATTTTTACTAGTTATAATAACGTTGTTTATCTAATGTGCTCCGCTCTTTTGATTTTTGTTCGTATTCAATTTGAAAGATGGTTAATAATAAAGTGAGATGTTTAAAGAAGCAAATTAACCAATAAATATGTAAAGCATCGAAAAAGGCAGTGAATCCGTCACAATTTGATCATCAGCCAGCGGCCATCTTGCTTTCTCTGAACAGAATTTGATGGGGGAAACTTCGTTAGTTGCAGCAAGAACGAAATCTCGTGTGCTGTGCTCAGCTGCAAGGGTAGAAATAGTATTTTCGTCGCTAACCGCGTAGAGTAAACTGATGTATCTTACCTGCGATGCGACCACGCATCCCTATAAAGGGTTCTGTCTGTCAATCTGTCTGTTACGCTTAAGTTTGAAACAATATGTTCGTCGGTTTTTCACTCTTGAGTTTAAAATTTAATTTTTAAATGCGTCCAAAAATATTTGTAAGAGGCGCTGTCTGTCAGTAGAGCGATTTGTCAGACATAAGTTTAGAATGGGATTTTCGTCTGTTTTAAATATAATTTCCAGGTGCGTCGACATATGTTTTATTGACAGACAGATCCTCTTATAGAGATACATGGACGTATATACAAGTTATATTTCAAACGTAAGAGTGACAAACCGACGACAAAATAGAGCTGTCCGTATATTTATCGGTCGATCAGGCTTACGTTTGAAATAGAATTACTGTTAGTTTGTATTTCTTAGTTTTAAATATAACTTGTAGATGCGTCGACATATTTTTATAAGAGTTTCTCTCCAAGCATTTATCGGTTGATCATGTTTACTTTTTAAATATACCTTTTGTCGGTTTGTCAAGCTTAAATTTGAAATATAATGTTTGTCGGTTTGTCACTTAAGTTTGCAATAGATTTTTTGTTTTTTTGTAACTGTGAAATTTGAAATAGATCCTTCGTCGGTTTGTCGCTGTGAAAGTCGAAATAATATATTCGTTGGTTTGTCACTCTTGAGTTTGTAATATAATTTTAAAATACACCTACACATCTAGACAAGGCCCTGTCACAAATAATTTTGAAATAGCATTGTCGTCGGTTAGTCACTTTGGCTAAGATCAAAGTGTAGTATCTGTTCCGATGGATACTGCACTCCATAGACTGGTATTGTCTTGGCCTTCGGGGCTTGATTTACGCCGGTCTATGGGTCTGTCCTGTGCAGTTCTAGGAGGTCAACCCTCCCAGGCTTTGCCTCCCCTCTTTGGGGAGCAGTAAGTTTATTGCTTACTGCCTGAGGCGCCCCTACCGGGGAATGCCGACGGGGATGCCAGGCAATTTTTTAATGGTCAGAGTACTCACCTCTCGGGCACTGGCTTTTCAAACCCCACTTTCCCGACCCGACCTTGGGTCACATCTTACTTGTACGAGTAAGATAAAACTGGCCTTGTGCCTAACTCCTGGAGAGGAGTAAATCAATACTTTTACTTATATATGCGTCCAGTTGTCTCTATAAGAGGCTCTGTCTGTCAATAAAACAGTCGTTCATCCTTAAGTTAGAAATAGCGTCGTCATCGCTAAACGCGCAGATCAAATGGGCGCATCTTACAAAAATGATCCGCTTGTGTTACCATCCAAAGCGAACGTTTCGAAAACATTAATTAATTCCCTTCGACACTAAAAATGTTAACAAACTTATTTTATACTCCATACTCAAGTATTCTTTTCTTGATCCATTTTTACTTGGTTTTCTGTATGAAAATGGATCACGGTTGTCCGAAGGGAAAAAAAAACGCGAAATTTGGTTGATTTTGCCGCCAACAATAGTCGCCGGAGAACATTCTGCTTCGTTTATAGTTTTGGGTGATGAACGCAAAAAAAAAATGTTTAAAAGAGAAAACAAAGATGGCCGCCAGGAGATGATTGAATTCTCACGGCTTTCGCGGTTTCTTTACGTGCTTTATACGCTTGGAATTTAAATGTGATTGCCCACTTCTCCTTTGCCATTTTTTGTAGAGAATATCAATAATCGCTATCGTCTTATGACAAAAGATCCAGTTTTGACCATTACCTATCTATCAAGTCATATTTATTTATCTTTACCTATCTATCAAGTCATATTTATTTATAGAGGGCGAGTAAAATAAACAAGTAGAATAAGTATAGATGTGTAGCAAGGTTAGGGTAACGGTTAGGGTTGACAATGGAGTCAAATTGTTTATTTAGGGTTAGGGTTAGAGTTAGGGTTGACAATGGAGTCACCCACGTTGTTTATTTAGGGTTAGTTTTAGGGTTTAGGGTTAGGGTTAGAGTTAGGGTTGACAATGGAGTCACCCACGTTGTTTATTTAGGGTTAGGGTTAGGGTTAAGGATTAGGGTAAGGGTTACGATTAGGGTTTAGGGTTAGGGTTAAGGTTTAGAGTTAGGGTTAGAGTTAGGGTTGACAATGGAGTCAACCCCGTTGTTTATTTAGGGTTAGGGTTAGGGTTAAGGATTAGGGTAAGGGTTACGATTAGGGGTTAGGGTTAGGGTTAAGGTTTAGGGTTAGGGTTAGAGTTAGGGTTGACAATGGAGTCAACCCCGTTGTTTATTTAGGGTTAGGGTTAAGGATTAGGGTAAGGGTTACGATTAGGATTTAGGGTTAGGGTTAAGGTTTAGGGTTAGGGTTAGAGTTAGGGTTGACAATGGAGTCAACCCCGTTGTTTATTTAGGGTTAGGGTTAAGGATTAGGGTTAGGGTTAAGGTTTAGGGTTAGAGTTAGGGTTGACAATGGAGTCAGCCCCGTTGTTTATTTAGGGTTAGGGTTAGGGTTAGGGTTAAGGATTAGGGTTAGTGTTAGGGTTTAGGGATAGAGTTAGGGTTTACAATGGAGTCAACCCCGTTGTTTATTTGGAGCGGTAAAAGTATAAAACGGAAGCAGCGGTTCGCACTAAGGCGAACTCAGCAACGAGACATGAAATACGAATTTTAAACTACGTTAGGATTTTACAGATATATCTCATGTTAGCACACATAATCTATACTTTCTAAAGATACATAATAGTTTGGTTGTATAGTTCCTAAAAATGAAACGGATGTAAAATTAAAATAAGAGGTTTACTTAAACACTGTTATTGGCCCAGTAGAAATCGAAATTAATATCAATATATATATATATATATATATATATATATATATATGTATATATATATATATATAATTATTACTATTTCATGTATCTACATAACATTTTATAAGGAGATATCATTTTTATGTATCAATTTTCAGTATTTACTTCAACAGTGTTCGATACGTAAGTAGAGCTAGGTAGTAAGTTATGAAAATATATTTATGGCAATTAAACTACACAGAGGCTTCCACGTTTCATTCAGGCCTGAAGAATCCCCTATATATATAAAAAGAAGTTTTAGGTAAATAAAATTAGCAGATTATGCTTATCAGTTTCAAGAATTCAAACACAACAAAATCTGGCATACGATCGTTTCCAAAACGATTTTGAAAATATGATTTTTCTATATTACTTTAGATAATTCCGAAAAGTATTTTTAATAATAATAATAATAATCAACTGTTGATCTGGTGTTAAGGGATCCAATAATTCTTATAACAATCAAATATTTTCATCACCAGACACGTGCTTGTTTCTTCTTTATAAGACTCATCAGTGTGGCTATATATACCACTAGCCCGAAGAATCGAACCTTTGATCTTCCATTTTTAGACACAACGAACTGTAATAAGCTGATGTCTCAACCTATGCGCCCTACGTTACAGCTGTAAAAATGAATAGGATAAATACCCTCATATTATTCGAACGATAAATTATCTCCGGGAGCGATCTATCTTAAGGTACGGAAGAGAACATTACAACTTTAATGGGAATAATGAATTTTTCTCCACAGAGTGCTCGCTCTTTAATAATATTTATAATAATAATTATTATATTTATTATATATTTTTTAAACATGATTCACCCCAAACAAGGCAGGCCGCCACTGTAAACGTAAGTGGCTACTGAGAAAAAGGAAAAGGGGAGAAGGATTGGTGGTTCAGCTTAAATTGGGATCTGAGCAGCGAGATGTCTGTTTACATTAGTTTTAAATTTCTGCATGTCAGTACTGTCGGGGAAACAGGGGACAGGGAGGGAGTTCCAGAGGCCAGCAGCACGAGGAAAGAAGCTATTTGAGTAGAATGCTCTCCGGCATCTGTGGACCTCCACAGTGAATGAATGAGATTTAGTAGAATGTCGAGTTAGTCTGGTGAATTTACGTCGAGGGGGCACCAGAGTAGCCAACTCATCGGAGCATAATCCATTGAAGTATTTGTAAAACAAACATAAGGATGCTACATTGCGGCGATGGGACAGGGGCTGGAGCTTAGCTGACAGTGAGGGACCTATTAGGTTGACGACTCTTTTTTGGACTTTGTTAAGGAGGGAGAGACTAGTAGATGATGCACCATCCCAGATGTGGCAACAATACTCCATGCATGGGCGAATGGTGGCTTTGTAGAGATACAGGATAATGTCAGGTGTAAGGAGTCCACTAGCACGGTAGAGCCATGCGCTATGTAAACAATTACTTAATTAAAAATGAACTGGTTGGTAGCGGTTCATACCTGACCCCTAAAAATACCGGTGTTTCTGGTGTAAGCAAAAAGTAATAATCTGATGGAATTTTTATGCAAATTGCCGATTTCGAAGTCTGTGAAGACAGTAATCATTATGCTGAGTCGATCTTCCATCTCTGTAGAATAAACCCGTCAAAATCTATATAATTAGAAAAGACACTTGTGCGCATGACTAATCAATTTCCAACTGAGCTGATTTTTATTCCGGTTTTTTTTTTCGGTGAAGATGATAAAAAAAACAACATTAGTTCGCAAATCATAAACGTTATGGAAACCTCAATACAAAAACAAGCACGAAAAAAACTTTAAAATGTAAAATAAAATAAGTATAGCCAATTTTCAATCTCCTTTTGTAAAACTTCAAACGGGATATTAACCCAAACTTCTACCAAACAGAAGATTTTTGGAGTTTAATTTTGTGACCTTTCTCCTCTGCAATTGAATTTGATTTATCACTATACTTAAAAGGTAAAATTAATTGAACTGAGATCTGGACATTTTGAGAGTTAATCGGTTGAGGGTTCGATGAAGTCAGGAGTATCGTCCGAAGAATTTTCTACGCCAAAAGCTTCTTTCCTCGTGCTGCAGGGCTCTGGAACTCCCTCGCTGCCCCCTGTTTACCTGACAGTACTGATATGCAGAAATTTAAAACTAATGTAAACAGACATCTCGCTGCGCAGCTCCCAATTTCGGTTGACCCCCCCCCCCAAAAAAAAAATGTCACCCTTTTTTTCTCAGTAGCGCCTTACGTCTACAGTGTCGGCCTGCCTTGTTTGGGGTGAACTCTGTAAAATAAAATAACGATGGCTCACGTTAGAGCTCGAACTCGACACCGCGATTTCTTTTTCCGTAATTAGATCTCCGACACGAAGCGGATCTCCAAGTCAAAATCCATTCGCCTTAATGAGAGAAGACACCTGCGCACGCCTCATCAATTCCGTGCTGTACTGCGCAGATTGTCTTCCATTTTTTTGCCTTTTTGTTGTTTTTTTTTCAGGTTAAAACGAAAATAAGAAGAAAATAATTTTGCATAGAATTTTTTAAGAAAAAAATCCTAAAACCAACTGGTTTCCAGTAACGTCGCAGATAACAAATCGCATCGAAAAGTACGAAACCAATGAATAAACATATAAGAAATTCTTGAAAGTAGAATCAACGAACAAGAAAATAAAAAAGGGTACATAACAGGAAAAAATATCGATGTTGAAAAAAGGTATTTACCTTTCTTCCACCGCAGAAAGATGTGACACAAGGTCGGAAGGTGGAGATTGAAAAGCCAGCGCACAAAAAAGAAGTATACTCTACAAAAAATGCCTAAGCGGCTCCGTTGGCATCCACCGATAGTAGCGCCTCAGGCGATTGGCAATAAAATAATCCCATCGCAAAGCGCGAGAGGGTAAAGCCTGGGAAGATGGACCTCCTACGACTAGTATTTTTGCCTCCCTCCTACTACGGAAAGATATGACATACGGTTAGAAAGTGAAGAATAGAAAATACACTCTAGTCTTCAAAAAATGCCTGAGCATCCCCGTCGGCATTCTTCGATAACAGCGCCTCAGGCGATTGACAATGAGAATGGACCTTTTAGAACTGTACAGAACGATAAATGGTCCCGACAAAAGAAAGGCCACCTAACTTCAAAATGGTCTAGACTCTACCCGACTGATTGGCGATGACGTATCCTGGTTTTAAACTAGTTTCAATGGTAATACTATTTTAATTCAAGTGTGAGAGATCAAACATTATTCGGACTCGAGTTACCGGTTCTGTAGTCTACGTCGGTAAACATTTTTCACCGCTTCGATCTCCCATGTCGATTTGGTTTTGTTTGTTTGTTTTAAAGAAGTTTAAAACACTTTAGATTCATGTTATGGTGGAATACAATACGATTAGTTGAACACAAGACCAAGTTTTATGCATTGCTTAGGGGAAATCCGAGATTCATTCATGTCCCTGCAGTATTAGTACGTAAATAATCTCTCTCTATATATATCTCTGTTCCCTCTCTTTTCCCTCTCGCTATATATATATATATATATATATATATATATATATATATATATATATATATATATATATATATATTCGTCTTTTTTCTCTCACATTCTCTTTTCTCTTGATCGCTTTCTCTCACTTTCTCTCTCTCTCTATCTATCTCTCTCTCTCTCTCTCTCTCTATATATATATATATATATATATATATATATATATATATATATAATGAAAGAAGACATATAAAGACGTATGAATGACAAATCTATTTCAACTTCGATTGTTCTATGCAAGGTGTACTCGGAAAAATCATGTTTATTTTTCTTTCCTTAAGCCAAGGCTTTTCAAAGATTAAAACCTTATCATTAGAGAAATTGCACAGATGGATAAGTTGGCAGTG
>OY744545.1:69608338-69613338 GCA_963556195.1 Sepiola atlantica | reverse complement strand
ATTTTAGAGGTGAAAGATGAGAATAAAACATTGTAAAGATACAATATTTATTAAAAACATCAAAAGTTCAGAGCTAGGAGCCTCATATCCTTAATCCATGGATTTTCAAAGAAAATATTACTTCTCCTCAGAGGATGGGGAAGCCGACAATGTGATTATAAATATTGTCGGCAAACAATTAACTTTGAAAATTTTATATAAAGTAAAACAAAGTAGAAGTAAAGAAACAAAATTAGGGCCAGGGGTGAAAAGTCTTATTTTTAGGTGTGAGCGTAGAGTCAAAGTGGGTGAAATAAAAAATAAAAACAAAAATAAAGGCATCCGTTATTTAGGGATGAATGCTTGAAAAAGAAAGCGATACTTAAATTGTTCAGGAGTCCAAAAAGTTTTTGCAAGATGTTGGTGGTCTTTGGTAATTGGTAAATTCTAGTTTATCCTGTGTAGTATTTGTATCCGTTTGTTGCTGGGATTTTATTCTTTTGTTATGGTTCGGTGTATATAAAAAATTGAGGATTTCGAACAACCATAGCTTCCTGGTTGAAAACGTATATCGGTAGGTTATATATATATACATCCATGTATAGAGATTCGGTATTTTAGGTCAGAGCCGAGTTTTAGCGTTGTTAAATATTGAGGCGTTGGATAAAGAAAGAAAGTGCCTCTTCTGTCGAGCTGGGTGGGAGTATTGGCTGTTTATGATGGTTGGGGGAAGGGTTACTGGGTTCAGTCGAAGCGTAGGGGTTTAAGGAAGGGTTGAAGTGTTAAGTATACATGTCCACGCTCTACACATACACGCATAATATACATATATAGGATGTACTTGATTCACAGATACTAAGATAATACAGATATATACATACGCAAAACATAAAACTGTGTTCGCATATATTATTGTTTAAAAGGATCTTCTTACATTTATTTTTTTATATTATTTATCTATCAGAGTGAGTGTCAGATTTCGCTTGGTTTTTTTAAGCTTAATGATGTTTATGGCGGGGGGGGTAGGTAGGGTTTGTTTATATTTCGTTTGGTTGAATGATTTTGTTTAAGGGTGCTGTTAAAATTGTAATTCATTTCTTGGCTTTTAAAAGGCTAGAGAAGTTAGGGTTATTATTTTAAGGCTATTTTTATAGAGAGATTATTGTTAGGACATTCTCTTAATGGAATATTTATGTTTAAAAACGATTTTTTGTTAGGGGAGTTATTTATCAATTTAAAAAAAAATGAAAACTCAAATTCGCCAATAGAGATTTTAAATTTAGAAAGGTGGATGGTATTAGTTTATTAGTACGTATTATATACGTACATAAAACAGATTCGCATACAGATAAAGATGCAAATACATACACATAATATACATGCATACAACACATAGAATGAGGTAAATTCAATGCAAGTAAATATACACACATACATACATTCACATATACATACGCATCCCGCATACATACATTCATACATGTAATACCCATAATTGGATATCTGAGTTATAAATTCTACTATTATTATTATTATTATTATCATTATTATTATTGTTATTAGTATATCGGTGTATGGTTTACATATACAGTAGATATAATATATCCCGATCTACATACATATATATATATATATACAATACATAGACATACATACACATATACATACATATACATATTAAATCCAACATATATATATATATATATATATATAGATACATAGATACATAGATACATAGATAGACACACATACAAATACACATAAATCCATACAAATGCACATATATATACATATACATAAATATACATATGCACCGACATACACACACACATATAGATATACACATATACATAGATAGACACATATGCACACATACACATGTGCAAACCTACATGTACATAGACACAAGCATCACATATATAGATATATCTTTCATAGATATAGGATACATATCTATACACATAAACATACAACATAATGTACATATATTCGGAAGTGCAAGCCTACTTACGCACATATAGACATGCATACATACAGATCGATCCAAAAGGGGAATATGTGGGATACGTATGTTACGGGTCGGATTTATAGGTTCTGTGGTGGGGGGTGTCTATTGGGGTTATAAGTTGGGCGTATTTAAATTTTCTTTTATGGTGATATTATGAAATTATCTCATTTCTTGAGTTTACGATATTTTTCTCTCTTGCAGTGGTGATTATCATTAGGGCCTCAGAAGTGTAAAGGTGACAATGCTTTGCGCCTGGGGTGTATGATTTTGATTTTTTTAGGATTGACCATTTTAGAGAGAATGGGATATTATTTAATTTTAAATTTTTGACTATGTTTGTTAGGGAGGTTTTATTATTGGTATTGTTGTTGAAAGAGTACATGTGTGAGGAGATGTGTTTCTTTATTACTTGGGATGTCGAGCCTATGTATGTGTATATAGTAGGTCTAGTTATTCTAGTGTTAATTGGGTTATCCTTGTTGTTCGGATTTGTGGTGGTATGGGTGTTGCCTAGGTGGGCATTTCTGGTAGTAGGTAGTGTTAATTGCTAGAGTGGTGGATATTCGTTGGTGTTATTGAGATTGGAGGATTGTTGGGATAATTTAGTTACAGTGCAAGCATAGACTACGTCTTTATGTATGCAATTGTTATTTAGTGGACATTGTTGTGGGTTATGGCAGTTACAGTTATTAGTGGAGTTTGAAAGGGTAGTGATTGATTGGGCTTGTCTAATGTTTTTGTTGTTAGTGGTTATTATAGTTTGGGCTAAGTTAGGCATTGTAGAGTATGAGATCTTGGTGGTATTTTTATTCAGGATAGTGTTATATTTGTGTGGGTATTTAAATTAATTTTCAATTATTTTGAAGAATTCCTTAGGGATGTTTGTCTTAACATTATTATTGTATGGAGGATTGAACCAGATATTTTTCTTTCTCCTTAGGGTTTTACGTTGATTTTTACTTTGAGGTTTAAAATGTATTCTGGTTCATTAGAGGTATTGGATTCGTTATCTTGGATGTTGTTTGTATTAAATATGTTATTATTTTCTTTGAAAATGCATGGATTAAGGATACGAGGCTCCTTGCTCTGAACTTTTGATGTTTTTAATAAATATTGTATCTTTACAATGTTTTATTCTCATCTTTCACCTCTAATATATATATATATATATATATATATATATATATATATATATATATATAAAGGCTATATACATATATATAACGTGTATATTACTCCATTCTTGTTTAGTATTTATGTTTTTCTTAGTTCTTTATTAATTTTTTTTTAATTTTAATTTTATTTTTATGTTTTACTTATTAATATGTAATTATGTAAATTTAAGCACAGGACAAAATGCATTGAGGTGTGGGGTGGATGGTTCTGGGTAAATAGATGGAATAGGCAGAGGCAAATAGGTAGGAGTGCAAGAATCAGAGGATGAATGGAGAAGACAATTCATATCTGTTATTCAAAGTTGGATGATATTTCGATATTAGAATAGCTTCCGAAATTTGAAGTTGACCGACAGTGCGGACCGAGTTGAGGATGCAGACACTAATAGAGCAATGTGTGTTGCCACATGATATTAAGTTTTTGTGAAAGGAAGAAATGTGGGTGTTCAGATGTTCTTTATGCGTTGGTGCAGAGGCCTGACGGTGCTACCGATATAGAACTTCTGACACTTAGCACATTGTAGGCTGTACACCGTATAGGTGCGGAAGCAGATGCCAAGGTTGGGGATGGGGCAGAGGCCAGAGTATGGGATGGGGCACGTAATTTTTAAGTGAATTCTAACCAGATTCTGGATTTCAAAGGGTTTCAAAGTTGCCTCCTCTTGACTGTTCGTATTCCTTTAACGGCTCACATTTATCAAATTTAAATTTAAAATTAAGATTGAATTAAAGAAGAAAAAATTAAAGAAGAAAAAGAAAATAAATCAAATAAAATAATAAAATTATATAAATAGTATATAAATATACAAATATTAATAAGATGATAAGCTTTAGCCAAATATATATATAATTAAATTATGATATGAATAATTAATATTGATGTCCAATCAGCTTATCTTAATTCTTTCTCTGTATCTGCGGTATTTCGTCAACAGTTGATGCCATCAGTCCACCTTGTTTTTTTCGACCACTCGGTCATATTTTTTTTGGTCTTTTGATAATGCGAGGTCCCGCTCTCGAAAATTTAAGTTTACCTTATTCCGGAACTTTTACTTGCCTGAGAGTAACCACTTTTATATTTACTGTTCTGGTATTTAATCTGTTTTACGTGAAATATTAATAAATTGATTTGAGATTCCATTTTCTCTTCTCATTTATTTTTGTTCATCTGTTCCACCTTCCGGTATATATTCCATATTGCTCATGCCTCGGATTTCAAACTTACACTTATATTTCCAGCAATGCTTCAAGCAAACTACAATTATATATATATATATATATATATATATATATATATATATATATATATATATATATATATATATATATAATTGATATATCCGAGTTTAATGTGGGATGTATTTAGCTAAATTTACGCCAGTTTGAGAGATAAATGTAATTACAGCGTAATATTGACAAAGTTATACGAAAAAAAACTTTAAACACTTAAAATTATTTATAAGTGATTATTTATTTCATCCGAACAATGTATTTATCAGACCCAAATTAACATTAAATTCCACACCTGAAAATGCTGTATAACAAAGTAACAAATTCTGTATCGATAAACTAAAATTACGTCAACCATTTTACAAAACAAAAATAAGAAGAAACAAATAATTCGTTTCCAGAAACGACAAATTGTATGCAAGCTTCGAACAAAAGCAAATCATTTGAAACATTTTAAAAATAAAAATATTCCAGAAATGAAAAAAAAAAACAAGCAGAAAACAGATAAAATAAAGAAACGGAGGAAAGACGCGGGAATAAACATTTGAAATAGACTTGCATAAACAATTGATATTCATTTCATTTCAGCCATCAAAAATGGCGTTTTC
>OY744545.1:69598338-69603338 GCA_963556195.1 Sepiola atlantica | reverse complement strand
CACTCACGCACATATATATATATACAATATATATATATATATATATATATATATATATATATATATATATATATATATATATATAGTAGAGAATAGTAGTTTGCTTGAAGCATTGCTGGGTATAGTAGTAGTATTTTTTTAAAGGCTGTGGGCAATGCAAATTCCGGGTAAGATGCAAGTTGTAAGGAACAAAAACAATAAATCGAATACGAAATATGACTTACGATTTATTTTTCCTAAAGTCATACATAACAGCAAGAGTGTTGTTAGCTGTTTGTGTGATGCCCGGATGATTAAAACATAATTATTTAATATTTCGGGAAAAGAAAAAAAATATCCGTCTGTCAAAAATAATCAATACCAGAAGAATTCCCCGACTATGCAGAGAATCTGACAAAATAAAATAGCTGCCAAAGCAGAACAGCATTCGATTTATTGTTTTTGTTCCTTACAACTTGCATCTTACCCGGAATTGGCATTGCCCACAGCCTTTAAAACATACTACTAATATATATATATATATATATATATATATATATATATATATATATATATATATATATATATATATATTAGGTTCTGACGGCCTTGACATTGTCAAAAGGATTTCTTCTTCTACTCAACGTTGTTTTCCAGCAACCATGCTGAGAGTAGTTTACACGACTCGAACTTCTTTCTCTTCTTTTCGTAAGGATGTTTGACAGGCATTTAAAAAATTCTGTTGTTTATAAATTCCTGTGTCAGTGTGGAGCTGACTACGTTGGCAAGACATCCCAAAGATTAGAAATTAGAATACCCCAACACATACCACGTGATATTCGTTTACTCAAGGTTTCGAGATCACCCGGGAACTTTTAAGCACAGGAATCAGCCATCGGTAATCACCTGGTTGGCAAAAATAGTTGTTCTGACAAGTATTCCGATGGGTGGTTTTCTGTTTTACACAGTGCCAGTTCGAACTACCATCTCAATATTATTGAGGCGTTAGTTATTAACAATTCTCGACCTAGCCTGTGTAGACAAAAGATTTTGAAGCATCAGTTGGAGATCTTTAATGATTCAAATTCACCATAACGTTGAGAGATTTACAGTTTTTTTGTTGTTTATTTTCTTCTCTCAATCGTGTTCTCCAACTTAAAATATCTACCCCTCATATCTCATTTGATTTTCTTAGTTTTAAATTCATCATTCTGACGTTTCCTCTTAGAGGGTCAGACGATAAACCCTTAAGGAAAATTTTAGCAACTTTCTTTTTTTTCCACCCGCCCGTTTCATTGATTAAAAAATGTTTCCTCTGAAATTTATCCTACGATTTTGTTGTACGCGAAATTAATATATATATATATATATATATATATATATATATATATATATATATATATATATATATATATATATGTGTGTGTGTGTGGGGGTGTATGTGTGTGAATCTTTGTACTCTATGTTATTCTATAAAAAATGACTATATAAAGGCGTACAACGTAAAGATATATCTTAACAAAAGTCCTCTTGATTGAATTTACACTGATATCCGATGATGAATGATTAGAAATATAAAAAGATAGAATACGTACATGTTATTTAGAAAAATGTAAAGGGACCATAAATCCATGTATAAAAAATTGATGATGAATATTGATTGTAATTCGGGCTATAATCGCCAAGTGTTTAAAAAGTTTTTTGAATTTGTTTTTGTGCAATTTGCATTGAGGATTGCCACACACCAATTGTCTGCGAAACAATTGTCTGTCAAGTAAATTACGTGAATCTGTCCTCTGTGATAATGATGTGGTATTGAAACTACATAAACATACTGAATATAGCATAGCTCTAGCTTTAAACCATTGACCTATCATAAGTAATTTGTGTTACAAAATTTTAAAAAATACACACACACACACATATATATATATATATATATATATATATATATATTTATATATATGTATATATGTGTATGGTAAATGGGTACCTGACTAAAACTCAGGGAAGGTTCAAGGCAGCGGAAGGAGAGGGATGGACTCCGCCTTCCATATGATGTGCCGTAGACACGGTGATTCTTAACAAATCACGCCGCTACGGCCATGGGCAGTGTGGGATGTCGGCAACGACACTCGTGCGCGTCCAGGCTATGCGACCTTTACCTTTACCTTATATTAAAAGAATTAACAGCTCCTACACTGAACATTGCATACGCATGAAACATCGATGTCTGTAGGCAATAAACATTTATTTGCATGATATTAAAACCGACATATGCTTATATGTATCATGAATTGAGATTTGATATATGTCTGAAGCCGGAACTATACTATTACTATTCCAATAGTATTAGTTGTAAATGTTCACAACGGACTCCAGAAGATTTGAAACCGTCATAACTAATTCCAGAGGGCATTACAGTAAATATTGGTCTGATAACGTATTTCTCTCTGTCTGTTAGCGTATCATCAAGATAAACGCCTTATAGAATTATTAATATGAATAGCCATATTATTTTCTCGTACTTAGTATTGCCGGGTTTTTTTATCCAACGATAGAGACAGTTGATAATCTTTGGTGTGTCCAAAAATTGCATCGCGGTTTTGTTTTATTTTTTATTTTTTGTTTATATACAAAGACACGGACTTCTTCCAGCCATAAGCCAAAAAAAAAAAAAAATGGCGGATATTTCTCCCTTTTCGTTTCCGAACGTCATAATCTCGTGATATTTGTATTGATGGAAAGCAATGAAATCAAATAGATTATAATGGCGGACGATGGGAGAAATGATCGAATGGATAGAATTTTTGTGTTTTTTTGTTTGTTTGTCATTCGTTTTGTTTTTCTTCCCTCTGTTTTCCGGAATTCGAAGCTTTCAAATGGCATTGTCATTCGGGCCATTTAAAAAGAATGCGATCCCTAAACAGCATATGGATCTTGCGTTCCGAAAAGAGGATCAATCATTTAAAAGGAATGATCCACGAAGAATGATTGACTAATACGGAAAATGCAAACAGCAGTTTTCTATCTTGTTGGAATTTTTAATAATAATAATAATAATAATAATAATAATAATAATGATAATAATAATAATAATAATGATAAGAAGAAGAAGAAGAAGAATACCTAGACATGGCTATGAAAAGGTCAACTAAGCAGAGAAACAGAATCGCTATTGACAGCGGCACAGAGCAACGCATTCAGAACGAACTACATCAAAGTTAAGATGGACAGAACTAAAGAAAGCAGTAAATGTATACTCTGTGGACAAAGAGACAAAACGGTAAATCACATAAGTGCATGCAGCAAACTAACCCAAAAGGAATACAATGAAAATCACAAAATCCTCTGGGACATGAATGTGCAAAAAGACACACTCATCCAAGCAAGGAGACTGGACGTGATAATAAGAAACGAGATGAGAAAAAACCTGCCAAATCTTAGAAGTCGCTGTCCCAGTAGTTCACAGGGTGAATATCAAGGAGGCAGAAAAACGAAGAAAATACATGGAACTTGCCAGAGAACCAAAACTAATATGGAACAAAAAGAAAGTCTGTATAAGTATAGGAGTGTTAGGCACAGTATAGGAAAACGTGAAAAAAAACCCTAAGAGAAATTGGAATCGAAGGGAGGATTGAGACCATAGAGAGGACGACAATGATAAACACAGCTGAAATCTTAAGGAAAATCTTCGAATGCGGAAACCAACCCATGAAAATTCCGAACGCTATCCAACCACATGAAAGTAGAAATAACAATAAAGCAATGATATAGAACAGTTACCTCCAGGCGAAGATAGTAGTTACTGGAACATCTAGTGGACAGGGGCAGGAGAGAGGGAGAAAAAAGTGCTTCCTCGTTGCTTACAGGAGTCTCTCTGCTGACCGACAGTGATTCCCAAGGGGGCTGAAGTAGTTCTTCAGCCAACAGAAGGACTTCATGCGCCTGCAAGCTGACTGGTCAGCGTGTGACCAGCTCACTCAATGGGTCCTTTATTCGGAGGGAGAAAATAGGTCTATATTTATGACCCCTACAAAGGGCTTCATTCCCTTTGTATAAACTAAATTTAACTAAGTATATGCGAGAAACACACATGTATAAAGACACACGGGAAGTTGTCACATAATTTTTATTAATATGGAATTGAAAAGCTACATATTTTTGTACGGTTTCAATTCCCGAATCTTGACGCTGTACACATCTACTTTTTGACGTTGTACTAGTGTTGCGCTTCTCATTGTCACAGAAATGATAGTCAATCAAAACGCTAACTTTTGTCAATTTGCAAGTATTCCAATGAGTCTTTTATGAAGAGGTAATTCTGATAAAAATTCAAAAGATACTAATTTGATGTTTCAATTATTCAGTTATCGTGGCAATTAGCGCCGTGATCGTTTTCCCCCTTTCATGACGTGTCATTTAACGAAAGGTACGCCGGTCTCTAGGGAAGTTGCTTGTTTTATGTTTTCTTTTAAACCGAAGCAAACCCCTCCTCATCTCACAGCATTGCCATCACTATGTGTCTGCTATTTTCTTGACCCCACCTCCTCCCTTCAGCTGGCGTTCGTGACAGTTTGATTGGCTATGTCGCTTATGGAATTGAATTTTAATGGCGGGTTTGAAATGGCGTTGAACAAATCCTTCGCGACAGAGAGGGAATGAACAGGGGGCGGGGCAAAAAGGAAGGGAGGTAAAAGAGAAAAGGCAAAAGAGAATACAATGCGGTTTAAGGGAGGAGAAGAGAATATTTAGAAGAAAGGGAGAGAAGAAGAAAAAGAAGAAGAAAAAGAAGAAGAAGAAGTGAGGAAGAAGAAGAAGAAGAAGAAGAAGAAGAAGAAGAAGAAGAAGAAGAAGAAGAAGAAGGAGGAGGATAAAAAAGAATAAGAAAAAAGAGAAGAAGAAAACGATGAAAAAAAGAGAATAAGAAAGAAGAAAAAGGAGGAAAAAAAGAAGAGGAAAAATAATAAGAAGAAAAAGAAGAAGAAGAAGAAAAAGAAGAAGAAGAAAAAGAAGAAGAA
>OY744545.1:69530838-69593338 GCA_963556195.1 Sepiola atlantica | reverse complement strand
TTGTGAAAGAGACTCTGTTGATGACAAATTACATATTAGGCACACGAAGGAAGAAAATAATATTTCTTAACAGTTGTGGTAATAAGACAAGTTCTTGCTGTAAATGTTTTACAGTGAACAACCAGAGATTGAAGCTCAGTCGAGCACCTTCCAGTTGGATAGATATTTTTTGCAGCAAGTTATATCTGACGGTGCAACTGCCGATTACTACTTAGTAAATTACGTCTTTGGATTGTCTTGGCGCAACACAATCACTCTCAAAATATGTTAATCCTGAGCTTATATCTCGATAGCATCCACCATGCGTAATTCTTTGTTAAAGTTTTTGTTCTTCATCCCTGTAACTCAATATGAGTATATTCTTGTTTTATTGTGAAAACAAAAGTCAAGTAAATTACGGAACAAACAGCTGCTTCTCAGGAATTTTTAGTTTTTGAATAATAATGTGTTTTTCTTAACCTGCAATTTTTTGTTAAATCTAAAAACTAATTTCTTTCTAAAACATAGAAATATGAAAAAATATATAGAAAATAAATTTTGTTCTTAATTTTTCTCGTCTTAATAAGCGGTTTTACAAAAATAACGAGACAAGTGCCCGCCCAGCTAAAATGGCACGAAAGCGGCTCACTTGACAACCACTAGAAGGTTTAATAAATGTTTTTTTGTGTTATTTGGTATGACATCACGTGACAGCTTCATGTCAACCTTCCTCTCCGTCAAGTGAGACTTCCTGTCACGTCCTAATGTCTCCAGTGGACATGCTGAATGCTGTTTCTCGGATTGTCCAGTTTCTTAGTTTCTTAAACGCTCCACCCAGAATATATTGACTTCATACCCTCACGCTCGACTTCCTGTCACTTTTGATGAAAGTCGTTTTTATGTAATGATCGATATGAGCTTGTTGAATGATGTTAGCGAAACCAAAGGTTTTGTGAGTTTGAGCGGGAATATTGATTATGAAGAGGGGAAGTATGGAAATGCCACCGGGTGGAGATGAGAGAAAGGGCATCATTTCAATGACAGGTAAATGGTTTTGATTTGTTTTGTCTTTTATTATTGCGTTGTTTTACGACATATCAACATTTTTTCGGAATACATGATGCGCATAAAGAAAAGAACGGTGATTGAAAGGGGAGGAGTGGATAAATAAAAGAAGAAGAAGAAGAAGAAGAAGAAGAAGAAGAAGAAGAAGAAGAAGAAGAAGAAGAAGAAGAAAAATAACAAGAAGAAGAAGAAGAGGGGGAAACGTGGGAGGATTAGGACGCTATAAAGAAGAAAGGGAGAAAAAAGGACGAAGAAAAGGGGGAAGAAGAAAAGAAGAAGAAGAAGAAGAAGAAGAAGAAGAAGAAAGAAAGAAGAAAAAGGGGTGATGAAGAGGGCGAGTAGGATGCAGTAAAGAAGAAGGAAGAAGAAAAAGAAAGGGGAATTCTATGGATAGAAGAAGAAGAAGAAGAAGAAGAAGAAGAAGAAAAGAAAAAAGAAGAAGAAGAAGAAGAAAGATTAAGAAGAAGAAGAAGAAAGATTAAGAAGAAGAAGAAGAAGAAGAAGAAGAAGAAGAAGAAGAAGAAGAAGAAGAAGAAGAAGAAGAAGAAGAAAGAAGAAGAATAAAAGGAAGAAGAAGAAGAAGAATATTAGGATCAGTGGGGGGCAAAAAAAGAAGAAGAAGACGAAATAGAAGAAGAAAGAAAGGGGAATTCTATGAATAGAAGAAGAAGAAGAAGAAGAAGAAGAAGAAGAAGAAAAGAAAAAAGAAGAAGAAGAAGAAGAAAGATTAAGAAGAAGAAGAAGAAAGATTAAGAAGAAGAAGAAGAAGAAGAAGAAGAAGAAGAAGAAGAAGAAGAAGAAGAAGAAGAAGAAGAAGAAGAAAGAAGAAGAATAAAAGGAAGAAGAAGAAGAAGAATATTAGGATCAGTGGGGGGCAAAAAAAGAAGAAGAAGACGAAATAGAAGAAGAAAGAAAGGGGAATTCTATGAATAGAAGAAGAAGAAGAAGAAGAAGAAGAAGAAGAAGAAGAAGAAGAAGAAGAAGAAGAAAGGGAACAGGAAGTAAGAAGAGGTCAATAAACTTCCGAATTTCTGAAAAAAAAATCAAACGCGAATGAATAAACTCAAATGAAAATCTAAATAAAAAAAAACGCGAAAAAACAAAAAATTTGCAGAAAAAAAATCATAAAAATATTCATAAAATCAAATCAAAACGCCAACAAAATTCATGACGTAAATATTTTAATGAGGCGAATAAAAACAAGTCAAACTTGTTCAGATCTGACGTACGGAAAACAACAATTCCGGAATTTTAATAAATCACTCCAAAAAATAACCAAAACAAATGAACAAATGTCGTTTGTGACGTTGAGGTTTCAAAAAAACAAAAATGCGTCTGACAAAAAATGCAGAATGGTTCAGATGAAACGAAACATGAACGGAAAGTTTTTGTTTGTACGTTCAGAAAAAAGAAAATGAAAGAAGGTGTAAAAACACTCAGAGAGCACCACTCTCCGCCAATGCCTGACAATTTTCAAACTAAGAGATCTCGACATGAGACAAATCTATTTACCTATCTACGAAAAATATCAGTATATTGTTTTGTTTTTTATCTGATCTTGCTTACAACTGTGCACACATTTTATATGTGAAAAAATATTTCAGATAGTGGGAGGAAAGAGGAATTAGGTAAATAAAGGGCGACTGAGCCGAAAGGCATTCTGGTGGAATTTTATTTCGTAATGAAATTAATGTGGGGTTTGCTTTGCTGCAGGATGTATGTGTGTGTGTGTTTAATTCTAAATCTCTGTTTCACTGACGGTATCAATATACAGAAGGGTGTGCTCCAGTTGCTCAACACTTACGGACGAGTCTCCACACGCTGCAATCAGATTTTATAGTAACAGTCGCTGCTATCTGTTTCCCCACGAGGGCAAAGTTGAATACAAGGCCAATTTTTTTTTATAGAAAAGGAGAGTAGAAAGTGACTAACTTGGGTGTATTTTCGGCAGCCTCATAACTCTCGCTTCTTTTATTTCATGAGCGATGTTTCTGACAAAGAGGGAATAATTGCTGTTTTCTGGGTCAGAATCTATCCATATAACACTTATCGTTGGCTTGGTTTTGATATTGAAGTGATATTTTTTTATCTCTTCATAATCAAGTGGCTTCATGCCTTGTTTGGAGCGATTTCCATTAAAAAAAATAGTCTGTATAGTTCCGTCGACACTCTTTCACAAATCAGGGCATCTCAGGCGACAGTCAATAAATTCATCTCAACAGCGTCTGTCTCCAACTGTACTACTACTACTATTACTACAACTACTACTACAACTACTACTACTATTACTATTATTATTATTACTAATATTGCTACTACTACTATTATCATTATCATTATTACTACTACTACTACTACTATTATCATTATTATTATTACTACTACTACTATTATCATTATTATTATTACTGCTATTACAACTAATACTACTACTACTATTATTATTACTACTACTGCTACTACTACTATTATCATTATTATTATTACTACTACTACTACTATTATCATTATTATTATTACTACTACTACTACTACTATTATCATTATTATTATTATTACTACTACTACTACTACTATTATCATTATTATTATACTGCTACTACAACTAATACTACTACTATTATTAGTATTACTACTACTGCTACTACTACTATTAACATTATTATAATTACTACTACTACTATTATCATTATTATTATTACTGCTACTACTAATACTATTATCATTATTATTATTACTGCTACTACAACTAATACTACTACTATTATTATTATTATTATTACTACTACTACTACTACTACTACTACTTTTGTATGGACTGCATTGTATATATGAATCCTTACGGAATAATTAGAGTTTTCACTTGCGTTTTTTTGTCATATTGGCCTTAGTTGGACTTAAATGATTATCATATTCGTAAGTTTTACCGAATTTATGAAGAAAATTTGAAGTCAATGCTTATGCTGAAAATCCGCGAATTTGTGAAACCGTGAATGGTGGACCCGCGAAGAGCGGGTGTTTACTGTATACCAGTGTTTAAAAAAAACATGAGTTCATAATTGTCATTACTTATCTACGACATTCACATCAAGTCACTCAGAAGAAACAGTCGTTGTCTTCTTTATAAAAATACTAATACTTCCAGTTAGTTACTGCTTATTGTTGACATTATGTCACTTGGAATAACCTGGTGTAGACGGATGCTTCAGGTAGTCTTTTTTCGTAATCGATACTGTTACGATATACAAAGTTCTTCACAGTTCAACATTCTCGAAAAGGGCGGGCATCACCGAATAACCATGCTAGAACAAACCAGTCATGCTTCTCTTACAGCATGCGTAGGAAAACTTTATTAAAATTCTCTCATTTGATCAGATTGCAATTTTGCCAAATAGGGGTGTACATATAGTGTCGGGACCACTTCCATTGTCTACCTCGGAAAAAGTTACATAAGAATAAACTTTTACTTTATATGCAGATTTTCTAATCTTTTTTTTTTCTATAGGACACACAGACATTTCCATTCATATCAGATTGCAACTCTGCCAAATGCCCGCACTGTACAGAGGCTAATTCGTGTCGTAATCATCTTCTAATAAACTGGTGCATTCGGCTAAGCCACGCCCCTTTCTGGTGTCCCGGACGCCATCTTCAGAACATCCATGAATTACAATCATACTAAACACTTAAGATCTCAGAAGAAATCTATAGTTAAATCTTAATTATTACGCAAGATATTCGGCAGCAAATATGGAAGCGGCAGAATTTGAACTGTTTATCACCGATGTTGTGACATCTTGGGAATTGTTGAACTATCAGAATGTATTGGATCGTCCATAAGATTGTCGTGTGTCTTTAACCACTTCGTATAACACCTGTAAGAAAAACCAAGATCAGTCATAAAACTGAATACCTCCGCCTGACAACGTAAGGATGGGCCAAAGTTTTAAATGCCCCTTGCTTCTCCATATTTTATGAAGTATTCCCAAAGTTCTGCCATGAAAACATTGATACACGGAAACTATAATTTGACCAGGCTGAAATTTTGTATAATAGTTATGTCATAAAAGAGCAGTATGAGAAAAGAACGGAAATAAGAAAATACTTTGAAAAACAGATAAAAGGAATATATATATATATATATATATATACATATATATATATATATATATATATATATATATATATGTTACATAATGGATGTATGTGTGTGAAGAACGATTACATCAGCTAGTATGGATTTGGTATCTAGGTGGACCAGTGCAAGTTACCTTGACACAAAAATCTAGCGAAAAAGTTCGCACTCGGAATAAACATAAATATACCTGAACTCTAAGCTCTCCCTGATCTCTAATCCAACAGGTGAGAGCTGGCAGGATCAATTGATGCAATTACGATCAGTTGATGCAATTACGTCACAATCGTGGGAACGAGAAAAAAATAAATAAGTTTTGTCAGCCAATCTGTCTCTTGGAAGCACGGTGAATAGACGCAAAATCGAAAGGTAAACCAGTAATAGGTAAAAATGGGAATTTAATTCCTAAAAGCGTTCATAGCGACTAACAATGCCCCTTTCGTTCCTATCCTTGTAGCGAAGTAGATCTAAGTTAAGAATGACAGTTTGGTCTCTCTTTCTAAACGGTATGAACCTTTTTTATAATTCTGACATGGAAATTATCTCTCAAATAAAGACTAGCTAAACTTAATGCCGGATTTGCCTTTTTCCTCTCTGCATGTTTTAATTGCAGACGATCACGATGACTACGACGATGACGACGGCGAAGGCAGTGCACTGGACGATGATAATGATACGACGGCGCGTTGGGCATCAGTATACAAAAAGAGAAATGTATACGGGAACATTTGAACTAAGGAACTTTGATATCAAGTACATGCGTTTTAAAGAACAACAACGACATATATATATATATATATATATATATATATATAGAGAGAGAGAGAGAGAGAGAGAGAGAGAGAGAGAGAGAGATAGATAGATAGATAGATAGATAGATAGATAGATAGATAGATAGATAGATATAGCTTACTATATATATATATATATATATATATATATATATATATATATATATATATATATATATATAATCTTATATAGCCTGAAGATTCCCCCCGGGGATGACACGCGGGAGTCTCTGTGTAGCTTAATTGCCATACATATATTTTCATAGCTCTACTTACGTATCGAGCACTGTTGAAGAAAATACTGAAAATTGATACATAAAAAATTATATCTCATTATGAGATTTTATGTGATACATGAAATAGTAATATATATATATATATATATATATATATATATATATATATATATATATATCAAAGAAGGGATTCTACCTCATTTTTACCCATCTGCATGAAAGTAAATAAAACGTAATATATCCCAAATTACCGACCCTTACGCGTAGAAGCTGTGCTCCAAAATTCATAAAGATCTGTTCATTAGTTTAGGAGTGAATCCTATACATAGAAACATGTACACATACGTAACTATATATATAGATAAGGATAAATATTATTTTAGTTTAAATTGGATAGATTAATAAATAATTTTATTAATTAATAATTGTATTAATTAATAATTTTATTCTTACACTTCATTTAATTTTAATTAATTGTTAATTAACCTTTTATTTCAATCTTGTGACTCTTCAGTCAATTGCTTTGTTAATTATCGAACTCCATGTTGCGTAAGCGACACGTGATTGAAATCGATTCTTTGAGGATCCGAAATTTTTTTATATATGTACTCGCATCTCTATATGTTTTGTACTGTAGTTTTTTTTTTTCTGTTGGTCTGTCTGGTTTTAGCTTTAAATAGAATTTTCGTTTCACAGTCACTCTTTAATCTGAAATAGCATTTTCGTTAGTAAGTCATGCATTAATCTGAAATAGCATTTTCGTTGGTCAGTCATGCATTAATCTGAAATAGCATTTTCGTTGGTCAGTCATGTATTAATCTGAAATAGCATTTTCGTTGGTCAGTCATGCATTAATCTGAAATAGCATTTTCCTTGGGGAGTCATGCATTAATCTGAAATAGCATTTTCGTTGGTCAGTCATGCATTAATCTGAAATAGCATTTTCGTTGGTCAGTCATGCATTAATCTGAAATAGCATTTTCGTTGGCCAGTCATGCATTAATCTGAAATAGCATTTTCGTTGGTTAGTCTTGCATTTATTGTAAATAGCATTTTCGTTGGGCAGTCATGCATTAATCTGAAATAGCATTTTCGTTGGTCAGTCATGCATTAATCTGAAATAGCATTTTCGTTGGTCAGTCATGCATTAATCTGAAATAGCATTTTCCTTGGGGAGTCATGTATTAATCTGAAATAGCATTTTCGTTGGTCAGTCATGCATTAATCTGAAATAGCATTTTCGTTGGTCAGTCATGCATTAATCTGAAATAGCATTTTCGTTGGCCAGTCATGCATTAATCTGAAATAGCATTTTCGTTGGGCAGTCATGCATTAATCTGAAATAGCATTTTCGTTGGTTAGTCTTGCATTTATTGTAAATAGCATTTTCGTTGGGCAGTCATGCATTAATCTGAAATAGCATTTTCGTTGGGCAGTCATGCATTCATTTGAAATGATTATTATTATTATTAGTAGTAGTAGTAGTAGTAGTAGTAGTATTATTGTTATTATTATTATAATTATTATTGTCGTCGTCGTCGTCGTCGTCGTCATCATCATCAGCATCATCATCATCATCATCATTATCATCATCATTATCATAATTATCATCATCATCATCATTATCATCATTATCATTATTAAGTTACTATTCAATATGTGATCTCCCGAGTTCTTTACATTTCAATATGTGATAAACGCTAACCCTAACAGTAACAAACTAACCCTAACTCTAACCCTAACTCTAACCCTAAGGTAACGTTAGTTAGGGTTAATTAGTAGATCTCATATAGTAACAGCACCTAATATATTATATCGTTTTTCTTTTATAAACGAATATTTTTGTATTCAGTTTCTATTTGCGATATCGGTAACCTAAGAGTCTTCAATTCTTTTAGGGAAGAATCTTATTTGTTATTTTAAGTGAAAACATCCTGTTCTTACATCGAGTGCACCATCCACACATATTTATGCATGGAGACAGATATTTATTTATATATTCAATAATTATTCCAACTATACACATATTCAGTTATTCAATTATTGTATTCGATTAGTTGACGAACGAACTCTATAATTAATAGTAAATATATTCAATTTCAATTAATAATTGTATAAATTGTAATTAAGAATTAATTAACGAATCCAAGAATAAATTAATTAATACAAGTTAATTATTCAGGTTGGCGATGCTTTCTCGTCCACAAATGTAGTCGAACTGTCACAGAATTGTTTTTTGGTTTTTTGTTGTTTTTTTAATGTATATTTTTGTTGATTATAGCATTGTTAGTTGAACAAGAAAATCAGTTTATTGTGCAATGATTTTGATCAAGTCCAAGTTCTCAGATAATGAAAACATGACCTCCCCCTCTCTCCTTCTCTCTCTCTCCTTATCTCTCCCTTTCTTTCGAACTTTCTTTCTCTCTCTCTCTCTGTCTTTCTTTCAATCTCTCTCACCCTCCTTCTCTCTCTCTCTTTGTCTCTCTCTTATATATATATATATATATATATATATATATATATATATATATATATATATATATATATATATGGGAAAAAAGAAACAATGTTTCAGACAATATGTAAAAATAAAAATGGAATAAAGAATAAGCAATTCAACAACTAACAAAAATAAAAAATTTTTCTTCTTCAATAGTTTTCGACAACGACATGTCGATTTACCCTTTCTCACGTTTGCTCTCGCTTTCTCTACTTCTTCGTTTCGTCTTCTTCAACTGACGTTCTAAAGATACTGTTTGATTGGTATCTCTTTCTTCTTCTTCCTCATCTTCAGCTTCTTTTTCTTTCTCTTTTCATAACATTCCTCGCATTCCTTTTTCTCCCCGTTTTGTTGTTCTCTGCACGTGACATTTTCTTCCAATCGCATTCTCTGTATAAATTTGAAAACTTTTCCGTTTTGAAATAAAGTTTATTAACTGATCGAAAATGGTCGTATCTACGGTCGAAATATCTCGGTGGAACTTTACAACATGAGTTTTTGAGTTTATTTTTGTTAGTTGTTGAATTGCTTATTCTTTATTCCATTTTTATTTTTACATATATATATATATATATATATATATATATATATATATATATATATATATATATGTGTGTGTGTGTATCGAGGCAGCATTTTAAAACTAAAAAAACCTGCTACTAACAAGATTAATTTTAACACTAGTACTAATATACTTAAATGCTTATAATACCTAATAAACATAGTTAAATTTTCCCGCCATAATTAATTATAAATCTCACTCCAGGTCTTTACCTGTTTGTCATTATTCCACTGACGATGGACCCAGACGGGTCAGAAAGTACTCTGGACCAACATGTACACTATGGCAGTTTCATCAGCCAATTTCCTTCCGAGATTAAGATTTTAATCCGGAAAATTGAAGGGATCAACACTAAAATAACCAGAAAAAAATTGTCGGTTATTTTTAATAATATATATATATATATATATATATATATATATATATATATATATATATATATATATATATATATATATATATACATATATATATATATATATATATATATATATATAGTGTGTAGATTTCAATTTTGTGTTGAGAATCAGAATAACAGAGCTCAATGTAATTTAAACAGAGCAAAACAGAATTATAAAAAAGAAAAAACTATACACACATTAAGGTTGTATACATTATAACTTATTTCGACCCCTTAATTAGGTCTCCTCAGATGTATAAACAACCACGTCAAAAAAACAAATAATGAGAGAAATTGATCATCGTCTTAAAAGGATAAATTCACTTTTTTGATTGGTCGATGTAAAAAAGGAGGTAAATGGTAAAATAATCGAGGAGGGTGACAGAATTAAAAGATTAATTTGACTATTTTTTTTACATATGCAGAAATATAAATATATATATAAGAGAATTCGTTTTTACTATTTAAATAAATAAATTATCTCATTTAAAATTTCGAATGTGAGCTTTATGGGTAAAAATATATGATGAAAGATTCGAGCGTTCACGATTAAAAACTACGTTTAATTATTTACGATTAAAATTAAAAGACGAAAATGTGGGACGAAGATTTCGGTTTAGATTAGAACATATTAAAAACTTAATTGGTATAACGTCAAGATTCGAGATGATTTACACTACGGAATTAAATATATATATATATATATATATATATATATATATAGTGTGTCAGATTGTATATAAAAAGAAATCAAATAAAGTGCTCGATCATATAAGAGAGCTAACATAATTTATTTAGATACTGTATATTACATATTTCAGCAATGTACCGCGGTTTCATCCAAAAGGGCAGATTTAGAAATCTTTAGTAAAAAATCCGGTGTGGAATAGTAATTAACTATTAGTTAATCACTATCCCACACCGGATTTTTTCGGGGACCCCCTCAAAGATACACCGTTTTCTGTCATTGTTGACGCCATTCCCTATCAGGCCGTGACTACAATCGTTTCAGCTTGCCGATGATTCCACTAGGCACAGAGATTTACTAAAGATGTCTAAATCTGTCTTTTTGGATGAAACCGCGGTACATTACTGAAATATGTAATATACAGTATCTAAATAAATTATATATATATATATATATATATATATATATATATATATATATATATATATAAATTAAACAAGTCCAAATCTCTATATTTAAAAAGTTAGGTATGTGTATTTATTTATATAGACTACTTTGTACATTTGTGTATATTTGTTTCTATCTCTGTCTATCTCTATATCTATCTATCTATCTATCTCCCTCTTTCTCTCTCTCTATATATATACACACACACACATATATATATATATATATATATATATATATATATATATATATATATATATATATATATATATATATACATACATATATATACATATATATATAAATAAATATTAATTATTTATTACGTACAGACATGCATCAGTTCAAATGTTAAAAGGCTCCATCCAAAAGCAGAATTCAGAACTGGGTGGACCAGTTTGAGAAGTATGGGACCGTGGAGAACCTCAACGCTGCCAGTGAGAACCGTCCAAGCCACTTGGGACGTTTCAAGAAGCGGACAGCTGAGCTGGTCGAAAGTGTGAGAGAGTCTCTCCAGGAGAGTCCGAAACGCTCTGTGCGTAAGCGAAGTCAGTCCCTCGGTATCTCCCGCGAGACTTGCAGGAGAGTGCTGGTGAACGATATCAGGGCTTACCCATACAGAATACAGACGCTGCAGACCCTTACAGCCCCAGACAAGAAGCAGAGGAGCGCTATGACAGTCAAGATGCTCGATAAGATCGAGGAGACACCAGGGTTCCTTAACCTCTTTTGGACCTCAGATGAAGTCCACTTCCATCTTGACGGAAAGGCGAACTTCAAGACAACTGTCTTCTGGGGGTCCTTCAGACCCAATAAAGTAGCCACCAAGCTCCTGCACTCTCCTAAGTGCACGGTGTGGGCTGCAATCTCTGTCAGAGGCATCATTGGACCAATCTTCATTGAAGAATCTGGCGCAGCAGTGACAGTCACCAAGGAGCGGTATGTGGAGGTCCTCAAAACCTTCAAGAGTGAGCTGCAGACCCTCTACCCGTCGCTCATGAGCAAGTTCTGGTTTCAGCAAGACGGAGCAAGTTCTCACACCTCAAACCTGTCCCGAGATTGGCTGAAAGAGAACTTCGGAGGCCGAGTGATCAGTCTCAAGACTAATTTTGAGTGGCCACCCGATAGCCCGGACCTAAGCCCCCCAGATTTTTTCCTTTGGGGCTATCTTAAGGACAGAGTGTACGCAGGGAAACCCAGAACCATCACGGAACTCAAAGAAGCCATCAGGGATGAGATGAGAGCCATTCCTAATTCAGTCTGTAAGAACGTCATGGACAACTTTGTTCTACGCCTCAAGAAATGCACGGAGCTAAATGGAGGCCATCTAGAACACATGCTGTAGAACGGAGAAAAAAAGGCCAAAGACCCTAGTGTTTTGATGTGATGTTTGGAATATAATAAACTAGTTATGACCAAAAATTCATTTCATTCGGACGAAACTCTTAGAAACGAGGCTTAATTAGAGTTGGGGCCCGTTTTTTGGGGGTCACCGTGTATTAAAAGTGTCCTTCCCAAATTTGTGACTAAATAGAAATTATAAACATACCAATTATTTTAATTTCTTGCATCCAATATTATAACTGTTAGTATTTCGCTATATAAATCCTATTTATTAATTCGTTAAATATTTGTACTTTAATTCAACTCCTATTAAGTAACTTACTAATACAGTTATTAATGTAATTAATTAATTATGAAATCGAATTAATTTACAATAAATTGTTTAAAATTTAGCTACCTGAATAATAGAGTGTATTTCACTTACACTGTTGTCTTGTTAAACTAATGAATCTTTTAGTATTTGCGCATTTCGTTTATCGCCCTTGAATGGAGTGTTTTTTTTAATTATTTGGTGTTTCCACTGTAATGGAGGCAATCGTTCGGTATTTAGTGGTGTATCTGATTTTAAAACTTGTAACTTTGTATAATACGCTTGTATTGAACCTCACACTTTTTACAATGCTTTACACATTATTATTTTCGTATTGGAATGCGAGTTGCTGGATTTTTTCTCTCGGTATTCGAATTTTTATGGCTAACGTTCATTTGCTTTTTTTCTGATTTTTCTTATGGATTTCCTTCAGGTTTATTGTTTTTTTCCGCCGTTCTGAAGAAAGGGGAAGTTGGATATTGCAAACTGGATTACCTGTGGTTAACCCCGACTCTTCCAGAAAAATGTGTAAAAGTTATTTGGTGCTTCTGTAATAAAAAGCCGAAAAAAAGTTTTTTTGTCTTTTAGTGTAGGAGAGGTAAATAAGGGGCAGATAACTCTTCACCTCAGCTCTAGCTTTCAAACAATATTTTTCCATAAAATACATTTTTGTTCTATTAATCTACATTAAAGCAATTTAATTAATAATAAATGCACAACAAATTAGACAACAATTGAAAATTTAAGGATGTATTAAAATGTATTATGTCTGAAATAGAGTTGAAATTTTTTAAAAATACGTGAATGGAACAGTTAAATAAAACGAAATACGGGAATATATGCACCATTTCCAAAATGGATAAAATTTAAAATTTATTAAAAAATAAGTAATTCGACAACAATGGAAAATGTAATGTTTTATTAAAATGTATTATTTATGGAAGAACAGTAAAATTTAACAAAAAATATATGAAAGGAAAGTTAAATAAAACAAAATTCGATAATATATGCGAGTGTTCTATACTAGTCTGTGTGCTTTTAAAAAATCTATTTGTTTTGCACTGTCTGAGGTAAAATAAAGAATATCTTCGAACATGAAAGAGTTAAGATCCATTTTCCTAATTTCAGAAAAAATCGTGTTTAAAAAGCGTGGTAAGAGTTACCTGCCCTTATTTACCTCTTCTACACTAAAAGACAAAAAACCCTTTTTTTTCGGCTTTTTTATTACAGAAGCACCAGTTATTTTATTACGTAAATGTCATCAACTAATAGAATGATATAACCCTGACTTTGTGTGAAAGTACGGAGTCCTGTTGGAAGACGTAGCGGCGTCCAGAAGCAGTCTCGTATATCCAGGGCTTAACCACGCTCCTCAGGTATTTCGTTTACTGATTGTGTTGCGACCTCCCGTACAATTCAAAAATCAACTTTTCTTTGTTTTCCCCATAGAATGGTATTGTCTTGGCCTTCGGGGCTTGATTTACGCCGGTCTATGGGTCTGTCCTGTGCAGTTCTAGGAGGTCCACCCTCCCAGGCTTCGCCTACCCTCTTTGGGGAGGAGTAAGTTTATTGCTTACTGCCTGAGAAACCCATACCGGGAAATGCCGACGAGGCTGTTCAGGCAATTTTTAAACCCCACTTTACCGACCCGACCTCGGGTCACATCTTACTTGTGGGAGTAAGATAAAAACTGGTCTTAGAGGAGTAAATCAATACAATATGAACTCAGTGACTTTCAAGATGGCGCCTCCTTCACAAACAGATTATGAAATTTAAAAAAAAATTCCCTTTTTGCAAAGAAATATGAAAGATTGATTAATTAACCAAACTAAGCCTGGACGTGCTGGACATTTCGTTAAGATAACAATTCTAATATTCAAAATCCATTAATTGCTGTGATAAATTAATCTAAGTAATATCAAATGATTAGGAAATCGATATTTTAATCACTTTTTCTTACTGATCAGATAACAGAAATTGTTTTCCCACAAGTCTTTCACGACGATTGGCCGATTTGTAAGTAAATCCGGGGATCAAGTGCTTATCACGGGGGAGGGATATCGGATCGATCAGACCTGATTAAGTAATCATTTATTGATTGATTCGATCAGAAAAAATTACATTGAAGGACACAGAAAGAAAACAATTAAATCATACACTAAACCAATCGCATTCAAAATCTGATACTTCTTCAGATACGAAATACTAGAAGATCCCCACGGCGTTGCTCGGGATTTAGCCCAATATCACCATTTTCATTCTTCGTTTTAATTTCCATAAATTTAAATTTTTAAGCAAAAACTTGTCTCAGAATATTTGAGATGAGGATTGATAATAAAATTTGAAGCCGTGAAATATCATTTATTCTAAGTGACAGTCCTCTGGAGGTTGAAGGTTCAATCCTCACTACTGACGTTCTGAAAAAAAGTAATTTTTTTTTTCTAATTCTATGTGTCTAACTCTAGACGGAATCTTCATGGACAGAGTTTCTTTCCATTAACAACCAATCTGCGGAACACATTACAACTGGACTGCTTCCCTGCAGACTACAACATGGCCGTCTTCATATACAATGTCAACAAATACTTAGCCATAACCCGTTACCAACGTTATCCAATTTTATTTGTTTCGTTAATCGTTTTTAATCCTCTCAGAATATTCGTAATCATAAAACCGACAATCGATCCATCTGATTAATCCGTATCCTCGAGTGGCATTTAGTCTTTATATGTGGTTAGCATTTGTAAACAAAAACAAGGAAAATAATAACTTTTAAAAAGTACTTATCACTTCTAAGCAGTCATAACGGACGCAACGAGAACAATCTACCCCCGTGGATTTAAATAACGGGTTCGTTTCGAAACTCCGTATAGATTCACGAGTTCAACATAAAGAGTCCCAAGTTCGAAAAGAAGGTCAAGAGATTACATCGGCTGAAACGTTGTAAGAATAACAAGTATTTGGTGTTTATAAATTCTGGCGAAAGCAATATTATTGTAACAAATATCTAAAATTAATACCACCATTGGATTATTCGTACACTTATACTCGAGAAAAAATCGTGGGATCTTTGTGTAGGGCTCTGCTTTCAATTATATCCTCGACTAAAGATTAATAATTATATATATATATATATATATATATATATATATATATATATATAAATATATATAGTCTCGGAAGTTCTTTTAACCTTCAAAACTTGGAAAAAAAAAAAAAAAAAAAAAATTTTGTTGAAAGATTTTAGTCTAGTAAGTCAATCAATCTACTGCAATCACTATTTTAGTTTACTTCCAAGAATATACTCTAATATAAATATATTTTTATATATGTTTTTATATATATATATATATATATATATATATATATATATATATATATATATATATATATATATATATTGGTACAGAAATATAAATAAATTCCTTTGGGATTGATTTAAACTCCTTTAATCCAGGATTTAAACACGAATTTAATTAATGTTGTTCCTTTTAACCTCTTTAATCCTTAAACCAATTTTCTCTTCCTAATTCTTTTAGAAGACACATCATTAAACCCCAAAACAGTAACGGCCAAATATACGATATTCATAATATTGGCTCACGGGAATTATATAAAAATATTTTTAAATTTATTTTTTTCTTATATCTCTTTAAATCTCTTCCGGTTTAAATCTCAACTGTTACTTTTCACCCTCCCCCTTTTTTTCAAACCTTATTAAACCTTCCTTACACTAAATTTAAACAAACATACATAACACTCTAAGCAAATAACGCGTCGAAACGAGAGTGACACGTGACTCCACATTTCCGAAACAGATGACAACAGAAGCTGAAGAGAACCGGATGGCTAAGTCCTTCTGTGCTTGAAACCGACGGTACGAATGTTGTATTCATTTTTCTGTACCAAAATAAATACATAGTATGCTCTTAATTTTTAAATTTAATTCTCAAGCACTCTGCTGGGATTTTTCCTGCTATATTACAAAGAAGTTATATATATATATATATATATATATATATATATATATATAAAATATTAATACCTACAGACGCTGGCGTTTCAAGCTTAGTGCAGGAAAGTAACAATTTCAGACGGTCAGGAGGCGCGAACCCGATTCACGAATTCAGCCTAGAATTTGCAAGCAGTCGCCATATCTACTTGGCCAACGGAAACTGTCACGTAATTAAGGGAAATTAAGATCTATATGTACGTAGAAGTGGGCACAGATAGAAGACTAGTCGAGAGTGTTCGACGAACGTATTCGGAACTTTGCATTAGAGCTTTTTGACAGTCTATTTTTAACATTCCCGAGAGTGCTCAACTTTAATTTCTTAAAGGGGCTTATTATAATATATATATATATATATATATATATATATATATATATATATATATATATATATATATATATATATATATATATATATATATTCATAAATATTTGTATTTATCTACATACGTATACGTTTCATCCTTTCGGGAATCGTCCGTGTAGAGATGAATCATTCATACCCGTCGCCGGACTCGAGTTATGTTTCAACCTCAAATTCCAACGTCTTAGTCCATAAGGTCGCTATGAACAACCCAGTAAATCATCCTACGCCCAAACCATCTCGCCTACTGATTATTTGAGAATTATTGAATTCTGTGTGATTTAGAACAATCGGCCATGTTCTTCCTCTTCAAAATAAGTACAACTGATCACAAGTCGAAAATTCAACCACATTGTCTCCAAACCACAGCTTAATAGACATTAAACTTGATTTGGTCAAAACATAAGAACGCGCGTGACAAATTGCCATTATCTGTGGTTACTTTTCATAGATGTTTTTTTTTTTTCAAGCAAAAGATTAAACCAGGCGACGTCAAATATGCTGTTTGGGAATAATTCGCTTGAAGTAATAATGCAAAGGTTCCCTCCCTTGGTTGAATCTTCTGAGAGACAATTGAGTAGTACTGGAAAATGCAGTATTTACACTTCTCATGTACGCAGCCGATCAGTTGAGCGCATGGATATAGATGTTGGGCTAACCCCGTCAATATTTTACACCCAACAAGTATAGACACTCCGCTCAGTTTGACTCTGCGTGATCTACCATCATTATGTTTGGCTCAATAGAACAAAGGTACCATTTTACGTCCGTCGAACAGTAGGTTAAAAGAGGTCGTGATTAAAAAAAAATATTTTCATTTACTCGATGGTAATTAGAAGTACAAAAATCAGCTGTTATTTGCTCGATGGATCAAACCTCGGATTAACTTCAAAATATCAGAGACTCAATCCGTCGTTCAATATTTATACAGGTTCAAAATGACCTTGGAGAAATATTTAGACTGTATATAGATATAAATATATTTAATTAATTTACTTTGCTTGTTACATTTTGCCAATAAATTTGATTTGATTTGACTTATGTCCAAATTATTTCTTATTCAATGGTAATTAGGCGTACAAAAAATCAGCTGTTCATTGCTCGATGGATCAAGCCTCGGATTGACTCAAAATATTATAGACTCAATCTGGTCTAGTATAACGTCGTTCAATGTTTATACAAGTTCAAAATGACCTCGGAGAAACATTCAGACTGTATATAAATATCAATATAGTTCATCCATTTACCTTGCTTGTAATATTTTGCTTATTTCTGCCAATAAATTTGATTTAATTTGACTGGTTTCGTCTTCTTATGCCCAATTAATTTCTTACTCAATGATAATTCGGCGTGAAAAAAATCAGCAGTTCATTGCTCGATGGTTCAAATCTTGGATTGACTCAAACTATCGGAGACTCAATCCATTCTAGCACAACGCCGTTCACTATTTTACACTGAATGGGTCTACTTCCTCCTCGCAACTTGACTCTTCCAAGTAAATCAAAAATGACGTAGGTCGTAATGCCTTGGGCAATGTCAAACTAGATCAATAAAGAAGGACATTTAAAGCAGACGCAATATGATTAATCTATCGATCTTTGAATGGGGATTTAATATTAAAGATTGGGTATTTCATTCCGCTTCAAAGGAGAGCATTTCTTTGGCGCATGTGAACGCCAACGATGCGTTTATTCCAGAAAAGGAGAGATTAAAAATTGGCGACGCTTCCGTATCCAAAGTTTTAATGGAAATAAGGGAACTAATCCGCCAAATGCATTGACTTAAGTTTATAACTCTCTCCAAGGTTAACTCCCTTGATTTCAGACGTAAAGTTGTATGTGTGGGCGCGCACCCCCGTACATCTCTCGACGATTCGTGAGATTCATATGGTATTCCACTTTCCGGTTCTACTACGCAGCAAATAACGCCTGCTATCATATACGGAGGTCCAGAGATGATTAAAAAAAAAACTTTCTCTATAATTTCACAAATAATACATCGAGTTTATTACTTTTATTTCGTAATAAAAAAATAATTAACAGAATACCGGATATATTTTTTGAATAATTTATCTGTTTTTTTTTTTAATTTTATTGTTCTGTTTCCTCAAATTGTTTTTACTTTAAAATTCTTGATACAGACATAATATTGTTTTTTTTTTTAATGTTTTCACAAATTGGTTTTCTTTTTCGTTTTAAATTTTAAAGTTTATTTTAAGTTTTAAACCTCATGAAATTTCGGCCTTAATAAACAGAAGTATTGTATTACGTTTTCATAAAACATAAACAAGAAGCAATATTATGTCTGTATAAGAAATTTTAAACCGAACTCCGAATCGTACTCAAAGCCCGACCGAAAAAAAACATTTTGTGCTCGGATATATATACAAATCACTATCATTTTGAGTAGTCCATATAGCCAGCTTACTTTCAAATTATGGGCTGTTTTATGATTGGACATAAAAACTAATTGACATTAATTCTGTAGGATTTAATGTGGTATAATTGTTAAACGTTGATCTAAGAGCAAAACAAACGGCATATTTGACATCAGCACCTTCGATATGATGTCATTATCGATGTCTGAATTTATTGAACCTTTTTAAAACGCATTATTCAAAAATAAAAGTACATAAAAATAACACTAGAGACAAATGTTCCGACATTTTTAGCCTTTCTTACTTCAACCGACCGAACAACATACTGCTAAACCTTTTCACTACCAGTAAGAAAAATAAATTATTAAGTAATCAACGTACGTATTTGACATCGATTTTTTTAGATTAGAATGGGACTTATTTATGTTCATTGATTTTAGACAATCGAACTATTTTAGATCAGCGCCAAACTTGTATTCCTACGCAGAAATCACTAAGAACAATTTAAGTAGGTTATAAGGACAAAATATGTTCGTTTGATCGGTTTCCGTGTGGATAAGACGTTTGTCTTCAGTTTTGATATTTGATGTCGTCTTTGAAGATAGAATCTAACAGTAGACATTTTTTCTTGCCATAGTTCCAGTTATTTCCTTATCGATATCGATTATTATCATAATTGTAAATAATGCATTTATTGTTTTTTTTTTAATTATCTTCTTGCTATTGAAAATAAAAACAGCTTCTTTTTTTTATTTAAACGGACGCGCAGAAGAGAAAGGTTTCAGAAACCCGGCGTTGGCGTTTACTTCGGCTAGTAAACCGGAAGTCACCTGACTCATCGCGTCACACTCTCTTCCCTCAAATTATGCGAGTAGTATTTTTTTGTGTTGATTTATACATAAATAACACTAAACAATCAAAAATTTTGAAAATTTTGCAAAATTCAGAAGGTGCAGGCCAAAAATAGCTGTTAGGGCTCCACGGGACTCAAAATCCATCATTTTTCGGTGAAAAAAGTGGTTTCATGCGACATTGCAGGTCGTAAAACATCCTCAAAAGCTATGAATGGATATAGATGGTTAAATCTGATATAGGACTTTAATTTAGGACCATTTTCAGGCTGTGAAAGGGTTTTCATGAATGTAAAATAGCCAAAAACTAGTGGCCTGCACCTTCTGAATTTTGCAAAATTTTCAAAATGTTTGATTGTTTAGTGTTATTTATGTATAAATGAACACAAAAAAAATACTACTCGCATGAATCTGAAATTTTCACCCATTACGTCCCACCCCTAATTTTCACCCATTACGTCCCACCCCTACTAGTATAAACATAAAGGCAAAGTCCAAGAAGCTATGCGCCATCTACGTTCTATCTGAAATTGCGTCAGAGACCACACGAAAGCATAACAATATCTCGTTCTTAATCCAAACTTATAATCACGTTACATTTTACCTACGAACCAAATATCGTGTGTTCATGTCTTGACTGTTAGCCAAACAAGTTTCGCCTACTTTCCGAATAGTTCCGATAAGTATATGGATTAACTTTGTACACGCTTCGCATACACCGCAGCTAAAATGAGACACAACAAGGCAGACAAATCCCAAACTTTCTGTCACCGATAATCCATGCGTGTCACATTTGAACGATCCAAAATCCCCCGAAACTGCGAGCACGATTTTATTTTGGGCTAAAGATAAAATGCATCCTCGTTCTTTATCTGCTGGCGCTTCTGTAGTCATTGTTGCCGAAATGAGGGAAAGCTTTTAATTCTCGAAGATTTTTTTATTTTTTATTTATTTCAGAATTTGTTTTTGATGCTCGCGTGTCTTTTTATCACGCTAACATCAAAATGGCCACCAACGGTATGGCCGACTTCGGTAAATCTCATGCGGTAAAAAAAGGATACAAAAAGAAAACTTTTTCATCTTACCACTAACCCTAAGTTCAAGTGGTAAGCCCCCCCCCACAAACAAAAATTATTTTAAACTACTACCCAATTGCATAAGTTTAGCGAAATTAACCAAAGTGGAGAGCCATTTTAATTTTAATGTGACGAGAAGCCACACGAAAATCAAAAACATATTCTGAAATTTAAAAAAAAAATACAAACAGCTTCTACTCATAAAAAGTATGCGGGTCGGTAGAGAATTTGATTCTATTTCGTTTGCTATAAATTATTTGTCGTTTTATTTATGATTTCTTTGAACTATTCTGCGATTTCAAAGTACGGGGCTTTTGTCTAAAAAATTATCCGACCTTAGGCCGAAAGAATATTTCACATACGTGACGGGGTTGTGACTATAATTCCCTTCAAAGTAAGCCCCTTGTGCTTGCACACATTTAGCCCACCGATCCATCCACTGCCGGAAACACATCTGGGAGTCTTCATTTTGAGATGGTTCTATCTCTACCGTCGCATTAAGGTCAGCAGGTGTTTGAAGAAGATGCGATGTGTAACACAAATTAAGGAGTCGTTCAACCGATTCAAAAATGGCCGCATATCAGCGGAGAGTGACCAGCGTTCTGGCAAGCCCTAAACTGCTCGGAGTGCAGTTGTTGTTGAGAGGGTGCGAAAAAAGAGATAATGCGGAACGCGACGGCGGAGATGAACACTATTTTAAAATAAGACTTCCAGGGGTGTTTCCGGCAGTGGATGGATCGGTGGGCTTAGTGCGTGTAAGTACAAGGGGCCTATTTTGAAGGGGATTAGGGTCCCAACCCCGTCACATATTTGAAATATGTTTCTCGCCTAAAGTCGGATACTTTTATACACAGGCCTCGTATATTATACATACTTAATTACAACGTTTTCTTTAATAATTGCTACGGAATAAATATTTATGTCAAAAGCCAAAATTACAGCCAAAATTACAGCCAAAAATAATAAAAAATGCCAAATTTGGCGTTTAAAAAGCCAAACTGGATACCTTGAATCTTTCGGATGGGGCATTCTTCGTCTTTAAACACGAAAGAGTTCCGAAGTTCTCACTTCGGACAGAAAATTGCGTACAGTGCGTGGTCATAAAGAGTATCCAGCTAAGATGTTACAAGAAAACATCGAGTTGAGTCCCTAATTATTTCCTTGTCCCTCCAAGAAAGAATTGATAAGATGTCGGTTTTAATGTGGTGAAAATCCAGCTCTCTTAAACGTCCACTCTGCATTTGAACAAACATTTAAAATGTCTTAGTCTAGAAAGATTTCTCATTCACTGATCGAAAATCAAAAAGATAAAGTGTAGTACTAGAACAGATACTACTTTTTGTTCTCTAGCCAAAATGAACAAGAAAGCCACCACGAGAGACAAGTTTGACAAAAGATCACTTTTTAATGTTGGGAAAATCTAGCATCACCCAAAATAGAGCATTCTGAATGGGGAAAATTAAATGTTGAAAAAAAATTGTTGAAAATAATAATTGTTGAAAATAATAATTGTTGAAAATCAACTGTTGAAAATTAATTGTTGAAAATGAATTGTTGAAAAAAATTGTTGAAAAAAAATGTTCAAAATTAATTGTTGAAAATTAATCCTTATGATAATAATTAAGTAATAATTAAAAATTGTTGAAAATTAATTGTTGAAAATAATAATTGTTGAAAATAATAATTGTTGTAAATAATAATTGTTGAAAATAATAATTGTTGAAAATTAATTGTTGAAAAACATTGTTGAAAAGAATAAATCTTTATGATAATAATTAAAATTTGTTGAAAATTAATTGTTCAAAATTAATTGTTGAAAAACATTGTTGAAAAGAATTGTTGAAAAAAATTGTTGAAAAAAATTGTTGAAAATAATAATTGTTGAAAATAATAATTGTTTAAAATAATAATTGTTGAACATTAATTGTTAAAAAAATTATTGAAAATTAATTGTTGAAAATTAATCTTTATAATAATAATTAAATAATAATTTAAAAATTGTTGGAAATCAATTGTTGAAAATTAATTGTTGAAAATTAATTGTTGAAAATAATAATTGTTGAAAATAATAATTGTTGAAAATAATAATTGGTTAAAATAGTAATTGTTGAAAATAATAATTGTTAAAAAAATTGTTTAAAAAATTGTTTAGAAAAATGTTTAAATAAGTTGAAATACGTTATTTCTCTTGGTCAGCTTGTAGTAAAACGGATGTTACGTAATTTAATGCTGAAACTCTAAGGGAGATAACTCGATGGTTTTTAACACATCCTGACAAAACTAAAGGAGGTAAGTGGATTTTTTTCAACAATATTAAAAATATTTTGCTAATTTATTGTATTTATTTAGAATATTAACTTAAATGTGAAGTTAAAAAAAAACAATATCAAAAAGAAAAATGGTCATTTTACTATACTGGTTGACTTTGCTTGTATTTACTTGTACAGAAACAAATATATTTCTGATCTGACATGTTAGTCATTGTATAATATAACACGCGCACTTAAGCACAAAATCCAGGCTTTAATAATGAAGGCTATCAAGTAATTTTCTTGCCTTTAGAAGCCAACAAACAACAGTTCGTTCTTTTATGTGGAAGTCTAAACGTCCTGTATGTTTTATTGATGACGACTAAACAAGGAATATAATTAGAGGCAGATGCACTAACATTTTCTTTGACAGCCAGTCATGATTGATTACCTCCCTTTCATTCATTTCATTAGTCTGCTTCAGTGAGGTTTCTGTTTTCCACGGTATTGGGTTATTTGGTGTATTATTTAACTGGCTGGTTGATTGGTTGGAGGTTGATTCGTTCACTGGTTGGTGTGTGGATGGTTATCTAGCAAGATTAGATGTTGGGTGTGTGAAAACAAGATGTAAGTTTTTTTTTAAATCAACATGAGATTAGTTAAGCAAGAAAAATGTAATTTTCCATTAGAGGTCAAGTTAGAGTTAGGATATGGCGTCACGGACACGTTTCTGGAAATAAGACCTAGTGAATAGTTAAACACAGAAATACATGTTACTACATCACAACTACGACCACTTTTAGAGGTATATGTCACTATCCAAAGAACCAACTACTTATTAGTCAGTAAGACGAACATCTGTTTCTGTCGACAAAAATATATAACAATCGCTGACCCCCAAAATGCATGCATCGTTATTTCTTCTTCAACTTCTTATTTTGGCCGTGTCGATTTTAGTATTGGCGATCGCCTTGCACGAAGCATTAGTTTCCAAATTGGATTCATTATAAAAACAACAAACACAAGTTTAGACAAAGTATAGAAAGACTTGTAGAACACGGGTGTGCGTGTGTGTGTGGTTGGGGCCACGTCGTTAGAGTGACTATTTCTGTCCTAAATCTTTATCTCGCTTTCTCTCTCTCTTTCTCTCTCTTTCTCTTTCTTTTTCTCTCTCTCTCTCTCTCTCTCTCTCTCTCTCTCTCTCAAGACCAATATATCAGCTAAGACTCACTCTCAGGTATCTCATCTATCTGCCCGTCGTCATCATTCGTAGTCGTCAACTCGACAATCTTCTTGAACAGCCAATTTTCCACAAATGTATCTACTTTCTACCGGAAATCCTTAATGCCCGTTTTTATCTCAGTTCCTCTCACCTGACTACTGGAAATAGCCGCGTCCTCTTGTTCTACAGCTCTGACTAGAAACTTGATATATCCGCTCCTCCTCAGCCCACTTTCTTCAGCCATCAAGAAAATAAACGACTAACCGTCATAGCGTCACTGGTCTGTGTAGCGCAATTAAATAGCCGGTCTTTTATCTTGTCATTCACTTTCCCAGATAATTTTTTCCGTGGTCTCTGTCGTAGGGGTGGGGCAGCTAATAGTATCTTAAAAGAAAACTACGGACAACCGTGGGGATCGAAGAAACTTCCCCTGCTTGATCACAGTTAGTTTGAGAGTTGGCTGACTGACTGTACATATCTTATATTCCGGAAACACATAAGTCAGCAATTTAGATTCAACTAATGTTTTATCCGAGTGTTTCTTTAATAATCAATCTAATAAACCGGTGTATAGTTTTCATTCGTTCCCTATCAATTTTTAGCCCGTACACACACACACACATATATATATATATATATACATATATATATATATATATATATATATATATATATAATTTATTTAAATACTGTATATTACATATTTCAGCAATGTACCGCGGTTTCATCCAAAAGGGTAGATTTAGACATCTTTAGACATCTGCCCTTTTGAATGAAACCGCGGTACATTGCTGAAATATGTAATATACATTATTTGAATAAATTATATTAGCTCTCTGATATGATCGAGCACTTTATTTGATTTCTTCTCATGTACAACCTGACACACACACACTATATATATATATATATATATATATATATATATATATATATATATATATATATATATATATATATATAATGTCTACAGGGGAGGACTTGAATGTCTATTAGACACCACCCTCGGGTGTGTTCGGTCTCTCTGTATAGGGGTTTGTTAGAGACTCTGACATGTGGATACTTTTTATTTGAAGTAATACCTGTTAAAATATTTTTTTTAAATGGTGTGCTGTCTCCTCAAGCCATCCAGCACGTCTCCCGAATTGCGGACGGGGCACCCCCTTTATTAATAGAGGGCAGCTTCGAATAATGAATTAGAAGCTGTTAACAATGAGAAAATAAATAATAAAATATATGAATACTGGCAGGCCGACACCCAGGATAAAAAGGCCCCATAAACCCGTTCATACACAAGGCGGGAAGATGTAAGCAATGGTGTAAACCTTCCTGCCTTTGGAAATGGTGCTCCAGCCAATACAGAGGCCTACCAAGGTCAGCCATCAGGCCTGGAAACAAAAGGTCCTGTTGCACAACAGAAGGTGCTATTGTTTTGCTACCACTACTCAAAGTTTGATAAGTGGAGCAAAACATCCAATGAAATCCTGTCCAAGAATCTACCCTCCCCGAAGAATATATATATATATATATATATATATATATATATATATATATATATATATATGAAGAATAAAAATGCTTCTTTATAATAATAATAATAATGATAATAATAATAATAATCTGAGGAGACTTGTTGTCACTCAGACTCCAGGGAATACCACAGGTTGTTGGCAGTGGGCGATCACTGACGATGACCAGTGTGATAACTCCTAGTGAGTAAATAATAATAATAATAATAATAATAATAATAATAATAATAATAATAATAATAATAATAATAATAATAATAATAATAAAGTACATCGCAGAATACAGTAATACTGATCATTGTAGCAAAACGCACGGTCACAAAGAGATGTAGTGAAACCGTAAACAAAAAGACAAGAAAAGAAAATGGGAAGAGAAAGAGCTACATGCACGATTCAATAGAATGACATCAGAAGAGACCCACGAACAGACCTGGACATGTCTAAGAAAAGGACACTTGAATAGCGAAACGGAATAACTACTGACAGCTGCACATAACAATGCGATAAGAACTAGCTAGATTAAAGCTAACATAGATCAAACCAAGGAAAATAGTAAATGTAGACTCTATTAACAAAGAGACGAAACGGTAAATCATTTTTGCATATATATATATATATACATCTGTTTTCAAATATGTTACACACATTGTATTTATTGAAACAGAGTTTATATCGGCCATTTTTAAAAACTTATAGAAAGTAGGATATGTTATTACCGCGCGATGTGTGAAATAAATGAAAGAGAAGGGGAAATTTTAATAAATGCTACCTAAAGCTAATATAAATGGTCATTATAGTTATACATCTTCTATTCGAAAGATAAACACTTTTCAATCCCATTCTTAAAGGAATGCGGCACGCGCACATTAAAGATTAATTATATAATATTTGTATCATCATTTTATGGTTTCAACGGAATAAGTGCACCGCACGCACGGCGAGATGATCAATAAAAGTTCTGAAGAGGATTTTCCCAGAGCAATTGATCTCGCAAACGCGTCCTCTTGATCTGTCCACGTATTATTATTTTCTCCATAGCTACCTGATAGCTGGTTTCTACAAATACGGCCCAACAATGTACGCTACACAAGGGGTATTTTTACCCCGCCTAATAAACCGGTATTGTCCGGACCTTTGGGTCTGGATTTACTCCAGTATATTGGGGTTTGTCTGGATCTGTGAAGTTCTAGGAGGTGTACCTTGCCAGGATTCGCCTCCCCTCTTTGGGGAGGAGTAAGTTTATTGCTTACTGTCTGAGGCGCCCTACCGGGAATGCCGACGGGGCTGCCCAGGCAATTTTTAAATGGCCAGAATGCTCACCTCGAGCGCTGGCTTATCTAATCCCACTTTCCCGACCTTGTGTCACATCTTGCCTTGTGGGAGGTAGATAAATAGGACAAATTACAGGCCTTTTGGCTAAGATCAAAGTGTAGTATCTGTTCCGATGGATACTGCACCCCATAGACTGGTATTGTCTTGGCCTTCGGGGCTTGATTTACGCCGGTCTATGGGTCTGTCCTGTGCAGTTCTAGGAGGTCCACCCTCCCAGGCTTCGCCTCCCCTCTTTGGGGAGGAGTAAGTTTATTGCTTACTGCCTGAGGCGCCTCTATTGGGGAATGCCGACGGGGCTGCCCAGGCAATTTTTAAACCCCACTTTCCCGACCCGACCTTGAGTCACATCTTACTTGTGGGAGTAAGATAAAAACTGGCCTTGTGCCTAACTCCTGGAGAGGAGTAAATCAATACACAAATTACAGAAAAACTGTTTCGAAATCTGTTACTAAAACACTTTGTATAATACATTACTATTCGTTCTATGGTGTAAGTAATTGTTAATATAGTATAAGGGAAAATGCAATTATGGGATTATGGGACTTGATACTTGCTATATTTACGCACACAATTAGAAAGGACTTCATATGTATTGTTTAATAGGTTTCCAGTATGTTAAATTATGGATAATGATTTCTTGAAGTATAATCAACGAAATCTACGTAAAAGCCTATAAGCACTATCTTTTTTAACTATAAGCCATCTAATGTCAATCAAGACAATAGCGTAAAATTAGAAAGATCTAGATTATTGAATTATACTGATGTTGAGAGACTCTTGGCTTAATAAAACCTGGCGTGGCTCTGATTATGTGGTTTTATACTAGGTAAGTTTATAACGCTGTCTCGTCGTTATTACTCTTATTATTATTGTTGGAAATATTATTATATTCCTATTGCCTTAGTTGTCTTACTCAATTATACAGTTATATATAACGTTATCCTGCATTCATGCATTTTCTAACGGGCAGGAATTTCTGTCTAAACAATTGCATCTATTGCTAACGGTATTAGTCTTATTAATTGTCTGTGCTTTATTGATTTTATCTGCATTAAATAATAGTATTCGTTATTCTAAGTTTAGTGCTGTAGAGAAAGACAGTCTGAGTGTTTTTCTGTTCAAAAGTTTACTTTATTTATGTTCTACTTTGAAGGCTTGTAATAGAGTGGTATTAAAAAAGGGTCGGAGTGCTATCAAAAATAGGCCGGAGTGCTATTACAAAGAGGCTGAAGTGCTATTAAAAATAGGCCATAGTGCTATTAAAAATAATATAGTGCAATTAAAAATCACCCTAATAATAGAGTTCTATTAAAAATAGACTGGGGTGCTATTAAAAATATGCCAGAGTGCTATTAAAAATAATATAGTGCAATTAAAAATAGGCCAAAGTGCTATTAAAAATAGGCCATAGTGCTATTAAAAATAGGCCATAGTGCTATTAAAAATAGGCCAAAGTGCTATTAAAAATAGGCCATAGTGCTATTAAAAATAATATAGTGCAATTAAAAATAGGCCAGAGTGATATTAAAAATAGGCCATAGTGCTATTAAAAATAATATAGTGCAATTAAAAATCACCCTAATAATAGAGTTCTATTAAAAATAGGCTGGAGTGCTATTAAAAATAGGCCAGAGTGCTATCAAAAATTAATAGAGTGCTATTAAAAATCAGTCTAGTAATAAGGTGCTATTGAAAAAGCAACCGCACAGAAAGATGATTCTTCCTCAAATATGCGATCGACTTTTCAAACACCTGGTATATATAGATGTGTGTGAGTAAACGTATCAGTATTATAGACGAAAGACGGTTGATAAAAAAGCATAGAATGTCCGCTTGTGCTTGCGATCCACTTACTACTTCTAACGTGTCTAACTCAATTTAATCGATTGGTAAAAGAAAGTGATTTATTTAATTGCAGAGCACCTGTTTCGGAATGAATTGGTTGTTAGAAAGAAGGAGGTAAATTGGCGACTTACCTTAATTTGATCTTCGGAACATCAAAGGAGTCGAAGCCGACCGAAACACATTGCAAATATATCCGCTTCTTTTTTACCTGAAATGAGTCAAAATGGTTAAAAATCGTTAAGATCACGTGATGACAATTATAATTAATCAGAGTACAATTAAATAAAATGCAATACTGTATTGTTGAGGTAAGTTCAGTATTATATTTTATATATAAAAGAGTCGGTTCTTTTCCCTAATTTTTTTACTTTAAACGTTTTATTAAGAATAGGTACATACTAAAACCAGTTCAGTCAATTTTGGTAAACAGTGGTTGGTAAACAGTGGTTGGTAAACAGCGGTTGGTAAACATTGGTTGGTAAACAGCGGTTGGTAAACAGTGGTTGGTAAACAGTGGTTGGTAAACAGCGGTTGGTAAACAGTGGTTGGTAAACAGGGGTTAGTAAACATCAGTTGGTAAACAGTGGTTGGTAAACAGCGGTTGGTAAACAGTGGTTGGTAAACAGGGGTTAATAAACATCAGTTGGTAAACAGTGGTTGGTAAACAGCGGTTGGTAAACAGTGGTTGGTAAACAGTGGTTTGTGATCCTAAAAGCTTTACAATCGATATGCTATTTAATCCATTCGACGGCTTTCGATTTTATTACTAACTAGTCACCCGGTGTTGCCCAGATAAGAGTATGTGATAGCATCATATGATGCATCATGGTAGGGGGAGTTTACTTTAACAGCAACCTTGCTATTCAGATATATGTTAATACTCTTAAACTAACGCTAATAAATAGATTAATTTCATTGTGTAACATGTTTGAAAATTGTCATTAGCTTCTTTAAGGGGCAGCCAGAGACGCAAAAATACTTCCATTATGTTCACATGCAAATTGTGCATGTGAATACAATTATATTGCATATACACTTCCTAGTATGTCTTCGTTTTTAGGGACAGACATGCACAGACAGAGAAGTGTTCTAAAGGTTATAAAAATCGTACATATTTCTAGACAAGGTGGTCCGATGGTAAAACACTGGACTATAGACATCAATATCGAAGGTTCGATCCTTGTTTGAGTTAGCCATGCTGATGACGGCTGTGAGCCAGAAACATTTGACCATGGATTACTTTTATGTACGTACGGCACCATTGCACGTAAAGTTGCTTTATTTAATGGTGGTAAATTTATTGGCCCGTCACGTTGCCCTATTTATTTGAAACTCTCATGGTTGGGTTCTGACGGACTTGACATTGTTAAAAGGATTTCTTCTTCTACTCAACGTTGTTTTCCGGCAACCATGTTGAGGGTAGTTTACACGACTCGAACCTTTTTCTCTTCTTTTCGTAAGGATGTTTTGCCAACCATTCAAAAGAATTCTGTAGTTTATAAATTCATGTGTCAGTGTGGAGCTGACTACGTTGGCAAGACATCCCAAAGATTAGAATTTAGAATATCCCAACACATACCACGTGATATTCGCCTACACAAGGTTTCGAGATCATCCGGGAACTTCCAGGCACAGGAATCAACCATAGGTAATCACCTCGTTAGTACAAATAGTTGTTCTGACAAGTATTCCGATGGGTGGTTTTCTGTTTTACACAGTGGCAGGTCGAACTACCACCTCAATATTATTTAGGGGTTAGTCATTAGCAACTCTCGACCTAGCCTGTGTAGACAAAAGATTTTGAAGCATCAGTTGGTAATCTTTAATGATTCAAAGCCACCATAACGTTGAGAGATTTACCCTTTTTTTCCTTCTCAATCGTTTCCTCCAACTGAATAAAGTTTTTTCCCCTCATATCTCATTCGACTTTTAGTTTTTAATTTACCATTCTGACGTTTCCTCTCAGAGGGTCAGACGATAAGGCCTTAAGGTAATTTTAACAATTTACCTTTTTTTCCACTCGTCTGTTTCATTGATTATAATAATGCTTCCTCTAAAATTGATCCTACGATTCTGTTGTACACGAAATTTACTTACATATATATATATATATATATATATATATATATATATATATATATATATATATATATATATATATATATATATATTACTATTTCATGTATCCACATAAAATTTCTTAAGGAGATATAATTTTTTTATGTATCAATTTTCAGTATTTACTTCAACAGTGTTCGATACGTTAGTAGAGCTAGGTAGTAAGCTATGAACATATATTTATGGCAATCAAGCTACACAGAGGCTCCCGCGTTTCATCCCCGGGGAGAATCTTCAGGTTTACTATATATATATATATATATATATATATATATATATATATATATATATATATATATATATATATATAAAGATAGCTGAAAGAAGACGGATAAACATGTACGAATGACAAACTTATTTCAACTTCGATTGTTCACATCAAGGTATACTCGGTAAAAAATATGTTTATTATTCTTTCCTTAAGCCAAGGCTTTTCAAAGATTAAAATCTTATCATCAGAGGAATTACATAGATAGATAAGTTGGCAGTGGAAAAGCCAAAATTCAAAATTTGAAAAAAATATTAAGTAATGGAAAGTTAGAAAGTGCGTGTAAAAAGATATGGGGTCTGTCCAGTTGGTAAATGTCCATTGATGAGGTGTCTAATGAAAGGAGATTTACAGATGGAAGAAAAGTGAAGGCAGCATAGAACAAACTTCAAGAATGAAGTAAATCCAATATAGAGATGTTTAGTTCAGTCGTAGGTGGAGCGCACTTATTTTATATATATATATATATATATATATATATGGTACGTCAATGAAAATTAGTAAGACCTGCAAATGGAAGCAAATCGGTATTTTCAGTTGTTCAAAACAAGGAGTAGTTTAGTTAATAAAAACATTAATTTTTCATCTCTTTCTTTCCTTAAACCAGGCTTTTGAAAAGCGAAAGAAAGAGATGAAAAATAAATGTTTTTATTAACTAAACTACTCCTTGTTTTGAACAACTGAAAATACCGATTTGCTTCCATTTGCAGGTCTTACTAATATTCATTGACGTACCATATTTTTGCTCTATCCAGTATATTGAGATTTCCTTATCTCACAATAGGTCCAACTCTCTAAAAGTTTACCTTTTAGTTATAATTTACATATATATATATATATATATATATATATATATATATATATATGCAGATGTTAAAGTTTATCGTAACTAAGTACTGTAGAATTCCGGCTCTTTATTCTTCACATGACAAATTGCATCGGATAGCGTTCATACTTACCGATTTATTATACGTTGCTGAACATTAGTTAGCTGGCACATAAACAAAGAGACACTTTTCGTTTATATGAATGTAGAATTATAGAAATGAGCAGACGACTCTTTTTCCAATTAAACTTTCCCCAAAGCAGAGCTATTTCTTTAGTCCGTGCTTATAGTAAGCCATCCATTAAAATAATTAAGTTACAATAAGAAGCAACGCCGCCCTTACGGTGTTAAAGGCAGATTTTCGACGCTGTTGCCATTGAAAAGATTCAACAAAAAATAACCGAATAAATATTGTGTTTCTGAAAGTGCAAATAATTAGGCCGGTACCTGAACGCACTTGCTCTGAGGACGAACCGCGAGTCGCTCACGAGACGCACGTGTCACGTGGCTTCCTACAGCCAATGAAAAGTAACCATGTTGCTCGCCATGAATGTTAGATGCGTCGAATGAAAATGTGTCCTCGTCTTTGGAGAAATAGAAAAATGAGATTCTGCGAAGAAAGGTTCTAGAATTTCATTACGAACGGAAGCGCCATCTTGGGTACTTCTACTGAGTGCCCCCCCCCCCGATATACATGTCAGATTTAAAACACAAAATTAATAATGATAAATGTATCGTTATTGTAATCGATAGGTAGGATTAAATAGTTTAATATTAAAATAAATCATATAATGAATGTGTATATGTACACGTAGTCTTAAAAAAACGTGATCGCTGACGGTGACATCACGCCATTTACATTTGTAAAAAGCCGTTTACTCATTCAGAATTTGTTTCTATTCTGTTTTAAGGGGGTGACTGACCCCTTCTCTCTCTCTCTCTCTCTCTCTCTCTCTCTCTATCCCTATTCCTCTCCCTTCACTCTTACTTCCTCTGCTTGCCCCACCACTTTGCTCTCTCTCTCTATCTCTTTCTCTCTATCTATCTATCTCTCTCTTTCTAGCAATCTAAATACTTTTTATTATTGTTGTTGTTAAAAAACCCTTTCAAAACACACACCATTGCTCAGGCGAATTAATTTCTCTTTCTTTACAGTCTAATTTAAAAGATACATAAATTTGAATCAAAATCACGATTATATGAATAAATGTTAATTTTTATCTTTTTTAATGAATAACTATTAATATTTATCTATTTATATAAATAAATGTAATATTTTTATCTATTTTCATAGATTAAATATTAATATTTATCTATTTATATGAATAAATGTTGATGTTTATCTATTTACATGAATAAATGTAGGCATTTATATATTCATATGAATAAATGTTAATGTTTATATATATATATATATATATATATATATATATATATATATATATATATATATACATAAGTAAATTACGCGTACAACAAAATCGTAGGATAAATTTCAAAAGAAACTTTTTTTTAATCAATGAAACTGGCAGGTGGGGGGCAAAAAAAAGAAAATTGCTAAAATTTTCCTTAAGGCCTTATCGTCTGACCCTCTAAGAGGAAACGTCAGAATGATAAATTTAAACCTAAGAAAATCGAATGAGATATGAGAGGAAAAAAATTGTTTAAGTTGGAGAAAACGATTGAGAAAAAAAAAGGTAAATCTCTCAACGTTATGGTGGCTTTGAATCATTAAAGATCTCCAGCTGGTGCTTCAAAATATTTTGTCTGCACAGGCTAGGTCAAGAATTGTTAATAACTAACGCCTCAATAATATTGAGATGGTAGTTCGACCTGGCACTGTGTAAAACAGAAAACCACCTATCGGAATACTTGTCAGAACAACTATTTGTACTAACGAGGTGATTACCGATGGTTGATTTCTGTGCCTGGAAGTTCGCAGATGATCTCGAAACCTTGTGAAAGCGAATATTACGTATACGTCCTTTATAATCGGGACACATCAGCATAGAGATATGACTATTCACTACTGGTCATGCGATTCGAAATACCGGATTATGGGTACTTTGCAACTCAAATCTCGATGCCCGAACCACTCGGCCAAAGTTGAACAGCGAATAAACGGTGATAATTTTAACACTTTATGTGGCGGCTTGACCTCATAAGAGCGTTCTACTTAATGAAAAGAACGATGCACATATAGCTAGCGACGTCATGCTGTGTTAATACTACACTTACAGTGCTCTTCTAGACGGGGTTTTCTAGATGCTACAAATAATATATATATATATATATGTTATATATATATATATATATATATATATATATATATATATATATATATATATATATATATATATATATGTATATATATTATTATTATTATTATTATTATTAATATTAATATCGAGACTTAAATCGAGGCTTAAAGCTTAATAGATGTTAAGCTTTTATTTTTTTAAGTTTTAAGTTTTTATTTTTGACAAAATTAAATCCACCACAATACATTTCGGTTGCTTCAGAAAAAGTCAGCCATTTTAATATTGTAGTTGAAAAAATAGTTAATGTTAATAGTTAACAAACAAAAATAGTTAATAATAATAATTAAAAAGAAATTATATTCCAATGACCATGTTTTTCAAAAAATCCAAATACTTGACAGGCCGCTTTGTCGACACATGAACAGCCATAATATAGAGTTATATATCCTGGAGTTTCCATATGCGACTTTTCAGAAGGATTTAAAAAAAAAAATCGTGTCCAGAAACGCCAGAGAAAAAAAACCTCCTACTATATATATATTATATTTTTTGGTATTATTTATTTTTATGTAGAATTTAATTTAATAATTGATGGTAATTAATTAATTAATAATTAATGGTAATTACTGAAGCATTTATGGCGAAGACGGTTCTTGTGGTTTGGTTATGTTTTGGGTGGAATTTTGGACTAAAATATTCTTCGGTTTTGAAATTGAGTTATGTTTGAAATTTTTCATTATTATTCTAATTAGCAGTAATTTGCAATTAACTCATGAAATTATCCATCTCCTACTAAGTTTCTTTCTATCACTCTCACCCTCTCCCACTGTATGTTGTCTGAGCCACCCTCACACTCTTATTTTATACAGTATGTATCGCTCTCGTTTCCGTCTCTCTCTCTTTCTCTCTCTTTCTCTCTCTCTCTCTCTCTCTCTCTCTCTCTAGGAACGAATAAAACATCCGAAATAGTTTATTATAAACAAAAGGAAATATCGCCGGTAGTAGTAATATTATTATTTAACCTATAGCTTTAGAGAGATATAGCAATAACTAATTATTGAATAATGTGTTTGTTTTTGTAATGCACTCACGTTATTTTTCATATGTAAAAAAATGTTTTGTTCTAATGAGAATCAGCATTTAGAATTTGCTGCTGCTGATTTATTATCATTCGAACGTGTCACGTGGCTTCCGGTAGCCAATCAAGAGTCACTTATTGAACATCCTGAACATTAGGTGCGTCAAATGAAGCTGTGTCTTCGTCTTTCGAGAAGCAGAAAAACGAGACCGCGCAACGAAAGTTTCTAGAATGTCATTACGACCGGAAACGCCATCGTGGCCATTTTTGCTGACTGAATCCGATATATTAAAACCAAAATGAATGATGACAAATGTTTCGCTTTCTGAATTTACAGGTAAGACAAAATACTTGAATGCGAAAAGAAATCATATGTTTATAAATATCATTACGTGCTCTTAAACACCGTGATAGTTTATTTATTTATATATGTAATTACAGAAGATTAATACAACATCGATACCGTCGGTTTCAAATCAAAACAAAGTGGGAAAAGTTATATTCTCAAAAATGTGATAAAATCTTTTTTTTTACTTGCCTGGGACGTATATATCGGCAAAATTTGCCAGTAGAAATCCCAAATTAGTAAAAAAAAAAATATATAAAAGTAAAAAATAACAAAAATAAAATTGAGGTTTGAAATATCGTAGAAAAATTCACAAATCATGCGAGATGCTATTTTTCGGGGAGACATAGGGCTGAAGAGAGTCCGGCATAGAAAACCTGTAAGTTCTCTTCGTTTGAATTTGAAACCGAAGGTACTGATATTGTCTTAATCTTCTGTAATTATATATATATATATATATATATATATATATGTGTGTGTGTGTGTGTGTGTGTGTGTGCATACATGTTTCGGTTGTATTCTTCACAGAGAGTCAACCTCTTCAGACCAAAGGTTGATTCTCTGTGAAAAGGTGAAGAGTACAATCGAAACATTTATGCACATAGGTAACCAATAATGTTAGTATATTACGCCTACAGTGGCGGCCTGCCTTGTTTGGGGTGAACTATGTTAAAAACATAAATAAATAAATAAATAATTATACTTAAGAACAGCTCTACTTGAGCACTTTTTATAAACACTGAAGTTTCAACGGATTTACATCTACAGAAACTAATACAATACGTGTACTATATATATATATATATATATATATATATATATATATATATATATATATATTTGGTTTTTTGACGTGGTTGTTTATACATCTGAGGAGACCTAATTAAGGGGTCGAAATAAGTTATAATGTGTACAACCTTAATGTGTGTATAGTTTTTTCTTTTTATAATTCTATATATATATATATATATATATGTATGTAGTATTTTAACTTTAGTTATATGATTGCTTAATAGAATTTTGACATTTTCTGCGTTCCTACTGCCAATTGTTTTCTGCGGTATTTCGATGATCTGACACCGGTTTTTCCCGTTTTTCTTCGACCCATTCGGTCTTTTATTGTTGTCTTCTGATAATGAAAGTTTTTCTTTCGAAAATTTAAGATTACCCTTTGCCTAACTGTTACTGTGGTGTAAATGAGGAAAAAGAAGAGAAAACAAGAACGACCGACCGCGTTTTTGCGTGGCTTACCTCGTGTGAAGAAGAAGGAAACAAGAATGGCCGACTTGTTTCTTTAAATGCCTACAGGGTGACTACGAGGTATGCAAATGAGATGCTCCTGATTGGAAATGAAAGAGATAAAAGAGGAGTGATTGGGGGAGGAGGCAGAGGGAAGTTAGATTGCGAACAGAGAAGTTTGATCATAGGAGAAAAGTCGGATCCGTAGAGAGTGAAGAAAAACGTTGCAGAAATTCGTTTCGGAGTGGATAGAAAGCGGAAGTACGGCCAGCAGTGTCGCGTATATCACAAGCTATTTCGGCACATCGAGCAAATTACCATGGCTGAGTGGAGACTGAGCACTCACATGCTGAGACCCTTTACTGGGGAGGGTGACCTGATTAAGTGGCTGGAGAAATTAAAGATGGTGGCGAAGCTGCAAAAGATAGAAGATGTGGTCACCCTGCTGCCGCTATACTTAGAGGGGGAAGCCCTCACGATTTACCAGCAGATGCGAGATGAAGACAAGGAAGACCTTGCCTCAGTGGAGCAAAGGCTGAAATTGGCCTTCGCTGAGGGCCCATTCGAAGCACTTGGTAAGCTTTCCAGTTTGAGGTGGACCGGCGAGTCGGTTGACGTCTTTGCGGCAGAGATCAGGAGACTGGCAGGGTTGGCTGGTTACGTGGGGAGGAGCCTGGAGATGACGGTAAAGCTGTACCTAGTTAACGGCTTCCCAGAGGAAATCTCTACGAACATGCAGAGAATCACTGGGATCCATACTATGGAAGTGGACGATCTCTTGGTTCACGCCAGAGTCCTAGTGAAAAATGTTAAAAGCCCAATCGTGGCTGCAGCTGTGGGTGGAAATATGTGCATGAGACCTCACTTGAATGAGAGGCAGCCGGCGAGGCGACAGGAGGGGAGACCTGCAATCAAGTGCTTCCGGTGCCAGGGCCCTCATCTGATCAAGGACTGCAAAGAGCCGAGACCGGGGATCACGTGCTACCGATGTGGACAAGTGGGGCACCTTAGCCGCTATTGTGTTGCTGCACGGCACCAGGGAAACGAGTGAAGGGGAGCTATTGCGCCAGTGGTTACCCCTTCTGTGCGGAGATGGCGCATGATGGAACGTTGCCTCGGTTACCGGTAGTAGTCAATGGGAAGAAAGCCATAGCCCTTGTCGACACAGGCTGTACTACAACGTTGTTAGCGAGGAATGTCGCTAGGTCATGGAGCGGAACCAGGACTATTAGGACCGTGGATGGCAGGGATGTGAAGTGCCTAGGTGAGACGACAGCGGAAGTAATGGTGCAAGGGGTGTCCATTGGACTGCGAGCCTTAGTGTTGAATCATCTGGTCGGTGGTGTTGACGTGATTATAGGTATGAGTGCAATTAACCGACTGGGGGGCGCCACGTTACGAGGGAGCCAAGTGACGTTCGGACGTCTCGGCGCAGTGGGGATGGCAGGAGTGGAAGGTGATAGAACCATCAGAATACCAAAACCGGAGGTTTGCTGCATTGAGGACAGAGATTTCCTGGCAAAGTTTGATGGCGTGAGGTGGACGGTGGAATGGAAATGGATCTCCGGACCCCCGGAACTACAGAATAAAGTGGGCTGCTACGAAAACACCCTGCGAGGAGAAATAAGAAAAGGATTTGAGGAAGAAGTGGAGAGGTGGATAAAAGAAGGAATTCTGAAACCGTGGACAGGGGAAGAAAAAGGAGTGTTGCCACTACTGGCGGTTGTTCAGCCTACGAAAAACAAGATTAGGCCCGTACTGGACTTCAGAGAATTGAACAGACACGTAGCCTGCCACACTGGAACGGGGATCGACGTATGTGAGGAGGTCATGAGGAAATGGAGAAGAATGGGACGGGCCACAAAAATTGTCGATCTGAAATCGGCATATCTGCAGATCCATGTAGATGAAAAACTCTGGCAGTACCAGCTGGTCCGGTACAAGGGGCGAGTGTATTGTCTGACGAGGTTAGGCTTTGGGCTGAGTTCAGCCCCCAAAATTATGACTGCCGTGCTGAAGACAGTGTTGAGCAAAGACCGTTCAGTGGAGGAGGCCACTAGTTCGTACATTGACGACATTCTGGTGGAGGAGGCAGAGGTGACAGCGGAGAAAGTAAGAAGCCATGTCGAGAAGTATGGGTTAACTGCAAAACCGGCGGAGGCCCTGGATGGAGGACGGGTGCTGGGGTTGAAACTAAGGCGAGATGGAAAAGGAAGCCTTGTCTTCGAACGAGGGAGTGTAATACCCGAAGTCGGATCTGAGCTGACGAAGCGAGAACTCTTCTCAGTCTGCGGGAGGCTGGTCGGGCACTATCCTATCGCTGGCTGGCTCAGGATAGCATGTAGTTTTATTAAACGACTAGCAGGCACTGCTGGCTGGGAGGGCCGTGTAACGAAGGAGGTTATGAACATGCTGCAAGATATCATTGCGAGGGTGAGGAATGAGGACCCAGTGAAAGGGGACTGGTATGTCAGCAGCGGAGATGCGGGTGTGATTTGGTGCGATGCCAGTAACCTGGCGTTGGGCGTCGTACTAGAGATGGGAGGCGTAACTGTGGAGGATGCGGCATGGCTAAGAAAAACCAACGACTTCTCCCATATCAACGTAGCAGAACTAGATGCCGTTATGAAAGGACTCAATCTGGCCCTGAAGTGGGGATTGAAAATAATTGAAATTAAAACCGATTCGGCAACGGCAGCATCGTGGATTCGGTCGGCAGTAACTGGCGATAAGAGAGTTAAGACCAAAGGTGCTGCGGAAATGCTGATCAAGCGCAGACTCGGAGCGCTCGCCGATCTAATAGCGGAGTTCCAGTTAAGAGTATCTGTCGTGTTGGTCCCATCAGAAAAAAACAAGGCGGATTCGATGACACGCGTGAAGAAGGCCTGGCTGCAGGAGGGAAAGGAGGTCTCCTCGGTATGCTATGCAGGGGAAAAAGTCAAGGAGTCACACGAAATGCACCACTTTGGTCGGGAACGAACGTTATTCCTAGCCAGAGAGGTTTACCCGGAGACCACCGAGGAGGAGGTTAGGGAAGTGGTGGAGAACTGTCGAGAGTGCCAATCAATTGACCCTAGACCGTCCAGACACGAAACAGGACAGTTGCACGTTGCGGAGGACTGGAAGCGATTGGCTATTGATGTGACGCACTATCGCCACAAATTGTATCTCTCGATGGTCGACTGTGGACCGGGAAGGTTTGCCATCTGGAGAGAAATCAGGGCAGAAGCGGCATGGGCGATCGGAGGGGTCATCGAGGAGATATTTTTGGAGAGAGGGCCGGTTGAGGAACTCTTGATGGACAATGGGCCCGCTTTCCGATCTGAAGCCTTTAAAGGGGTATGCGATAAGTGGGGAGTAAGGCAATTTTTTAGAGCAGCGTATCGGCCGAGTGGCAACGGAATAGTGGAGAGGAATCATCGCACCATTAAAGCCGCTGCGGAAAAAAGCAACGTATCACCCATAGAGGCGGTGTTTTGGTACAACATCTCGCCAAAAACCAAACAAGACGAGACAACTGTCCCTCATAGGGCCGTTTTCACATATAAGTGGCGGCACCCGTGCAACAAAACAGCAGGAATCGAGAGTGAGGAAGCCACTATCAAAGTAGGTGAAGAGGTGTGGGTGAAACCCCCTAATGCACAGTGTACCACTCGTTGGAAAAAAGGGGTCGTAACGGGATTGCGGTCGAAGAACAATGTGATGGTGAACGGCGTTCCCCGGCATATCCTAGACCTGTGTCGCATGACACTGCCGGTACGCAGTGAGGGCAGTAAAGAAGAGGAAATCGAGGGCCACCGAGAAGCAAATGATGCGACTCTACCTGACTTAGACCCACGTTGTAGTGAACCTGAAAATGTTAACCCCCAAGAAGTTGTTCCCCAGAGGCCTCGACGTGAGAGGAGGCGGCCTGCTTGGATGGAGGATTACGAAGTATCCTATTGATCTCGAAGATCAAGGGGGGCGTGTGGTGTAAATGAGGAAAAAGAAGAGAAAACAAGAACGACCGACCGCGTTTTTGCGTGGCTTACCTCGTGTGAAGAAGAAGGAAACAAGAATGGCCGACTTGTTTCTTTAAATGCCTACAGGGTGACTACGAGGTATGCAAATGAGATGCTCCTGATTGGAAATGAAAGAGATAAAAGAGGAGTGATTGGGGGAGGAGGCAGAGGGAAGTTAGATTGCGAACAGAGAAGTTTGATCATAGGAGAAAAGTCGGATCCGTAGAGAGTGAAGAAAAACGTTGCAGAAATTCGTTTCGGAGTGGATAGAAAGCGGAAGTACGGCCAGCAGTGTCGCGTATATCACAGTTACTTACCGGACAGTATTTACTATTTGGTATTTAATCAGTTTTTGTTAAATTATTAATAAATCGTTTTGAGTTTCACTTTCTCCCTGCGTTTATTTCTTTTCACTTTTCCATCTTACGGAAACCACATCGCATTGCTATAGCCTCGGACGACTAATCCGCACTTACATTTACTAGCAATGCTTCAAGCAAACTACAATCTCCTTTTATATATATATATATATATATATATATATATATATATATATATATATATATATATATATACACTTCCGCTTTAACCCGCCAGCGCTCCTGGTATTTTCTCGGAATCCGGGATTTTTCTTTTAGTTATTTTTGACAAGGAGAGAAAAAAAAATCTCTCAAAATATATCAAATTGATCTTGATAATCTGGAATATTACAAACTAACACTCTTGCTGTCTTGTAAGTTCGTCTAGAAAAATAAACAAACCTTTTCGATCTATATCCGACTTATTTCGGTTTTGTTTTGTTTTTGTTCTTCACAGCTTCCAGCGATCCGGAACTTCGCATTGCCTTCTACCTTTTTAAAACTTTTATTATTACTCTCAGCAATGCTTCCGGCAAACTACCAATTTCTATTATATATATATATATATATATATATATATATATATATATATATATATATATATATATATATATATATATAGAATGGGTCTATGTTGATTAGGGTAAGGGTGAGCTTCAGCTGGTCTTTATAGCATATTTTCGGGAGTTCTCGTGGTCTGGTTCCGTTGGCAAGATCACTATAGAGCATTTTCTTGAAGGCCCAGGATAGATCAATTCTGTGGGCGTGGCCTGCCCAACGGAGGCGGTGGTGGATGATGGTGGCCTCAACGCTTGTCACTGAGGCAAAATCTATGTGTTAGTGGTGTGGATTTTCCATGGAATCTTTAGAATTTGCCTCAGGTTTTAGTTGCTGGAAGTGCTCTAGGTTTTTTTTTATATCGCTTCTGTATAAGGTCTACGTTTCACACGCGTATAGAAGTGTGGATTAAACTACTGCCCAGAATACCATAATGTTAGCGCCATCATCAGTGCGTGGTTGTTGTATATACGGAAGTTTATTCGACCAAAGGCGGAATAGGCTGCTCTGACTGTTGTCCACATCCTTCTTACATGTAAAACTAGATGTTAAGATGCTCCATAGGTATGAAAACTGATCCACTTCTTCTAGTGGTCAGTCATTTACAATGGCGTTAGTGTTTGAGGCGGAATATAGTGACAATAATACGAAAAAATAAACACGTGGTGGACGAGTGTTGGACCTTATTATCATAACTCCCTGAGAAAACCGGGAAATTGTACGCAAACTTGTTGGTGCATACTCTGGAGACTATGGTGGGTGATGAATAATTAGTTAGGTTTGGTTTTTGTGCAGTATAGAGTCTTACATTATTTTGAGAGTTTTTGATCTACTCACCATACTCTGCAGGCCTCGAATATATATATATATATATATATATATATATATATGCATATCCCTCGTATATATATATATATATATATATATATATATATGTATATATATATATATATATATATATGTATGTATGTATCTCTCTGTCTTTCTCTCTCTCTCTATATATATATATATACATATATATATATATATACAAATATATATATATATATATATATATATATATATACAAATATATATATATATATACAAATATATATATATATACAAATATATATATATATATATATAACTATATGTGTATATATATATACAAATATTAGTATTTCATGTATTCACATAAAGGAGATATAACTTTTGATGTATCAATTTTCAGTATTTACTTCAACAGTGCTCGATATGTAAGTAGAGCTAGGTAGTAAGCTATGAAAATATATTTATGGCAATCAAGCTACACAGAGGCTCCCGCGTTTCATCCCCGGGGGGAATCTTCAGGCTAAAATGAAGTCTGACGATTCCCCCCGAGGATGAAACGCGGGAGCCTCTGTGTAGCTTAATTTCCATAAATATATTTTCATAGCTTACTACTTACTACTAGATATATATATATATATATATATATATATATATATATATATATATATATATATATATATACATTTCAACATCATTTCAGCGGGCTTACAAGGTTAGGGTTAGGGTTAGGGTTGTCAAATCTTTTATATTCTTTTATTTCTGAACGACTTAAAATATTTAATAAAGTTAAACAGAAACGGTTTGCCGTTTCTTTGTGTCAGTTGGTAAATTTGAGATTAAAAAAACACCGGAATAGTCGTCTGTTCGAGGTTTAGTCCTGCTTGGAGGTCGTGGTGAATAGTTTGAGGCAGATTTTTCGAGTGACTATATTTGGCAAAAGATCCTCCAATAAATTTATTATAAATTTTGCAAAAAACATCAATTATTAGCCAATATATGACAAGACTGAAATCCAAAACTGAAATCCTGGCAAGAGCAGCACAAACGGCAGCAGCACTTGCAAAACTGAAATCAATCTGGAAAGACGGAAACATTAGTCTCCGTTGCAAACTGAAGCTGCTGCATACACTAGTATTATCCATCTTTTTGTATGCATGCGAGTCATGGACCTTGACAGCTGAGCTCCAAAGAAAGATTCAAACAGTAGAAATGAGATGCTACAGAAGAGTGCTTGGCATCTCTTACTCAGACCGTGTCACAAACGAAGAAGTTTGCGCGCTCATCAACGCAAATTTGAACTACTACGAAGATTTACTGACGTAAGAAAAAGAAAGCTTGGATGGTATGGTCACGTGACAAGGGGCAGTGGTCTCTCCAAAACCATCCTTCAGGGAGCAGTGCAAGGCAAGACAAGGAGAGGTAGACAACACAAAAGATGGACGGACAACATCAAAGAGTGGACGGGCTACAACTTCGCTACAACCCAGTCCATTGCCCATGACCGTCAGAAGTGGAGACAGTTGGTGTAGAGTTCTTTGGTGCAGCGCCCCTACGACCCAGGAGGGTGTTGAGGGACCAAGTCAAGTCAAGTCATATGACAAATTTCCTTTTTCTTTTAGAAAGTGGCCAATTTATTTTTAGCACTCATTGCGTGAAAAGGGAGTTTTATTTTCCCGTCAAAAACCCAAAGAATTTAATGAACATGACAATGAAAATCGTAGTGAAATATTAAAATAGGTCGTGGAAAAGAATGGCAACGATATCAGCGCCGACATGAATGGAATATTATGCCTATTATTGTTTTATTAGGCCTTTAAAAACATTGAGATTCTTTGACAACCTGATAGCATAAACTCGTCTTGGGAACGGACATTATTCCAGTCTTCATTATAATAACATGACGAAAGCACGTGTCGAGGGAAAGGGGGTATGAGAAAGAACAAACGCGATGATTTCTGTTTATTGAACTTTGTTCTGAAAAAGAAAACATTTCCCCATTTTTTTATGAAAAACGCCGCAATAGCATGCAACAAAAGACGTAATTACTTGGTGGCTTAAAAAAAAACTTGCTGAACAAGGATTTTTGTTACACAATATCTTCATAACAACTCAAATTCATTTCTTATATAGAATATATATCTATCTATATATATATTGGTATATATTTGTATATATATATATATATATATATACATATATATTTGTATATATTTATATATATATATATATTTGTATATATATATATATATTTGTATGTATATATATATATTTGTATATATATATATATATTTGTATATATATATATATATATATATATTTATATATATATATATATATTTGTATATTTGTATATATATATATATTCCATGATAAATGCCAGTATACTGAAATCATGAAAATTCTATATATATATTGGTATATATATATATATATATATTTGTATATATTTGTATATATTTATATATATATATATATATTTGTATATATATATATATATATATATATAATTGTATATATATGTATATATTTGTATATATATATATATATATTTGAACATATATATATATATTTGTATATTTTTATATAACTTTGTTTTTTTCGAAAGCCAACATATCTATCTGTATTTATCCTCTGATGATACGATCTCGATCTTTGAAAAGCCTTGGCTTAAGGAAAGAATAATAAACACTAGTTTATTATTGAATACACATTGCATTGAACAATTTAAATTTGAAATAAATTTGGACAATCGTCGCATATTTATCACTCTTTTTTCTTCTATCTCTCTCTCTCTCTCTCTCTCTCTATATATATATATATATATATATATATATATATATATATATATATATATATATATACAAATATACTGGCATTAACCATGGAATATATATATATATATATATATATATATATATATATATATATATATATATATATATATTCCATGATAAATGCCAGTATACTGAAATCATATGCCCTTAATAGGGTTAAGATGAAAATTCATATGCACTAAATGTACAAAAGCAAGGAAATTCCCAAATTTTTATACTTTTATTGTCATTAAGGGTATGACTACATATCAACCAAACCATTTCATTATCACATCACTACAGTATAAATCTCTATGCTTGAGTAGATGAAGTGTGTGAGGTGCGCTCAAAAAAATTTCCTACCAGTAAAATACATAGCCCTGTTGTGCTCGCATACCCTTAATGACAATAAAAGTGTAAACAATTTGGGAATTTCCTTGCTTTTGTACATTTAGTGTATATGAATTTTCATCTTAACCCTATTAAGGGCATATGATTTCAGTATACTGGCATTTTTCATGGAGTGTCACTACTTTTGTAAAGGCTATGCTTCAATACAATGGTCATTTTTAAGGTTTTGTGGAATTTTCTGGAAAACTAAGGTATATGGTGAACTTAAATTAAAATGCCATCAACTAGACGCAAGAACCTCTATCCGTGCCAAAAATCAGCTGAATCCATCAAATAGTTGATGAGATACAGGGTGGCATATACGTAAGTACGTACGTACAGACAGATAACATGATTTCATTATTGAACTTTCTGGATCTCTGGGTTGTCTTGACTAATGATGCTGAAATTCTACACACTTATAGAACCTATCAAATAAAAATGTTGTGCAAAGTTTTAACTAATTTGGTTTTAAGTTTTTGAGTTATGATTGATCAAAGAAATGAGATTTCCAGTATAGGCTATTCTTGTAGTCAATTAAGGGATAGTGCGCTCTCGCGCCTCCCTTGATATATATATATATATATATATATATATATATATATATATATTTGTATATATATATATATACATATATATATAGAGAGAGAGAGAAAAAGAGATACATACATACATATATATATATATGCATATACGAGGGATATACACACACACACACATACACACATACACACACATATATATATATATATATATATATATATATATATACATGAGCCCAGTGGAAGCGGTGGTCGGTGTTTATATAAATGGACATTGTAGATATCATTTACGAGCGCTTCACCCGTGGTCTAATGGTAAGAGCTGCCGACTGTGGACTCAATGGTTGATGGTTCGATCCCTGGCTAGGGAACGGTGCTTATCTAGTCCCACTGAAGAGCTGCGATACGGCGAAACAGTCTGTCGAGCAACGTCTACGCGGATAAACCAGCGTTTCGAGGGTAACACATCGACAGGACTGTAAAGTTCGCTTTTTTTTATCTCTCCCTTTCCCTCCTAACATCCTCGACCGTCTAGACAATACGTATACTCAAATCTACCGCAAGTAATTCAAACCAACTTAAAATTCATGCACACCTATCATCTAGAAGCATGTAAAATTAACTCTTCCACATACAATCAACCGTATATAAAATATCTACATACATATATCATAGAGAAACAGTTAGGAATAGTATACACGCATCAGTCATTCATTACACCCGTATTTATAGAGAGGACACGATAAATCGCGTTATAATTGAATTCAGCAAACTAGCTAAAAAATAATTTTAAAAAAAAAACACGACTGCGTGGGAAAGGAAGTTCACTGGGAACTTCGCAAACAGTTCAATTTTGAGCATGCAGACAAATGGTACAGACACAATACTGAAAAACGGAAAACACCAACTCCTCTGAGAACTGAAGTAAATACACATAAACATATTCAATCTATGCTTCGGAATTTTTTAGATGAGGGTTGATAATTCGTAGAATTTAGTATATTCGGACAACTGTTCGCATTTTGGGTGTTTTTATCACAAAGTTTCGGCCGATATAACCTCCGACCTTCTTCAGATGTACTTTGTCGAACTCGGGAATCTTTCTGTCCAGGTTCCCCAGTTCGACGGATTAGGGTTAGTGTTAGGGTTAGGGTTAGGGTTAGGACTAGGGTTAGTGTTAAGGTTAAGGTTAGGGTTAGGGTTAAGATTAGGGTTCGTGTTACGGTTAGGGTTTGGATTAGGATTAGTGTTTGTGTCAAGGTTAGGGTTAGGGTTAGGATTAGTGTTAAGGTTTGGTTTATGGTTAGGGTTAGGATTAGGGTTAGGTTTAGGGTTAAGGTTAGGGTTAGGGTTAGGATTAAGGTTAGGGGTATGGTTAGGGTTTAGGTTAGGCTTAGTGTTAGGGTTAGGATTAGGGTTCGTGTTAAGGTTAGGGTTCGGATTAGGATTAATGTTTGTGTCAAGGTTAGGGTTAGGGTTAGGATTAGTGTTAAGGTTTGGTTTATGGTTAGGGTTAGGATTAGGGTTAGGTTTAGGGTTAAGGTTAGGATTAAGGTTAGGGTTATGGTTAGGGTTTAGGTTAGGCTTAGTGTTAGGGTTAGGATTATGGTTAGCGTTAAAGTTAGGGTCCCCCCCTCATCGGTCTTTCCATATTATTATTATTTACCCACAAGTAATTTATCAGCGATCGCTCGCTGGCAACAACCACTCGTATTCCCTTGAATCTGAGTAACAACAAGTATATCCAGATTGATAATTGTTGGAAATCACTTTGCGTTCGTGTAGCAGCCGTTTACCATTGATTTCACTTCTTGTTCCTCCCAATATACGTATTCTTTTTTCTCTCCTCCTTTCCTTCTTCGTCTACTTCCAATAATAATAATAATAATAATAATAATAATAATAATAATAATAGAAGAAGAAGAAGAAGAAAAAGAATAATAATCATCATCATCATCTCTGTCCCGAGCGTACATATATATATATGAATCCATTGTTTTGAAACATGTCAATTTTAGAAGCCACCCATCTGCCACTCGACGTACAAGCACACAGCATTTGATCCAAACGCAAAAATCCACTTACCCCCACCCCATCACCATTTTTTCCTCCTCATTTTTCGCTTTCACCTTCTTTTTCTTCTTCTTCTTTTTCTTCTAGATCCTTTTCTTCTTCTTCTTCATCTTCTTTTTTTTCTTCTTCTTCTTCTTCTTCTTCTTCTTCTTCTTCTTCTTCAAATCTGTTCAAATTTGATCGCTCTTATCGTTGTTCCAATTGATTCGATTTAAGCGTTTTGTTGTTTTTTCACTCCTGCCCATTTTCGGTTCTCTTTATTCCCGGACGAAAAAAAAAAAGAAAAAACTCTATTTTGATTACAGGAATATGTAAAACATTATCGATTCACGTCATTCGTAGACCTTCGGTCGAATAATCAAATTAATTATACTTCAATTAGGGAAAGGTGGGCATGGCATGTATGAGGGATAGATTGATTGAGAGAGAGCGAGGAAGGCAAACACACAGACATCCGATAAAAATTCAAATACAGAGGGTCAATAACCTGATGTCTTTTTTTATTGTGCAATAGCCTAAAATGTTAGCCCTTGCATTACTATGAATTTCAGTTTTCACTATATATATATATATATATATATATATATATATATATATATATATATATATATATATGGATAAAACCAGGAAGTTATGGTTTGCACTACTCCGATCAGCTCATAAGAACCCTGAATTTTGAACATTATAATATTCAACACCAAGTGAGTTTTCTGAACTTTTCATATGATTTGTTTTTTTTATCGTTTTATTAATTTGCATACACCTTGGATACATTTTTCACTGTCATTTACTGCATCGTTTGCAAACAGATTTCCTGCCTAGATAACTTATTCATTTTTGGACTACCATTTACCACCTGGACCACTTTTCAATCAACCTGTTGGATATCTTTCCTGAATATGTTTTAAATTGTATGACTTGGATGAACTGTATAACTTTAACAAAAAAGTATGTTTTGGGCTGATATATTTGATGTTTTATATACTTTTATGTATTTTTATATATATTTTTATATATTTTCAAAGTTTAATTTTATTACCTGCAGTAATGTCATTGCAGTAAGTGTCCTCTGAGAAGAAGAATGTTCTTTGAAAACTCATGAGTTAAGGACTTTAAGGTACTTTGCCTGAACATTGAATTCTAATAAAATTTGATTCGCACATTATTTTATTATTTCACTTTATATAATGCTATTAATGCTCTATCCAGTATATTGAGCTTCAGTTTGATCCGGATGTTTACTGATTAAAGATATTAGTTGACGCTTATATCTTTTGTTGGATTAACTTATATATATATATATATATATATATATATATATATGGGAAATGAAAAAGGAAAAACCCAAGAGATATTTTTTTATATATTCATTAACGTTTCGTTTTTATTGTAAGACTTCCTCAGGATGATAATTTGAAGCAAAATGTCATGCAAGTACATCTAAATTTGGGGTTGACATGATGGAGAGATAAAGGAAAGTAGTAGACGTGGCTACTGTGGGCGCTGGAGGAGAGTCCAGGCTGCGAGAAGTTAGTGGTGGCTACTACTCTCCTTTATCTCTCCATCATGTCAACCCAAAATTTCGATGTACTTGCATGACATTTTTCTTCAAATTATCATCCTGAGGAAGTCTTACAATAAAGACGAAACGTTGATGAATATGTAAAAAATATCTCTCGTTTGCTTTTCCTTTTTCATTTCCAATTACGTCGGATTACTATCATCCTTCCTTTCTCATTTATATATATATATATATATATATATATATATATATATATATATATATATATATATATATATATATATATATATATATATATATTAGGGGAGGTCGATTTTGAAACTGTAAATTATCGCACTCGAAGAAAGTTAGCAAATAATGTCAAAAGTTACCACAAGAAATATTTTTCTTCAAAATTTTGTATTTATTTGAGCATTGCAACTTTAAGATCAAATAAATCGAGATTTTTTCTCACTGCCGAGATTTCACCGGCAGATGTGTCGCCTTAAATTAAACCCGGGTTTTAACAAAAAAAAGTAATACATTACTTAATAATAAATATTTTAAAGTTTATTATTATTTTTCTTAAGAAATTAAATGTACATATTCAAATTAAAAAGGAATAAAACACTATGATATTTAATGTTATATATAAATAATTATTTGTTTACATAGGCGTTTTATTTATTGGATATTTTTTATGGTATTCACCGGTTGAAAATTCATCGGGCGAATTTGACTTCCCGTGTTGATTGTCTGTTTAATTATCACACATATATATTGAATTGTCGAGCGCTGGCTTATCTAATCCCACTTTCCCGACCTTTTGTCACACCTTACCTTGTGGGAGTTAGATAAATAAAAACTAGTTCAGCCAGGGGGTTTTACCCCACCAAATAAACCGGTATCGTCCGGGCCTTTGGGTCTGGATTCACGCACGTCTATTGGGGCTTGTCCGTCCTGTGCAGTTCTAGGAGGTGCATCCTCCCAGGTTTTGCCTTCCCTCTTTGGGGAGGAGTAAGTTTATTGCTTACTGTCTGAGGCGGCCCTACCGGGGAATGCCGACGAAGCTGCCCAGGCAATTTTTAAATGGCCAGAGTGCTCACCTCTCGAGCACTGGCTTTCTCATCCCACTTTCCTGACCTTTTGTCAATCTTACCTTGTTGGGGGTAGATAAATAAAATCTAGTTCAGCCAGGGGTTTTTACCCCACCAAATAAACCGGTATCGTCCGGGCCTTTGGGTCTGGATTTACGCCCGTCTATTGGGGCTTGTCCGTCCTGTGCAATTCTAGGAGGTGCATCCTCCCAGGCTTTGCCTTTCCTCTTTGGGGAGGAGTAAGTTTATTGCTAACTGTCTGAGGCGCCCCTACAGGGGAATGCCGACGGGGCTGCCCAGTCAATATTTTAATGGCCAGAGTGCTCACCTCTATAGCGCAGGGTTATCTAATCCCACTTTCCTGACCTTGTGTCACATCTTACCTTGTTGGAGGTAGATAAATAAAACTATTTCAGCCAGGAGTTTTTACCCCACCTAAAATATATGTATTGGAGTTGATGGGAGAATGGATAAGGACACATTGATGTATAAGGAAATTGTGGATGAAAATAGACAGAGAATTATGAAAAAAACTAAGGGACCAGAACACCATTTAACTTTTACAAAAGAAACACCATGTGAAAGTAAATATCTGACACATAGAGTTCTTCCGAATAGTGGTGCAACAGGTGCTGTTCATGCAGATCAAGTGGTGGATGTTTTGCATGAATTCCACAGTGAGAACAGTATCAAGGCTATACTTGTTGACAACACTAATACCAACACAAGTTGCGATGGTGGAATGGTTGCAATTTTAGAAAAAAAACTTTTTAAAACTCTTCACACAATTGGTTGCTCTTTGCATCATAATGAACTACCTTTCAGAGCCCTTTTTAAAAACATAGATGGTTGCGCAAAGGGCCCTACAACATTCAGTAGCCCTCTGGGGAAATTATGCTCAAATGATTGATATGATTTACCCCAAATATCATTTTCCACTATTAGCAATCCTCTAGAGTCAATTTTTAAAATTGATGAAATACATGATCTTAGTTCTGACCAAAGACTCCTTTATGAATACACAGTAGGTATTTCTAGAGGTAAGGTTGACTCTAGATATGCCTCCTGGAAAATTGGTCCTTTAAACCAAGCAAGATGGTTAACTTTGGCCATCAGGCTTATGTGTTTATGGACTCGTGGTGCATACCCACAAAGGCACACAACAAAACTACACTATGTAGTAAATTTTATTGTAAATGTGTATGCCACTTTTTGGTTTGAAATTAAAAGAAATAGTAAATTCCACAATCAGTAAGTGCACATTTTTAATATGACCCAGAGGATTAAGGAGCAGCCTCAGGAAATCCAAGATATCACATTTAGAAATATACAAGGTAATACATTTTGTTTACTGCCTGAAAACTTTCTATATTCCATGGTTAAATCTGAGGAGATTGAAGTAAGAGAAGAAGCTTTAAAAAGAATTTTGGCCATTAGGTAAGTAATATTTATTCATATATCTCTGACTCAATTATTTATTCCAATTTATAGAATGATTTTTAAAGATTTTATCTAATTTCACCATAATTATTAAAGCAGTACAGATTGGAATTTTTTAATAATTCAATTAATTAATTTGTTCTTTCAGGAGTGAGGAGTCAACCAGAAAAAGATTAAAAAGAATACTACCTATTAATTTTAATGCCACACATTGGACACAATTAATAGATTTAAAATTATGCGGCATTTTTGAACCACCAATGACGGAAGATTTTACTGAATCTGAACTTCGAGAATCGTTGATGAATGGAACCAAGCTTGACTTGCCAGATTTGCCCTCACATTCTCAGGGTGTGGAACGGGCAGTTAAGTTAATAACAGAAGCTTCACAAACTGTATATGGTTTTGAAGCAAGGCATCAACACATTACAGCCAAAGTTTTGAGTCAGAAATTGAGACCAGCATTTTTGTCTAAGGGGTCTTATATGGAGCACTTTGACTCTCTATATTAAGCTTCATTAAAATAGTGTTAGGTTTTTCCTTATTTCTTTGCTTGTTATATTTTCACTAATAACAGAAAAAATCATTTTTTTAGGTATTCAAATATTACTGTTTAATTCATAACGTTAAAAGGTAGTTTACAAAAGCAGATACTGAAAATGAGGGGGGGGGGGCAAATTTTCAATTTGAAGATTTCTTTAATTCATATCATTTTTATAAAATAAAAGGACATTCCCTGCTTTTAAATGCTAAAATTATTTGGTTTTCACACCAACATTCAAGCAAATCTTGCAAAAACGAGGAATTTTCAGTATATTCTTGTCTACGATCTTTGATACCAAACGCTCAAAAAACCGCTGAAGTTTTTGATCTAATTTTTTGCATGAGTATTTAATAGGTCTATATACAACTTTCGGAACGTGCCTTTTTTTAATATTTAAAAAAAAGTGTAAAATCGACCTACCCTAATATATATATATGTGTGTGTGTGTGTGTGTGTGTGTGTACAACATTTTTACTTCTTGAAATCAACTTATTTTATTCATCCCTGTAGTTAAATAACGTTCTAACTATCAATTTAATTTCAAGCCCTGATTAACCCAAAACATTTATACTTAAGTTACTTGTTCACTTAAAATGTACCCGGATTTAAAAACGTGACGATCATACAGATAAACATAACTGTATTATTAATTTTTAATTCTTAATTTCTAGTTTAACTAAAAGCTTAATCTCCAAATTTATTGGTCAACTTAAAAACTACTATACTAATATTATTTATGAGATTAATTTTGTATTTATCAATGGTATGATTTAGTTTTTTATGATATATTTAAAGATTGATTATGGTTAGGGTTAGAGTTAGGGTTAAGGTTATGGTTAGGATTAGGGTTAGTGTTACTGTGTTATTACCATACTTACCGGGGTGAACTGTTCGAAGTGTCTACAATTAAATCATATCTCATCTCTCTGATTCAACAAACTATTCTCATCAGGGGACATAACAATCGCCAACTTCTCACTTAAGCAAGGAAACGGGTAGGATAGTGTAGTGTAGACGTTGAAACCTTGTTTCGAATGCTCCATTTTAGCACTGGTGTTCTTTTCTTTTAAGGATAATGAGGTTCCTGTTTTACTATCTTGGTTATTAAATGATATTTTGTGGTTTCTGTATCTAACCTTAGTATTAGTAGCGAACGCCCTATCTAATTTTTTTCGGTTAGGATTGTTTTCGGGAAACGCAGTTACCAGCCGACTACAATATGGTCGTCTTCAAGTTTTATGTAAACAAGTTCTTGTTGAACCGTTTCCGTAGATAATCAATTTTTGCCCTGCTACAACTATTGTGCCGGTGATCACGATTTCGTCTCACCGTCCACCAGTCAAACTCTGTACCCCTTATCCTAGAGTAGCTATTTGGGCCTTGATAAACGGTGACCTTATTGTAAAGATGAACACCATTCCAAAAGAAGACTTCTAGGAGTATTTCCGGCAGTGAATGAAGCGGTGAGCTAAGTGTGTGCAAGCACAAAGGGCCTTCTTTGAAGAGGATTAGAGTCCCAACTCCGTCACGTATTTGAAATATTTTTTTGCCTAAGGTCTGATACCTTTTAGACAGGCTTCATATAGTGGTAGATATTGTAGTCTACTCTGATGGTGTTGTTTGTCACTGCGTAAACCGTGCACACTTAATCTGTAAGTAAATGTTTTACATAGTGCCACAGCTATGTCGTCAGGATATTCGACCCTGATATAGTCACCTAGAGCGGATTTGTCAACGGTATTAGGGCCGCAGTCCGGCTTAAGGGAATCTTATGAAATTCAAAGGCGCCTGCATCGTGATCCGGCGGCCTCTGGTCGTTTTTGCCAATGCCTCTGTGGACAATCTACGGCAAGCTGGTGACGTTCACTCATCTATCGTAATGCAGAAGAGCGAGGATAAAAACATCACGTTTAGGCATGTGTTATCGCCACTCACCGCCTACAGATGAGAACCTTCCTCGACGCTGGTTCTTGTTCATCTCGGTGTCGTAAGTAACCTGGGATCTGTTAGGAACATAAAGTGCTGGCCTTTTGCTAGGAAGAAAGTGTAGTATTTGTTCCGATGGATACTGCACTCTATAGACCGGTGTCGTCTTGTCCTTCGGGGCTTGATTCCGCCGGTCTGTGGGGTTGTCCTGTGCAGTTCTAGGAGGTCCACCCTTCCAAGCTTTGCCTCCTATCTTTGGGGAGGAGTAGGTTTGTTGCTTACTGCCTGAGGCGCCCTAACCGGGGAATGCCGACGGGGCTGCCCAGGCAATTTTTAATGGCCAGAGTACTCACCTTCTCGGGCGCTTGCTTTTCAAGTCCCACTTTCCCGACCCGACCTTGAGTCACATCTTACCTTTTGGGAGTAAGATAAAACTGGCCTTGTGCCTAACCTCCTGGAGAGGAGGTAAATAAACATAAAGTGCTCCAAATCTACGAGAAGAATCCCAATCAAAAGCGGACGATATCAACATCTCCATGTTCGACGCAGTAATCATGTTCAACTCGCTCAACAACAATAATCATCATCATCATCATCATCATCATCACCACCACTACCACCATCATCATCATCATCATCATCATCATCGTCATCATCATCATCATCATCATCATCATCACCACCACCACCACCACCACCACCACCACTACTATCATCATCATCATCATCATCATCATCATCATCACCACCACCACCACCACCATCATCACCACTACTATCATCATCATCATCATCATCATCATCATCATCATCATCATCATCATCATCGTCGTCGTCGTCGTTGTTGTCGCCGCCGCCGGATTAAATAAAGAGTTCTAGAAAGGTCTGATTTTGATAAGCCAAACCTTATGGAGAGTATAGCCTGTGAAATTAGCTAATGATTAAATAACATCAAAAGTGTGCCGTGTGTTTGTTATTTCGAAATTGCTTGACGATGTAATCCATCCGCCATTTTCTTTTCTCATTTTTTTCTTTCCTCTATTCTTTATTACTTGTTTTTTTTTTCATTTCTTATATAATGATTGGCGCAGGTTTTTTAACGAATGATTCAAGCGGTAAACTCGAACGACGTGAACGCATGGTATGAATTTAGTTATTAAATTCCATAGTATTTTTTATTTTAATTGATTATTTAATTTATTTAATTTATTTATACATTATTTGTTTTTATTTGGGGATTTTGATTGTTTCTATTGACATATTTCTTCCTGCAATTTCTAGTGGCACCAGTTTTCGTCATAATCACTGGTTTTAATCGTCTGCGATTCTTGGAAATACAATTAAGACATCGTCAGAACTGGATTTCCACTTACTGTTAAAGTACTCGCGACAAGCTGCAGCTGTACCCTCCTCTAGCTCTCCATCTCTCTCCCTCCCTCTCTCTCTCTCTCTCTCTCTCTATATATATATATATATATATATATATATATATATATCTTTGTCTACCTACTTATCTCTCTCACATGCAAGCTCTTTCTTTCTTCCCCTCTCTTTCACACACAGACTTTCTCCTTCTCTCTCTCTCACACACACACTCTCTATATATACCCCTCTTTCTTTCTTCCCCTCTCTTTCACACACAGACTTTCTCCTTCTCTCTCTCACACACACACTCTCTATATATACCCCTCTTTCTTTCTTCCCCTCTCTTTCACACACAGACTTTCTCCTTCTCTCTCTCACACACACACAATCACTATATATACCCCTCTTTCTTTCTTCCCCTCTCTTTCACACACAGACTTTCTCCTTCTCTCTCTCTCACACACACACACACTCTCTATATATACCCCTCTTTCTTTCTCACATGCACTCTGTTTCCTTCCGTCTCTCTCACACACACTCTCTATATACCCCTCTTTCTTTCTCACATGCACTCTCTTTCCTTCCGTCTCTCTTAATCACACTCTCTTCTTCTCCCACGCATAAACTTTCTTTACCTCCCCCTCTCTTTTTCTTTGTCTACTTATTGATCTCTCTTACGCGCAAGCCCTTTCTTTCTCCTTCTCTTTCTTTCTCACCCTCTCTTTCACACACACACACCCTCTCTCTCTCTTTCTCTCTCACGCACACACACATACATTCTCATCTGCTCTTACACACACTCTCTCTATACCCCTCTTATTCTCACATGTACTCTCTCTCTCTCTCTCTTTATATCTCTCTCACACACACATAATAGGTTTCTTCACGTCTATATTATCTATAATGATAATATAGAATATACGAGGCCTGTCTAAAAAGTATCCGACCTTAAACCAGAAAAAATGTTACAAATACGTGACCCTAATCTCCTTCAAAGTAGGCCCCTTGTGCTTGCCGACAATAGCCCACCGGAAACACCTCTAGAAGTCTTCTTTTTGAATAGTGTTCATCTCCGCCATCGTGTTCCGCATTATCTCTTTTTTCGCACCCTCGCAACAACAGCTGTTAAGTTAACAATATAAATAAGCTCGAACTTATCATAGAATTTACTTTCGAATATTATTTGCCAATTCTTTACTGTTTCTAGATATTCTTATTAATACAATACAACTTATATTCCAAGTATACCAACAACATACAAACATACAAACATACAAACACGGCTACATATATTACTACTAGAAAGGTTTACCGGCGTTGCCCGGAGCCAAAGTGTAACAATCTCTCTCTTCACCGGTCGCCCTCTCTCCCTGTCGGCCGGGGCAAAAGTGTAACATCGTCGCATTCACCCACCACCTTCGATGTATATATAAGTCATCGTTTACAAAAGAAAAAAATTATTGAAAGTCGGTGGGGATCGAACGGTTGACCTCTCGGTCGTCGTTCTCTTTCGCTTACTGTTGCACAGAACAAACAGAATATGAAATTAGGCGAAAAATAGGTCACTTGAATGCTTTCGGGAATTTTTATTGTTTTCTAATGAAATATATCGGTTATTTTAAACTCTTGAGGGAGGATTTTATAATATTGAATTTGTCTGATATTGTGGTCTTCAAATTCTAACGGATCTAATTCATAAACGTGTCATGATGGCTGCGTTTGTTGTCTGGCTGTTCTTGTTGCAGTGGTAATTTATAATCCATAATATATAGGAGAGTTGTCTTTGTGGGTGTCTATGCTTGTATGTTTGCAAAAGGCTCCTGAGATACTCGATAAACTCACGTGAAGTTAATATTTTGTGAATCGCCCAGCTTTCGGACGTATAATATCGAAAAAAACATCGATTTCTTAGTGTAGAACAGACACGAAATCTATTATGGGGGTGCGCGAATTTGTTCGTTTTTACGTAGCCTGTACGCTTCAGGCATGCACGCCGTGCAAAACAAACCCCGGATTCTAAAAGCGTTCAAGTGACCTATTGTCGCTTGCTCTTATACTCTGTCTGTTCTGTGCAACAGTTAGCGAAGGAGAACTGCGCCCTATCTGAAGTCATGTTCTGTTGACCCACAGTAGGTTTTTTCGTTGATCTGTACGTCTCTCTGTTTATTTTTTCTTTCTTTTGTTCTGGTAGCTGTAATACTAGAAGGAATTAAAAATAGAAAACTACAAGTAACGTTGTTATTTGCCTCTGGGGTATAGTTTACATTTTTTTCAGCAATATAAAGAAATGTATATCTAGATGAACTTAAATTTCGTGACCCATCATCATAGGGGTCGTGGATTTCGATAAAGACCTCTGATCAGTTTAATCTTGTACCTGTTTGCTACCCTGGTGCATCATTCACTCTGGTCTGGTTTAGTCGGATTTACCTTGGGAGAAAGTTTCTAACGAATTAAATTCACACAAGCTATTTTTCAAGAAGTGTCACCGTCCTACATACGGCACTTGGTTCAACCAAATCGTCACTCATCCGGTACTGACCAAGCTCTATATAACTTCAATGGATTACGTTCCGATGAATTGGCTACTCTGGTGCAGGCCTACCTTCATTCACTTCTTGGCCTTTTGGCTAAGATCAAAGTGTAGTATCTGTTCCGATGGATACTGCACCCCATAGATTGGTATTGTCTAGGCATTCGGGGCTTGATTTACGCCTGTCTATGGGTCTGTCCTGTGCAGTTCTAGGAGGTCCACCCTCCCAGGCTTCGCCTCCCCTCTTTGGTGAGGAGTAAGTTTATTGCTTACTGCCTGAGGCGCCACTACCGGGGAATGCCAACGGGGCTGCCCAGGCAATTTTTAAATCCCACTTTCCCGACCTTGGGTCACATCTTACTTGTGGGAGTAAGATAAAAACTGGCCTTGTGCCTAACTCCTGGAGAGGAGTAAATCAATACTCTGGTGCCCCCTGACGTAAATTCACTAGACCAACTCGACAATCAACTAAATCCGATCCATTCACTGTGGAGGTCCTTAGATGCCGGAGAGCTTTCTACTCAAATAGCTTCTTTCCTCGTTCTGCTGGCCTTTGGAACTCCCTCCCTGCCCCCTGTTTCTCCGACAGTACTGACATGCAGAAATTTAAAACTAATGTAAACAGACATCTCGCTGCGCAGATCCCAATTTAGGTTGCTCTCCCCCCAACCTTCTTCCTTTTCTTTTTTTCTCAGTAGCCCCTTACGTCTACAGTGGCGGACTGCCTTGTTTGGGGTGAACTATGTTTGTTCAATGCGATTACGCATAAAAAGTAGAACCGGTCTCGCTTCTCTGTCACGGATTTTCTTTCATGACGTCATATCCTGAAACGTAATTATAACTCTATTCTATCAATTGCTAATGGAATTTTCAACTATTTAAACATTATACTTTCTCTAGCCTGATGGGAAAAACTACCGTTTTGAGCATTACTTTTACACGCTCGCCTCTACATTGGGCGCATAACTTAATCTTAATAACGGTGTATCGTATTAGCATAATTTCTATTCTCGGAACAAAGATTTAGTTTTTAAATATCAATTTTGTGACATGAATCGGTTTAAAATAATGTCAGGACAATTGTTAATTAGATGTTAGTTCGAACATGCGTTGGTAGAGATCGCTTCTAGCTGAATATTGAGGTCATAAGAGTGCATTAATAATAAATGCTTATTTCGTTCAGCTGCTGAGGTTTTTTGGGGGGATTTTCGTTTCTTTAATAAATAAAAAAAATAAGACGCCCCCGCACATCTTAAAGAAAAAAAAAACATTCATTATTTTGTGACTCAACTTTAATTATTCTATAAAAAACTGTTATGAAAACTTTCAGAAAAAAAACAAGACCATGAGTAAGTCGTGAGACTTCATACCTACATCTGACAACGTAAGGATGGGCCAAAGTCTTATCTGGGTCTTATTTCTCCCTATTATATGAAGTATTCGCGAAGTTATGACATGCAAACTTACATTAAGTGGCTTAATGCTTTGTCTGGGGCGACTTCCATGAAAAAAATAACATCCTAGATTTAAGCACTAGTCCGAATAATACAAACAAACGTACACGTTATTTTTTCTTTTCTTATACCGTTACTCGTTCTTGTGTTTTTTTAACATAACTGACGAGCGTAAAACCTAACGAAGCCATGCGCTTCAAATTAAGTCTCTCTCTCTCTTTTTCCCCTTTTGCGTTTCAGCCTACCGGACGATCAATGCCGAAGAAAACATCTTTCTTTTTTAAGAACGAGTTGAATAGATTGACATAACGTTAAATTACTACAAGCCGAATGCAACTGACTTTTGGTTGCAGTGGCAATAAAATCTACAACGTTTTCATCTACCACAATCAGACCCATCAACTTGCCTACTACATACATAACAACATCTTATCAACATTTTGTTTCAATCCACCCTATAATTAGAAATAGTTCCAGCAGATATAAAAAAAAAACACTAGCATGATTCATAACACACCAGCATGAATTTACACGGTGGCTTATAATAACTGTAACAATATATACATTTGTGAATGATACTCTGATGTGAAATCTGCGACTTTGTTTGCATCCGCCGTTAAAGATTAATGCTTCCGGTAGAGGAATGAACCACGTGATGGGGACGGTGTTAGAACTGCACTACTTGACTAAAAATTGTTATTAAAACTATCAGAAAAAAGAACAAGAACATAAGTAAGTCGTGAGACTTCATACCTACGCCTGACAACGTAAGGATGGACCCAAGTCTTATCTAGGTCTTATGTATCCCTATTGTAGGAAATATTCGCGAAGTTATGCCATGGAAATGTAGATTTCTTTAGAATTATTTTATGATGAGGCTTAAAGTGTGCTATGTGTTCACTGTTATTAAAGAGCACAAGATCCATACACTAAATTTGAAAACATCTGAAGTCGAAATTCCGACAAAATTTCAACTATGTCCGAACTTTTCATGGTCAATGTCAAAGGTCAGTGTCAAAGGTCAATGTCAAGGTCAAATAAGAAGTTAGCGCTAAAAGTGTGACTTTCAACTTGACTTTTGACCTATATATCCCCAAATTAAATCTGTCCTAAGTTACACTATAACCGATATTTAGAGCAAGTTTGGGTACGATTGGTCAAGTGATGTTGACAAATATTTTCATTATTTATGAACTTTTCAAAGTGTCGATTCTTTGAAAGTCTATCAATACATAGATGAAGACTTTGTTTAAATTAGCGCTGAGTACTTTGTCATATTTATTTTATATTTTTTTAATACGCAAATGTATACTATGGTAAGTTTGAATTACCTACTGGGGAGTTTGAATTACCTATTGGGGAGTTTGAATTACCCACTAAACACCATCCTCGAGTGTCTTCGGTTTCTCTGTACAAACGTTTGTCAGGACAACCTGACATGAGGATACTTCACCCGACAAGTAAACCCTGACAAAATATTGTAAATAACATAGTATTCGAAGGCCAAATAAGATCCCCTCGACATTTGGTCCTACGAGGAATAGGGCACCTTCTCCAAGTAATGTTACCTCAAGTAAAAACACTTAGGTGGACACTCCACCAGACCAGATGAATTATTGTCCTGGAATCCGGTAAGACCAA
>OY744545.1:69523338-69525838 GCA_963556195.1 Sepiola atlantica | reverse complement strand
TGCACATTACATCACAGTGTGTGTGACACACATTACATCACAGTGTTTAAGTCTTGTCTAATCAAGTAAGATTTGCTATATAGGAAAAAAAAATATTTAAACATTTTTTTGAAAAATATATAAAGTAAAATCAATTGTTTTTGTCCTACTTCTTGACGCCGACATATTTCCATTTATTGCATTGTGATAGCCTTCTAATATTCATCTATATACGTATTACACACAATGTTTCAAGCAAACTACCTCTCCTTATTATATATATATATATATATATATAAAAGAAATAAACTAAACACACATAACGGATGTCCGCATTATAAATTATTTCGACTTAGATGGGTCTCATCAGACGCATTCACAGCCACATTTCGTGCTCAAATATATCGCTATTTTATAAATGTAAGTCATAAGTTGATTTTGTTCGCGATACTTTTGAACGAATTTAATTATTTGTACGGAATTATATAATTTATAGGAACCTATATATATGGAAAATAGGAATATGACCCCCCCCCCCTCCCGGCGCCATTTTGCATCAAATTTTAAATGGAGGTTACAAACATATTCGATAGTCGGTTATGGTAAACTCAAAATAAATTTAAAGAAATATAAGATTATTTTGTAATAGTGTCCATACCTTGATTGCACCGCGACTAAAAATGATTGGTTAGAACTATTGTTATTGAAGTTAGCCAAGTGAAAGCTTGTATTAAATATACCACGTAGCCAAACGTCGACCTAAAATTAATGGAATTGTTGCTACTTTTTTGTGAAAACTGTCATTTGGTTTGATAGTGATTTGAAAACTTTCGCTTATCTTATTTTGTCCTGTAGTCTTCACATTCCATGAGCGATGTTTCTGACAAAGGGGGACGAATTGCTGTTTTCTGGGTGGGGATCTATCCGCCTAACACTTATCGTTGGCTAGTTTTTTACTTTAAAGTATTTTCTAGCTCATTACATCAAGTGGCGTCATGTCTTGTCCGTAGTGATTTCCATGAACATAAATTTACTTGCCTCCCCGCGAGCGCAGTGTTGGACACAAGGTCTGTTTAAAATGTGGCGAAAATTCAGCTTCTATAAAAGATGGACAAAAATTAAAATTGCCTTACTCTAGAATGACTGATCGAAGAGAGAAAAGATATAGTGTAGTATCAGAACAGGTACAACACGTTGATCCTAGCCACAAAGCCAAGGAAAATGATAGATTTGTTTAAATGATAGTCATTACAGTATAAGTATAAAAATGAATGTAAGCATAACTAAATAGTCTTTATGCTGGTACTTTTTCACTTTTGTTAGTGACTTTGTTTTTATTTGGTTCGTGCATATGTATGAGTGTGCATGTATGTGTGTGCATATGTATATGTGTGCATGTATGTGTGTGCATGCGTACGGATGTATCTGTTCGTGTGAATACGTGTGTGCCCCCGTTTTTCTGTCTGCAGCAGTTTTCGCCGTAGTTATTACAAGACTTTGTTTTATATTTGCGTGTTATTTTTAGTTTTGCCGTCGATAGTTGGGCGGATATTGGATTAGAAGAATAAATTTTAAAAAAAAGAAAAAGAAGAAAAGAAAAAAGAAAAAGAATGAAGAAGAAGAAGAAAACAAAAGAAAAAGAAGAAGAAGAAAAAGAAGAAAAAGAAAGAAAAAGAAGAAGAGAAATGATAGGAAGTGGGAGGATAAGAAGTACGAGAAAAAGGATCAACGGGAAAATGAGAAATGGGTCGGGAAATAAAATGGGTTAGGTTTATTGTTTACCCCCCCCCTTCTTTCAAAAGTAAATCAAACATATCTTACCATACTCTATAACTAATTTCTGGTACTTTATAACTAATTAGTGTTACTCTATAACTAATTAGTGTTACTCTATAACTAATTGCTGTTACTCTATAACTAATTAGTGTTACTCTATAACTAATTGCTGTTACTTTATAACTAATTAGTGTTACTCTATAACTAATTGCTGTTACTTTATAACTAATTAGTGTTACTCTATAACTAATTGCTGTTACTTTATAACTAATTAGTGTTACTTTATAACTAATTAGTGTTACTTTATAACTAATTAGTGTTACTCTATAACTAATTGCTGTTACTATAACTAATAGCTACGTTTCACCTTTATTAGAAGGTTTCCTCGGGACGGGAGATTGAAGAAAAAGAAAATATACAGCAACAATTACCAAAGTCTGAAAAATAAATGTGAGGAAGCGCTCAGCAGTTAGAACGCTGAGAAATGTGCTACGGCAGAACAGCCGATAAAAGTTTGAAAAGTTAGCGTTTAGAAGTCAACGGTGTATATAACGTTCCATAGAACATTACATTACGTTATATATACCGTTGACTTCTGGAGACTTCGGTATTTGTTGTTGCATTTTTTCTTTTTCTTCAATCTTCCGTCCTGATGAAACATTCTAATAAAGGTGAAACGTAGATGGATATTTAATTAACATTTTGGTTTTCCTTATCTCATTTTCCATATATATATATATATATA
>OY744545.1:69508338-69518338 GCA_963556195.1 Sepiola atlantica | reverse complement strand
ATATATATATATATATATATATATATATATATATATAAATCCAGGTAAGGTAAGCATCCACAAGATAAAAATCCAAATAATTTCAACCGGGCTTATGAAGAATGCTCACTATCAAATAATAATGATTATTTTTATACATGCATGCACTTTTTTTATATATGCATGCACTTTTTTATACATGCATGCACATAATCTGCAGCACTGACATGTTGACGTTATCGATCAATAGCTAAAAGTATGATCCTTCCTTTAGGTCATACTTGGAAAGAACTTTTCCAAGAAGGGACAGATCAGATTTTTTTCTTCCTGATGAAATCTCAGTTTTTAACAGCTGTCGATCGATAACATCGACATGCCAGTGTCGCAGATTATGTATATGTATGTATTAATAAAAATAATTATATATATATATATATATATATATATATATATATATATATATATGATGGACTCTCCCGTCGATTTCGACGTATGAGTGCCCCAGACGGCATTGCTTGATTCCAATGGCAAGTAGTAATACAAGCCCAAATGTGGCAACAATACTCCATGCATGGGGGGATGGTGGCTTTGTAGATATACAGGTGTGAGGAGTTATATATATATATATATATATATATATATATATATATATATATATATATATATACAATTCCAGAGTCCAGTAGCACGAGGAAAGAAGCTATTTGAGTAGAACGCTCTCCGGCATCCGGGGACTTCCACAGTGAATCGATGTGATTTAGCTGATTGTCGAGTTGGTCTAGTGAATTGAAGTCGAGGGAACATCAGTGTAGCCAGTTCATCGGATCATAATCGATTTAAGTATTTGTACACCAAACACAAGGGTGCTACATTGCGACGATGGGACAGGGACTGGAGCTTGGTTGACAATGAGGGACCTATTAAGTTGGCGACTTTTTTGAAGGACGTTGTGAAGGAGGGAGAGACTAGTAGATGATGCACCAGCCAAGATGTGGCAACAATACTCCATGCATGGGTTGATGGTGGCTTTGTAGATATACAGGTGTGAGGAGTTTACTAGCACGGTAGAGGGAGCCCACCTTCTTTGCGGCAGCCTTGGCAATGTCTTCAATTTATTGGTTCTAATACATGTTACCCGTGAAGGTTAGGCCGATGAGTTTGAATGTTGAAGGAAAGGAGCTTTGCTTTTGCGGCATTAAAAGTTACCATCCATGTATGACCCCAACCCACTACAGCCTGGAGGTCATTTTTTAAGAATTCAGCCATTGCCTCGGATATGATCGCGTCCGTTTTGCCAACATGACGAGAGTAAAGCGTGGTATCGTCAGCAAATAAACCAATCTCAGACCCTATGTCATCAGGGAGATCGTTTATGAAGATCAGGAACAATAAAGGTTCAAAAAGGTCTTCATTTTACTAATTTTCCACGCCGTAAAAAATAATTTTTGAAAAAAACTGAAGATCATAGCATAACGAATTATAGTTTTGCTGTTTGAAAAGATTATCTGACGAATTTTTAGACAAACGATGTTTCTACTTTTTACGCTGATTCAAAATTTAAGTTTGACTTTTTTTTCTATCTAGGATGCTCCGTTCTTAAGAGTAGAATGAAGGAGAAGGAAACAACGAGAAAGTCAGAGAGAAAGAAAGAAAGAAAGGAAAAAGATTCCGTAGATGTAGAATGATTTTTCTATGTAGGATGCTGCCCGTTTGGCCGCTGGTTAAAAGCACCAGTGAGCAACTAATGAAGATAAAAATAAAAACATGTCTAAAAACCGCGTGTGGCATATGAAGAAATGGCAAGATCATAATTACAAGATTTCTGCGTATTTTTAATGGCATTTTGTTACTAAATAAACAGAAGAAAAAGGTAGAAGGGCTTCTTGAAAGCAAACAAAGAATTTCTCATGAAAAGCGAATAAAATTCTTCAAATAAAAATAAAAATGGGCGATATCAAATAGATGTTTTTCAAAAATATAAGATTTTTGCAAATGCCCTTATTTGAATGGAACTTGAAAAAGAAATAATCTCGCTGTTAAAAAATGACAAGAATTGATCGTGTTTAGATGAGTCCATTCGATCAGTACGTTTGAAACTTAAACGTGACGGACAAACAAACATGTAATTTAAAACACAAGCGCGACAAACAAACAAACATGTAATTTAAAACACAAGCGCGACAGACAAACAAACATGTAATTTAAAACACAAGCGCGACAGACAAACAAACATGTAATTTAAAACACAAGCGCGACAGACAAACAAACATGTAATTTAAAACACAAGCGCGACAAACAAACAAACATGTAATTTAAAACACAAGCGCGACAGACAAACAAACATGTAATTTAAAACACAAGCGCGACAGACAAACAAACATGTAATTTAAAACACAAGCGCGACAGACAAACAAACATGTAATTTAAAACACAAGCGCGACAAACAAACAAACATGTAATTTAAAACACAAGCGCGACAGACAAACAAACATGTAATTTAAAACACAAGCGCGACAGACAAACAAACATGTAATTTAAAACACAAGCGCGACAGACAAACAAACATGTAATTTAAAACACAAGCGCGACAGACAAACAAACATGTAATTTAAAACACAAGCGCGACAGACAAACAAACATGTAATTTAAAACACAAGCGCGACAGACAAACAAACATGTAATTTAAAACACAAGCGCGACAGACAAACAAACATGTAATTTAAAACACAAGCGCGACAGACAAACAAACATGTAATTTAAAACACAAGCGCGACAGACAAACAAACATGTAGTTTTAAACACAAGCGCGACAGACAAACAAACATGTAATTTAAAACACAAGCGCGACAGACAAACAAACATGTAATTTAAAACACAAGCGCGACAGACAAACAAACATGTAATTTAAAACACAAGCGTGACAGACAAACAAACATGTAATTTAAAACACAAGCGCGACAGACAAACAAACATGTAGTTTTAAACACAAGCGCGACAGACAAACAAACATGTAATTTAAAACACAAGCGCGACAGACAAACAAACATGTAGTTTTAAACACAAGCGCGACAGACAAACAAACATGTAATTTAAAACACAAGCGCGACAGACAAACAAACATGTAATTTAAAACACAAGCGCGGCAGACAAACAAACATGTAATTTAAAACACAAGCGCGACAGACAAACAAACATGTAATTTAAAACACAAGCGCGACAGACAAACAAACATGTAGTTTTAAACACAAGCGCGACAGACAAACAAACATGTAATTTAAAACACAAGCGCGACAGACAAACAAACATGTAATTTAAAACACAAGCGCGACAGACAAACAAACATGTAGTTTAAAACACAAGCGCGACAGACAAACAAACATGTAATTTAAAACACAAGCGCGACAGACAAACAAACATGTAATTTAAAACACAAGCGCGACAGACAGACAAACATGTAATTTAAAACACAAGCGCGACAGACAAACAAACATGTAATTTAAAACACAAGCGCGACAGACAAACAGACGTTCGAAAATGATATTTTAAACTCACGCCTAAAACAACGATAAGCATAATTATTTAAAAATTAAAAATGACAGACTAAACGTGACAGATCAACAATCATGTAATTTAAAACCTAAGCTTTTCTGACAAACAGACGAACAAAAAAAACATAATTTAAGATTAAACGTGACAGACCGACGAACAGGTAATTTAAAACTTACACATGACAGAAAATAAGACCGCCGAAAATATTACTTTCAACTTACGCCTGACAGATCGAAGAAAATGTTATTTCAAAATGAAGTGTGACAGACTAACAGACTTGAAGTGTGACAGACTTGGGAGTGACAGACCGAGGAACATGTAATTGAAGAATTAAGTGTCACAGTTAAACAAACCGTTGGACATGCTTGATGAATTCTTCTCCCGGAATCCGAGAAGACCAAGTGACCACAAGAAAGATACACTGTAACATAATGAACTGGTCAAGATGAACATTGACTTCTTTACTAACTCAACGTTTGAGAGGAAAAGGAGAACTTTAACGAATAATCGAATATCTATGTATCTCATATAAGAATCAACTGTTAGCCCCAAGTAGGGACCCTTCGATTCATGAGAACTTCAACTGAAGTAAAATTGAACAAAATTGAGACAACTTAAAATCCTCGAGTGTCTTCAGTCTCTCTGTACAGAGGTTTGTTATGACAGCCTGCCATGAAGATGCTTCGCCCTACAGGTAAACCCTGACCACATATTCAAAATAAAATAGTATTCCAAACTCAAATAACAGAACTTTGGAATGTCTGTGCATTGTCTCATATAAGGAATGGTTCACCTTCTAGTGATGCTACTATAAGGAATGGTTCACCTTCTGGTGATGCTACTATAAGGAATGGTTCACCTTCTGGTGATGCTACTATAAGGAATGGTTCACCTTCTGGTGATGCTACTATAAGGAATGGTTCACCTTCTGGTGATGCTACTATAAGGAATGGTTCACCTTCTGGTGATGCTACTATAAGGAATGGTTCACCTTCTGGTGATGCTACTATAAGGAATGGTTCACCTTCTGGTGATGCTACTATAACGAATGGTTCACCTTCTGGTGATGCTACTATAAGGAATGGTTCACCTTCTAGTGAGGCTACTATAAGAAAAATAAACCTTCACATAAATAATTGGTCTATTTGGAAGAGGAAAAAAAAGAGTATTCTTCACAGCTTTGAGAAGTTGAGAAAACCATTAAATAAATACTCGGATATCTATGTATCTCATAAAGAAAGTGATTGTTAGTGCTGGAAAGAGGCCATTTGATCTCTGAGAACTAACTGAAGTACAAATGAAAAGAAAATAAGAAAAGAACAATTGTTTTTTTTATGTATATAGATATCGAATAGACATGAAGAAACAAGATGGAATGGAAGCACAAAATAGAAATGACGAAAAAGAATAGAGAGGAAGAATTAAAGAGAAAACAGAAGAGAAATAAATAAAGAAAGAGGTTAGCAATACAGAATGGAAGGAAAAGGGACAGATAATAAAAAAGACGAAAAGACTAGTTGTTAATTGAAGGATATCCTTTTATCTTGACACACGTCATTGACTCGGCCATTTTGAAGTCAGTTATCCTACAAAGCCACAACTTAAAAACGACAACAAAAATTCGACGCCATTTTGTACACTTATTACGCGATCCAAAATGACACAAAAATTAGCGACCGATCCGACATGTTGTCAGTTGAGATTTTAACGATGCTGGAGACCGACGTTTTTATTGAAACAAGACGAACCCTCTTATAGGGATTGGCTCCATTTTTGCTTCATTTTTTTGTTTTGTTCATCTTTGTTTTTTAATATTTTAATTAAAGGTGACAAGTCACTGGTGTCGGATGCTTCCTGTGACGACACGTTTTCGTCCGGTAACTCGATCAGGTCGAGAATTGACGGATAGTGTTTCTACTAGAGCCAGTGAATAATAAAAAAAATGTCCCCAATGCTCCAACATTATTCCCACGATCATGTATATTTGGTTATTCTTAAAATATAAAAAAGGTGCAAGGACGTAGGGTGAAAGTCAAAGATCACTTTAGTCCGGCGTCCAAACCTAGCGACCGTTGGTATAGCTTTATCAAGTCTTATTAAGACAGAAACATATATGTATTCGTATAAATAAATCAAATATTTATTATCAATAGATAAGTTGGCAAAGGATATGCCAAATATCATAATTTGCAAAGGTATAGATGCAAATGTGTTATATCAATTTTAGGGTAACATGTTAGAAAATGTTCAGATCAAAAAAAGTTGAAAATGGAAAAAAAAAATTTTCACCGTTGGATGCTTCATGGTTAAAGTTAGACAACAGGTTCAAATGTAATCGATCAAAGAGGAAGTAATCCATCAGATGTACAAGTAGTCCTGTTGTAAAAGAAATTGTTTAGGGCGCAAGCTGAATATTAAATACATTTCTGAGGTATTCCATGGGCACTCGGCAACCAAATTTAAAAGATTTGAATCTGAAATAATGCAGTGTTGGCTAGTTTTCTGAAATCAAGTAAATCTGTTAATGGCAGAACGATGCCAAGTATATATATATATATATATATATATATATATATATATATATATATATATATATATATATATATATATATATATAATTATTTCCACAATCAGACAACGCCGCAGCCCACAACCTATGAAAGAAACAAACCGGAAGTTTGTGGAAATAATTATATATATCATCTCACATTCAAGAAATCTAATATTTATTTGCTCGCTTGGTTAGCTTGTTGGATGACATCGTCCTAGCGAGTATAAAATCCTACTTGTGAGACATCGGCCTGGGTTCATAGTAGTTGGATGACTACACCCCTTGTTGAAAAGAGTAGGTACATTCCACAGTCGGGCATCGCCGCGGTTTGCTTAATCTGTGAACATTAATAGACATTCTTGTATGTGGCGAGGTAGCTCAGTGGCAGAGTACTCGCTTACCATGCAAGTGACTCGGGTTTCGAATCCTGTTCGGATGTGTTCTACTGATGAGCCCAAAGGAGGGCGAAACTCTAGTCTAGGTTTGTTTCTTTCATAGGTTGTGGGCTGCGGCGTTGTCTGATTGTGGAAATAATTATATATATCATCTCACATTCAAGAAATCTAATATATATATATATATATATATATATATTAATACATATATATATATATATATATATATATATATATGTATTAATACATATATACATATTAATACATATATATATATATATATATAGAGAGAGAGAGAGAGAGAGAGAGAGAGAGAGTGTGTGAGAGAGAGAGCGAGATTTGGATTTTTCACTTAGAAAAAAGATTATTCCGTGAAGACCGGGATTAGACCAATGAAAACAAGCTCGATGATACTCGATTACAGGGTACAGGGCATTTATATGTGATTTTTTTAAGGCTTACCAAAGCATTCCATTCAGGAGCCCACTCAACACCACAAAAGATATTTTCATTCAAAAATTATTTATTTAACATTTTTTTCAAATTAAAGAGTTTTTTTACCTACACGTGTTTCACTACAGAGCAGGTCCTTGCTTGGCAGATCATCAGGGAAATTAAGAAAATTTTCCCAACTATCACCCCTCATAAATATAAATAAAATTAAAAAATACGAACAAACACCTTAATCAACCCATATCCACACTACTTTTCAAGAGCAATAATTTCAACTTTCCCAAAAAATATTTCTCCAGTCATCAAGACGGTAACATCCCTATTTCACAACATTATTATTACTCCCATAAATCCCCACCATTTCTCGGTGATAATACTAATCTCCCACATCTTCCAAACAGATCCAATTAAACGGTTTCAAACCATTTAAAACCCCTACAGAGTTACTGCCCTTAGACCGTCTGGATGATTCCTTTATTTAAACTCCTTCGGGATTGATTTAAAGTCCTTTAATTCAGGTTTTAAACACGAAATTAATTAATGTTGTTTCCTTTAAACCCCTTTAATCCTTAAACCCATTCTCTCTCCCTAATTCCTTTAGAACACACATCATCAAACCCCAAAACAGTAACGGCCAAATATACGATACTCATAATATTGACTCACGGGAATTATATAGAAAAAATTCTTATTTTTATTTTTTTATTTTTGTTTTTTATATATTTTTATATCTCTTTAAATCTTCTCCGGTTTACATCTCAACTGTTACTTTTAACCATCCCCTTTTTTAAAACCTCATTAAACCTTCCTTACACTAAATTTAAAAAAAAACATACACAACACTCTAAGCAAATAACGCATTTAAACGAGAGTGACACGTGACTTCACATTTCCGAAACAGATGACAACATAAGCTGAAGAGAGCCCGATGGCTATGTCTTTCCATGCTTGAAACCGACGGCACGAATGTTGTACTAATTTTTCTGTACCAAAATAAATAAAAATTACGCTCTTAATTTTTAATTTCTAACTTTAATTCTTAATTAATCGAGCGCTGTGCTGGGATTTTTCCTGCTATATTACAAAGAAGTTATATATATATATATATATATATTAATCGCATTAAGTTTATATTCGCAGGGTAAAAATCCAGTAAATCCTTACTGTGTTTATATAAAAGTGCTCAATAATAAATAGAGCTGTTAAGTAGAATGATACAACTATTCCCTTGGTCTCATTCCATCAAATGCATCTGTAATGGCAATGTAAATAAATATCTCGAAGATATTTGACTATTTATGGCTCTGACCGAAATATGTCTGCAAATGTGTAGCCAAACTATGTTAGTGTAACTTTATTTTCATATTGACAATATGTATATATGCATATGGAATTTTAGTACATGGAAATGTGGATAAGTATGACAACAAATGAGTTAAAATAAAGACATAAACACATCGAAGGTATATCTACATTCATCATTCTGTGTAGATACGCTTTATTCAAAAGAAAACAAAGGTTAACCTACGGAGGGAAGAGGATTTGAGCCGAATGGGGAGAAGAGAGAAATACAGGTGGGTGTAGTAGTGGAAGTTGTATGTGAGGAAAGTGGTGTGTTGTGTATGTAAAAAAAGTGGAAGGTGGAGAGAAGGTGTACGGTGGGGATTAAGTAAGAGGTGCGTAGGTGGGAGTGAGCCGTGTGCGTGACGTAAGCGTAGTCAGTCTGATATGCAAAAAGAAGAATAGGCGATGGGGGAAAAGCACGTGGGCGACAGTTGGATTCATCTATTATTACATGTTTTCATTATGTTTCATGAAGATTCTTTCAGACGGATTATAATAGTTTAAATACTTTTGTAAATAATTACAATTTCTACGAGTGTTACGTGATTAAGCTGACTTCCGTTTTACTAAGGTCACCTGTCACCCATAGGTGTCACTTAAACTTGTTTATTCAAATAACCAAAATATACTCTAGTTCACAGTTATCTGTATTCCATGCAAGATAAAATCAACTCGCTTCAACAAGATTTTTAAGCAATGGCGACAACGTGACCACGTGTGATCCTGTAAGTAATTAAACTGTAAGTATTTCAATTCTTAGATTAAGCTGACTTCCGTTTTACTAAGGTCACCTCTCACCCATAGGTGTCACTTAAACTTGTTTATTCAAATAACCAAAATATACTCTAGTTCACAGTGTTCTGTATTCCATGCAAGATAAAATCAACTCGCTTCAACAAGATTGTTAAGCAATGGCGACAACGTGACCACGTGTGATCCTGTAAGTAATTAAATGGACCCAGTCGAGTATACAACTAGATTATAAATAATGAACTTCACATTGAGTGAATTTTAAACATTGTTTATTGATAATTGAAATCATTGGTGCGCGTGGCTAAATTATTATCGAAACTAATTAAAACAAAAAAGCTGAACCGGGTTCAAATGAGGCCAGATCTATAATGTTTAGATGAGTGAGTTGATATATTTCAAAATATAATGAACTGGGAGGTTCCTATATTGCCATTACGACAAACTCCATGTTGATAATTTCTGATACAGCAGCAATGGGGCATTGCGACATGCATAAGCATTTGATGCAGTTGCAACATATGGAATGTGCGAAAAGAAGTGCTCTCAGCAGGTGATCTTTTTCCAAACTTGAAAGGGGTATATCAGTCCGTGTCGCATCGCGTGGGAATGCCAAATGCGGACAACTAATAAATTTAAAAAAAAAACTCACTTGAGAAATCTACGTGAGACGGACCATCAGACGTATTTTTATTCCGTACCAAAAACAAGGTCGGTCATCCTAATCTGTTGCTTCTAAAATGCACCTGATGAGAAGGATATTAGCCTAACACACGTTAAATTAATAAGAAATCGAGATAAAATTAAAACAACAACCATGATCGTTATAATGGATACCCTTCCGGTCTATGTAATCAAATATGCCGGGTTCAAATACTGTTGGATCCAGTGGTTTCATATACCAACTAACATTTTTGGGAAAAGTATGTACGCACAATTTACCTGAGCACTTTTGGTCAAACACCACATATATATATAT
>OY744545.1:69498338-69505838 GCA_963556195.1 Sepiola atlantica | reverse complement strand
GGGCAACTTTTTTTTCCAGAACTACTTCATTTCTTCTGATCATGACATTATAGTGTTTTGCAAGGGGATTTCAAGTACAATTTTTAAGGGATTTGCATGACTCGGCCGAGAATCGACCTATTAGCGAATACGCTTACATTATGCGAAAACGGAAATCGAGTAAGATATATATATATATATATATATATATATATATATATATATATATATATTTCCTCTCTCTCAATCGTTTCCTCCAACTGAAATAGGTTGTTTTTTTTGGGGGTTTTTTTCACCTCATTTCTCATTCGACTTTTAGTTTTTAATTTACCATTCTGACGTTTCCTCTCAGAGGGTCAGACGACAAGGCCTTAAGGTAATTTTAACAATTTTCCTTTTTTTCCACTCGTCTGTTTCATTGATTATAATAATGCTTCCTCTAAAATTAATCCTACTATTCTGTTGTACACGAAATTTACTTACATATATATATATATATATATATATATATATATATATATATATATCAATTTATCTAGATAAGTGTGTCTAATAAATATCAACATGCATATGTTTCATGTTCACTAAGACTCATCAGTGTGGTCGTAGGATTTTAACATCTATCTAACGTCGCATTTGCCTGATATCCAACGTTTTAGACCACACAGGCACTGAGACAGCTATACGAAAAAGGAAAAAGAAAATATTCCTATTATTCATTTAACGAACAATACCTGATGAAATACCTAATTAAATATCTTTTATTTAAAGTAGAATTAATACGAAACTTGAATTTAAAAATTGGGTACTTCTATCGATCTTGACCCAATCTCTGTGAACTTCGCGTCGGCAGCATTCGGGCATGCTAAGTATACACCCGAGAGATGACGAGCCGAATGGTGGCAGCCCATACTTTCGATGCGTTGCTGCGTCGTATTTTTTTTTCCAGTTTTATTTTCAAGAAAGATTGAAAAAAAAACATAGCGAAATTACTGTTAATAAATAATTTTTTTGTTTTTATTTTTGTCACAAAACAATGCGCAACGGCTGTGAAGAAGAAGAAGAAGAAGAAGAATAAGAATAAGAATAAGAATAAGAAGAAGAAGAAGAAGAAGAAGAATAATAATAATAATAATAATAATAATAATAATAATAATAATAATAATAATAATAATAATAATAATAATAATAATAATAATAATAATAATAATAATAATAATAATAATAGCAGCAGCAGCAGCAGCTTAAACAGATGGACGAGACAATTTCTTTTCCAATTCTGCAAAAGGCTTGCCTGTTAGAAATAGCGAAAGTGTTAAGTACAGCTTGAATGTCAATGGAATTGACTTGATGTTCAAAAAAGAAAACTCCAACTACAAACATCCAAAAGTTGAGAATACTATATAATAATAATAATAATAATAATAGTGACTAGCGGGACCCGTGTAAATTACACGAAATGATGTTTTCAATACTAATTATTTTGTTCGTAACCTATACATGTTTGAATAAAATATGATAAGATTTGACTTGTATATTTATTTTTAAAAAATGAACAATACATGAAACAATTTAAAAAACTTCTTTATATACAATATTTCTAGTGAAGGTAATATTTCGACGACTAAACCTTACTTTGTAAATGTTTTCGATTAAATTAAATTTGGCTCCAATTCATGAATATTTATTTACTCCTCTCCAGGAGTTAGACACAAGGCCAGTTTTATCTTACTCTCACAAGTAAGATGTGACCCAAGGTCGGGTCGGGAAAGTGGGGTTTGAAAAGCCAGCGCTCGAGAAGGTGAGCACTCCCCGGTAAAGGCGCCCCAGGCAGTAAGCAATACCAAAGATTGTTGAATTACAAAATGGATTGTCGATATTATTACGAATTCCATTATTAGCGTTTTTTTAGGAATCACCTTTCTCTTTTTTCAATTTTCTTGTATTTTTGTTTTTTACTGCGGATATATAACCCTACCAGATACCAGACATCCCCCGCTATTTCAAAGACTCCGACCAGGAGATCTATTTAGGATTCTAACCGTCTCTTGAAGCGCAATTGTTTGGATCTCTCTTGCAAAGTGTAGGTGAACATTCAGATATCTTCAATTTTTGTGAAATTTAAACAAGAGGTATTAGACATAAATAACAAATATCTTCAATTTTTGTGAAATTTGAACACGAGGTAGCAGACATCAATAAAAAAATATCTTCAATTTTTATGAAATTTGAACAAGATGTAGCAGACATCAATAACAAATATCTTCAATTTTTGTGAAATTTGAACACGAGGTAGCAGACATCAATAAAAAAATATCTTCAATTTTTATGAAATTTGAACAAGATGTAGCAGACATCAATAAAAAATATCTTCAATTTTTGTGAAATTTGAACAAGAGGTAGCAGACATCAATAAAAAATATCTTCAATTTTTATGAAATTTGAACAAGAGGTATTAGACATCAATAAAATATATCTTCAATTTTTGTGAAATTTGAACAAGAGGTATAAGACGTCAATAAAAAATATGATTAACATTTTAGTTATTCTGGGGGATTTTGAATGGTTTTAAGGCGATTAATATTGACAAAACCTCTGATTTGAATATTCGAATATTTCAGATTTACATTAAATTTGATCCATAATCATTAGACACCAATTAAGCAAGATTCCATAAATTTCAATCATTTCTTAAAACCCCTTAAGCTTAAGCCTTAAATATGTGACATTTTTAAGCATATTTTCGAGTATATTCGTCAGGTAGTTTTTGATATTCTTTTTCATTAGCCCGATTGTTTTTTCGAATGATCGAGATTTTTCTAAGATTCTAGTTTGTTTTTACTTCTCTTCTTAGTCTCAGCTCTGTGTAAGCCAGCATCATTGAGAACACTGACCTCAACTAGGGTTGCCGTTCTCTCCTTTTTGGCCCATATCACTATCAGGTTTAACAGCTAACCTTACCTTTTTATTCTTACATTGGTTTCACTACCACAACACTTTCCCGAAGACTCACCTTACATCTCTCTGACACTAGATTCATTTGCCAACACCTAAAAGACATGACTGTCCCCTTCTCAATATAGACACGCACTAGTTAAAAATACTAAATTAATACACCACGATACCAACATCAAAAGATTAAAAATTCTTGAAGCTTTCTACATAAAAACTAAACATCCCACAATCAATGATGTGAATTACGAAACTAGTCATAATATTTTAAAGTGTCTAGCATAGTAATTAACGTTACCAAATTCTTAGCCATTAAGCAATTATACGTTTGAATCTTGAACATGCTTATAACGTAATCAAATTCCTAGCCATTAAGCAATCAAACTTTTGAATCTTGCACGCTCTTAGAACGTAATCACGTTCTCATGTAACATCTCAATATTATAGACGCTCTTTTTAAGTTGTAAATTACTAGCAAAACTCAACAGGAAAGACATATTTGTAAAGACACCAAGACGAACACCGCCTGAAGATGATTTGACTAATGAAATCGAAAGTACTTGCGGAAAAGGAAAGAAAATGGAACAAGAAACTCACGGAATTTGACCAAAACACTAAATGGACCATTCGGAAAATTGAAAAGATAAAAAAGTCATATCAAGCAAAAACACTCCGTGTTATTTCATAATGTTTGCCTATATATATATATATATATATATATATATATATATATATATATATATATATATATATATATATATGTGTGTACTTTTTTGTTGTTTTTTAGACTACCATTCACCACATGGAGTGTTTTTAAATCTACTTGTTTGACATTTTTCTTGAAATTGTTTTAAACTTTCTGACTTGGATGAACTGTATAAGATTAACAAAAAAGTGTGTTTTAGGCCAATGTTTAATATATTTTTTATATATGTTCAAAGCTCAATTTTTATTACCCGCAGTAATATCATTGCGGTAATGGCTCTCTGAGCAGAAGATTTTATTTGTAAACTCATGAGTTAAGGACGCAATATCACTCCTTGTTTTTGAACTTTAATAAAAATCTGATTAATTTCTCATTTTATTATGTCATTCAATTAATATTATTGCTCTATACACTATATTGAGCTTTGATTTTATCTTGATAGTCTACTGGTTAAAGATATTATTTATATCTTTAAAGTATCATCTTACTCTCTCTCTCTCTCTCTCTCTCTCTATATATATATATATATATATATATATATATATATATATATATATATATATATATATGTGTGTGTGTGTGTGTGTGTGTGGTTATGTGAATATGTGAATATGTATATATATATATATATATATATGTATGTGTTTGTATTTAAGATGGTCAGATGAATGGATACTGACTTGAACGGAAGCTGACATATGTATTGTTCTCTCAGTGGAATTATTGGGTAAAAGTAGGAGTGTTTATCTTGTTCCAACCAAGACGAATATCTACTTCTACAGACGTTAAGAAGACCTGCCAGACCCAGAGATAGCAAACTTTATTTCCCATCACGTATCTTACTTCCTTTTGTTCTTCAGACTTTTATTTTAGTAGATAAACAATCGTCAGCATACATAAATAAAGATAAAAACCACCCAGTTTAATATAGAGACACATTTGCCCCTGAAGAGTCGGGAAAGACGAAACCTTGGCATGTCAATATAAGCCGCATTTGTACAAGAAAACATCAGTTTCAGAATAAATTGAATAAGTTTGGATTATTTATCGTATGGTAGGATTCATAAATAAGAATCTTCCCGACCAAATATTTAACCCGGCGAGTTGAAGTCCAGCCGACACTTTCTGTCATTTCATTCTTGACGATCCATGAAATTCGTTTTCCGCCATCGATTTCGTCACTTTCTGTAAAAGTTATATGTGAACCAATGCATCAAACGAAGTGTTCCTATTTTTATATGCAATGCTTATACACGTATACACGCACACATACACAGATGAAATATGAAAAGCAAGGTAAACTGAAACATGTTTATATGTTCATCGACGGTTCGCCTTTATTTCATGACTTTCTCGAGATGCTTAAATATATATATATATATATATATATATATATATATATATATATATATATATATATATAGTCTTGGAAGTTTCTCAACCAGTAAAACTATATTAAAAAAAACGCAAAAAACTTATAGTCCCAAGTCTTTCAGTGGAAAAAATACTCATGTAAGTCAATTTATTGTTTACAGTTATTATATTAGTTTATTTCTAACACTATTTTAAGGGATCATCAGTTGTTTACCATGAAAAACTGTTTCGGGAATTTAAAAACAAGGCAGTATTTAATTTCATGGCTTCCCAGCAGAGTTGATCAGACCCCACTTCCCTTAAAAGACAAAAACATAAACGTTCCTTATACTAAATCTATGTTTTATTCCATATAAATGTTTTTCTAACTTATATTAATTATTTTTTTTAAAAATTTCTTTACCTGTGCTGTTCGTCTGTCTAATAAAATTTATCCGTTACTTACAAAAATGTTGCTTCATTTTTTAAGTGTTTGGACGAATCCATTAAACTATTATTTAGGTGATTAATGTATTATTTTTAGTTTTATATTATAAATATAAACAATATCAACACATCAAAAAATAAAAAATAAATAAATATGTATATATATATATATATATATATACACATACATACATATATATATACCGTTAGTCCCTCTTTCTCTCCCTTCTCCTCCTCCTCCTCCTTTGTTGTCCATCTCCCCGTTGTCGTCAACCTCAAATAAATATTAATATTCCTTGTTCACTTACAGTTTTTCTAATCTGCGTTCACAACTGTCGATTTTATATATATATATATATATATATATATATATATATGAAGATATATATGTGAAGAGTTTGAATGCAAAACGCGATAAGCGCCATGTTAAAAATTACTGAATACCTCTACGAATAGTGTTGCATTTTGTCACCCTAACACACACCCACTGATTGTGTTGAAGTAACATGTTATATTTGACTAATATTCTTGCTTTTAATAAAAAAATAATCTTTTACGTCTGAATTTTAGATTTGAAATATTCGTATTTGAAAGTCTTATTTCTCAATTTTAACCAATTGGATTTATCGCGTTTTGCATTCGAGCTCTTCATATATATATGAGGATAAATGGATGGAATACCTGCTCTTTGCAGGCTCCCATCCATTCACTCCCTACTGCGTGAGCGACGTCTTCGCTGGCTGGACCATGTACGCAGGATGGAATATGGGCGCATCCCTTAAGACCTTCTCTACCGCGAGCTTGCCGCAGGCTCAAGAAAAAGGGGTCGTCCCCATCTCCGCTTCAAGGATGTCTGCAAGCAAGATATGAAGGCTTGTTCAATTGACATTAATACATGGGAAGCCTCTGCAGCTGACATACCTGCATGGAGGAAACAGATACGCCAGGGAATGATCATCAGTGAGAAGACCCTCCACGATGAAAATGCTGAGAAGAGAGCTAGGAGAAGAGCGAGCCTATAAGCAGACCAACAAGCCGAGGTGACATATTGCACACCAGCTTTCATATGTCAAGTCTGTAGTAGACCATGCAAATCAAGAACTGGTCTCTACAGTCACACAAAAAGATGCACACAAACAACATCCCAATACGGCACTGATCCGTAGTAGTTGCGACTGACGGATGCCAACAAGACGAGGATAAAATGCATGATATATCATAAAAGCAAATGCTGTGAAACACACATATATGTATATGCATATGTATGGTGACCCCCCCAAAAAACGGGTCCCGTGTACACTTTATGTGATATCTCCTTTTATTTATTCACCGATTTCCCTTATTTTACAGGACATGGCAGTATCAACGACCGTGAGTACACCAAGACCTCAGTGCGAGCTGGGACAAAGAATACACTGTGTTAAATTTTACTACAAGACAGGCTCGTTTAAGAAAACCCAGGACAGTTTCATGCATCAGTTCGAATGTGAAAAGGCTCCATCCAAAAGCAGAATTCAGAACTGGGTTGACCACTTCGAAGAAGTATGTAACCGTGGAGAACTTCAACGTTGCCAGTGAGAACCGTCCAAGCCAATCGGGACGTCCCAAGAAGCAGACAGCTGAGCTGGTCAAAAGTGTGAGAGAGTCTCTCCAGGAGAGTCCGAAACGCTCTGTGCGTAAGCGAAGTCAGTCCCTCGGTATCTCCCGTGAGACTTGCAGGAGAGTGCTGGTGAACGATATCAGGGCTTACCCCTACAGAATACAGACGCTGCAGACCCTTACAGCCTCAGACAAGAAGCAGAGGAGCGCTATGGCAGTCAAGATGCTCGATAAGATCGAAGAGACACCAGGTTTCCTTAACCTCCTTTGGACCTCAGATGAAGCCCACTTCCATCTTGACGGAAAGGCGAACTCCAAGACAAATGTCTTCTGGGGGTCCTCCAGACCCAATGAAGTAGCCACCAAGCCCCTGCACTCTCCTAAGTGCACGGTGTGAGCTGCAATCTCGGTCAGAGGCATCATCGGACCAATCTTCATCGAAGAATCTGGCGCAGCAGTGACCG
>OY744545.1:69483338-69493338 GCA_963556195.1 Sepiola atlantica | reverse complement strand
CTAGACTATTCCTTCTTAGACAGTGTACAAGAAAAGAACTTCTAAATGTATAGTTTACGCACTATCTGCCATAATCCAGCTCCTATCCCATAGCCTCAGGGTTGCATCCCTGGGCTTTTTTACAAGTACTTCCACAAAATGAGCCCCGATAAACTTATTGAACTTTACAACCTTAAATAAAATACCCCTGAACCACGCGACTAGCTGCTAAATAACACCCCTTCACTGGATATGTCCCGAGATGCCAGAAGCTTCTCTTATCGGACCGCTTGTCTTTGGAATCCTGTTCCTGTTCCCTGTTTCCCAGACAGTAACAACACGCAGAAATTTAAATGTAATGTAAACACACATCTTGCTGCCTACCTCTCCATCCAGGTTAACGCTATAAATCTGGTTCCTATCACAGTATTGTGTTACACTTGAGATGCGATATGCCTTGATTGGGGTGAATAAAAGTCGAAACAAAAACTATTCGTCAGCCGATTTGGACCGGCTTTTACGTACAATATCTTGCGTTCCCAAATAGTAAAAAAATAAATACTCAAACCCACATCTCAGCCATTTTACATTATAATTTATTTCCTCCCGTAGAGATCAGAATCCTCAGATGTGTCTTGATGACTCGCAGTTTGCTAACTTCCTGTGTCGGGTGTGACTTGTAGACACCCAGTTCCCAATTCCCACCCTCCATAAGCAGTACCAAGACAGTGTAGCCACTTCAGTAAGAAAACTACAAGCCATCCTAACAATTTATTTCAGATGGTCTAAAACCGTCACAATACTGACATCAAGTGCCTTAGATATTTGGATCTCATAACTACACAATTTGTTAAACCACCTTTGCACTGTCTGATAACCTGTGAACCTTTTCCTCCATTTCTTCTTGATAATGGCGACTGTTTGAGAAGCATACTCCACCAGCCCAATCAATTTTCTTTTCATCTACGCATTGATTTCCTTGCGATGACCCGCATCGATTTGCTAGTTCGATTGTTGATCATCATCTGATCTTCAACGACGAACTCCGGCGTTCCGTCGGCGTCAGATCGTCGATCATGCGTTTTATTCTTTTCTTTCTGATGTCGCCTCGCAGTCGAATCCTAAATCTTTCAATGCCTTGCCGACCTTATCTGCCATTCTTCTGCTGACGCCGTGGAAGTCTGAAACATCCTTACTTTTCGTTCAGGGGTGGATTCCAAAAATGAGGGGGGCAAAATTATCAGAACTCAATTATTCCGAAAAAAAACAAAACCAGAATGGAAATATAGTCAACGTTTTCATGAAGAAACGACTAGCAACGAAAGTAAAAAGAATATGCTTAAAATTAGCAGTTGAAAATGGCGGACAAATATCGTTCGCAAACACATTCTCTCTCTCTCATATATATATATATATATATATATATATATATATATATATATATATATATATATATATATATATATATATATTTAATATATATATATATATGTGTGTGTGTATGTATATATATATGTATGTATATATATATATATCTGTGTGTATATATATGTATATATATATGTGTATATATATGTATATATATGTATGTATATATATGTACATATATATGTATATATATGTGTATATACATGTGTGTGTATATATATAGGTGTATATATATATGTATATATATATGTATATATGTGTGTGTTTATATATATATATGTGTATATATATATATGTGTATATATATGTATATATATGTGTATATATATATATGTATATATGTATATATATGTATGTATATATATGTATATATATGTATATATATGTATATATATGTATATATATGTGTATATACATGTGTGTATATATATATATAGGTGTATATATATATATATATATATATATATGGGTGTGTATATATATGTGTATATATATATGTGTGTGTTTATATGTATATATATGTATATATATATATATATATATATATATATATATATATATATATATATATATATATATATATATATTAAAATAAACATAGTTTGAGTATCCGACAATTGATTCAGAATCTTTTCGGCTCCTTCTTAGGGATATACTGATGATCCGTCAATACATAATTATAAAAAAACAAAAAAAAAGACAAAAAACAAACAGACATTTTTTTAAATTTTCAGACGAGAAACCCCTTTGCGTAAGATGACATTTTGACACCTACCTATCGACGCATAAGAAAGTCGGTCAGCTCAAACTATAGGCAGGACTGGCTAGAATTGGCCCGTCTCCCCTTCCTTAACTGCATCCACACACACCTAGACATACCCACGTTCACAGACACACACATACACCCACGCTTATACACGCACACTCACATACACACCTATATACATATATAAATAAAAACATATATATATATATATATATATATATATATTTATTTATTTATTTATTCAATATATTAACAAGCAATGCATTAAAACATTACAATTGTTCCAAGAATTAGAACATCAAGTCCAGTATGGCGTACGATCGTTTCCAAAACATTTTGGAAATATTTTATTTTATAAATTAATAAAGCTAATCAAATTTTGCATAATGTTTTAGGGGATTTTTTTATGTTATCTTCTTTTTCTTATTAGTCATAATCTTTATAAGCTGCCAAATAGCGTTATATATATATATATATATATATATATATATATATATATATATATATATATATATATATAAAATATGAAACTAAAAGTATACTTTTAGAGGATAGAACCTATAGTGAAATGGTTTAAGCTCAATATACGAGATAGAGCAATTATAAAGATACATTAAAGAAGAAAGATAAAGATGTACGAATTACAAATCTATTTCAACTTCGATTCTTCAATGCAAAGTGTACTCGGTAAAAACATGTTTATAACAGCTGTTGACCGATAACATCGACATGCCAGAGTCGCAGATTTTGTACAGTGTAACCCGGATATAAGAGATCTGTCGAGACCGGAGAATAAGTCTCTTATATCCGGGTTCCTCTTATATCCGGATATTGTCTATTCTGTTTATGTAAGTATTGAAACACCGCATGTAACGCTTTTTACGCACAGAACACTAGTTTATTTAACAGTTATAGACATAAAAAATACTTTTCAATCAGTTTTCACAAATAATTCACCCAGGATTAAAAGGGCCCATCAACCCGTTCATACACCAGGCGAGAGGATGTAAGAAATTGTGTAAACCTTCCTGCCTCTGGAAATGCTGCTCCAGCCAATACAGAGGCAAACCAGGGTCAGCCATCAGGGCTTGAGACAAAAGGTCCTGGCCCCCTATCTCCATCAAATGTAGCAACAACAAAAAAGAAACATACGACGCTTTTAAGCCTCGTATGTTTCATGTTCATGGACTGTTGCACAAAAGAAGGTACTATTGTTTTGCTACCACTACTCAAAGTTTGAAAAGTGGAGCAAAAATCCAATGAGATTCTAGCTGATAAGATCCAAGAATCTACCCCCCCCCTGAAGAATATATATATATATATATATATATATATATATATAAGATATTTATGTAGTTTGCTTGAAGCATTGTTTATTGTATATATAAATGTGCTACTTAGAAGGCAATACAATGCAGAGATGTGACGGACAGACACTAGTCGGAGCAAATAAGGCATATAATGGTGGAACAAGTTAAATAGTTTCACCCTTAACATAATGTAGACATACACATATATATTTTTTTCATCTATTTACTTTTTTACAATTTTACAAATAAATATATATATATGTGTATGTATAGATTGTATTAAGGGTGAAACTATTTAATTTGTTCCACCATTATATGTCTTATTTGCTCCAACTTGTGTCTATCCGTCACAACTTTGCATTGTATTGCCTTTTAAGTACTACATTTATATATATATATATATACATATGAAGAAGAATGGAAAGGAATTAGAGAAGCAAAAGCCAAATCAAAATTCAATTCAATTGCTCAGAGCAAGGTATATTCCGCAAAAAGGCAATTTATTCAAGTTAAATTTTCCTTAAGCCAGGCTTTTCAAAGACACCGGACTTTATAGCAATCGGACATTTGCTTACATTCGGGCAGAGTTTTGCCCTGTGTTTCTTTCCCTACAACTTTTATTTTATTTTTTCAAATTTTAAATCTTGGCCTTTGCCAACTTATCTATCCCAGCGACTTCCTCTGGTGATAAGATTTTTATCTTTGAAAAGCCTGGCTTAAGGAAAATTTAACTTGAATAAATTGCCTTTTTGCGGAATATACCTTCCTCTGAGCAATTGAATTGAATTTTGATTTGGCTTTTGCTTCTCTAATTCCTTTCCATTCTTCTTCATATCTACCTGCTCTATCCTGGATATTGAGCTGTATACTCTTCACAATAGGTTTTACCTTTCTTAAAAGTTCGCTTTTAGTACTCCACTTTATATATATATATATATATATATATATATATATATATATATATATATATATATATATATATTAGGAAAAGAACCCTAGCAGAGTGCTCGTTTATAAAAATGATTAATAACTATTTAGATATATATTACAGAAGGTGAGAACAACATCGGTACCGTCGGTTCTAAATCCTAACAAATGGAACCTATAATTCAGCCTCTGTTTATGTCTGCATCTCTAGAAAAATGGCGGCTCGCGCGTTGTGTGACTTTTTGATGATATTCTCATCTTCTGTTTTATTGAAGAGAAAGTAATCGGAGGTCAGCATGACCTCGACTTAAATTCACGGATCAACGAAAAAAAAAAAAACTCTTTTTACTTGACCACAGCGCAAATATCGACAGAAATTGTGGGAGGAAATGCCGAATTAGTTAAACTAATGAAAATAAAAATGAAACCTAGAATCGAAATATCGGCAAAAAGTCACACAACGCAATTTTCTGGAGAGGCAGACATAAAGAGAAGCTGAGGAGGGGCACTGTAGCTCCCCTTTATTAGGATTTGAAACCGACGGTACCGATGTTGTTCTGATCTTCTGTAACCCCCTCATATATATATATAGTAAGAGAGAGTTTAAATTACCTAGTAGACACCATCCTCGAGTATATTCTGTCTCTCTGTACAAGGGTTTGTCAAGACCCCATGACATGAAGATACCTTAACCAAATATTCGAAATAACATAGTATTCGAAGCCCAAATAAGATCTCTCTCGATCAAGCTTCTCGACACGGCTCTACCCTGGTTCGTACGAGGAATGGTGCACCTTCTCCAAGTAATGTTACCGCAAGTAACAACACTTAGCTAGATACTCCACCAGACTAGATGAATTCTTTTCCTTCAAGAAATATACTATAACAGAGTTAACTGATCAATTGAGGAGAAGAAAATTAATGTTATTCACTTATTTACTAACTAAACGTTTTAAATGTAAGGAGAACTTTAATAGAATATTAGAATACCTATGTATTTCATATAGGTATCAAGTTTTAGCCCCAGGAAAGGGTCTTTAGTTTCTGAGAATTTCGACTGAAGTAAAATGAAACAAAAAAAAATCTCTTTTACTCCATATATATATATATATATATATATATATATATATATATATATATATATATATATATATATTGTTTTCAGGTTCAATTATTTTCGATCGGAATTCGAATCAGAGAGCTCTATGTCCGTTCAAACAGAGCATGAATAAGTTATGAGGTTGAAAAAGACTAGATATACATTCGGGGTCGTTTGACTCTGCACAAATTGCAGACATAGTGGGAATTTTTATTATATATACAATTAGCAGAATAGTAGACCCTAATTTGATAGGCCTGTATAGGGATGATGGACTAATTATAGTTCCTAAAAGCAATGGCCCCTTAGTATCAAGTATACAAAAAAGTTGTGTAGAGCATTTAAATATCTGGGGTTAAAGATCGATATTACATCAAATTGTAAGGAAGTAAACGTCCTTGATATTACATTAAATTTAAAAGAATAAACTTTCAAACCATATACCAAGGACAATCAAACTCCTATATACATAAACGTAAAATTTAATCAACCGAAATGCATTATAAAACATATTCCAAAAACAATAAACACTAGAATTAACAAACTATCATCCAATGTAAATATTTTTAACGCTAGTAAACACACATTCGATAATGCATTAGAAAACAGTGGTTTTAAGGAAAAAATAAGATATGTTGAAGAGACAAATAAAAGCAAACCTAGGAACAGAGGACGGAGAATTATCTGGTTCAACCCTCCATTCTGTCAACTATCCAATATTAATATTGGTAGAACATTCTTAAATTTATTGGACAAGCATTTCACCAAAAGTAATATATAAAATATTCAACCGTAAAACGGTAAAAATTAGTTACTCGTATACAAAAAACATGGACAACATAATCACTTCTCACAATAAATAGATTTTGGAAACAACAACTAACAAGAGTAAGGACAAGGAGAAAAAATGCAATTGTCGAATTAAAAGAAACTGCCCGCTTAAAGGAAACTGCAATGTAGATAGTGTAGTGTACAAAGCCACAATTTATCCACAAGAGAACACAAATGATAGAAAAATATATATAGGAATATCGGCTGGCAAATAAAACCAACGCTTTTACACACATAAACATTCGTTCTCTAATCCGAATATCACCAATAAAACCGAATTAGCAAAGCATGTGTGGTTTCTAAAAAATATGGGATTAAAACCAATAATTGAGTGGTCTATATTATGTAAGTCAAGCACTCCGAGGGGGTTCAGACATAGATGCAATCTATGTCTGGAAGAAAAAATTAGAATCCTAAAATATACAGACAACAATATCTTAAATAAAAGGGACGAATTATTGGCAAAATGTAGACACCGGCACAAATTTAAAATAACTAACCTGTAATATACATATACATATATATATATATATATATATATATATATATATATATATATATATGTGTGTATATTGTAAATAAAACCTATATTAACTTCACCATACTTCTAATTTATCGTCATATAATAAAACATTTTTTAATCGTGTGCAATTTTTCAATAATTGAACCTATATTAACTTCGCCATACTTTTAATTTATCGTCATATAATAAAACATTTTTTAATCGTATGCAATTGTAGTACCTACTTTAATCGTAATTTCCGTATTTTAATTTTTTTTAAACGTAATAAATTTAAGTTTTAAATGTATAACATTCGCAATCTGAAATTTAATCCAAACTTTCGCATTGTAACATAAGTTTAACATTCTTATTCTTTTAAACGGACATATTTAGGTTTTAATCATGATCAATTATATCCACCTTTTAAATCGAGGATTAACTTCTTGTAAAAATAGGAAACCTAATTTATTTTTATACTTTGATTTTACATATTTTTATACTCCGTTAATGCCACCACCCTAATTTATTAATTAACATAATCACCCCTTCCCATCCTTTCTATATTATAGAGACCAATCAGTAAATAGAATATCGTTGAAATTCTTTTTATTTTTATTTTTATTTTTTATTTTTATTTTATTCTTTATTTTTACTTTGTTTTAAAATTATTGTCAGATATATAAAGGTGTTAAAATTCTTCCATTTCGGTTTGAATTGTGGTTGGAAACACATCCGAGGAGACCTAGTTATGGTCGAAATAACTTATAATGTGTACAATCCGAATGTATATCTATTCTTTTTCAACCTCATAATTTTTTTAAGTTCAATGTACATTTAAACAGAGCATGAATAAATTTTAGAGTGGAAAAAACCTAGACACATATTCGGGTTGTACATCATCATTCATGTTCTAAATGTGGTTGGTTATACATCTGATGAGACCGATCTAGGTCGAAATAAGTTATAATGTGTACAACCTGAACATGTGTCTAGTTTTTTCTCCGTTATGCCCATCTAGATGACAAGGGGTTAAATGTAGGTAACCGATGTGTGTTCTTCTATCTTTAGGGGTGTGGGGCAGATCCCTTGATGTTCTTTGTTAGAATCTCCTTTGGCATTTTTCTCCATTTTCCAAACTTCATCGGAATTGTTTACTTTAGCGATATCAGATTAATCACCAATCACTTTTCTTTTTAATGCGTGTGAAAAATGATAGATAGCGTACGTACGAATATAAAATGCCTTAGCATATCATTATATAGATTGAATTAGTTTTTATCCTACATACAAAAATTGCATTGAAAGATCAACCCATTGGCTGGTGAATGGCGAACGCGTAGTCGGCCATTGACAAATAGACATTTAGATTTGGAAATTTCCACTCGTGAACCGGTTATTCGGAGAAAACGAACTACGTATAATATTGTCGTGACGTATAGCATGCCTTTCTACGAAAAAAGAAAGGCCGGCGTGTGCGGTTTCCTGTTTAAGACGGGAAAGTTTGTGAGTTAATATTTTTTTTTAATAAATAGATTTATATTCAGATAGGAAGAGGGATTTTAGGCAAAAAAAAACTTACAGGTGGGCGTAAACAAATTGGATAGTGTGGAGATGTAAATCTATGAAAATAGTTATTAAATGAAAGGAGAGGTAAAACTTAGAAGTTAGATATGAATAGATAAATACACAATACTCTCATATAAAGATTGATAGATTGATATACATACTGATCAGACTCATATTATATATACATATATATATACATATATATATATATACATATATATATACGTATAAACATATATATATATATACGTATACATATATATATATACGTATACATACATATATATACGTATACATATATATACCTATATATATATATATATATACATACGTATACATATATATACGTATATATATACGTATACATATATATACGTATACATATGTATATATACGTATACATATATATATACGTATACATATGTATATATACGTATACATATATAAATACGTATATATATATATATATATATATATATATATATATATATATATATATATATACGTATACATATATAAATACGTATATATATATATATATATATATATATAGAGAGAGAGAGAGAGAGAGAGAGAGAATCAAATTTTATTACAACTCAAAGTTCAGGCAAAGTTCTTTAAAGTCCTTAACTCATGAGTTTTCAAAGAAAATCTTCTCCCCAGAGGACCATTACCGCAATGATATATATATATATATATATATATATATATATATATATAGAGAGAGAGAGAGAGAGAGAGAGAGAGAGAGAGAGAGAGAGAGAGAAGAGGGTAGTGCAGTAGTAGTGCAGTTCCCACGAGAGAAAAGCCATTTTTTTCTTATAAGAGAAACATGAGGGAGGGTATGTGTTTTGATAATTTTATATTTTTATTTTATTTTTTTCATTATTTTCTGCTTCTCTTGGTCAAAGTCGTGGGTATTTAATAAGTACGTGTGATTTTGACCTTTATTTTATCGGTCATCTGTATTTCTTGAAGTGTTGGATTTTCTTTTGAAATTTATTATCTTTTATTTTTTACTGCCCTGTCGCCGAATTGGCTGTTGTGCCCGTGTGTGTGTGTGTGTGTGTGTCTGTGTGTGTGCGTGCGGTTAGTTGGTAACCCTACTCATTTACATATACATATATATATATTAAGTTGAACGCTCGTATGACGTGAAGCTAACGGATAACGTGTTAAAATTATCACTGTTTATTCGCTGATGGCCCAGTGGTTCTAGATGTCGGGATTTTAGTTTTAAAATACTCGGAATCCGGAGTTTCGAATCGCATGACCAGTAGTGAATAGTCATATCTCTATGCTGATGAGTCCCGATTATAAAGGACGAAACGTATACGTACATAGATAATAAACAAAACAAATATATATATATATATATATATATATATATATATATATATATAGAGAGAGAGAGAGAGAGAGAGAGAGAGAGAGAGAGAAAAAAAACAGTTTTTTATTATATTCCAATAAACATGGTTTGTTTTATTACTTTTATTTTTATTTTTTTCACATTTCCAAAAATTCCAAATTTCTGTGAGATATATTTAACGGTCCGTTTCATTTGTTTTGTGCCAAACAACATTTGTATGTTA
>OY744545.1:69453338-69478338 GCA_963556195.1 Sepiola atlantica | reverse complement strand
CTTTTTGTTGAATCCATATAGTCCATCCAGTTCATACATATTGAGAAGCATAATCAGGAAAGACAATTACTCCAAGTTACAAACAGCAGTCCAAATACGTGTAATTTGTAACTTGGAGTAATTGTCTTTCCTGATTATGCCTCTGAAGAGAAGAATTATCTTTGAAAACTCATGAGCTAAGGACTTAAGAATACTTTGCTTGAACTTTGAATTCTAATAAAATTTGATTGACACCTTATTTTATTACCTCATTTTATATTATAATATTAATGCTCTATCCAGTATATTGAGCTTCAGTTTTTATCCGGATGTTTCACTAATTATAAGATATTAGTTGACGCTTATATCTTTTGTTGGATTACTTATATATATATATATATATATATATATATATATATATATATATATATATATATATTCAATGATAAATGCCAGTATACTGAAATCATATGCCCTTAATAGGGTTAAGATGAAAATTCATATGCACTAAATGTACAAAAGCAAGGAAATTCACAAATTGTTACACTTTTATTGTCATTAAGGGTATGACTACATATCAACCAAACTATTTCATTATCACATCACTACAGTATAAATCTCTATGCATGAGTGGATGAAGTGTGTGAGATACGCTGAAGAAAAATTCCTACCAGTAAAATGCATTGTGCTCGCATACCCTTAATGCAATAAAAGTGTAACAATTTGGGAATTTCCTTGCTTTTGTACATTTAGTGTATATGAATTTTCATCTTAACCCTATTAAGGGCACATGATTTCAGTATACTGGCATTTATCATGGAATGTCACTACATTTGCAAAGACTATGCTTCAATACAATGGTCAATTTAATTTTCTGGAAAACTAAGGTATATGGTAAACTGAAATTAAAATGTCATCAACTAGACCCTAGAATCCATCAAATAGTTGATGAGATACAGGGTGGCACATACGTACGTACGTACGTACGTACACACGGATAACACAAAATCATGCCTGACCTTTCTGGATCTCTGGGTTGCCTTGACTAATGATGCTGAAATTCTACACACTTATAACACCGATCAAAAAAAAAATTTGTGCAAAGTTTTAACTAATTTGGTTCATTGGTTTTTGAGTTATAATTGATCAAAGAAATGAGATTTCTAGCATAGGCCGTTTTTGAAATCTATTAAGGGATAGAGCGCCTTCGCGCCTCACTTGATATATATATATATATATATATATATATATATATATATATATATATATATATGTATATGTATACCAATTTCATCACCTTCCTATAAACGGTTTCAAACCATTTAAAAACCCTACAGAATTACTGCTTTAGACCGCCCGGATGATCCTTTGGAATTGATTCAAAGTCTTTTAATCCAGGATTTAAACACGAATTTAATTAATATTGTTTCTTTTAACCATTTTTATCCTTAAACCCATTTTCTCTCCCTAATTCCTTTAGAAGACACATTATCAAACCCTAAAACAGTAACGGCCAAATATACGATACCCATAATATTGATGGTCGAGGAGGATGAGAAGACCGAGGAGGGACAGCACACACCAGACCTCCACTGGAAAAATGCTGAGAATGCTGGGACCTTGAGGAGGTTTATTGCCACCTAAATACCAGAGAAGACCAATTGTCCTTACCAGCGAGAAATCAATGGTAAGAGGCTGTTGCGATACCGCATCGTTATCGAAAAGAGGTAACGAATACTGGAAATCTGGGGAGGCTTGTTGTCACTCAGACTCCCGGAAGTACCACTGGTTGTTGTCGGTGAGCAATCACTGACGATGATCTGTGTGAGAACTCCTAGTGAGTACAAATAATAATCAATTTTGCTGATCGAACGATCTCAATTTTATAATGTGGTGTGTGAAAGTTGATAACATGAGAAATGCGTTTGTGTTTCGTTATATTAATCGGAATAAAACTTTAGGGAAACAAACGTTTATTAACTCTTATTTCGTATAATAATAGGTGGATGTCAACTGAAATATATATCATGTATTTGTTTCTTGTTGCTGCTTTTCCTGTCCTCGGGGTGCAGCGTTGCCTTTACAAGGTTCCAATTCCGGTGGGAGGTGGTTTGAAAGTGTGCAATGCAAATAAGGAACTTGTTTGTCGTCAGAAGTGAATGAAGTGAGGGAAGATGGGGAATGGGGTTAGGTGGAAAGAGAGCGATGAAGAGAGGGAGAGAGATGAACAAATGGAGAAAGAAAGGGGAAAGAGAGGGAGAAGAGGAACGATGGAGAATGATAGGTGGAACGAGAGAGAGAGAGAGAAAGAGAGAGAGAGATAAAGAGAGGGGGAGAAATTAACAAAGGAAGGAAGAAAGGGGAAAAGAGAAGGAAATATAAAAAGATGGAGAATTGTGGAAATAGAGAGATACAGAGAAAGAGAGAGATGAACAAAGGGAAAAAGAAATGGAAAAAGAGAGGGAAAGAGAGAATAGAGGATAGAAAGAAAAGGAGAATGAGAAGAAAATAGATAGAAAGAAAGAAAGAGAAAAAGAGAAAAAGAGTAAAAGAGAGAGGACAATTAAGTTAGAGAGCGGTGGCAAGTGAGAAATAAACATAGTAAGAAAGAGAGGGAGAGAAAGAGAGGAGGGAGAGAAAGAAAGGGGAAGAGAGAAAGAGAGGGGAAGAGAGAAAGAGAGGAGGGAGAGAGAAAGAGAAGGGAAGAGAGAAAGAGAGGGGAAGAGAGAAAGAGAAAGAAACGTAGAACGAGATTACGAGAGGAAGAAAGTGAAAAAAAGATAGAAAGATAAAAATAAAGAGAGGGAGAAATAGATAGATAAAAAGGGAGAGTAAGAGATATATCAATGGAGAGAGAAAGAGAGAGAGAAAGAGAGAGAGAAAGAGAGGGGGAATATGGGGGGGGAGAGATAGAGAAAAAAGAAAAGTGACAAAGAGAGATAGAAAGAGAAAAAGAGAAATATTAAGATAAAGAGAGGGAGAAAGAAGGGGAGTAAAAGAGAGAGGAGATGAGGAGAAAGAGATAAACGAAAGAAGAAAGAGAGGGAGAGAGAGAAAGAAAGGACGGGAAAGAGAGAGAAGGAGGGTGAGAAAAAGAGAAGGAAAGGGAGTAGGACAAATAATAAGCGAGAAAGGGATAAAGATAAAAAAAGAGGAAGCAAGGGAAAGATTAAAAAAAATGAAAGGGGGAGAGTAGAAGAAATGAGATAGAGCCCTATAAATAATGGCCGATATCGCCTCTATCCAGCGAAAAGGCTTAAGAAAATTCCCGTGACGCGTCCGGAGCGTCCAGGCTTCCACGATCCGAATGAACAGAATTGTGTTAACCATTTTGTTTTTAAAACGAGGCTTAACTCGGGAAGGCTTTCATTGTCACGTTCTTTTCTCGTTGAAAATTATTGGAAGTTCAGTGACACAAGGAAAAAGTAATCCCCTCTTTTCGCCTTTGGTTGCTCCTCAGCCTGATTTAATGAAAGCAACCTAATGGATACTAACCCAGACAATGGAAGGGACAAAATTGGTTCAAATATTGGCGAGTCTATTACATCCAATACAAGAACTTGTGTATAAGAATGCAAAAGTATAACACCATGATTAGTGATACACGGCGACTTACAGTATGAGTTTTGTTAAAATACTTAAGTTGTCAAACCAAAACTCATGTTGGAAGGGTTTTTTTTAATATGTAAACTTTCAAGAGCGCAAGCGACCTTCATAGTTTACTGTTGTTAATATGTGAACTTTCAAAAGGGCAAGCGACCTTCATAATTTGTCGTTTTTAATATGTGACCTTTCAAGAGCGCAAGCGACCTTCATTGTTTGTCGTTTTTAATATGTGAACTTTCAAGGACGCAAACGACCTTCATATTTATCGTTTTTAATATGTGAACTTTCAAAAGCGCTTACAAGCTTCATAGTTTGTCGTTTTTAATATGTAAACTTTCAAGAGCGCAAGCGACCTTCATAATTTCTCGTTATTAATATGTGAACTTTCAAGGACGCAAACGACCTTCATAGTTTTTCGTTTTTAATATGTGAACTTTCAAGAGCGCAAGCGACCTTCATTGTTTGTCGTTTTTAATATGTAAACTTTCAAGAGCGCAAGCGACCTTCATAATTTCTCGTTTTTAATATGTTAACTTTCAAGAGCGCAAACGACCTTCATAGTTTGTCGTTTTTAATATGTAAACTTTCAAGAGCGCAAGCGACATTCATAATTTCTCGTTATTAATATGTGAACTTTCAAGGACGCAAACGACCTTCATAGTTTTTCGTTTTTTATATGTGACCTTTCAAGCGCTCGAACGACCTTCATAGTTTATCGTTTTTTAATATGTGAACTTTCAAGAGCGCAAGCGACCTTCATAGTTTGTCGTTTTTAATATGTAAACTTTCAAGAGCGCAAGCGACCTTCATAATTTCTCGTTTATAATATGTAAACTTTCAAGAGCGCAAGCGACCTTCATAATTTCTCGTTTTTAATATGTTAACTTTCAAGAGCGCAAACGACTTTCATAGTTTGTCGTTTTTAATATGTGAACTTTCAAGAGCGCAAGCGACCTTCATAATTTCTCGTTTATAATATGTGAACTTTCAAGAGCGCAAACGACCTTCATAGTTTGTCGTTTGTTATATATGAATTTTCAAGAGCGCAAACGGCCTTCATTGTTTGTCATGTTATTATCACATGTTCATTATCACATTTTATCTCCCTTTATTAAATGTTTATTATCGATGTTCATTAAGTATTCTCATCAATTTTTTTTTCAATGGGCATCTCCCTGGTAAAAGAAATATACGCAAAATATTTTTTTACGAAAATACTCAATCTCATTTCAACATTAATAAAAAAAAAATCGAAATTAATTGAAACCTTTAGAAAGTAAATAAAAACATGATTTAATTTACTGTTTGCAATTAATTTTTTTTTTATTTTTAACGTGAAAATTGATGTTTAAGAATAAATGATTCAATTCATGAAAATCAATCAGTATTTATTTTTAATCTTGATGTTTATTTATTACAAATTTGGTTCGCCCGGTAAACAAATAAATTAATATATAGACAAACATTCACATGGCTGTCAAATCCTCCATGCATAATTAATTAATAATTAATTAATAATTAATTAATAATTAATTAATATTCTAATCTAATAAGAAAATATTCTATCATTATTTTGGCTCTTATTGTGTTGTTTTCCATGCGGTTGAGCTGGTTTGTTTTAATTTAAACGAGAGGTTGCTTCCATATCGCCTTGGACTAACCCTAACCCTAACCCTAACCACTAACCCTAACCCTGACCTAACCCTAACCCTAACCCCTAACTCTAACTCTAACCCTAACCACTAACCCCTAACCACTAACCACTAACCACTAACCCTAACCATTAACCCTAACCCTAACCCTAACCCCTAACCCTAACCCTAACCCCTAACCCCTAACTCTAACACAACCCTAACCCCTAACCTTAACCCCTAAACCTAACCCTAACCACTAACCCTAACCACAACCTAACCCTAGCCTTAACCTCTAACCCTAACCCTAACCCCTAATCCTAACCATTAACCCTAACCCTAACCATAACCATAACCACTAACCCTAACCCTAACCCCAACCTTAACCACTAACCCTAACCACTAACCCCTAATCCTAACCCTAACCACTAACCCTAACCCTAACCCCAACCTTAACCACTAACCCTAACCACTAACCCCTAATCCTAACCCTAACCACTAACCCTAACCCTAACCACAACTACTAACCCTAACCTAACCCTAACCACTAACCACTAACCCTAACCCTTGAACTCATCTTCTCCTTACCCTCTTATTAGTCAAACTTTATATTTAAAGATCTGAAAAAATATTCCTGATATAAAGACAATTTAGAACCAATAGATCTTTTAGTGGCCTCACTTATAGTTTGATTGTTATTTTGTTCTATCCATCTGCCATTACTTACCAGGTCTATCCACCCTTCCCCTAACCATTGAATCCCTTAAATCTAGTTTCTCCCTCTTAGACAAGTTTTAGAAAAAAGTCGCCAACTTAATAGGTCCCTCATTATTCACCAAGCACCAGCCCCTGTCTCATCGCCGAAATGTTGCATCCTTGGGCTTATTTTACAAATACTTCAATGGATTGTGCTCCGACGAACTAGCTGCTCTAGTGCCCCCTCGACACACATACACTAGACAATCAGCTAGGTCCCATCCATTAACTGTGGAGGTCCCCAGATGCAGGAGACCCTTCTACTGGAGTAGATTATTTCCTTATGCTGCCGGCCTCTGGAACTCCTTCCCTGTTCCCTGTTTCCCCTACTGTACCAACATGCAGAAGTTTAAAACTAATGTAAACCGACATCTCCCTGCGCAGCTCTCTCATGATCCCCTAATTCTCAATAGCCCCTTACGTCTACAGTGGCGACCTGCCTTGTTTGAGGTGAAATATCTTCTTTTTTTTAAATCGACAATACTTTTAGACAATTCCCAAAAAGCTGTTGCCGACTTTTCGTACTTTTGGTTTGATCTAAGTCTGGAGTTATTGTTCAATATCTGGCTCAGAATGTAGATTCTGATTATTCTATTTATTTTTGGAAATATAATTTTGTTTTATTCATATTTTCAAAATCTCTCAATAAATAAATTGTCACTAATGTTTTCTTTTCCGATCATGGAACCCGAAGTAACGATCACATAAGATCGATTTAGTGTATTGTCTTTACTTTTTATCTTTATATCATTTTTTATTCTTATTTTATTTTTTATTTATATCGCTCCAGACAAGGCATAAAGCCACTTGATGTAAGGAGCTAAAAAATATCACTTCAAGGTCATAAACAAGCCAACGATAAGTGTTTGATGGATAGATTCCGAGCCAGAAAACAGCAATTCTTCCCCCTATATCAGAAAGATCGCTCATGGAATGTGAGGACTAAAGGACAAAATAAGAGAAGCGAGAGTTACTAGGCTTCCAAAAGAAAACGCAAGGTCTATTTCTACTCTCCTTTGTTAGATGGATAGATTCCGACCCAGAAAACAGCAATTCTTCCCCCTTTATCAGAAAGATCGCTCATGGAATGTGAGGACTAAAGGACAAAATAAGAGAAGCGAGAGTTACGAGGCTTCCAAAAGAAAACGCAAGGTCTATTTCTACTCTCCTTTGTTAGATGGATAGATTCCGACCTAGAAAACAGCAATTCTTCCCCCTTTATCAGAAAGATCGCTCATGAAATGTGAGGACTAAAGGACAAAATAAGAGTAGCGAGAGTTACGAGGCTTCCAAAAGAAAACGCAAGATCCATTTCTACTCTCTTTTGTTAGATGGATAGATTCCGACCCGGAAAACAGCAATTCTTCCCCCTTTATCAGAAAGATCGCTCATGGAATGTGAGGACTAAAGGACAAAATAAGAGAAGCGAGAGTTACGAGGCTTCCAAAAAAAACGCAAGGTCCATTTTACTCTCCTTTGTTAGATGGATAGATTCCGACCTAGAAAACAGCAATTCTTCCCCCTTTATCAGAAAGATCGCTCATGAAATGTGAGGACTAAAGGACAAAATAAGAGTAGCGAGAGTTACGAGGCTTCCAAAAGAAAACGCAAGGTCTATTTCTACTCTCCTTTGTTAGATGGATAGATTCCGACCCAGAAAACAGCAATTCTTCCCCCTTTATCAGAAAGATCGCTCATGGAATGTGAGGACTAAAGGACAAAATAAGAGAAGCGAGAGTTACGAGGCTTCCAAAAGAAAACGCAAGGTCTATTTCTACTCTCCTTTGTTAGATGGATAGATTCCGACCTAGAAAACAGCAATTCTTCCCCCTTTATCAGAAAGATCGCTCATGAAATGTGAGGACTAAAGGACAAAATAAGAGTAGCGAGAGTTACGAGGCTTCCAAAAGAAAACGCAAGATCCATTTCTACTCTTTTTTGTTAGATGGATAGATTCCGACCCGGAAAACAGCAATTCTTCCCCCTTTATCAGAAAGATCGCTCATGGAATGTGAGGACTAAAGGACAAAATAAGAGAAGCGAGAGTTACGAGGCTTCCAAAAAAAAACGCAAGGTCCATTTTACTCTCCTTTGTTAGATGGATAGATTCCGACCTAGAAAACAGCAATTCTTCCCCCTTTATCAGAAAGATTGCTCATGGAATGTGAAGATTAAAGAATAGGGGAAAGCGAGAGTTACGCGGCTGCTCATGGAATGTGAGGACTAAAAAACAAAATAAGGGAAGCGAGAGTTACGAGGCCGCAGAAAGTAAACCTATTTTTAACATTTTTAGATAAGCAGAATTTTTACTGAGGTATTCTTCTTCTGATCGCCCGTGTAAGCAGACGCGTATATGAAGGTTGTCTGTTGAGCCGGAGTGTCATCATCATGATAGAGAGACCACACAGCACAACGTTTCGGCCGATGTAACCGCCGACCATCTTCAGGTGTACCTTGTCGAACTCTGGAATCTTTTTGTCGAACTCGGGAATCTGGACAGAATATCGAACGGAACCCTTTATCAAATCCACGGGGGTAGCATGCTCTCGTTCCATCTGTCATGACTGGGAAGAAGTCTTCAGTAATTCGCAATTCTTCAGATGACTGTCACTTAGAACTGAATTTTACTTAGTACTATATCCACTGCGCCACGGGTACTTGTTTCGAAACACTAGTCTAATGATCTGTATTTTAGCACGTTAGAATATCACCTTTCGTTCTAATGACTCTTTGTTTTTTTTAAGAGCACCTGCTTGCCCTTTCTCGCTCGCTCAGTGTATATATTTATAGATCTCTTTTGGCGCTAATTAATATCGTTTCAGTGAATCAGTGTGAAGTTGAATACAACTTAATGACATTCAAAGTTGTTTTGTTTTTTAATGTTTTATACATGCGTCTAAGCATCTCCATAAAAAGCCTAAGTCTGTCCGTTTTTCTGTCATGCTTATGTTTTGTTGGTCTATCTCGGGTTCTTTTTAACTTTACTAATACTAAATATTAAGTGACTAGACCCACTAGTATATAATGTGGTTAGTTGAAAATTTAAAAAAATGCAAGTTCAGTCGGAGTCGATTCTGAAATACTTTGTAAGTTAATAAAAAACAGCTACATGTAACATTAAAGTTATATGCAAAACTAATCCCCCACAGAATAGTTGTCGATTTGTCATTTTTTTTCTGTTAATGAAAGATTTTTTTAGTTTTATTCGGCCGTGGAAATTGATAGAAACGGGCGTGACATCACATGGTTCAAAGAGAGAGTGAGTGAGAGATTGAGTGAGAGAATTCGGTAGTTTGTCAGAGTCCCTAGAAGTGCGAACATGTTATTTTAAGATGCTCTCATAAGATAGTGATTATTGATATCTGCCTGTATCACCCATCCACTCGTCAGTGATGTTGAACAGTGATGTTGAAATCTCCTCTGTCTTCCAACAGGTTTTGTCTTGAATTAATCATTCTTCAACATATGAAATAACTTGATTGCAGACGGCGTTTCCTCAGACTTGCAAGATCACTTAAAAAGGCGCGTACGAGAACACACCTAACAACGTATGATTATGAACTTCCATGTGTTGACACGTAGTTGAAACGTAACACTTGTTTGAAAATAACAGGAAATAAACTTAGTGAACTCGATGGTTAGCTTAACCTACTGTGGGAATTAATGGAAAAGGATGTGACGTCACATGGCTTAAGAGAGAGTGAGTGAGAGAATTTGACTGCTCGTCAGAAGTCCTAGAAGTGCGAATATGTTATTTTAAGATAATATCATAAGATAAGATTAGATAGTGGAAATAAAACAGAGAAGTATACATGTATCATATTATGTAAAACATGATTTTGGGGTATGGTCGAGTGCTGAAATGCAACATTTTTTTGTAGTGATAACTTCATAATTTTGAAAATCAACTATCTACTTTTCATAAGTGGTTCTAGGTCACTGAGAATAAACCATTCAATTATCTAGAAGAACACAATGTAATATGGTAAAATATGTATACAGATAATTTGAAAACTATATCATTACGAAAACATATGCAACATACAATATGTAAAGATTTCTCACTCTTTAAACATTAGCGACAAAAATTATTATTTATTTCACTATACAAGAAATGCCATGTCGACACCTGAACTAAAATGTAACCCTAAAGGAGGCTATGTTGGAAACAAAGTCACGTGGTGTGGTAAAAACATGCTAAATATTCATCGATGCATATACGCGTGGAAATCGCATAATCTTATATGGGTCGATGCAATATACAAAGGCAGATTAAACGTGCGATGAACAGTGAATCGACAACGACGCAGCGTGAGACAACCGGCTACGCTCATTAACACGCCCAGCACCGAATTTCTTTATATTATTGCCGGCGTCGACCGGAAGCGACACATTTTCCTCAATACACTGCACATCCGCCTTTGCGCGTGTATTTCTCTGACCTCCTTACCTGCTAGGAGTCAATAAAGAGGAAATATATATATATATATATATATATATATATATATATATATATATATATATATATATATATATATATTCATGTATCCATATAACATTTTAAGAGATATAATTTTTATGTATCAATTTTCAGTATTTACTTCAATAATGCTCGATACGTAAGTAGAGCTAGGTAGTAAGTTATGAAAATATATTTATGGCAATTAAGCGACACAGAGGCTCCCGTGTTTCATCCCCGGGGGAATCTTCAGGCTAAAATGCATGGAGTCATTTAGTTTAGGATTTCAAATTTTTCATTCAGGCCCTGAATGAATAATTTTAAATCCTAAATTTTAAAGATCCCCGAAATCTATTAAACTGTAGAAGTGAGATAGCAAACAGCTGCTTACACAGAAATAAATTTACTTTAGGCTAACGATACATAAATAAATAAATAAACAAATAAGTAAAAAAATTAAACTAAACAAAAACATAACAATTTAAAAATTTAAACCTAAAATGGAAATACAAGGAACCACGTGTTAAAATAAATTCATCCATTATATTGACACAAGAAAAGAAAACAGGATATAGGCAAATCTATAGAAAACAGAACAATAGGAAGAACAATATGATTATTTTTATTTACACAGACATTTACAAAATATGCGAGACTGGCATGTCGATGTTATCGATGAACAGCTATTATAAACTGAGACCTCATCAGGCAGAGTTAGAATCCGATCTTAACCTTAGATCATATTTGGAAATATAAACATAATCATATATGAAAGCTCTATTTGATATTGAGCACTTTTTATGAACCCGGTTGAAATTCTTTGGATTACTACCCTGTGGATGTTTTACATGGATTATTATATATATATATATATATATATATATATATATATATAGAGAGAGAGAGAGAGAGAGAGAGAGAGAGAGAGAGAGAAATGAAAGAAGAGAAATAAAAGATGTGACAATAAAAAATCTATTACGTCTGCAGTTATTCAAAACAAGGTATATTCAATTGAATAATTTTTTTCCTTAAGCCATGTTTTTTCAAAAAAATTGATTCTTATCATCAGAGGATTACAAATAAATAAGTTGGTAAAAGATATACCATAAAATCATATTCTGTAAATTTGTAAATGCAGATGTGTTATATAAATGTTAGGGAAAATGTAGGAAAATGTAGAAAATGTCAAGAGAAATAAAAAAGAGGTTGGAAATGGAAAGGAAAAAAGTTCACCGCTGAGTGATTCATGAAGAATACAGCAGTTGATTCAAATATAATAGATCCAAGAGGACTTTTAGTGTATACTTTTCACAGTTATCTATTTGAACTCATCTGATGATAAGATCTATTTTTTGAAAAGACACGGCTTAAAGAAGGAAAAATAAATAATCTTTAATTAAATATACCTACTTTTGAATAATTAAAAACGTATTATTTATCTTATATTTGCTCTATCTCGTATTATCAGTCGTATAATTTTAGAAGTTAACTCTAATTTACTCTGTTCATATAATAATTAAGTAATACAAAAACTGTTTTATAAGTCGTATGACATTAGAATGCCACAAAGAAGATAACTCTAATTCACTATGTTCATATAATAAGTAAAAAATACAAACACTGTGTTATTTTATGATAGGTTCAAATTTAAAAGTATACATTATACTTTTAATTTCCTACCTTATATATATATACATATATATATATACTCATATATATTATGTATATATATTATATATATATATATATATAATATATATACATTTATTATATATATATATATATATTATATATACATTTATTATATATATATACATTTATTATATATATATATATATATATATGTAAGGAGAGACAGAGAGAGAGAGAGAGAGAGAAAAGAAGGTAGTGCAGTATTAGTGCAGTTCCAACGAGAGAAAAGTAGATATGTAAAGGAGTAAGGCTACCAACATTTGTAAAAAGTTTTTTTCAACATTTATTTATTATTCTGTTATTTTATCATTTTATAATTTTATATAATGCGTTTCAAGCGTTGGTCCGCTCTCATCAGATATGTAAATCCATTTATATATATATATATATATATATATATATATATATATATATATATATATATATATATATATGGGCAAACATTATTAAATAATACGGAGTGTTTTTGCTTCATAAGACTGTTTTTATTTTTTTCAATTTTCCGAATACTTCATTTCGTATTTCGGTCAAATTGGTTCCTTGTTCCAAGAACAAAGGAACTATGCAAGGAAACGCAACAGATTTTGACTAGGAGAAAGAAAATTAAAAAAATCAACAACGCATATTCCAATTAGAGAAAATAAATTAATTCCACGGTGGTTTTTACATCAATCTATATAATTTAATCTTAACAATAATCTTTCTATTCTTGCTTCTGAATTTTAAGGATGAGGATTGATGATTTGTGAAATTTGTATCATTCGGACTACTATTCTGATCTAGAATGTTATCCTCACAACGTTTCGGCCGCTGTAACTTCCGGCCTTCTTCAAGTGTACTTTTCGAACTCGGGAATATTTCCGTCAAACTCGCGAATCTGGACGGAATTTCGAACGCAAGGACGCGTGGCGCAATGGAAAAAGTACTAAGTAAACTTCAGCTCTAAGTGATAGTCATCTGAAGGTTGAAGGTTCAATCTTCGGTGCGGGCGATAAGAAGAATTGCGAATTACTGATGACTTCTCCAAATCATGGGTGACGGATCGAGAGCACATGTATTTAATAAAAGGTTCCGTTCGAAATTCCGTCCAGATTCCAGTGTTCGACAGAAAGATGCTCGATTTCGAAAAAATGCACCTGAAGAAGGCCGGAGATTACAGCGGCCGAAACGTGGAAATAACACTCAAGATGAGAACAAGATAATCAAATTACACACATAATCTTCCTATTTAAATAATAAATTTGTGTCAGGGCAAATACTATTAAGAAACAATTATTTTCTTCCGTACAAATAATTGTCATTGTCAGCTAAATATTCTACGTTTTTATATATTTATTTTGTATTTATTTATTTATTTATTTAAAATCGCAGTAATTTGATTATTATAAAAAACAATAAATATCCTCTGTCTTTTTGCCGTAAACATAATTGCTAACTAAATATTATTCTAATCAATAAAACGAATGTCACTTTTTGAAATGCATTTATTAAAAGATTTTCCGTTTTATTCAACGCGACGACATAATTTGAGTTTGGAAAAATTCATTTTAAAATGGTAAAGTCGAAAGTGTTTAACTTGGCGACATCAGATTAATTACCAATTACCATCTTTACTAATCGGACAATCTCATTTTTATGCGTGTGAAAGGTGATAACGTACGTACGAACATGAAGTGCATTCGCTTATTGTTACACCGGCCGTTCTTACACAGGAGAAACTACACCGGTTGTCACTATAAATAGTGCGAGTCACCAGAAGACAAAGCACAGTCTTGTAACTGTCGTTCAGTCGCTTTCTTGGCCTTTTGGCCAAGATCAAAGTGTAGTATCTGTTCCGATGGATACTGCACGAGACTGGTCCTGTGCAGTTCTAGGTGGTCCACCCTCCCAGGCTTTGCCTCCCCTCTTTGGGGAGGAGTAAGTTTATTGCTTGCTGCTGAGGCGCCCCTACCGGGGAATGCCGACGGGGCTGGCCAGGCAATTTTTAAAGGTAATAGGTGCTCTTCCTCTAGAGTACTGACTTATCAAAACCCCACTTTCCGACCTTGTGTCACATTTTACTCTGTGGGGAGTAGATAAATACCCAGTCTTGTAACTGTCGTTCACTCGCTTTCTTGGCCTTTTGGCCAAGATCAAAGTGTAGTATCTGTTCCGATGGATACTGCACGAGACTGGTCCTCTGCAGTTCTAGGAGGTCCACCCTCCCAGGCTTTGCCTCCCCTCTTTGGGGAGGAGTAAGTTTATTGCTTACTGTCTGAGGCGCCCCTACCGGGGAATGCCGACGGGGCTGTCCAGGCAATTTTTAAAGGTAATAGGTGCTCTCTCTCTAGAGTGCTGACTTATCAAAACCCCACTTTCCGACCTTGTGTCACATTTTACTCTGTGGGGAGTAGATAAATACCCAGTCTTGTAACTGTCTAGCCAACAGCTAGTCACTTTCTTACTTTGTTAATACACTTGTTAAACCAACCCTCGACTTGACTTCCTTTATTTATTATTTACTGTGGGACAACTTCACAACACTTATTATTATATAGTAAACATAAATGAGCACTTCTACCTGGTCATGGCTAACGTAATGAGGATAATCGACCACCGGTGATTAAATAAAGAGTTTTCTTTGAAATTCGGTCCAGACACCCACGTTAAATGTGATTTCCAAGTTAAAAAAGTTGCACCCGAAGAAGGTCGGGATTATATCAGCCGAAACGATGTGGAAATAGTACTCCGAATAATCCCAGTAATATAGATTTTCAATTCTCATCTCCAGAATTCCGAAGAATAAAATTCTTGATATCTAAGGAAAATGAAAAAGAAAGAGATTAAGTGAACAAAAAAAATATATAAAAATACTTGATACGCGATAAGCGGAGACGAATCGGACGATATCTTCAATTGGCTGTGTCATACGTGAATCGCAATAGACTGTAGCCACTGTAGCTATTTTGACGCGAGCTATCAGAACGTTTAAACATTCATCGCTAACGACATTGACAGGGAAAAGAAAAAAAAGAAACATTCAAACGCTGTCAGATCTCATCGTCTGTAAATATGTTGTTGTTTTTTTTTGCAGAAAAATGTAAATGATATTTTAAGAAAAACTGTCAAACCTTGTAAGGTGATCAGATTTACAGAAACTGGGGCGGAAACTGGGGGATTTCTGTTGATATAAGATAGTGGGATGCACAGAGAGTGGGAGGTCGCCCTGAAAAGAAGGGTGGGGTAGCAGCGGAAGTCGAAAGTGACGTCATGTCTGTCAAAGGTTGTTTCTGCCTCTCCTGTTCCTGACTAGCAAGACAGAAAGGCGTGCGAAGCGAGGGTCCCTGCAGCAGGGCCCGGCACGTAGTGTGGCTTCAAATGGGCCAACTGTTGGGGGGTAAATCCAACCCCGAGTAATTCCTCTGTTCTCTCTCTCTCTCTCTCTCTCTCTCTCTCTCTTTCTCGCTCTCTCTCTCTCTTTCTCTCTCTCTTTCTCACTCTCTTTTTCTCGCCCTCTCTCTCTCTCTTTTTCTCGCTCTCTCTCACCGAACACTAAAGACAGTAATATAACATTCAGAACAGCTTGATCAAAACGATTGCTGCACACAGCTATATAAAATAAAGAGATCAGCCGTCAAGCAAATAATAACCCTAACCTTAACCTTAACCTAGAAGTAGGCCATAAATATATACCAAGCTAAATTTAGTCAAAATATTGGTCCAGGCGACACAACCCAAAACATTATTCCAAGTCTGATGTAACGACGATAGGTTTTTCTTCTAACAGTCTACGACATTTCTCACATCTGTCAGTATGCTATACATCTTTAAAGTCATCGTTTGTCCCTGAATCAAACATCGTTGTCAAATCTGGGCTGGTACACCAACCACTATCCTCTCCCTCTTGCAAAAAAAAAACATTTTTATGTCCCGCACTGTCTGACAAACTTCAGCCCATGTCGCATCGCCACAGTGTTGCATCCTTGTGCTTCTTTTACAGGTACTTCCACGAAATGTGTCTTTATGCACTTACTTTACTTGAATCTCCCCAACGAAAATGCAAAATCCCACCCCCTCACTGTAAAGTTCCGTAGATGCTGAAAGATTGTTTTAAAATCTGATAGCTTCTTTCCTCGGGACGCTTGCTTTTGGAAACCTTTTCCTGCTCCCTGTTTCCCCTGGCCGTACTAACACGCAAAAGTTAAAATGCAATGTGAATAAGCATCTTGTTTCTCGAATCCCCACTCAGGTTGTGCCTTATATATCTGGTGATCACTACCTCTTTTTACCGAACCACAGAAGAAAGAACCCGACAATCAGTTAAATCCCATCCATTCACTGTGGAGGTCCCCAGATGTCGGAGACGCTTTTACTCCAATAGCTTCTTTCGCCGAGATGCCGGCATTTGGAACTCCCTCTCTGCTCCCTTTTTTCCCTGACTGTACCGACAAGCAGAAATTTAAAACTAATGTGAACAAACATCTAGCTGCACAGCTCCCAATTTATGCTGATCCCCTAAAATGTCACCCTAAGTGTCAGTAGCCCCTTACGTTTACAGTGGCAAATAGTCTTAGTTGAGGTGAACTCAGAAGAAAGACACTATATTTTGGGTGCAGCTGCTCACCCCTCTATAAGAATGGATACGGAATAGTATGCATACATACTGTATATTGGAAAAAAAAAACAGAAGCACATCATGTGAGGTTTTGATATAGTGCTGGTCCAGATGGAACTGTTCGAGAGACAATGGACAACTTCTGAAACGATGCCCTCTGTCACAAATGCTACACACTCTCAAACTCAACTTTTCTGATCTAGCATCACTGTGGCGAGGAGAAATGCAGCACGAGCGAAAGCAACGCTGAGATAAGCGTAGACGATCCCCTAATACTAAAGAGCATTGGATTCCCTGTTATTTCACCTTTCGCTGGCGGGGGGTGGGGGGTAGATGGATCGATCCATGTCACTATTTACTTGCCTATCTACGATAAAAGTGAAGTTAGAATTAAAAATACGTATCAGGATATTTCGTGACAAACAGGAAGTCAGTAGTGACACGTATCGGATAAGCTGATGAGATCTTACTCTTTTTACCGAACTGCGGAAGATAGAGACTGTACTTAGAGGACAACTGTTCCCTACCATATGGGGAATGGGTAGCGGATATTATGTATGCATACTGTTACTTAACAAGAAAAAATAACGAAACCATTATAAAACCCCAAATTATAGTGCGCTGTTATTAATTACAACCGCTGTTATTACTCATGACAGAATCAATGGAAAAGAACAACAAGAAAGAGAACGGACTGCTGCTACGTGTCATCTACACAACGATATTCTCAGCTGCCTACGTGATCAGCCGCCGTCCGCATAATCTACCGAGATCGAGGAATTGGCCCTCATGTTGCTACATAGGTTTTCGTTTTTTTGCTGAGTGATTAGTTTACTAGAAGAGATGTGCATCTTAGGTTTTGTAAAAGGTATTCATCTCGGAGAAGGAAAACTAGGATGTGACAGCGGCTTTGAGATACGAGTCCGAAACTCTCGCATCTGGTTGTCTTCATGGCAATTAGTGTTGCTGCCAGCACGAAACATTACAAAGCTTTGTTGGTATTCATTGCTATTTGTAAAGGCAGAGTCGCTCTCATACAGACAACAGAAAAGTTGAATATCCAGTGTAGCAGTAAGTCCTGGGAGCATATACCAGAAAGAACAGTTGGAAATAATTTATACACCATCCACTACGACTATGCAATCCCTACAGCTACATATCTAGAAAACGGAGCTGTTATACCTGACATCGTAATATGGGACAAAAATGAAGAAAGTAGCAACCCTAGTTGAAGTCAGTGTCCCTAATGATGCAGGATGGAACAGAGCAGAAAGGGGAAAGATTACGAAATACCAAGGTCTTATGTACGACATGAAAAGAAACTGGAATCTTAGGAAAATCTCCATCATACCAGTAATTATAGGAGCAACAGGACTAATGAAAAGGAATTTTAAAAGATATCTGGCGAATATACCCGGCGAACCGAGTGCAAGAGAAATACAAAAGATCTCTAGGCTGGAGTGTCTGAAATAGCCGGTGAATGTCTGGCATCCGACAGGATGCCCCATCTCCAACAAATACAGAAGGATAAGAAACATTTTTAAAAAGAGAAACAACACTATGTATCTGCCTAGCGATTACAATATAGCCCTAACGAGTCAACAGCCACCACATGCGTGTGTACGCACTGGACGCATTTGAACGTGAAAGACTTAAGAGAGCTGTTAGGAACGAAGGCTCAATAATGCCACATGGAATATACCAGGTCTGTGAGAGCTGTTGTAAAGTAGGCCTTGCAAGTCAAAGTCATCTCGAAAAAGAACCAATGGTAGCAACCTGTAACCTATGCAATGAAGCGTGTCAATCAGTCCACAATTTGAATACCTAGTAGACACCATTCTCGCGTGTCTTGAGTCTTTCCTTACATGGATTTGTCAGTTCAACTTGACAGGATACTTCACCCTACAAATAAACCCTGACCAAATATTCAATATAAAAGTATTCGAGGCTTAAATAAGATCCCTTCGACACGGCTATACACTGGCCCATATGAAGAATGGTGCACCTTCTCCTAATGATGTTACCTAAAGTAACAGCACTAAGCTGGATACTCCACCAGACCAGATTAATTATGGTCCTGGAATCCGGCACGAGTTACCAAAAGACTACAATAAATATAAACTAGAATGTAATTAAGTGGTCAATTGGGGGAGAGAGGAGAAGGGGTCCTTGATTTATGAGAACTAACTGAAGTAAGAAGTAAACGAAGAGAACAACCCGCATAGCACATGTCTGCAATTATTATATAAGTCAGTGTAAGTGTATAGCGGGTTTGAAACGCCATATGTGAATTGAATGAACAAGCGATATACAGGGTGGGCAAAAATAAGTGTCCTATTTTTAAAAATTCATAACTTTTTTATTTATTGATTTTTTTAATTTTTTTTTTTAGAATAAGTAAAGGACCCCTTCCGAAGCAAGCATGAGCCGTATTAGCCCTAAGGAACGTACCCTCATTTAGAAAACATTATTTTTGCTTAAAAAACTCAAAACAGTGTAAAAAAACAATACTTTAGTTTTTGTAAGTTTTAAGAAGTGTTTTTCGGCTAAAATTTGTTTTGTTTATTTCAAAAAATCTCGGAAGGGTCAGTCTACACACACATAAAGTTTGGTGAGTTTAACTTTTATTTTGTGGAAGTTATTCAAATTCAAGTTATTCAAATTTAAAGATAGGACCCTTATTTTGGCCCACCCTGTATGTATGCATATATGTATGCATATATGTATGCATAAATGTATGCATATATGTATGCATAAATGTATGCATATATGTATGCATATATGTATGCATATATGTATGCATATATGTATTTCAGAATTCAACTTCTTTCTCATAGATTCTTCGCTGTATCTTCTTTTCGAATCAACTACATTTTTTTTCATTCAATCAAACCCGTGCACGAATAAAGATTGAATGTTTCTTTTCAAATATCCTTAACATGAAAGCCGAAAAGTAATTGACTGTTTAGCGGTATAAACGCTCGTTTAAGCACGACCTAAAACATCCACGAATGTGCCATGATGTAAAATGGAGAGAAGAGGGGAACCGGGAGAGACTGACATCAGAAAGACGCCATTTTCCGTCTTTCGAAAACGAGGCTAATAACACAAAACTAAGTTTCCAATCCGACATGGCGGCAAGGGAACACAAAAAGAAAGATAGAAAAACAAAGATACGAATTCTTATGATACGTCAATTCAATATGCGTTTTTTTGCGATGGCCATGCGATTTGAAACTATGGCGTGACAGACCAACGGAAAGCCGGACAAAGCTTTTTTATAGAAAACTTTCAAACTTAAAATTAGGTGCGTAAATATATTTATAGGTTTGGAGGCACAAGATTCAGTTCTAAAACAATTAACTAATTATAATGAGTTTTAGAAATAAGCTTCTGGTGTCGATTAATTTTGATGAACAATTACGAATAACTTTCCCTATTTTGAATTTGGAGAACTCTCCTTTTTTTACTAAATAATATCAATAGCAGCACTAATATTGTACCGACATTGTCTGTCGAATAAAGCTTTCTCTGTTCTCGTTTGTCATTACATAAATTTTAACTAAAATATATATAGAAATATATATATATATATGTATACAATTATATAGAGAGAAATATATATAGAGAGAGAAGGACAGAGAGAGGGAGAGAGAGATATACATATATATATATATATATATATATATAGAGAGAGAGAGAGAGAGAGAGAAATATATATATATATATATATATATAGAGAGAGAGAGAGAGAGAGAGAAATATATATATATATATATATATATATATATAGAGAGAGAGAGAGAGAGAGAGAGAGAAATATATATAGAGAGAGAGAGGGAGAGAGAGAGAGAAATATATATATATATATGTATATATATATATATATATATATATATATATATACAGAGAGAGAGAGAGAGAGATACATATATATATATATAAATATATAGAGAGAAATATATATAGAGAGAGAGAGGGAGAGAGAGAGAGAGAGATACATATATATAGAGAGAGAGAAAGAGAGAAATATATATATAGAGAGAGAGGGAGAGAGAGAGAAATATATACACATATATATATATATATATATAGAGAGAGAGAGAGAGAGAGAGAGAGAGTGAAATATATACATATATATATAGAAATAAATATATATATATAGAAATATATATATAAAAATATATAATTGTATATATAATTATATATACAAATCTATATATATATATATGTAAAAAAATTGATAACATCTTTGAAGAACGTATTAGAATGTATTAAAGTGAAATATTTTGAAAATCAACAATCGTGCAATTTAAATGAAAAATTCGATTTATATAATGTTTTTTTTGCAAGCTTTCGTTGTAGAACAACTTTGTCAGGCGAGACTGTCTTATAGTTTTTTTTTCTTCTTTTCTTAAGAAAACCAAACTATAAGACAGTCTCGCCTGACAAAGTTATTCTACAACGAAAGCTTGCAACAAAAAAAATTACATAAATAGAATTTTTCATTTAAATTGCACGATTGTTGATTTTCAAAATGTTTCACTACATTATATATGTTCATAAATATATATATATATATATATATGTATATAAAATATATATAAATATATATAAAAATTGATATATATGTATATGAATATATATATAAATATAAATACAAATATATATATATGCATATATATATAGAAAAATTCAAATATATATATATACATATATATATACAATATATATATATATATATACAATATATATATATATATAAATCAATATATATATATATATATATGTATATTTAACATTCAACAATATTTGAACTTGAATATATATATATATATATATATATATATATATATATATATATATATATATATATACAGTCGCGTCCAAAACTAAGGGACAAAATTTTAAAACCTAATATTTGTTAGAAATAATAACCGTAAAAAGCTGAAATTTTGACAACCGGTAGTTGTTGTCATCCATAATAACATACTAAAATTTGAACCCTTTGTATAGAATAGAAAAAGAATTATAACAATTATTCATTTATTTCCAAATTTGGAATGTCCAAAAGTAAGGGACATAATTGAGAAAAACGGTGTAAATAGCATGCTACATTCAACTTTTTTTATTTCCTCTACTGAAGAACTCTTATTTAGTCATTTGTAAACGTTGCATCAGTCAACACCATGGCGAAACGTCAAAAACTTGATTACTCTGTGAGACAAGCTATTGTGAAGCTACACAAGGAAAAGCACACCATTAGAGAGATTTCAGAGAAAGTGAAACTTTCCAAGAGTGTTGTAGGCAGGATTGTTAAATCCTACAATGATACTGGCAAAATAGCTAGTGCTTTTAAAACCGGCAGACCCCGCAAAACTTCAGCAAGAGAAGATCGAATAATGCAGCGTATGTCATTAAAGGACCGTTTTAAGTCTTGCACAGAAATTAAACGGGTTATGAATAGTACCTCATGTGTTAATGTGTCAAGACAGACTGTTTCTAGACGACTGCAAGAAATAGGGCTGTTTAATAGAACGCCAAGGAAGAAACCACTTGTTAGTTCGAAGAATAAGAAGAAGAGATTAGAGTTTGCAAACAGGTATGTAATTTGGACATATGAAAATTGGGCAAAAGTATTTTTCAGTGATGAAAGCAAGTTTAATCTATTTGGAAATGACGGAAAAAACTTTGTAAAGAGACGTATTGGTGAAAAATTAAGTACAAAGTGTACTAAGAAAACTGTCAAATTTGGGGGCGGAAACGTCATGGTATTTGGAATGTTTTCTAGCCAAGGTACAACGCCTCTTGTCCGATTACAAACTCGTGTAAACGCGCAGATGTATAAAAACATTGTTCAAGATCATATTGTGCCAATCATACATAATTCAGGATTCGATAGGGCAATGTTTATGCAAGATAATGCTCCATGTCACAAGGCAAAGGTGGTAATGAGTTACCTTAGCGAGCAAGATTTCGAAATTATGGATTGGCCACCGCAAAGTCCTGACTTAAATCCAATAGAACATCTTTGGAAGATCTTAGGAGTGAAAGTTAGGGAAAGAAATCCCACAAACACGGAGGATTTGTGGGTGAAGCTTCAAGAAGAATGGTCTAAAATTAGTATCAAGGATTGTCAAGAACTGATCCGTTCTTGTAGTCGAAGATGTGCAGCTGTCATTGAGAGCAAGAGCTCATTTACTAAATATTGATTACACATGTACTTTTATCGTTTTTTTTTGGCTGTTTACATTGTTTTTCTCAATTTTGTCCCTTACTTTTGGACATTCCAAATTTGGAAATAAATGAATAATTGTTATAATTCTTTTTCTATTCTATACAAAAGGTCTCAAATTTTATTATGTTATTATGGATGACAACAACTACCGGTTGTCAAAATTTCAGCTTTTTACGGTTATTATTTCTAACAAATATTAGGTTTTAAAATGTTGTCCCTTAGTTTTGGACGCGACTGTATATATATATATATATATATATAAATATATATATGTACTGGACACATCTTATTTGAGCATACGCTTGAAAAATCGCATGATGGAATATCGACGGACAGAACCTCTTATAGATAAGCTTGGACACATTTTACATTAGATGCGTCCATTAAATATTCGGTAATAGTGATGCAAATTCGATTTCGAATTTAACCATGACAGACCGACGAAAATGATATTTAAACCGCCAACGTGACAGACTGACGGTGAAAACCTATTACAGGAATTTGAGGACGTATCTAACATAACATGCACCCAGTTGTTCTGCGGGTGTATCGATGAAAGTGTTATTTCAAACGGATACGCGATCGACCGACCGGCCGACGAAGGCTCCCATAGCGATACGAGGGCGCATCCAAGAAAAGTGTTCAAACGAAAAAGGCTGGTCGACCTGACACCGCGTGTGAGCAACTGCACTTGGCCGGTGTGTGTTTTGGTAACTTTATGCTACCAACATCTCTTGCTGTAAGATTCACTAATGCGGCGCCCGTCAAAATCCCAACTGTTCTTTTCCTGCTAATTTTGGCGCGGGAAAACGAAGTAAGGAACAACCAATCCGAAGCCGACAATGCTGATAAGTATGTAAGCTACAAATTGAATAAATGGCGACGGTGGCGAGTGTTAGAATGAGTTGTGAAATAGGAGAAGGGATGACTGCGGGTAGATGGGAGGCTGATGGTATTTTATCGCACTCTCTCACTAAATTCTTCTCTCTCTCTCCCCTTCTCGCATATATATCGAGATAGATAGATAGATAGATAGATATAGAGATAGATAGATAGATAGATAGATAGATAGAGAGATAGATAGATAGATAGATAGATAGACAATTAGATAGATAGATAGATAGATAGATAGATAGACAATTAGATAGATAGATAGATAGATAGATAGATAGATAGATAGATAGATAGATAGATAGATAGACAATTAGATAGATAGATAGATAGATAGATAGATAGATAGATAGATAGATAGATAGACAATTAGATAGATAGATAGAATGAAATAGATAGATAGATACGTTGATAGATAGATAGATAGATAGACAATTAGATAGATAGATAGACAATTAGATAGATAGATAGATAGATAGATAGTTAGATAGAATGTGATAGATAGATAAATAAGTAGATAGATAGAATGAAATAGATAGATAGATATAGATAAATAGACAATTGGATAGCTAGCTAGCTAGATAGATAGATAGATAGATAGATACACGAATGGGTAGATAGATAGATAGATAGATAGATAGATAGATAGATAGATAGATAGATAGATAGATAGATAGATAGATAGATAGATAGATGTACTAGTTTAAGTACTCGTCAATGCCGTGTTTCTCAACTTTTCTTGAATTTTATCACTGTGACCTTCGTTTCAATTGATAAATCTCATTCATTCACTGTGGAGGTCCCCAGATGTCGGAGAGCCTTCTACTCAAATAGCTTCTTTCCTCGTGTTGCTGGACTCTGGAACTCCCTTCCTGTCCCCTGTTTCCCTGACAGTACAGACATGCAGAAGTTTAAAACTAATATAAACAAACATTACGCTGCACAGATCCCAATCTAGGTTGATTGCCCCCTACCTTCTCCCCTCTTCTTTTTTCTCAGTAGCCCTTACGTCTACAGTGGCGTCCTGCCTTGTTGGGGGTGAACTATGTTAAAAAAAATATATATATATATATATATATAAAGTAAATATATATAAGTAAATTTCGTGTCCAACAGAATCGTAGGATAAATTTAGAGGAAGCATTATTTTAATC
>OY744545.1:69445838-69448338 GCA_963556195.1 Sepiola atlantica | reverse complement strand
AATAGGACCCTTATTTTTGCCCACCCTGTATATATATACATATATATATATGTATATATATATATATACATATATATATATATATATATATATATATATATATATATATATATATATATATATATATATTGTTCCAATAAAAACAAGCTCGATGATACTCGATTACAGAGTACAGAGCATTTATATGTGATTTTATGAAGGCTTACCAAAGTATTCCTTTCGTCCTGAAAGGAATGCTTTGGTAAATATATTTTTTCTTACAAATATTATTTATTCAAATTAAATCTTTTTCCTACACGTGTTTCACTACCTTGCTTGGCAGATCATCAGGGAAATTAAATGTCTGGAATACTGGTTTCAACTGCCGACAATACACAATGTGGCGTTGCAATATCTTTAATGGTGATCATTGGTGTCCTGAAAGGAATGCTTTGGTAGGCCTTCATAAAATCACATATAAATGCTCTGTACTCTGTAATCGAGTATCATCGAGCTTGTTTTTATTGGAACAATATATATATATATATATATATATATATATATATATATATATACGAGACAACATGTGGCCTGCTGGCTCAACGTTGGTACAGTGTACGTTTTACTTCTTTTTTACTCACATTCTATGTTTTTCTTTTTTATTTACATCATTTATTTATTTACTTCATTTCTAACAAGATTACATGGTGGTATGCTAAAATATTGTTTAAAATACATACAGAATCTGAATGTAAAACTGAGAAGCAGTGAAGAGTGCAAAATGGTAATCGAAAAAACAGTTGCAGAATCCAAGAACTGATAAAGATGATCTAAGAACAAAGAATAAGAATAAAAGTACTTAGATGAATAATTCAAGAGCTCAAAATAAGAATCCGAAAATATAGAACCGCTATCAAGATCTGGGAATCGAAGAACTAAACTTCTATAGTTTCATTCTTAATATCATTTTCACCTAACGAGATGATAGTCGAAAGGGCTCAAAAAAGTTTTCCGCAAATTATTTTCAAAAATATTATATATATATATATATATATATATATATATATATATATATATATATATATATATATATATATATAGTACTTCATGTATCCACATAAAATATTATAAGGAGATATAATTTTTTATGTATCAGTTTTCAGTATTTACTTCAACAGTGCTCGATACGTAAGTAGAGCTAGGTAGTAAGCAATGAAAATATATATGGCAATCAAGCTACACAGAGGCTTAAACAAGTTAAATTTTAAAACTTTTAAACCTAAAATAGAAATACAAGAAACCACGTGTTAAAATAAATTCGCCTACTGTATTGACAAAACAAAGGAAACAGGATATAGGAAAAGCCATTGTTAACAAACAATAGAGTAGACATAGGAGCGTCACAAACAAAGCCTTTGTTCGCGGGAAGCCTTTGTTCGCGGGAAGCCCAACGATTGGCTGAGGGAACAACAAAGAATCTGATTGGTTAACTAGCAAGCCATGTATATAAAAACACCTGAAAAAAATAACTCCATGCATTTAGCCTGACGATTCCCCCCGGGATGAAACACGGGAGCCTCTGTGTAGCTTGATTGCCATATATATTTTCATTGCTTACTATATATATATATATATATATATATATATATATATATATATATATATATGAGCTATATGTAGTTTGCTTGAAGCATTGTTTACTTGTATATAGAAATGTGATACTTAAGAGGCAATACAATACAATGGAAGAGTTCCCGAAATATTATATCATACGGTGTTTCCACCAGATGATTTTGATACAGGTATAACATAACATTGTAACATGTGTGGATAGACAGATATATGTCTGTTTGTAAATATATATATATGTGTGTGTGTGTGTGTGTGTGTGTGTGTGTGTGTATGTATACTTTATATTAAGGGTGAAACTATTTAACTTGTTCCACCATTATGTCTTATTTGCTCAAACTTGTGTCTATCCGTTACACCTCTGCATCGTATTGCCTTCTAAGTATCGCATTATATATATATATATATATATATATATATATATATATATATATATATATATATATATATATATATATATATATCAGAATAAAAGTACTCGAATTCATCATTCAAAAACTCAAAATTAGAATCTGAAAATATGGAACCGCCATCAAGAGCTGGCAATCGAAGAACTAGGTATGAGAATCGAAAAACCAAGAATCAGAATAAAAGTACTCGGATTCATCATTCAAAAACTCAAAATTAGAATCTGAAAATATGGAACCGTCATCAAGAGCTGGCAATCGAAGAACTAGGTATGAGAATCTAAAAACCATGAATGAGAATATGCGAGCTCAGCTTCATAATCTGAAATTAGAATCTGAAATTGAAGATTCCGAAGTAGATGGGTAATACGGCTAGTATTGAAATACCAGAACTCCATCTATGCAAAACCTTGAACTTCTAATTACACTCTAATCAATTTGGTTTATTCATAGCAACGAAAAGGCGACCAGGTCGAGCCGAAATG
>OY744545.1:69438338-69440838 GCA_963556195.1 Sepiola atlantica | reverse complement strand
ATATATATATATATATATATATATATATATATTATATTATATATATATAGTCATCCACATACAGACTGTTTCGCTGTTTCACAGTGCGGCTAGACCAGTTAGTGCCTCAAGCCGGGATCGAAACGCAACCGTCGGCGCTGTTAACCCCTAAGCCATCATGCGACACTGACTGAATGTAAGAAATATCTCAATGTAACGAAATGTAAACATTGCAAATGCCGGAGCTCGAATTAGCTTTTACCTAATGAGCATTGCCTTAAAGCTAATGGCCGTTGACGATACCCTTACAAAAATAAGCTCTACCGGGAGGGAGCTTTTATAGTCATCCACATACAGACTGTTTCGCTGTTTCACAGCTCATCAGTGCGGCTAGACCAGTTAGTGCCTGAAGCCGGGATCGAAACGCAACCGTCGAGCTGACAATCGGCGCTGTTAACCCATATATATTATATATATATATATATATATATATATATATATATATATAATATATATATATATACTTAGTGAGGCATGTATCCCAATATTGTTATTGAATATATTCGACACAAACAAGCGTACATTAAATATATATATATATATATATATATATATATATATATATATATATGTGTGTGTGTGTGTGTGTGCGTGTGTGTGTGCGTGTATGACAGATGAGAAGCATAATTGTTCTTATATCCATGTAACTAAGTATGTGCATTTAAATGGTTGTTTGAATGTTGTATCATTTTAACCATAAAGAGAAACAAAGTGTAAAATCTCCGTTTGAACGAAAACAAAATGGCGCTGAAACCGATTCACCTGTCAGAATGGATGTTTATTTCAAGTCAAGACTGCATTTCTTGTGACAGGTTCTCGGCAAGTTTTTTCACCTCAATTGCAATCCTCTCACCTGGTGATCTTAGTAAGAACGCGATACATCAACCGAATGGAATTGATGAACTGATAGAAGATTGATTTTCGGATAAATAAAAATTTATATCTATAAATACTTAGATAGATATACAGACGTGCATAGACTGATATATATATATATATATATATATATATATATATATATATATATATATATATATATATATATATATATATATATATATATATATATATATATTTAGTTTTGTACAGAAAAATTAGTACAACATTCTCTGATGACAACAGAAGCTGAAGAGAGCCGGATGCCTAAGTCTTCTGTGCTTGAAACCGACGGTACGAATGTTGTACTAATTTTTCTGTACCAAAATCAATAAATATTACGCTCTTAATTTTTAATTTTTAATTTTAATTCTCTATTAATTGAGCACTCTGCTAGGATTTTTCCTGCTATATTACAAAGAAGTTATATATATATATATATATATATATATATATATATATATATATATATATTATTTCCCAAATACCTACACCCATTTATAAATTATCTAAACTATTAATGAATTTATATCCACCTATATCCCTACCCAATATAGCATTAAATCTACACACCAACTTATACAAACTCTAAGGAGAAAAAAAACCCGAACAAGGTGTGATTGCCTCCCTAGACGTGGTTAATCTTTTTACCAATGTTCCGGTTGAACAAACTATTAACATAATAATCAATAATATTTATAATAATCCTAATAACCGCCCACTTAAAATTAACCCTAACACTTTACGAAAAATCTTATTGGCTTGTACGACTGAAGTCCCTTTCTACGATCATCGCGGCCATATATACATACAAAAAGATGGTGTCGCTATGGGGTCTGCGCTAGGTCCAACATTCGCAAACTTTTACATGTCCAACTTGGAAACTAAAGTGTTTAACATTATTAATAAACCACTAATATATTTAAGATACGTAGATGACATTCTAATACTAACAAATAATATAAACGAGATTAATATATTAAAAGACACTTTCAAAAGTAATTCCGTTTTAGACTTCACTTATGAACTTAACATCGATAAAAAAAAACTCCCTTTCTTAGACGTCTTAATAAACACAAATCATAATGAATTTGTAAGATCTACATATAAAAAACCTACTAACAAAAACCCATGTACTCTTAACTTCGTTAGTGAGTGTCCCTTTAAATATAAAATAGCCATTATTAAAAACCTACTAACGCGAGCTAAATTAATCTCTTCCTCCCCTACTCTCTTTCGAAATGAACTTAAAAATATAAAACAAACCCTTGTAAATAATGGTTTCCCTAATTATATTATAGACCAACAAATTCAACTAGTAATAATGCTAGTAACAGTAATAATAATAACAAGAACAATGAATCCATTTCTCCACTCAACAAGACTATCAAACTATTTTACCGTAACCAATTTCACCATAACTATAAAACAGATGAACAGGTCTTAAAAAATATTATTAATAAAAACGTACTTCCCACCGACCCAAATAAAAAAGGTAAACTAATTATTTACTACAATAAAACTAAAACTACTAATCTTATTATTACAAATAATTCTTCACCCTCGATTAGAGTCTTGGATAGGG
>OY744545.1:69428338-69430838 GCA_963556195.1 Sepiola atlantica | reverse complement strand
TACATTATATATATATATATATATAGATGGAGAGAGAGAGAGAGAGAAAGAGAGAGAGGGGGAGAGAGAGAGAGAGAGAAAAAAGTGGGGATTAAATGGCCCGACGTAATTTAAAATGAAAAAAGAAAAGCCAAACACTATGTGATTCAACAACGTTTCGTCTTTATTGTAGGACGAAGAATGCAATGTAAAAACATCATAGAGAATATTAATTTTGATTGGTCGACATGGTTGTTTACGTGAACAAGTAGATAATGAAAACATGATTTTTGTCGTAGCGTTATCGGCAGTGGTCTGTCTCCTTCAAAATACGGGAGATGAATGGGATTGATGGCTTCGACATATTGGTATGGCTATTTTAGCTAGGAAGTTTGTCGAGGTCAAAATATGTCACGGCCAAGCTTGGTTAGCAGTAGATATAGACCTAACTTTATATAGAGGGAGATATATTAATAATAATTTAATAAATGTCCCGAATTTAAAAAAATTTTATACATACAATTGTTCTTGCCCAACATCAATTTTTTTTTTTATTATAAATTCACCATGTTTCCAAAAGTTTTCTTCCGTATTTTTTTCTCATCAAATTACACAAAAGAAACAGAACCATTTAACTAATCCGTTGTAAGATTAACCAGCATAGAAATTCAACAACATTTGCTAACCCTAACCCTAACCGCCTCTAGAGTGTAAAAAGCCAGAATGCACGATCGGTAGTAACTTAATCAACCGAACACTGTCCTACTCATATACACCTGATAAGGAAGGTTACAATAAATCCTTTGTCCATTTACTTTTTGGCAGGTCATATTTTTAACTTGTAAACATGGCTATATTTTAATTTTTTTCCTAAAACATCTTACAACCAGCAATATATCTCTACACAGACAACCTCTAGTGTCGCATCAACGGCATCAACGACAGACGATAGAATCAATGAACGCCTGCCATGACAAAGCCCAACCAATCAGCTGCTTCGCTTCATGTCATGGACACAGCTGAAGCTGAGTCCAAACAGCCAATTAAACCATCTGCAAACAATTGAACATCAAGTGAAGCAGCAAGCCTAAGAACAGTTACCAGAAAAAAACTGTTGAAAATAAGTCATACACATTATGACTATGAAATCTTGACAGCTACATACTTAGATAACCGTGCTGTTAACCCTGAAATAGTGATAGGAGATGAAAGGGAAAAAGTAGCAACCTTGGTTAGAGTCAGTGTCGCCAATGATGGTGGTCTAAACTGAGCTGAGAGGGAGAAGAGAACTAAATACCAAGGTATTACGTACAATATGAAAAGAAACTGGAATCTTATGAAGATTTCAATCATTCCCGTAATCATAGGGGCCACTGAGCTTTCTCGGCCTTTTGGCTAAGAAGAAAGTGTAGTATCTGTTCCGATGGATACTATCGTCTTGGCCTTCGGGGCTTGATTTACGCTGGTCTATGGGTCTGTCCTGTGCAGTTCTAGGAGGTTAGGAGTTAGTTTATTGCTACTCACTTGAGGCGCCCCTACCGGGGAATGCCGACGGGGCTGCCCAGGCATTTTTTGAAGGTCATAAGTGCTCTTCCTCTAGGGCGCTGACTTATCAAATCCCACTTTCCGACCTTGTGTCACATTTTACTGCTGTGGGAAGTAGATAAATACCGAGCTTATGAAAAAGAACTTTCAAAAACTACCTGGAGAATATACCCGGTGACCCAAGTGCAAGAGAGATTCAACCAATTGCACTTAAATAACGGTTAGGATTCTAAAAGATCTCTTAGTTGAAGTCTCTGAAATAGCGGGTTAATGTCGACATCCGGTAGGATGCCCCATTCCCAGCAAAAACAAAGAGAAAAGAAATAAAAATAGCATAAACCAAAATAAACGAGATGATCGTACTCGATTTCAAGTATACATACAGTGACCCCCTATTTTTTTTCTTTTTCATTCTTTTTCTCTCTCTTTCTTTTTCTCTCTCTTTCTTTTTCTTTCTCTTTCTCTCTCTTTCTTTCTTTTTCTTTCCTTTTCTTTCTCTCTCTCCCTTTCTTTCTTTTTCTCTCTCTTTCTTTTTCTCTCTCTTTCTTTTTCTCTCTCTTTCTTTCTTTTTTCTTTCCTTTTCTTTCTCTCTCTTTCTTTCTTTTTCTCTCTCTTTCTTTCTTTTTCTTTCTCTTTCTTTTTCTCTCTCTTTCTTTCTTTTTCTTTCTCTTTCTTTTTCTCTCTCTTTCTTTCTTTTTCTTTCTCTTTCTTTCTTTTTCTTTCTCTTTCTTTTTCTCTCTCTTTCTTTTTCTTTCTCTTTCTTTCTTTTTCTCTCTCTTTCTTTCTTTTTTCTTTCCTTTTCTTTCTCTCTCTCCCTTTCTTTCTTTTTCTCTCTCTTTCTTTCTTTTTCTTTCTCTTTCTTTTTCTCTCTCTTTCTTTCTTTTTCTCTTTCTTTCTTTCTTTTTCTTTCTCTTTCTTTTTCTCTCTCTTTCTTTCTTTCCTTTTCTTTCTCTCTCTCCCTTTCTTTCTTTTTCTT
>OY744545.1:69403338-69425838 GCA_963556195.1 Sepiola atlantica | reverse complement strand
TTTTCTTAAGGATGTGAATCCTTTTGAAATATATATGTTAGTTTAAATTTAAAAATATATATATTTAGGTAAACACTCTTTATAATAACCGAAATTGCTTCAAATTACAAGCTCAATGAGGTTATGTCACAAGCTTCAGAGCATATATACTGTTTAGCTATATTCCTATGACCAAAAGAAAAATCAATCAATTACCATAATTTTTATTCATTTAATTTTCTCAATTTTCTTCATTTTCCAGCTTCGACGAATACCATTATATTTTTCTTCGTCTTACAGACAAAATTTATATTTATTTTATTTCCAATTTTTTCAATGTTTTCATATCCTACGCGTGTTTCACAGTTTAGTCAAGAAAAATATATAGTTTTTTTTAACATCGCTGATCATCAGAGAAATTGTTCATAGATAGGCATAGAACAACATATCAATCCCAAACAGACGAAAAGAGATAGAACTTTCTTTAGAATCATATTATTTGTATTTACATTAAAAACAAGATACAGGACGTATTTTCTGGCATTTTAAAGCGTAATGCCGCGTTGGCCTAATGGTTACGACAAATAAATATTTAATGTATTCCCCTATTATTTATTTTATTATGCATTCTGCCCTCGTGGGGAGGCAAGTAAATAGTGACACGAAAAATTTTTAGAACGAGAATTCTGCAATGTTTCGTTTGATTATTAAAAAAAAGTTGTGTAAATATAAAAACTATCCTACATTAAAAATTAATATTTAATAAATCTTTTTTAATAAATCTTTTCCTACAATAAAAATGAATATTTAATAAATATTTCTTAAAATAAATATTTTTCTACATTAAAAATAAATATTTAATAAATATCTCTTAAAATAAATCGTTTCCTGTATTAAAAAGCGAGTTTTCGACGAAAACCCCAAAACACAGCGTTATTATTCGTTTGTTTGCAAAAAATCGGTAAAATCAACCGGTGTGGACCGAATTTCGTCTCTTTTCATCTTTTCAATACCCGGGGTCCTTATTCTTTATATGGTCCACGAAATGAATTCAGGAAAAAAAGATGGCTGCCTGAATGTGACGTAAATATCCACGGTTTTTGGTGTGGAAACTGGATGAAATGTAAGTTTCTTGTTCTGTGATTTTCTGTTTTCTGTTTTACAATATTTTTTTCTGTAGACGAACTTTAGATTTCAACATAAATGAAAGATCTTGAATTGACATATACATTTCCGTATGGTCATCTATGTGCGAAACGGTCCGTCAAAATGCACCGGAGTTTTTTTGATTTAGAAAAGAAATGAAAAACCTTGGTGACTGGAATGTAGTTTAAAGTGTTAATGTATATATATATGGAATAAATTTATGGTCTACTCGACCATAGAGACAGACACCTGCGTGATCATATTTTCACTGTTTTTTTTTCTCTCTCTACTGCCACCACCCACCTCCCACCGTGCACCCACAATCCTTCAGTACACTGACGAGGGCCGAAGGATTACGGTCGCAAGTTTTGTTCTCCTTTCTTCAAGGGAAAATTGATATTCCTAACGTCAAAATATAGAAAATAAACTGTGAAAATATATAAAAATATATTTTTACATTGATGTTTTTATACACACACACACACACATATATATATATATATATATATATATATATATATATATATATATATATATATATATATATATATATATATATATGATTATTTTTATTTACACAGACATGTACAAAATCTGCGACACTGGCATGTCAATGTTATCGATCAACAGTTAGATCTCATCAGGCAGAGTTAGAATCCGATCTTAACCTCAGATCATATTTGGAGAGAATGAAGTGGAGAGAAAAAGAAGAAGAAAAATTTAGAATTTAAAAATTTCGGGAGTCACGTGATTTAGGGCCGTTAAAATTTTAAAAGTTAAAAACTTAAAAACTAAAATCTAAAACAAACAAAACAAATACAAATAGATAAATAAATAAATAAAATAAAATAAAATAAAATAAAATGGAAAGAGAGACATATAATGAAGAGAGTAGATAGGTAGATAGACAGATAGAGAAGTGAAAACGTCTGTTGATTCAGACCGAGTGAGGAAAGATATATATATATATATATATATATATATATATATATATATATATATATATATATATATGAAAGTTTATAACTGTTGTAGACCCGTGCTAGGGGTCACAAAGATAACAACCACAAATTGTGACAGGTTAAAATATACAATGTATTTATTCATAGCAATACAGTAACGCCACTAAATGTGGTAGGAGATGACCGGATTCCTACCATGCGGTAAAACATGATATAATGTCCATTATTTAAAACCTACCTACTATAGGAGTATGTGCCACAAGGTCGGAAAGTGGGATTTGAAAAGCCAGCGGCCGAGAAGGTGAGCGCTCTAGCCATTAAAAATTGCCTGGGCAGCCCCGTCGGCATTCCCCGGTAGGGGCGCCTCAGACAGTAAGCGATAAACTTACCCATCCCCAAAGAGGAGAGGCAAAGCCTGGAAGGGTGGACCTCCTAGAACTGCACAGGACAGACCCATAGACCGGCGGAATCATGCCCCGAAGGTCAAGACAACACCGGTCTATAGGGTGTGGTATCCATCGGAACAGATACCACACGTGGTATGAAGACTCTCACATGATAGGGATGTCCTTTATTTAACACCTACCCACTATAGGAGTATGTGACACAAGGTCGGAAAGTGGGATTTGAAAAGCCAGCGCCCGAGAAGGTGGGCGCTCTAGCCATTAAAAGTTGCCTGGGCAGCCCCGTCGGCATTCCCCGATAGGGGCGCCTCAGGCAGTAAGCTATAAACTTACTCCTCCCCAAAGAGGAGAGGCAAAGCCTGGGAGGGTGGACCTCCTAGAACTGCACAGGACAGACCCATAGACCGGCGGAATCATGCCCCGAAGGCCAAGACAACACCGGTCTATAGGGTGTAGTATCCATCGGAACAGATACCACACGTGGTACTAGGACTCTCACATGATAGGAATGTCCTTTATTTAACACCTACCCACTATAGGAGTATGTGACACAAGGTCGGAAAGTGGGATTTGAAAAGCCAGCGCCCGAGAAGGTGGGCGCTCTAGCCATTAAAAGTTGCCTGGGCAGCCCCGTCGGCATTCCCCGGTAGGGGCGCCTCAGGCAGTAAGGTATAAACTTACTCCTCCCCAAAGAGGAGAGGCAAAGCCTGGGAGGGTGGACCTCCTAGAACTGCACAGGACAGACCCATAGACCGGCGGAATCATGCCCCGAAGGCCAAGACAACACCGGTCTATAGGGTGTAGTATCCATCGGAACAGATACCACACGTGGTACGAGGACTCTCACATGATAGGAATGTCCTCGATATTTAACACCTACCCACTATAGGAGTATGTGACACAAGGTCGGAAAGTGGGATTTGAAAAGCCAGCGCCCGAGAACGTGAGCGCTTTAGCCATTAAAAATTGCCTGGACAGCCCCGTCGGCATTCCCCGGTAGGGGCGCCTCAGGCAGTAAGCTATCAACTTACTCCTCCCCAAAGAGGAGAGGCAAAGCCTGGGAGGGTGGACCTCCTAGAACTGCACAGGACAGACCCATAGACCGGCGGAATCATGCCCCGAAGGCCAAGACAACACCGGTCTATAGGGTGTAGTATCCATCGGAACAGATACCACACGTGGACACTCACATGATAGGAATGTCCTCTGTTGAGTCTTTGCAACCATGGTATTTATTATAGATGGTTGCTTCCATTAGTTTTTCAATAGGGGTGATTTGTACCCCACAACAATAACTAAAAGATAACTTTTAGAGAATTAGACCTATTGTGAGATGAGGAAAGCTCAATATACTGGATAGAGCAAAAATAAGGTGAGTCAATGAAAAATAGTTAGACCTGTAAATGGAAACAGATCAATATCTTCAGTTGTTCAGAACAAGGAGCATTTAGTAAATAAAAATATTTATTTTTCTTCTCTTTCAATTGCATTCCTTAAGCACGACTTTTCAACGATTAAAATCTTATCATCAGAGGAAGTAGTGATTGATAAGTTGACAGATAAGAACAGTCAATATTCAAAATTTGGAAAAAAATTTTTTTTTAATATTTTTATTTACTAAATGCTCCTTGTTCTGAACAACTGAAGATATTGATCTGTTTCCATTTACCGGTCTAACTATTTTTCATTGACTTACCATACATATATATATATATATATATATATATATATATATATATATATATATATATATATATATAACTTTTCTTTCTCTGTAGATGTTTCTGGTGATTTTGTAGTGTTGCAGAAGCGATATTGATAAAAAAAGTATTGGTTGGCTAACCTCAAAAGAAATGGACTGTAAATATACATCTCTCAGAAATGTTGTTTTTTGGAAATTTAAAAAAATTAAAATTAAACATTAAAAAAACATGGTTATCGGAATATAAAATGAACGTGACATTATATATATATAGTGGGTAGATTTCAATTTTGTGTTGCGAATCTGAATAACAGAGCTCAATGTAATTTAAACAGAGCAAAACAGAATTATAAAAAAGAAAAAACTATACACACATTAAGGTTGTATACATTATAACTTATTTCGACCCCTTAATTAGGTCTCCGCAGATGTATAAACAACCACGTCAAAAAACCAAATAATGAGAGAAATTGATCATCGTCTTAAAAAGATAAATTCACTTTTTTTTGTTGGTCGATGTTAAAAAGAGGTAAATGTTAAAATAATCGAGGAGGGGTGACAGAAGTAAAAGATTAATTTGACTTTTTTTATTTTTTTTTTATTTTACATATGCTGGAATATAAAAATATATATAAGAGAATTCGTTTTTACTATTTAAATAAATAAATTATCTCATTTAAAATTTCGAATGTGAGCTTTATGGGTAAAAATATATGATGAAAGATTCGAGCGTTCACGATTAAAAACTACGCTTAATTATTTACGATTAAAAATTAAAAGACGAAAATGTGGGACGAAGATTTCGGTTTAGATTAGAACATATTAAAAACTTAATTGGTATAGCGTCAAGATTCAAGATGATTTACACTACGGAATTAAAGTTTAGCGTCATTAGCGTGGTTGTTTATACATCTGAGGAGACCTAATTAAGGGGTCGAAATAAGTTATAATGTATACAACCTTAATGTGTGTATAGTTTTTCCTTTTTTATAATTCTCTCTCTCTCTCTCTCTCTCTCTATATATATATATATATATATATATATCTATATATATATATATATATATATATATATATATATATGGGAAATGAAAAAGGAAAAACCAAAGGATGTTTTTTATGTATTCATCAACGTTTCGTCTTTATTCGTAAAACTTCCTCAGGATGATAATTTTAAGAAAAATGTCATGCAAGTACAAGAAAATATTGGGTTGACATGATGAGAAAAAGTAGTAGCCACTACTGGAAGCGCAGGACCGAGGTCCGGGCTGAAAGAAGTCGGTGGCGGGGAATGGAATTAATGTGGATGTCTGTGAGTGAAAAAGTGGAGGGGTGGGGAAAGAGGAGGTGAGGGGGAGGCTCTGTGTTTTTGGTGTGTAGGTAGTGTCATAGTTTTAGAAAAGATTTGAAGAAATGAAGGTGATTTGAAATATATATATATATATATATATATATATATATATGTATATATATATATATATATAAATATATATATATATATATATATACGAAGGGGTATTTAACATACCCATCACGCGTCAAATTGACTCTCGCTTGTCGTGTCGGAGGCGGAGGTGTAAATGAATGCGTAAACACTTGCGATTATTTCCCCCCCCCCAAAAAAAAACCAGAATAAATCTGTTCGTTGCCTTTCATGAGGTGAATTGAAACATTTGTGATTTTCTTTCTTTACTAATTTAGTCGTCGTCGGCGTGACGTCATCGGTTTCCATCGCGTGTCATTAGGTTCGTTCGAACGGCAGTTAAGAACAAACGAGCTGAGTTCCCGGGAACACAAAGGGAGATAATCGGATTGACACACGTTTGAGATTATCAAGACCTTAGGCAGGCAGACTTGCTTAATTAGTGAAAAACTACCTTTAGGTTGGTAAGAAAATGATGTCGGATTTGTTTTTCTCCTCTGATTTCAAATGCTTATAAATCAGCGTAGATCCAATGTTTATTAATTAGCATGAGAAACGATCAGACTCAACACACACACACACACAAATAATAATTATAATAATAATAATATTAATAATAATAATAATAATAATAATAATAATAATAATAATAATAATAATAATAATAATAAAGATAAATAAATAAACATTTTAAAATTAAAAGAAAAAATTTTATTTAAAAAATAAAAAATAAAAAATAGATAAAATAAAAAAATAAAAAACAAAATTTAAAAAAGTAAAAATAAATTTAAAAAATAAATGAAAAATAAAAATAATAAAAAATAAGTCAATAAAATAAAATAAATGGTGTCAGCCTAGGCTGACACCAGACAAAATATTTGTAGAGGGTTGAGGAGGATGAGAAGACCGAAGCGGGACAGCATAAACCAGACCTCCACTGAAACAGTGCAGAGAATGATGGGACCTTGGGGAGGCTTATTGCCACCCAAATCCCAGAGAAGACCAATGGTCCTTACCAACGATACATCAATAGTAAGCGGCTGTTGCGATACCGCAATGTTATTTGCGGTGGTTACTGAAAAGAGGTGAGAAATACTGGAAATTTGGGGAGGCTTGTTGTCACTCAGACTCCAGAAAATACAACTGGTTGTTGTCGGTGAGCAATGACTGACGATGATCTGTGTGAGAACTCCTAGTAAGTACAAATAATGTTGGATTATGACTGGCCCTGTATTTTAAAGTGTGTAGATCCACTAGTATGAATTCGTGAAGGAAATAGGATCAAGTACAATTTAGGGGCATCTGTGATTTTGGGACAAACAACTATGTATCATAGTGACTCATTTTGTAAAGTCATAACACATTTTGCTGTATGCCGCCCGAGAGGAAATGCTAGGGTCAAAAGGTTAGACAACATGAGTGAACGAATGTGTTTCGCATGACGTTAACACGTGTACATCAGGTGACGTGATTCATCTTTGTGTGAAGATTTAGCTTGCGATTCAGTTAGTTCCCGATCTTCGAAGCGACAGCATCGAGAGTCTCAGCCATGTAACTTTGTGTGAAAGTTGGGTTAATAGTTAACCATGGAAGCGGGCATGAACATACGTCGGTATACTGAGCTCTGCAATGTACAGAGGCGGGTGACCTCGCCAGACATGGGCTAAGAAATTAGCTAACTGCGTTCAGCGTCCCACAGTATGAATGAGGATAAGATCTGAATGAAGAACCGACGAATGAGAAGCCTCCACTGGAATGATGTGTGAAATAAAATGATGAAATCTCTCTCTGAAAAATCGTCTCCAAATGTTCTTGTTTTCGTGCTTGAAACCCGAATCTGCCACATAAAACAGATACTCCACGACGATCACGAGCCAATAACGAAGTGAGTGTGCCGGCAGAGTCCGTGACCAACAGCGACGAACATGTAAGGTAATTTTCTTAGTACATTGTCAAAAAAGACTTAAAAGACTATATTTAAATTGTTATATTGGAAATGTTATGTTTGAAAATGAACCGACAGTTTAAAGACTTAAAAGTACCATTAAAATCGTCCTAATAAAACTGTGTTTAAAAGTGACTCTTAAAGATGTGTTAAAACGACTCTCTTAAAAATGTGTTTAAAATGTTTGTTTAAAAATGTTTTACAGAAAATGTTTTACAAAAGTATTAAGAAAAAGATTGTAACCACTATTAATCCTCTCATAGACTTTTCGCATTATTTTCGGCTCGGAGAGGATGTAATTCGAACTGTTTGAGTGATTTCGGAGAAGTGTCTCAGTCGGGCAGGATTACTGACTTTGGTAATAATTAAGTTCCCCCCTTTTTTGCTGCCACCCCTTTGAGTGGTTATGTAATAATAATAATAATAATAATAATAATAATAATAATAATGATAATAATAATAGTAGTAGTAGTAGTAGTAGTAATAATAATAATAATAATAATAATAATAATAATAATAATAATAATAATAATAATAATAATAGGTTTAGAGAAGACCATCCTTTTCCCATTCCATCACTATATTTCTGTTACCTCCCCTGTCTTATTCTCAATAGAATTTCGCTTCGTCTGTGTCGCTTAAGCTTGAAATAAAATGTTAGTTTGTCTTTCAAAACTTTAGTTTCAAATAGAATTTTGCTTGGTCTGTGTCGCTTAAATCAGATAGTAAATTTTAATTTGTCTGTCACACTTTTTAAAAATAGAATTTAGCTTTGTGTCGGTAAAGTAAGGAATACCATTTTGGTTTGTCTGTTACACTTTTGTTTGAAATGAAATGTTGCTTTCTCTGTGTCGCTTAAATTTAATTGAAAATGTTGGTTTGGTCTGTCACACTTAAGTTTTAAATAAAATTTCGGTTCATCAGGTTCGAATTGGAATGTTGGTTAGGGAAACGGTTAGTCTTAGGGTTAGGGTTGGGGTTGGGGTTAGGGTTAGGATTAGGATTAGGTTTAAGGTTTAAGGGTTAAGGTTCAAGGTTAGGGTTGGGGTTGGGATTAGGGTAAGGGTTAGTGGTTAGGGTTAGGGTTTAGGGTAAGGGTTGGAGTTAGTGTTAGGGTTTAGGGTTGGAGTTAGTGTTAGGGTTTAGGGTTGGAGTTAGTGTTAGGGTTTAGAGTTGGAGTTAGTGTTAGGGTTTAGGGTTGGAGTTAGTGTTAGGGTTTAGGGTTGGAGTTAGTGTTAGGGTTTAGAGTTGGAGTTAGTGTTAGGGTTTAGGGTTGGAGTTAGTGTTAGGGTTTAGGGTTTAAGTTAGTGTTAGGGTTTAGGGTTGAAGTTAGTGTTAGGGTTTAGGGTTGGAGTTAGTGTTAGGGTTTAGGGTTGGAGTTAGTGTTAGGGTTTAGAGTTGAAGTTAGTGTTAGGGTTTAGGGTTGGAGTTAGTGTTAGGGTTTAGAGTTGAAGTTAGTGTTAGGGTTTAGGGTTGAAGTTAGTGTTAGGGTTTAGAGTTGGAGTTAGTGTTAGGGTTTAGGGTTGAAGTTAGTGTTAGGGTTTAGGGTTGGAGTTAGTGTTAGGGTTTAGGGTTGAAGTTAGTGTTAGGGTTTAGGGTTGGGGTTAGTGTTAGGGTTTAGAGTTAGGGTTAGAGTTAGGTTTAAGGTTTAAGATTACGGTTGAGAGTTGGGGTTAGGGGTAAGAGTTAGGGCTTAGGGTTAGGGTTGGGGTTTAGGGTTAGGATTTATGGTTAGGGTTAGTTTGAGTTTTTAAATATAATTTTTCTTTGCCCCTGTCGCTTATGTTAAAAATAGTATGCCTGTCACGCTTACATTAGAAGTGTCATTTTGGTTTGTCTGTCACACTAGTTTGAAATAACATTTTCGATTTTCTATAACGCTAAAGTGTGATATAAAGTGTTGTACTTCTGTCACTTTTTAGTTTGAAATAGAACGTTGGTTTGTCGGTCACATTTAAATTAAAAAAAAAATTTTTTTGCTTGTCTGTCACGCTTAAGTTTGAAATAAAATGTTTGGTTTTGTTGTCACACTTACATTTTTTATAGAATTTTTGTTTGTCTGTCACACTTAAGTTTGAAATAAAATTTTGGTTTCGTTGTCACACTTAAATTTTTTATATAATGTTGGTTTGTCTGTAACGCTTACGTTTTAAATAGAATTTAGGTTTGTCTGTCACACTTCTGTTTTCATGTTTTAATCCGTCTGTTCGAAATAACCTTTTGGTTTGTCTGTCACGCTTAATTTTGAAATGACATTATGACTTTTGTGTTCCGCTAAAGTTTGAGGGGGGTTATGATCGCTAAATGCGCCAATTGAATGAAAGCAACTTAATATCCGGTCTCTCTTTTTTGTGTTATTGTTCATATCTCGCAAAAAAGTTGACATTTTGTTCTAACTTCTTCCATTGTATAGTTACGCTGTTCACATAATGATACACGTCGCCACTTTTTAAGTGAAACGGTGATATTAAACTCAATGTGATTTCCCAGAGTGTCAACACAGGAAAAGCAATTGTTCTTTCGTTACAAAGGACCTTTTTACTGGGCGTATCGAGTCGAAACCACGGACGACAAAATAAAAAATAACGTTATCATAGTTCATGCGTGACGTGACATGTTTTTTTCTTTTTGTTCAAATAATTTCCATCGATTGTATTTCAGTTTGTAAAATCTATAATAATATTAAAAAAAGCAATATGCTTAATTTTATCGATTTTTACTGTTTTTAAATGTTATTTATTTAATTTTTTTCATCGGAAATATTCTTGGATCTGTTGAATAGGAGTGATAATTACACTAATATTAGAAAAATGTATTCATTTATACCACACACGCATTATATATATATATATATATATATATATATATATATATATATATATATATATATATATATATATATATATTATTTCATGTATCCGCATGAAAAGTTATAAGAAGATAGAATTTTTATGTATCAATTTTCAGTATTTACTTCAACAGTGCTCGATACGTGAGTAGAGCTAGGTAGTAAGTTATGAACAAATATTCATGCCAATTAAGCTACACAGAGGCTTCCGTGTTTAATCCCGGGAGTAATCGTCAGCCTCTCGGAAGCCTCCGTGTAGTTTAATTGCCATAAATATATTTTCATAACTTACTATATATATATATATATATATATATATATATATATATATATATATATATATATATATATATATATATATATATATAGTCTCGGAAGTTTCTCAACCATTAAAACTATATAAAAAAAAAAAAACAAAAAAAAAAACTTATAGTCTCAAGTCTTCCAGTGGAAAATCACTCATGTAAGTCAATTTATTTTTTACAGTTATTATATTAGTTAGTTTCTAACACTATTTTAAGGGATCATCAGTTGTTTACCATGAAAAACTGTTTCGGGAATTTAAAAACAAGACAGTATTTAATTTCATGGCTTCCCAGCAGAGTTGATCAGACCCCACTTCCCTTAAAAGACAAAAACATAAACGTTCCTTATACTAAATCTACGTTTTGTTCCATATAAATGTTTTGCTAACTTATATTAGTTATTTAAAACATCAAAAAAAAAAAAAAAAAAAAAAAAAAAAAAAAAATGTTTACCTGCGCTGTTCGTCTGTCTAATAAAATTTATCCGTTACTCACAAAAATGTTGTTGCATTTTAAAGTGTTTGGACGAATCCATGACACTATTATTTAAGTGATTAATGTATTATTTTTAGTTTTATATTATAAATATAAAAAACATCAACACATCAAAAAATAAAAGATAAATAAATAAATATGTATATACATATATATATATATATATATATATATATATTACATACACACATACACATATATACCTTTAGTTCTTTCTTTTCTCCCTCGTCCTACTTTGTTGTCCATCTCCCCGTTGCAAATAAATATTAATTTTCCTTGTTCACTATAGTTTTACTAATCTGCGTTCACAACTGTCGACTTTTTTCTTTTCTCATTGTTTCAAATCTGCGTCTGTAAGTTAACCGTTAATTTGTTCTCTTTTTCTTCTTCTTATTTACCAACTCCCGGTGTTTAAAAATCAGCGTTCATAGTTATGAACGGTTTTCTTCTTCTTCTTCTTCTTCTTCTTCTTTTTTAACATTTCTTTCTTTCTTTCTACTGTATTTTTATTGTTTTTCTTATTATAATTAGCAGATGTGTTATATATACGTTTATTCATATTATATAATTTCTATTTATATATACTGTGATTTGTTCTATCAGTTTATTTTGATTAATTTGATAAGATTTAAAAGCATCAGGATGGCGAGTAATTGCCTTATTTAATTGTCCAAATATTTTATTTTGATCGCCACCTTGGTTAATCATTCTTATTATTAGATCAGAAATTGGGGGCATGAAATCTACTAATTTTAAGGTAACACGAGCAATTCTCAGAAATTCAGACATAATACTCCCGTAAAATATATACACAGGGCTAGTACTATTTTTATATGGCATTCGCACGATACGAAAAGGGAATGAATTTCTTTTATCAAACAGTTTATAGATAAATATTTTATCTTCAATTTTTATATCCAAATCAAGAAAAGTAGCTTGTGTTCCCTTATGTTCACAGTTTAATTTTAACTCTTTAGGATATATTAAATGTTTAGTATTTGCAAACTCTTCGCTATCATTAATGCAAACAAGGTCGTCAATATATCGCCTACATCCATGATAACTATACGCTCTAGATATATCATTTTTTATTAGTGATGACATATATATATATTCCAGTCTATGTAAATATAGATCTGCCCAAAATGGAGACGGGTCCAAACCCATTGGAATACCTATTGTTTGGAGCAATAATTTATTCCCTATTTGAAAGTAACTCTCTTTTATAAGGTGACTTATAAGCATTATCAGACCAGTTTTGGATACACTCGTCTTACCATTTTTATTTTTACACCAAAAGGCTTTAGATTTTGCAAAGTCTATGTATTTACCTTTTCCTCCTGCAAAAGCTAAATCTACAGTATTACCTAATTCTTTAATAAGTTCTTTATGGGGTATTTTTGTATATAATGTACTAAAATCGTATGTCGAGATTGATTTAGCCTGTTTACGAGAATTAATACGATCTAATTTTTCTTTTACTAGATCGGAATTATTTACCACCCAAAATAGGTTTATATTACTATAGAATTTACTTTTTTTATGGAAATTATTTATTTGGTTTATAATTAATTTAAAGATTTTAGACACAGCCTTACTTAAGGGTTTAGTGATGCACATTTTTGAGGCAACAATGAAACGGGCGCCAACTGGTGTTTTATGCATATATATATATTCATTTATTCTACCTTATTCACGTAACCGCGTGCTACACACAGCGGTATATCAACATTAATCGTCGATAACATCAAGACGAATTTCAACTTGACTGCGATAAATATGTATAGGAGGATTAAACGAAAAAAGAAGAGGAAAAAATATGCTTATACTTTTGACAAGGGTGCATTTCACCGAAAGTACTCAGATTTTTTAAGTAAAGAAATAATAAATTTTAAAAAACATAAATAAATGCGTTGTCCAGGTTTTCAAAATATTTTTTCAAAATATTCTCCTTATTATTGGCATTTCATCAACGCTTCCATGTGTGACTTTTCATTATATATATATTTATGTATATATATATATATATTTTCTGGTACCAAAGGTACTTAAGCTTTATTTTTTATTTATTTTTTAATGCAACTTTGATTCCTATATAATTTTATTGCTAGCTACCATATTGCAGAATGGTTCTTGGATATAGTGTTTAGATAGTATTATTATTATTTTTATTTTTTTTATTATTGTTATAATTAATGTTATTTGATATGCAAATTACTATATCATACGGTAGTCTTAAGGGTTATATATTATTATTATTATTTTATCATTATTATTATTATTATTTTTTATATATTTTTTATGTATATATTAGTGATATTTTAAGCTGAATTATTTCGACACTTGATTATTGGGGAAATGGTCGTATAATCAGTACCATTAGAGAGCCATGAATATTATAACTGTCCTGTTTTTAAATCTCCGAAACAGTTACATGGTAAACAGCTGATGATCCCCGTGTTAATATTAGACGCTTAAGGTCTCCTGTTTTTGTTTCACTCTTAGATAATTACCCCCCCCCCCTTTTTTTATTTTTTTATTTTTAATTTTTTTTTATTTTACTTATATTTTTTCATTTATTAATTTTCCAACGAATGTTAAGTCTGCAATATCTTGGATTTAGTTAGTTTGTCTGGGAATTTAAACTGCATTTTACATTTTTTTTTTTTTTTTAAATGACTCAAAGCTTCTTTAGACTATATATATATATATATATATATATATATATATATATATATATATATATATATATATATATATATATATATATATATATATGCGTGTCTGTATATGTTTGAATACCTACTTGGGAGAATTTGAATGCCTACAAGACATCATCCTCGAGTCTTTTCGGTCTCTCCATACTGGGGTTTGTCAGAACAACCTGACATGAGGATACTTCACGAGACAAGTAAACCATGACGTAATATACGAAGCCCAAATTAGATCCCATCGACATAACTGTACACTGGTTCAACAAACCACAGCGATCATCAGATGTCATTCCAGAACTGCGTCCATTGAGCGGCTGATGATCGCTCTCGTTCGTTAGCTGTTTTTAAAAGACCTGCGAATGTAGAGATAAGTTGTCTAGGTACACATATGGATAAAAAGTTAATAAAAACATTTTTTTTTCTCTTTTGTTTGCGATCGAGCACTTTGGTTAATTATTACTGCTAACAGTATATATTCTCTCCATATATAAGAGATTATATCAATATAAATTAAATGTATATAGTTCAAACTTATTCTCGAAGTGTTCGAGTTTCAATTACAAAAAAAAAGATCAACACTTAGCATTAAATAGAACTATATATATATATAGTAATTTGTGAAAAAATATTTATTGAAATTAAGCTACACAGAGGCTATATCATACCCGTAGATGAGAGTATTGATTTACTCCTCTCTAGGAGTTAGGCACAAGGCCAGTTTTTATCTTACTCCCACAAGTAAGATGTGACCCAAGGTCGGGTCGGGAAAGTGGGGTTTAAAATTTAAAAATTGCCTGGGCAGCCCCGTCGGCATTCCCCGGTAGGGGCGCCTCAGGCAGTAAGCAATAAACTTACTCCTCCCCAAAGAGGGGAGGCGAAGCCTGGGAGGGTGGACCTCCTAGAACTGCACAGGACAGACCCATAGACCGGCGTAAATCAAGCCCCGAAGGTCAAGACAATACCAGTCTATGGGGTGCAGTATCCATCGGAACAGATACTACACTTTGATCTTAGCCAAAAGGCCAAGAAGGAGTTTTATTTACTCCTCCCCAGGAGTTAGGCACAAGGCCAGTTTTATCTTACTCCCACAAGTAAGATGTGACCCAAGATCGGGTCGAGAAAGTGGGGTTTGAAAAGCCAGCGCTCGAGAGGTGAGCACTCTGGCCATTTAAAAATTGCCTGGGCAGCCCCGTCGGCATTCCCCGGTAGGGGCGCCTCAGACAGTAAGCAATAAACTTACTCCTCCTCAAAGAGGGGAGGCAAAGCCTGGGAGGGTGGACCTCCTAGAACTGCACAGGACAGGCGTGCAGTATCCATCGGAACAGATACTACACTTTGATCTTAGCCAAAAGGCCAAGAAGGAGTAGATGAGAGTAACAAAGAATCTGATTGGTTAACTAACTAACACCACGTGTATATATATGAAACGCGATAGCTTTTGTATAGCTTAATTGCCATAAATATATTTTCATAACACAAGAATTGATACATAAAATATTATATCTCCTTATAACATTTTATGTTGATACATGAAATAATAATTATATATACTAGCAAAAATATGCGACAATTGCTCAGTAAAATGTGTTTGTGTATTTTGTACCAAAATAAGAAAGAAAATCACCCATCCTTTATTTTAATAAATAAAACACGGAATAATAAAAAACAGTTTTGAAACAAAATTTACCCTTTACGGTGTAAAATGTAAAACTAAAAATCCTAAACTCACTTAAGGTCGTAAAAAAATAATAATATTTGAAGTTTTTCAAATCAAATAAATAAGGTGTATCTAAAATACAATCAACAATTTAAAAAATAAAATACAGTAAAATGTGTTTGGTTTTTCTTACAAAAAATAATTTTTTAATCAATTATTTTTAAAATTAAATAATTTGATTCAATAAATTTGTGCTTTAAAACATAATCTCTAATTATATTTAAAAAAAAACAACCCAAAACGTTTTAAAAAAATCAAAGTAAAGATATCATTTTTGAGCGACTCGTACAATAAATTTCAGAGAATCTGTTGTTTACATGCTATTAATCAAATAACGCGCCCCTTTCTTGTGTTCCCCTCTCTCCCCCCCTCTCTCTCTCTCTCTCTCTCTCTCTCTCTCTCTCTCTTTCTTGAAATAGAACTTTCTGTACGTTCGAAATACAACATTATACTTAATAATCAGAGGGCGGGTAAGACATATGCTACATTACTCTCTCAAAAAAGGAGGAGGTTGTTAACAATAACTAAAGAAAAACGGAATTATGTCCCTTGGATCATTAACGAGTTATCGCCCCTTATCGAGTGGCACGGAGTGAAAAGTAAACATTGAAAGTGATCAGACTGGCAAATTACATCTCGCGTTACAGCGGCTAAATAACTCATTTCATTCTAATTACACTTTTAATAAATCTGTTAAACCTTTCTGTTGAAAAGTCATCCATTTTGTTTTACGAGTTATTAATTATTATAACCTAAATTACACGGTTTATAACAGAGGTATTGCCTGGGACGATGGTATAATGACAACAGAACAGATACTACACTACCTTCCGCCTCAAAAATGTATGGGAGAAGGTAATCCCTGGGAGAGTAATATCATGTACACGGAAAAAACACTACATCCACTCCCTAAAAAAGGAAGAGGTAATGCCTGGGAGGATTTGAGCTCAGCCGAGCACCTGCCATGAAAATAATGGTAGAGTAGAGAAAGACTAGCAACCTTTCTTCCGTGAAAGAGTGACTAGGGAAGATAAGAGGGCATCCCCCACTAGATTTCGAAGTCGGTTTTTGACTCTGCCAAGACAGGAAAGGGGAGCTCTGAGCGGCACCTCCCTATATGTGGCAGCACTACTCCAGCTCGATTTTCTGGCTACACATGTGCAAACATGTTTCGATGACAGGTAGAGGTCAGCTGGACTTCCTCAAGACCAACGTTGATGCAATGAGACAAGATTTATTTTTCATTCTATCAAATGAAACTCTAAAGAAAGAAGCTTGGCCTAAAATAAGTCCAGCAGCTCTATAGCTGTGACCGAAACATGTTTTGCAAATGTGTAGCCAAACAATGTTTGTATAAATAGAAGACTCTATACCTCTATTGATTATTCAGCAGTCTTATATAAATACAATAAGGGTTTTATAGAGTTTTACCCTGTAGATGTAAACTTTTCCTGGATTGGTATATATATGTATATGTGAAATTAAAAATGGAACAGTGGAAGACCCATAAGCTCAACGTTTAGCCCGATGTGATGTGGGCTTTTTCAAGAGCGGACGAAAAATTGCTAAAAATGACAATGGCAAATTATTCGTCCGCTCTTGAAAAAGCCCACATCACATCGGGCTAAACGTTGAGCTTATGGGTCTTCCACTGTTCCATTTTTAATTTCATTCCGTCGGATTGTTTTATCCTTTCATCTACCCATATGTATATGTATATTTGTTAGAGTGAGTGAGTGAGTGAGTGAGTGAGTGAGTGAGTGAGTGCCTATGCGTGTGTGTGCCTATGTGTGTGTAAGGTTTCATGTATAAATACCCATTGAATATCTTTCAGCAAACCCTCCTAAATCCTTCAAGCAGATTGATCATATTTTTCCGTATCGAAATCGGAATCACTAAATATCAACTGACCGACTACGAATGAAATCGCGCATAACAACTCGGCTTTGGTTTCAATAAATAATGCGTATTACCTGATATCTCATCTTCTTCAACGACTGATGATGCATTCTCGGCATGTCTGTTGTTAACGGGTGCGCTCGACTGCGGGGCTTATATCATCAGCGTCTCTAATAATGGCCGACCCGATGGACGGGGCGGGAAAGCGTCTGCTTTAACTGGGTAGTTGTCTTCAACAATAAAGCAACCATCCATACTTACGATAATCTCGCTAGAGGAAAGACGAGCCAAATCCCCAAGGAACATCTTTATTAATTAGTAATTATGATAATAGTAATAATAGTAATACTAGTAATAATAGTAATAATAATAATAATAATAATAATAAGTACCGCTGGTTAAACCAATTGATCATAGTACAATGTAATGTGCTTATTATTAGCTTTGGGCAAACATCTAAAGATTGTATAAAGCGATCAGTGTTATCACAATAAACGTATTTATTCTTGTTCATATATATATATATATATATATATATATATATATATATATATATATATATATATATATATATATATATATATGCCGGAGAGCTTTCTACTCAAATAGCTTCTTTCCTCGTGCTGCGCCGGCATTTGGAACTCCATCCCTGCTCCCTGTTTCCCCGAGAGTACCGACATGCAGAGGTTTAAAACTAATGTAAACAGACATCTCGCTACACTGACACCCAAAACCTACACCCTAATTCTCAGTAACTCCTTACATTTGCAGTGGCGGCCTGCCTTGTTTGGGGTGTTAATATAATATATATATATATATACTGTAAGCTCGACGGTTGCGTTTCGATCCCGGCTTGAGACACTAACTGGTCTAGCCGCACTGATGAGCTGTGAAACAGCGAAACAGTCTGTATGTGGATGACTATATATATATATATATATATATATATATATATATATATGCAGACATTGTTAGAAATAACATAATTCGTCTGTTTAATTATACCTTTTTTTATTTTTTTATTTTTCTGATGGTCTTTTTTGTATTAAATGGAAAAAAAATTAATAAATGTTCCATATGTTTCACAGGTTTCACTAACGTTTTCCATTCTCTGCCGAATCATCCTCAGGTGTTAAAAGCAAATGAACAAAAAAGCTGGAGAAAGAAGAGAATTTTAAAAAGACGGCGGAGAAACGCGCAGATAACGCTTTTCGCATTATCCCAGGAAGTCGTTGGCGATTTTAAATTCAGCAACGCTGGATGGCAAACAGAACAAAATCGCATTACGTTAAGAATTTTAACATGTTACCACGGCTGAATCTCGTAGCTTGCAGGCAAATCAAATTCATGCTTTTATGGGTTTTTCTTCATTTTACTTCATCCTAAGGAAGTCTTACAATAAAGACGAAACGTTGATAAATACATAAATAATATATTTTTTGGCTTTTCTTTTTCATTTTCCATAGAAATTATTCTCATTAATATCAGCTGTTTATTTTTCAATGCACTCGACTCCTTGAAAATAGCCATCATTCGAATCAGCCTGATTTTCATAAATAAATGATTTTAGTTTTTAGCCATCTTTTAGATGAGGATTGCTAATTCGTATTTTTTAGATGAGGATTGCTAATTTATATTATTGGGATTATTCGCACTAATGAGAACGTTTTTCGATTAAGATTCCGTGATGCCATCCAGCGTTTCTGAAGCGGATCAATCTGGCTGCGAATGGGGTTCTTAAAAAAGCGCACGGACTTTTCAGATGAATAAAAACAAAACTTGTCAAAATAGGTAAGGAACGAATTAAAACAAAATATTAAATATTGTTTAAAATCTTTTTGTTTTCTTGGAAGGGGGAAAGGTTAGGGTTACGGCTAAGGCAAGAGTTAGGGTAGGGCTAGGGTTATGGTTAGGGTTAGGATTAGGGTTATAGCTAGGGCTAGAGCTAGCGCTATGGCTATGGCTAGGGTTAGGGCTATGGTTAGGGTTAGGGTTAGGGTTAGGGTTAGGGCTAGAGCTAGGGTTCGGGTTAGGGCTAGGATTAGGGCAAGGGTTAGGATTAGAGTTAGGGTTATAAATATGGTTAGGGCTAAGGTTAGGGTTAGGGCTATGGTTAGGGTTAGGGTTAGCTTATCATTAGGGTTTAAGTTAGGGTTAGTGTTAGCTTATCGTTAGGGTTAGGGTTTGCTTATCGTTAGGGTTAGGATTAGGGTTAGGGTTAGGGTTACAGTTTAGGGTTAGGGTTAGGGTTAGCGTTAGCGTTAGGGTTAGGGTAAAGATTAGGGTTAGGGTTAGGGTAAGGGTTAGAGTAAAGGTTAGGATAAGGTTTAGGGTTAGGGTTAGGGTTATGGTTTAGGTTAGGGTTAGGGTTTAGGGTTAGGGTTAGCGTTAGGGTTAGGGTAAGAGTTAGGGTAAGGTTTACGATTAGGGTTTAGGGTTAGAGTTAGGGTTAGGGTAAGGGTTAGGGTTAGCTTATCGTTACATTTCTCCTACATCTCCCTCTTTTCGCTCTTCTGTTCATTCTCCTCCGCTTCGACCTTCTAAGGAAATTCATCCACCGATAGTTATTCCTTTTCCGGAAACTGAAAAGGCATCTTTACATTAAATATCGATATCTTCCAATCGATTTTACGAGAAAACAAAGTGTAAATAGATACACTTTCTAAAAAAGATGGCCGATATATTTTTTCTTCATTTCCGTTTTCATGAATCGAAAGTGAATCAGTTAAGATTCAATATTCTTTCCTCTTAATAAATCTGGCATGTAAAAATTACTAACACAAAAATTACATTTCTTTCCGCACAAAAACTGAAAGGTCAATTTTGACAGTTTGCATGACCCGAAAGGTCAAACTCATCCAAAATTCTCACTACTTACTTTGGAAAGGTCATGTTCTTGTATTTTACTGTAAAGAAACAGAAAAGAGATTTGGTTTCGCTTTGAGATACGTCCACATATATCAGAGACTGACCTCCGTCCGTCCGTCCGTCCGTCCGTCCGTCTGTCTGTCTGTCATAGTTTCGTTGGTCGTTGGTATGTCAGTGCTTGTCCGTATGTAGATTAAATGGTTACATCTTATTTTAAATGCGTCTAAGCCTTTATATACGGGGATCTGTCCGTAGGTCGAACTGTCACGTTTAAATTTTAAATAGGATTTATGTGACAATGTCACGTAATACCTAGCAAGGTATTTACACTAGTCGAATTAAGCCGGCCTCTAGAAAAAAAAGGAAGTGTCTAGGGAAGTAAATTCATGGGCGGACTCTAATCGTATGTATATCGCGGTCAGAGGAGATGATGGCGTTGTTTGTTGTTTTTTTTTTGTGTTTTTGTTTTCAGAGATGTGTCATTGCCTCACACATACAGCGCCTGGAATTCCCAATTTATCACCCATCTGGAACTAAGCAAGCGCAACGTCACTTAACTTTGTGATCTAATAAGAAACAGCGTATTAACGTGATTATGCCATATGATAATAACATTTTTGTCGCTTGCCTTTTAAATAGTATTTCCGTTGGCCATGCTTGAAGTTTAAGTAGAACTTTCATCGCTAAACGCCCATGTTGAATGGAGTCATCTTTTTCAAGATAAAAATAATTTACGATATTTAAATTTTAAATATGTGTAGTTTTTATTTCCATTTTGTATGCAGATACTTTATTCGTTGAAAGAGTCGCAGAGAACAAACGCTTTTCACGGCCCAATTCACAGAGACGGCGAGAGCCAATGACGCGCATGTTGTCTCGTCTGTTTGTCCTTTTCAGTTTCTGTTGCCTCACTATCTATGTCCTACTTAGAAATCTCTTATATCTGGTGTGATAGTTACTCATCAGAAAAACAGCTGTTCATACCTTAAGTCACACGGGTCAAACCGATATTCAGAAGAGTTTTATCTGGCGCAATCTAATCTTCTATTACGTCTGCAAACAAATATATTTGTTCAGTTTACTCTTCTACCCGTTTGTCTTGTTTCAATTTTGAATAAAAAACTGTTCCGAATGCTTATCTTCTGGTGTAATACAACATCAGTTTAGCCTCTCCTCTTTTTATCCCTTTTGCCTTAAACTAAATTCATAATGATCGGTTAATTAGTTTAGGGCTTAATGTTTTACATACCAATATAAAAACATATACACTTACCAAACTTTACATTAATATATATATATATACATACATAAATATATATATATATATATATATATATATATATTTATATACATATATATACATATATATACATATATATACATATATATTTATATATATTCATATATATACATATATATTTATATATATATATATAACTTGGAGGAATGTCTTTCCTGATTATGCTTCTCAATTTATATGAACTGGATGGACTGTATGGGATTCAACAAAAAGTATGTTTTTGGGTTGATATGTTTGATGTTATGTATTTTTATGTATTTGTGTATATAATTTCATATATTTTCAAAGCGTAATGTTATTACCTGTAGTAGTATAACTGCGGTAATGGTCCTCTGAAGAGAAGAATTATCTTTGAAAACTCATGAGCTAAGAACTTAATGATACTTTGCTTGAACTTTGAATTCTAATAAAATTTGATTGACACCTTATTTTATTACTTCATTTTATATTATAATATTTATATATATATATACATATAGATACCTATATATTTATATATATATACATATATATACATATATATTTATATATATACATATATATATACATATATATTTATATATATATATTTATATATATACATATATATTTATATATATACATATATATTTATATATATATATATATATATATATATAGTTATACATATATATACATATATATATATATATATACATATATATATATATATACATATATATACATATATATATATATAGTTATACATATATATACATATATATATATATATATACATACATATATATATATACATATATATACATATATATAT
>OY744545.1:69395838-69400838 GCA_963556195.1 Sepiola atlantica | reverse complement strand
GCATTTTGCGTCCTCCAATTTGCAAAGACTGAATCGTGGACATGTGTTCAGCGTGCATTTCGCAGGAAATTTAAAAAAGAAGCCCCTGAAAGGAAATCCATTGTCAGATGGCATGCTAAATTTGTGAAAGATGGGTGTTTGTGCCCAAGTAAGCGAACAGGTCGCCCTTCAACTTCAGAAGATGCAGTTGAGCAAGTTCGGACAGCCTTTCAGCGGAGGCCCCGTAAATCAGTGAGAAGAGCCAGCAGGGAACTTCAGCTTGCTCCAGCAACTGTCTGGCGTGTCTTAAGGAAACGACTGCAAATGGTACCTTACAAGCTCAAGTTGGTCCACTGATAAGCCACTTCGCCGTGACTTTTGCATTGCAATGCAAGAGAAGTTGGAAGATAACGGCTTTGATGACCGGCTTGTTTTTAGCGATGAGGCGACCTTCCATCTGAATGGCAAAGTTAACAAGCATAACACTCGCATATGGGGTACTGAGAATCCTCATGAACTTCTTGAGCACGAGCGAGATTCACCAAAAGTGAACGTGTTTTGTGCAATTTCCAAGAAAGGTGTCTATGGACCGTTCTTCTTTGAAGAGGCAACTATCACTGGTGAATCCTATCTCAACATGCTGGAAGACTGGTTAATGGCTCAGTTGGAACAAGCAGAATCTGATGACTTCATTTTTCAACAAGATGGTGCACTACCACACTGGAGTCTTAGAGTAAGGCAGTTTCTTAACACAAGGCTGCCTGGTAGATGGATTGGGAGATCTGGGCGAGGTGATGACGTTCTCATGCCCTGGCCTCCTAGGTCTCCAGATCTTACCCCGTGTGACTTTTTCCTTTGGGGCTTTGTCAAGCAACAAGTCTATGTGCCGCCCCTTCCAAGAGATAATGACGAACTAAAGGCTCGAGTAACGGCAGTTGTGGGAACCATTGACGTCAAGATGCTGGAACGCGTTTGGCAGGAAATGGACTATCGACTAGATGTCTGCCGTGTGACGAATGGTGCTCATATTGAGCAACTTTGAAGATTCCCCACAAAACTTGAAACTTTAACCTTTCCAACGGTACCAATTTTATTCTTCAACTCCTAATAGTTTTTGAGTTATTAAAAAATCGTTATGTTCCCAAGACTTTTGAAACACCCTGTAGTTTGAAAAGTCGCACTTTGAAAGACGAATTTCATCTTGACTGCGATAAATATGTTTCATATGATTATACGAAAAAAGAAGAGAAAAAAATATGCTTATACTTCTGACAAAGATGTTTATCATCGAATGTACTCAAGTTTAAAAAAAAAAGTTTTTAAAGTAAATAAATAATTTATTTTGAAAAACAAATAATCTGAGTTGTCCAGGTTTTCAAAATATTTTTAAATAATATTCTCCCTATATATATATATATATATATATATATATATATATATATAGTTCGACAGCAAGTCATTGTTTATGCAAGCTTCATTGAAGACCACGGAGCTCTCTTTTCACGATCTTTCGTGTCAATCTCCCGACGCGGCGAGCAATTCTGCGGTTCTCAGGTGTTCACCGGTGGAATATGGAACCTAGCGTTGTGTTGCGGGCCATTCTTCGAGCGCTTTCCGTCTCTCAACCGTCTTCAGGAGGCTTATCGTTACTACGAGCCGTTATTTATAGTTTTATTATTGATTATATATCTATTAAAGAAGACGGTCGAGAGACCGAAAGCGCTGGAGGAATGACCCACGACACGAGGTTAGGTGTCATACTCAACCGGTTAACACCTGATGACCGCGGAATCGCTCGCCGCGTCGAGAGATGTACACGAAAGAAAAAGAGAGTGCTCCGTGGTCTTCAATGAAGCTTGCATATATATATATATATATATATATATATATATATATATATATATAGAAAAAAAATTCACGAATAAAAACAAAGTTCTCACATTAGCATTAAAAAAATAAATAAATAAATAAATAAAATAAAACAGCTTAAAGTTCCCAAGGCAGCCTTTCGTCCGACTCTCGTCAGGGGAATCGTCGGTAGTATGATTAAAATACACGAACGACCATAAACTGGTGTAGAATAAAGTTGCAAGCAGGTGGCATAAGGTTGTATACATGCGAAATAATATATATATATATATATATATATATATATATATATATATATATATATATATATATATATATAAAGATAAATGAAAGAGGGATAAACATGTACGAATGGCAAATCTATTTCAACTTCGATTGTTCAATGCAAGGTGTACTCGGTAAAAACATGTTTATTATTATTTCCTTAAACCAAGGCTTTTCAAAGATTAAAATCTTATCAGAGGAATTACATAGATGGATAAGTTGGCAGTGGAAAAGCCAAAATTCAAAATTTGAAAAACTATAAAGTAACCTAGAGTAAAAAAAAATATGGGGTCTGTCCAGTTGGTGAATGTCCGTTGATAACGATATATATATATATATATATATATATATATATATATATATATATATATGAATACATTAGTATAAAAATAATAATAGTAGTTGTATATTACACGATGTTTACCACGAAACTCTTGAAAAGGCACTAGGGTTGGGGTAAGTCTTTAGGGCAGAAATAAAAGACTCGTACCCGCTCATAACCAAGACCTCTGCACGTCACTGTCTACGTAGGAAGTTGCATATCATTAAAAAAACATCATCCGGAAAATACCACTGTGAATGCAGAAAACTGTCAGCCAGATTTCTCAAGAAAACTCTGGTCCGTATCCTAGGGGGGATAAAATTCTGCAAAACGGTATTTTTTTTTTCAAATATTTAAAAATATCCTTATTTAGCTCCATAAAAAAAAACTGTGACCCATTGGGTCACCCATTGAGCTCGTGTTAATTTATTTGGATCAGAGAAAAAGACAAAAAAAATTTTTTTTTCTATGAACTGCCGTCGCCGAGTTTGATTTTATTAGAGCCGGGCAGCAGTAGTCAAAACGTAGCGCGTCCATGCATTTCCGAAGAATAGGATTCGATCTCGTCATGCCGTATATTCCGCGGTGGTATCAATTGAGCTGACCACGAACCCCCTCTTTATTTCTGGAAGGACACTAAGGGTGGGGGATAAGAACATTATTACGCGCTATGCGCATGCGTCAGATTAAAGATGGCTGATAATAGGAAAGAAAGACGAAGCGAACAGACAATAAAATGGCGCGGAGGCTGGAGATAACGCTTTATTTGGACGAGCGATTCGATCAGCCAAAGGCGATCGAACGCTCAGACCGATTATATATACATACATACATATATATATATACATACATACATATATATATATATATATATATATATATATATATATATATATATATATATGAAAAATCGATTAGAATTGACGAGCGGTGGTAAATCTATCGGCCACATCTATCAACGTTGTGTACCTATTCTTAGCGGTTATCAACAATTGAAAGGTAGGATAAACTGACCGACTGGACAGCAAATGACAAGTGGACAGTGTGTATTCCATACAGCGTCACCTAGTTACATTTTGTGTGCAATAGTCCGAATAAGATAAGACATTTCTTCCGTATAAGAGGCTTTTTTAAAGGGGAGGGGATCGTACAACTCGTCTGTCATTCTTTTTTTCTCTCTGAAAACTACTCAGATTGAACAGATGGTAAATTTGTAGAATAAAATCCTCAGTTAAATCACCAGAAATGAGATTCTACTCTTTGGAGGCGATTACGTGTGAACACCCTAAAAAAACTCGACGGAAAGACGAAAAATAACTATTTTAGCCTTGGTTAGAAAGCATTGTTAATATGGGAATGTTAATTATTTAAAATAATAATAAGCAATTAGAACGCCATACAATGCATTTTAGTTTCATTAACTTTTTTTTTCAATTTAATTTTCGAAGATATACTTCCTCATCAGAATTACTGAATTTAAAAATAAAGATATAAAAATACCTTTCTATTTTTTTTTAGTCCTCATCTTGTTTTTTGGTGTTATCAGTTCGATATTAATGAACGAATATCGATGAGAGTCTTTTCTTTGGTTTTATTTTTAATAATTAATATTTCCATATAAACAATGCTTTCTAACCAAGGACAACATCTCTTGTTACAATTTGCACCGCCATGTGCAGTCCCCCCCAAAAAAAAGACTCTCATCGACATTCGTTCACCAACATCGAACTGATAACACCAAAAAAAACAAGATGAGGACTAAAAAAAAGAAAGGTATTTTTATATATCTTTATTTGAAATTCAGTAATTCTGATGATGATGTATATCTTCGAAAATTAAATTGAAAAAGAAAAAAGTTAACAAAACTAAAATGCATTGTATTGGCGTTCTAATTGCTTATTATTATTTTTAATAATTGATAACTATTTTAGAATTTAAAATTTCGTAGATAAATGTAAAGTGAAATGAACCTCTATTTTTTAGGCATTCTAACTTTTCTGGGCAGTGCTGGCAAGTTCGTAAAACCACACGTAATCGTCTTAAAATTAGACCCAACCTTTAAAAAACGCACAAAATTATTATTGTTTTGTAACTGCTCTTAAACGGTAGAATGGCCCGGAAATAGGGGATCATTTTAGTTTAAATTAGAGATCAATTATTTAAATATTCCTCAAATTTCAGGATTTATTTCGAGTATTTTAAAAGGTTTTTAGAAGGCATTACATGCGAACAACCTCTTGTTTGGAAATTCAAATATTTCCGATTTACATGAAATTTGATCTGTAGTGATTAAACACTAACTAAGCACGATTCTCTTGATTTCGATTTCTTCTTAACCCCTCTTAAGCTTCAGCTTCGAATTTTAGATATTTTCTAGAATCAAAATAATGTAATGGATGGCATCACAGAACAATTTTGCTGAATTTTAAATCGCCAACGACTTTCCTGGAACAACGCGAAAATGTTCTCTATGCGTTTCTCGGCTGTCTTTTTAAAAAAATCTCTCATTTCTCCAGCTTTTTTGTTCATTTGCTTTTGACACCTGAAGATAATTCGACGAAGAAAC
>OY744545.1:69363856-69393856 GCA_963556195.1 Sepiola atlantica | reverse complement strand
ATTTTCTCGAAAAAAAGGCGCTAATAAATAAAAAAAATAAATAAATAAAAAATAAATAAAAAAGCAGCTAGATTGGGGTTCGCAAAAAAGCATGTTTTATGATCAGAAGAAAATTGGAAAAAAGTTTATTTCAGGGACGAATCGAAATTTATTGTATTTGGCAGTGATGGAAAACAATTTGTAAGAAGAAGAAAAGGCGAAAGTTTGGATCCTAGATGTATCAAGAAAAACTGTTAAATCTAGTGGAGGTAGCGTGATGGTTTTCAGCATGATATCATGGCAGGGTACATCACCATTTTTACGCTTAAATACTAGAGAAAATGCCACTGTATACAAGAATGTTTTAGAATAGTATGTTTTGCCAGTGTTGCACAATTCTGGTACCAAAAAGCCTGTTTTTATGCAGGATAATGCTCCCTGCAATAAGGCAAAGCTGGTCATGAATTATCTGGCTGATCAAGAGGTAGAGGTAATGTACTGGCCTTCTCAGAGTCCTGACATGAACCCTATAGAAAACTTATGAAAGACTCTAGGAGAGAATGTTATGGCAAAGAATTCGGAAAATATCAGAGACCTGTGGCTGAAACTGAAAGATGAATGGGCCAAGATAACTGTGGCCCAATGTCAAGATTTAGTGAAATCATGCAGTCGTAGATTCACAACAGTTATTGAAAACAAAGGTGGAAGTACCAAATATCACATCTCTTTTGCCTTTTTAATGTAATTTAGTTAAAAATTATATTTTGTTCCTTAATTTTGGACACTTAAAATCTGTGAAATGGTGGCTAACCTTTAAAATATTATTTTAATTATTCTGAAAATCTCGGTAAAAGTCCAACTACATACTGTATATTCAGTGAAATTTTCACAAAAATATATATAATATTTTGTTTAGATTCAGAAGATTTCATTTTGTTTCCTTCATTTGGACGGTACTGTATATATATATATATAGTCATCCACATACAGACTGTTTCGCTGTTTCACAGCTCATCAGTGCGGCTAGACCAGTTAGTGTCTCAAGCCGGGATCGAAACGCAACCGCCGTCGGCGATGCTAACCCCTACGCCATCATGCGAAACTGACTGAATGTAAGAGATATCTCAATGTAACGAGATGTAAACATTGCAAATGCCTGAGCTCGAAATTAGTTTTTACCTAATGAGCATTGCCTTAAAGCTAATGGCCGTTGACGATACCCTTACAAAAATAAGCTCTACCCGGAGGGAGCTTTTTATAGTCATCCACATACCGACTGTTTCGCTGTTTCACAGCTCATCAGTGCGGCTAGACCAGTAAGTGTCTCAAGCCGGGATCGAAACGCAACCGTCGAGCTGACAGTCGGCGATGCTAATATATATATATATATATATATGTATATATATAATATGGGTCGTTCATTTAAAAGCATTGCTGAGTTTGTGTTATAAAACTGAAAATATAAGCCATTAACAATGCAAGATTAATTTTTTTTTTACTTTAATCTTATTAATTTAGGAATAAAATTTCATCAGCAGAAGTTTCGATTCCAACTCGAATGATCATCAGGATACGGAAGTGGTGGTGGTGGTGGGGTGTTGTTGTTGTTGGTGGTGGTGGTGGTGGTGGTGGTGTTGTTGTTGTTGTTGTTGTTGTTGTTGTTGTTGTTGTTGTTGTTGATGGTGGTGGTGGTGGTGGTTGTGGTGTTGTTGTGGTTTGGGTTTTATTCATCGCTGTTCATCGTGATATGTTGCTGTCTTGTTAACGACCGCGATATTCGTTGATTTGAATTATGTGTTTCTGCGTTCTTAACTCTGATTGGCTGATTTACTGTGCTCGTTAAACCTATCGCCGCGTTTCTCGCGTGATTTATGAGTTTTGTTTTCCGTCGGGTCGGCGTTGAAAAGGATTGTCAATTCGATTTTAATCTATATGACGGTTGATGGAATCTTCGAGTGTTTACGAATCGGGCGATTCTCTATTTGTGTTTCACGAATGACCTTTAACTTTGCCAAGCTCAACTATCTTCATTATCCATACAAAATGCCGGCATTTCTGAGCGAGATTCATCGTTTCCTTAGTGCCGCTTTGTGTTCATATATACGCTGCTCTTCAGAGATTGTAATGCTTCTCCAACATCAAAGGACTCTGTTCCTATTTGATTCTGATTAATTACTGATTAATATATCACCTTTCACACACATGCAATTCTCTTCACGCCAAACACTTCGTACTAGCAAGTTGGCCTGAAAAGGTTCGGTTTATTTATGACTGTCTGCAAATGTGTAGCCAATAATGTTTGTATAAATAAAAGTTACACTAGATATACATACGAGAAAAATATCGGTTCAAGGTCAAGTAAAATTTGTTTTCTGACCAGAACCGTTTTTCACCACTTTTATGTATCTTGCGAAGATTAAAATCAACGGATAATAATACTAAACCTTTTATCTAGAAATCTTATTCTAATTTTCATCAAAATCCATGACATTATTTTGATGCTATAAAATGTTTAAGCTTAAGAGACTTGAATTAAGGGACTTAAGTAATTGAAAATTCGGGAAATCTTGCGATGACTTAGTATCCGCTGACTTTGGATCAAATTTATTTCAAATTTGAATTTTCAAATGGAAGGTAATTCTCATATTATGCCTCCTAAGAAAACATTAAAATACTCCAAAGAAACTGAAATTTAGTGAATATTTATCAATTTATGTCTAACCAGAACTGTTAAATTTCACTACTGGATTTTTTACCAAGGGTGTCTATCCATTTTGCATTAAACTAAATTAAACGAAATATTGCCAACGTTTATCAGCTATGTTCCAAAATTCATAATAATCGGTTAATTAGTTTATAAATAAATCATTTACATACAGATGTATAAACACATACATATACCTAATTTCCATCCCAGAACAGGTAAAATGAATTCCCCGAACAGAACTGCATTAGAGTTTTGTCTTAAATTTAAAGATTACACTTCAGTAGTGAATCTTGATTAATCCGTATTTAATGGCTACGAATCAAATTCAATGCAATTTAATGGCTATGAACTAAATTGAATACAATTTAATGGCTATGAATCAAATCCAATGCAATTTTATAGCTATGAATCAAATTGAATACAATTCAACCGCTATGAATCAAATTCAATGCAATTTAATGGCTATGAATCAAATTGAATGGAATTGAACGTCTATGAATCAAATCCAATAATTTCATGGCTATGAATTAAATTGAATACAATTTAATGGCTATGAATCAAATTGAATGCAATGTAATGGCTATGAATCAACTTGAATACAATTTAATTGCTACGAATCAAATAAATGCAATTTAATGGCTATGATCAAATTCAATGCAATTTAATGGCTATGAATGAAATTCAATGCAATTTAATGGCTATGAATCAAATTCAATACAATTTAATGGCTATGTATCAAATTGAATACAATGTAATGGCTATGAATGAAATTGAATACAATTTAATGACTAAAGATTTGATGGAATTGAATGGCTATGAATCAAATTCAATTCGGAATCAATGTGTCAAATCGGTAATCTATACGGAATTTCGAAGTGAACGATTAAATCGACGGGGTAGCTATGACTGGGTAGATGTCTTAAGAAAGTATCTTTTTTAAATGTTACTCTTAGTTATTATCACCTGTTGTGAGGATCGAACCTTGAACCTCTGGAAGACTCGGGCAGTTAGAATTGATTTTCACTTTATACGTTTATCGGGTGCGCCACATATAATGGCTGACAAAACTAGGACAATCAATCCCGTGGATTGAATAAAGGGTCGGGTTCGAATTCCGTATAGATTCCCGAGTTCGATAAGATACACCTGAAACAGGTCGGAGGTTACAGCGACGGAAATGTTGTAAGAATAATACAAATAACTGTTTTGACATCTTAAATACAATATTGCAACAAATTAATTCAATATAGTAACCTTTCACAAAACTTGGGCGATTATGTGTTGTTTTACGACGTTTCATATTTGAGGAAGGTCTTGCCACTCGAACTTCGGGTTCGGGTTCTGGTTAAGGTTAGGGTTAGGGTAACTATTTTGGGGTTACAATATTTTCAATATAAAGTTAACCCGCCATTTTTGTTTTCCTGTGTCGCTCGGACCGCTTTCTTAAATAAAAATCCTAGTTTTCGCACGTTAAAATTATACCGTTCGGTAGAGAATTTAATTCTACTGCGTTTGATATAACTTATCTGTTGCTTTTATGTTCTGTTTACGAGGTCTCGACTGTTAACTATTCTGGATGTTTACCAATAAATTCAATATGGCCGCCTTTCTGCAGCAGCAGAGTAGAAAGTGACTAACATGGGTTTACTTCCGGCAGCCTCGTAAATCTCGCGTCACTTATTTTGTCTTTTAGTCCTCATATTTAATGATCGATATTTCTGACAAAGGGGGAAGAATTGCGGTTTTCTCAGTCGAAATGTATCTTTCTAACACTTATCGTTGGCTAAATTTTGACCTTGAGGTAGTATTTTGTAGTACCTTACATTAAGTGGCTACATGCCTTGTCTGGAGCAAGTTCCATAAAAGAAAAAAATATTTGTTTCTTGTTTGAATATAGACCTTCAAGTGTAATTAAATGGTCACAATTTTGTAAATACAACCCTCACTCAAAAACGAAATTCAGAACGAAAAATGTTTTTCATGTTTTATACGCACGATTCATTTGCAATATAAATTAAATATGGTCGCTTTGTTGGAGGTAAACTAGTCTATAAATAGAAAGCAGACCTCGTGATATCATAATAATTTATTGTCATCACTTCTGCCTGAAGCCGGAAGAACAGAAAACGGAAAAGGTAGAACTGTTTGATATTCTCCGATGAAAGGCAGCGAATATCAAGATGAAAGAAATTAAAAGTCAACAAATATTTAAAGATAATAAAAACGGAAGTCGTAGCACTTTCGGCAGATTTAACGACAATATGTTTGCTTAAGGATAATCAACCGTTAAATAAATAAATAAATAAATAAATAAATAAAAATAATGCAAGAATCACTCATGATTCGTGTGTTCTTAACCTAATATATTTTTTCCTGTTGAACATCTTAGGAGACAAAAATGTCTTAATGGACGTCTGTCTGCATAGTTGTTGTATCGAGCGTACATCAGTTACTAAGTAATACAATATAGTAACTGTGTTCTATATGATGACGATGATGATGATGATGATGATGATGATGATGATGATCGTCTGCCTCTTCACAGATGATTGCTACGTCATCTGATTTTCCCATTGTCATCCCTTCCTTGACCGTTGCTTCATAATTGGCTTTTTATGTCAGCTGCAGATATGCATTGCCTGTAGCACAGGTGGCAATCAAACATCATTTTGGGTGAAAAATTAGATTGCAGAGTTGCATCTGTACATTATTGTATCACAGTTTAAAAAGCCTCCATGATTATAAACCTGCGACATGCCAAGGCAGGTGACCGGTAATCACTTTAGTCGCAGGTTTTACATCATAGTTTTCCACTCCGAGAATGGGTTGCTCTAGGTCTCGCTAAGGAGCTCTATTTACCTTAACTTTGAAATAAAAGTTATCATTCTCCAAGAGGGATATTCATCAAAGGCAAAGGATCTTAGCCCGAATGATTTGGCGTCTAGGGGAATTTATAATAAGTTGTCAATCTATGCGTAATGCGATGTTCTGGTCTCCGCTGTTGAAGACTATATGACTAACCTTGCTGTATATGTCCACCGATTCGACATTCTGTAGAATTTAAATTCTCTTTTTTTCCATGTTAACTGATGGTGGCCTAGGGGTTGAATACCAGGCTTCAGAGTCAAAGGTGACGATCGGTAGTAAATTATCATGTCCTACACTGAAAATTGCGAAAGCATGAAACACATGTGTCTGTAGGTACAAATAATTTATATTTAAATAAAATAGTGCTCACACACACATACATATAAAACCGAAAATTTGGGTTTAAAAATAAAAATGATTTAATAAATATTTAATTTATTCGACAAAGTTTCGCGTCAAGTTATCTGGTTTCTCAATTTTCAAATTTATCATTTCAACGGCGCTGGTTAATGTAGTCACAACCATCTCATTATTGTACACACGCGTGCCAGCGCTTTCGACTACAGATATCGGGCATTAATAAAAACAATCTCTTCAACAACACCCAAAACAAATCGCCGATATTCGGCTACGCCGTTAGATGTTGACGATTAGAAAAATATAGAAAAGGCAAACAAATAGTGTCTATATTACAATGATTAGGGTTTGTAAAACCGAAAATTTGGATTTAAAAAAAATAATTTAAGAAATATTTCATTTATTTGACAAAATCTCGCGTCAAATTATCTGGTTTCTCAAATTTATCATTTCAACGGCGTTTATAACTGTAGTAACACCCATCCCAGAAATATATATATATGACGTAATGGGAAATGAAAAAGGAAAAACCAAAAGATGTTTTTTTTATGTATTTATCAACGTTTCGTCTTTATTTGTAAGACTTCCTCAGGATCATAATTTTAAGAAAAATGTCATGCAAGTAGATAAAAATATTGGGTTGACATGAGTGGTTAATGAGAAGTAGTAGTAGCCACTACTGGGAGCGCAGGACCGAGGTCCGGGCTGAGAGAAGTCGGTGGCAGGAGAATTAAATTAATGTGGATGGCTGTGAGTGAAAAAGTAGAGGGTGGGAGTGAATGAACTTTATGTGGATGGCTGTGAGTGAAAAAGTTGAAGGGTGGGAGTGAATGAACTTTATGTGGATGGCTGTGAGTGAAAAAGTGGAGGGGTGGGAGTGAATGAACTTTATGTGGATGGCTGTGAGTGAAAAAGTAGAGGGGTGGGAGTGAATGAACTTTATGTGGATGGCTGTGAGTGAAAAAGTGGAGGGGTGGGAGTGAATGAACTTTATGTGGATGGCTGTGAGTGAAAAAGTGGAGGGGTGGGAGTGAATGAACTTTATGTGGATGGCTGTGAGTGAAAAAGTGGAGGGGTGGGAGTGAATGAACTTTATGTGGATGGCTGTGAGTGAAAAAGTGGAGGGGTGGGAGTGAATGAACTTTATGTGGATGGCTGTGAGTGAAAAAGTAGAGGGGTGGGAGTGAATGAACTTTATGTGGATGGCTGTGAGTGAAAAAGTGGAGGGGTGGGAGTGAATGAACTTTATGTGGATGGCTGTGAGTGAAAAAGTGGAGGGGTGGGGAAAGAGGAGGGGAGCGGGGAGGCTCTGTGTTTTGGTGTGTAGATAGTGTCATAGATTTAGAAAAGATTTGAAGAAATAAAGGTGAGAAATTTTGGTTTTTCCTTTTTCATTTCGCAAATATATATATATATATATATATATATATATATATATAAAAAGCTTATAGCTACATTGATTTTACAAGCACTACCCTATCCCGTAACTTCAGCATGCATCTTGTAAACTCTAGCTCAATTTACCAACATCTACAAAAACATAACTGCCCTCCCTCTGATTTAAGACAAATTCTAGTTAATAACACTAAAATTGTACATTCCGAAACAAATTTTTAAAAATTAAAAATACTAGAAGCTGTCTACATAAAAGCAAAACAACTTAAAATTAACAACATCACATATGAAACAAGTGATAACATTTTAAAATGCTTAACGTAATGCGATGTTGTTCTGTGATGCCATCCAGCGTTGCTGAATTTAAAATCGCCAACGATTTCCTGAGCAATGCGGAAAACGTTCTATGCGCGTTTCTTTGCCGTCTTTTTGAAATTCTCTTCTTTCTCCAGCTTTTTTGTTCATTTGCTTTTGACACTCGAGGATGATTCGACGAAGAATCGAAAACGTTCGTGAAACATGTGAAAACTTATGGAACATTTATTAATTTTTTTAAATTTTAATTTCAGAAAAAATTATTAAAAAAAACACGATATAATTAAACAGACGAATTCTGTTATTTTTAACTATGTGAGCATAAATGAGAAAATGCTGCCTAAATACACACACATAATATATATATATATATATATATATATATATATATATATATATATATATATAATTCAGGTTCATATTATATTCCAATAACCATGTTTTCATTTTATTATTTTTATTTTCATTTTTTCACATTTCCGAAAAAAAAAAAATTTCTGTGAGATATATCTTTTACGTTCCGTTTCATTTGTCTTGTGCCAAACAACATTTTTATGTCAATATCGTCTCTGCATCATTACAAAATCATCAGAACAATTAAAGATTAAAGTGTCTTGAAAAAACCTACACTATACAGTGGTTCATTTTTGGGTGAAACCAAACAAAAAACAAAGAAAATAGGAAACTCACACGTAGAGGAACCCACTTTTACGCCGTTTTGAATTTTTCGTTCAGAGCGAGTACATCTTAAAGGTTGGGTGGACATTTGTAAATTTTAATTCAGTAATGTTTCTTAAAATAATTTATAAGTTCTATAATTTATTTATAAAAATTCTAATTCACTTGAGGGTAATTTTTTACTGTCTACAGTTACATCAATTATCCTTCAGATGTCTATTTAGGTCATTTGGATACGAAGCTAACAACGGAGCTGATCTCTTTTAAGTTTAACAGTTTAGAGCCAGTTTTATAGACTCAGCCATCCATTCAAGCAACTATTAAGATTGTCATACTTCGGTGTTTTTGTGGAAGATGTTTAGTATTTATTTATAAATCGTTTCAATCAATACAAAAATAAGATTAATATAAGATAATATATATATGTATATATATATATGTTTATATATATATATACTTATATATATATATGTTTATATATATATATATGTTTATATATATATATATATGTTTATATATATATATGTGTTTATATATATATATATATGTATGTTTATATATATATGTTTATATATATATGTATGTTTATATATATATATATATATTTATATATATATGTTTATATATATATGTTTATATATATATATGTTTATATATATATGTTTATATATATATATGTTTTTATATATATATATATGTTTATATATGTTTATATATATATGTTTATATATATATATGTGTATGTTTATATATATATATGTTTATATATATATATATGTATGTTTATATATATATATGTTTATATATGTATATATATATATATATATATATATATATATATATATATGTTTATATATATATATATAAATTTGGGAAAGTTCATTTTTCTAAGCATCTTTTAAATTTTAAACATAAAGATTCAAAAGATGCTTAAAAAATGAACTTTCCCAAATGTATACCTACCAGCGACAATGCGCGATTTAAGTTCAATTTAAAACAGACATTTGCACCGTTAGTACACAACATCGGACGCCACTTCTACAAGACCAGGAAGGATTATTACGAAAAAAAAAAGGTTAATACCTTTTATTTGTCTAAAGCTCTGTCGAGGCTTGTTATATCAAGCGAAATATTAGATTTAAAAAGTCAAGATGAAGAAGAAGAAAGAAAATTGTTTTTATTTTTGATTTTGATTTTAATAAAAAATATCTGCATCGAACACATGGTTTTTATGAAGGTATTTTGCCTCTATCTTTATGTTTATATATATATATATATATATATATATATATATATATATATATATATATATATATATATATATAGGCAAACCTTATTAAATAACACAGAGTGGTTTTGTTTGATGCGACTTTTTTTTTTTTTTTCAATTTTCCGAATTGTCCATCTAATGTTTCGGTCAAATTGATATAAATATGATCCATGGGTTTCTTGTACCATTCTTTTTTCTTTTTTTCAAGTACTTTCGATTTGAATCGTCAAATTATCTTCAGGCGGTATAAGTTTTAGTGTCTTTACAAATTATGACTTTACTGTTGTGCTCATTTTTGAATTATAACGGCGAGTAGATTATAACTTGAAAAAGCGTCGTAAAGTTGAAATCAAACAAAACCACTCCGTGTTATTTAATAATGTTTGCCTAAATGAAAATATGCTGCCTAAGTATACACACAATATATATATATATATATATATATATATATATATATATATATATATATATATATATATATATGCGGAGAAGCAAAGTGGAACACGAAAGTCACTGAAATACGTGCAAGGGGGAAGGAAAGGACAAAAGCAAGTGAGCTTCCTCATCCACTATCTTCCTTCATCTGTGGCAACTGTGGCAGAGACTTCAAGGCCCGCATAGGCCTTATCAGCCACAGCAAGAAATCCCGAGGTTAAGACAATATGCCCCTTGAGGCATTGGCATCACTGACAAGACTTTGTAAAATCTGAATCTAGCCGGCTATGGTCTACTAATGCGTATAGGTAAGGGATTTGATGTTTTCCACTTAGCGTAAAAGCAATACTCTCGCATACAAATAATTGAATACTGTCGCTTATCAGTATCGTAAAAAAAATAAACAAATCAATAAGTTCATTTTGATACAATATAATGTATCCCACTTGTAGTAGCGCTTTCGGTTGCCCAGTTGGTAGAGTACCGGGCGCCAAACGTGTAAAAAAACGTAAGTTGTACATTGTTATGATCTTTCGGGTTTGGTTGAATCTGTCTCGTTTTTAATTTGTTTTCTCCGATAACTTTAAGAAACAGGTGCTCACAGGAGGAACCACGTGAAGGTTTCAGTCATCCGCAGCGCGAGTGGTGATGTGGTCGCAGCAGGACTCGAACACAGTACACTGAGAAGTCGTCACCGATGCCACCTACCATGTAAAAGTGTTAATGTTCAGTAATGGCCGTGCCGGTTTGATTTTTCGTTGCATGCGACCATTTAGAGACATAAATAAAAGTTAGCAACGACGCTTGGGCCAGGCCGGCGCTAGGGTTAGGGTTAGGGTTAGGGTTAAGATGATAAGTATTTCTCAGAAACGGCAGTAATCATCCACGGTTAAAGAGACGCGTGGTAACTTTCTGCCTTATTTTTATCTGGGACTTCAAAGATTATACCATTTCTGACAGCGATTCCTACCCAAAGACAGATTACAGCGAAAGGAGTCTCGGCTGAGCTAGTTTCGGCCTGATGAAAAGAATGATAAGAAGATCAAAGAATTTGGTAACTTTGGATTCTTGGACCATTATTCTTTTGTTATTCAAAGCTTGTTTAAAGTCAATTCCAAAAACAGGTGAAATACTACGTCAGTCTGAAAAGTAACGGAACCGAAAGGGATAAGCAGGTTGCCTTATTAGCTGATTATATATATATATATATATATATATATATATATATATATATATATATATATATGTATAACACATATTTGTTATTGTTTATTATCTATGTACGTCTGCGTTTCGTCCTTTATAATCGAGACTCATCAGCATAGAGATATAACTATTCGCTACCGTTTATGCGATTCGAAAAAATATATATATTCTGCGGGACTGCGTCTTCACTGCAACCTTCATATGCATGTTTGAACTTGAGTTGAGCACGGTTTTGAAGAAGGAAAAGTTCCCGAAATATTATAATATCATACGGAGTTTCCACCAGACAATTTTGATATAGGTATTACATAACACTGTAACATTGTGAAAAAAATATATATATATGTCTCTGTGTGTGTGTGTGGATGTGTGTATACATTGTATTAAGGGTGAGACTATTTTACTTGTTCCACCATTATAAGTCTTATTTGCTCCAACTTGTGTCTATGCGTCACACCTCTGCATTGTATTGCCTTCTAAGTATCACAGCTCTATATACAAGTAAACAATGCTTTAAGCAAACTACATAACTTTATATATATATATATATATATATATATATTTATAAAATACAGAAATTCAATGCAACATCAGTACCGTCGGTTTCAAAGCGGGAGGTTAATCCCGATTATCGTCAGATGAAAAACATTTTATGAATGGTGGAACTTATTCGGTCACGCCTAAGATCACGTAGGACGTGATTCGTGTGAAATTTTTCATATATATAAAATGGTTATTAATTAAAATAAAGCAGAAGAAAAGGGGGTGTAATATATAAAAAATTGTAAGAAATTCTGTGGGGCAGAGGTCGGGGTTTGGGTGCCAGGAAGTATAGGGGAAAGAGGAAGGAGGAGGTAGGGATGCAGGTGTCGGGTAAGACGCAGAAGAGAGGTGGAGAAGGAAGGATCTAGATACGGAGTTGTAAACATTGAAAGCCGTTGACTCTAAAATGCTTCAAGTAAACTACCTCTCCTTATATATATATATATATATATATATATATATATATATATAAATACGATTTCATGTATCGACATAAAATTTTATAAAGATATATATTTTTTATGTATCCATTTTCAGTATTTACTTCAACAGTGCTCGATACGTAAGTAGAGCAAGATAGTCAGCAATGAAAATATATTTATGGCAATTTAGCTACACAGAGGCTCCCGCGTTTCATTTTTTTTTTAATAAATAAAACATGGAATCATAAATTCAGTTGAGGTCGTGTAAAAATGATAATATTGGATATGAAAGTATTAAGAAATCAAATACAGTAAACACGAATAGGTTTTTAATTCTCGGAAAGAAAAAGGTTACCTGAACTGAATTCATTATAGTGTGTGTGTGTGTGTGTGTGTGTGTGTGTGTGTGTGTGTGTGTGTGTGTGTGTGTGTGTGTGTGTGTGTGTGTGTGTGTGTGTGTGTGAGAGAGAGAGAGAGAAAGAGACATATTATCGTTATGAATGGGATTTTTTTCGCAGAATCTTAATGGGTAACATGTATTCTAAAACCGGATATGACAATTCAAACCCCACTGTTTTAGCCATTTTTAGTGGCTATTTTTAGCTGCGAAAATTTATGACCGGTAGGCGTTAAACCTAACTTATAACATTAGATTCAGCTTTGTTAGACTAATATTCATTTCGTCAGCGAATTCAAATAAATTTGCCATTCGACACGCTGTCAACAGAAAACATATTTACATGAAGGTTGGTGATATAATCTAAAGTTATGATAGATTAAAAACTGGTGTCTAGCGTCGTGGGCGTTTGGCCGTTTCAACGGATATTGCGTCTGATTTGTTTCTCATCCAAATGTAGTTGGTAAGTTTCAAATGTAGTAAATGCGTCACTAATTATACAAAAATTAGCTAGAACTCTGTTTATGAAAGAAAACTCGAGTTTAATTCCATGAAAAATGCCAGTATACTGAAATCATGTGCCCTTAATAGGGTTAAGATGAAAATTCGTATACACTAAATGTACAAAAGCAAGGAAATTCCCAAATTTTTACACTTTTATTGTCATTAAGGGTATGCGAGCACAACAGGGCTATGTATTTTACTGGTAGGAATTTTTCTTCAGCGCACCTCACACACTTCATCCACTCATGCATAGAGATTTATACTGTAGTGATGTGATAATGAAATGGTTTGGTTGATATGTAGTCATACCCTTAATGACAATAAAAGTGTAAACATTTTGTGAATTTCCTTGCTTTTGTACATTTAGTGTGTATGAATTTTCATCTTAACCCTATTAAGGATTTCAGTATACTGGCATTTATCATGGAATGTCACTACTAAAGAATGTCACTTGTAAAGGCTATGCCTAAAGATAATGGTAATTTTTAAGTTTTTTGTTAATTTTCTGGAAAACTAAGGTATATGGTAAACTGAAATTGAAATGCCATAAACTAGACCTTAGAACCTCTATCTCTGCCAAAAATCAGCTGAATCCATCAAATAGTTGATCAGATACAGGGTGGCACACACGTACGTACGTACGTACGTACGTACGTACACACGGATAACACAAAATCACTCCTGGTCTTTCTGGATCTCTGAGTTGCCTTGACTAATGATGCTGAAATTCTACACACTTATAGAACCTATCAAATGAAAATTTTGTGCAAAGTTTTAAATAATTTGGTTTATTGGTTTTTGAGTTTTGACTGATCAAAGAAATTTTCTAGCATAGGTCGTTTTTGAAGTCTATTCAGGGATAGAGCGCTATCGCGCCTCCCTTGATTAAAGAACATTAAATCCGTGCATTTCCAAAGGAACAAAACACGTAGATTGTCATACTAAGGAGTCAGAACTTATCAAGGCCAAAATCCACTGGAGGATAAGTGTTGATTAGAGGGATTGCTTGTCAGTTGAATGAGAAAGAATATTGTGAGAGGACCGAAAACGCTGAATGGAATGAACAGAATGTGACTACTTATACAAGTGGTTAATGGGAGACATTCTTTGATATCGGCCATGTTGTAGTACGCAAGTAAGTAATCCCGTGGTATTGTTCTGTTTCGGAATTCTTTAGATGAGGATTGATAATTTATATTCTTTGGATTATTCGAACTACTATTCTCATCTTGAATATTATTCTCACAACGTTTCAGCCGATGTAATCTCCGACCTTCTTAATGTGCATCTTTTCGAACTCGACAATCTGTACGGAATTTCAAACGGAACTCTTTATTTAACCCATGCGGGGTAGCTTGTTCTCGTTCCGTCAGCCATGACCGGGTAGTGGCGTAACGAATGTAAGTATTAAGCGACAGTCTTCTGGAGGTTGAAGGTTCAATCCTCAGTGCGGGCGATACTAAGAATACAGTTCCGAATTACTTAAGACTGCTACCAGGTCATAGCTGATCGAACGAGAGCATGGTACCCTTGTGCATTAAATAAAGGGGTTCCGTTGAAGAAAGTCGGAAGTTACACCGGCCGAAACGTTGTGAGAATAACTTCTAAGACGAGTACAGTAGTCCGAATAAATCCAAATTATACAGAAAGATTATTTATTCACATTACACTTAAATTTCTCCATGGTTGGGCAAAAGCTCGAATCAGCAGTTTCTTCCAACCAATAACTGCACAGTAGCTATTCACTTCGAAATCTCGCACGTACTATAAAACCCCAAAAACAGCATTCTTCTTCCTTCTTCCGCTTTTTTCTTTTAGAAACAACACACGTAGATAGATAGATATAAACATATATATATATATATATATATATATATAAAGATTGAGAGAGAGAGATAGATAGATAGATAGATAGATAGATCGATCGATAGATAGACACATAAATAGATGAACACATATAAACACATAGATAGATAGATAGATAGATAGATAGATAGATAGATAGATAGATAAATATATATATATATATATATATATATAGCTAGATAGATAGATAGATAGATAGATAGATAGATAGATAGATAGATAGATAGATAGATAAACACATAGATAAACACATAAGTAGATGAACATAGATAAACACATAGATAGATAGAGAGAGAGGGCGAGAGAGAGAGACAGAGAAAGAGACAGACAGACAGAGATTAATAGATATACTGATATAGGTAGATAGAAAGATAAAGACATATAATGATATGAAGCGCGCGCGAGAGAGAGAGAGAGGGGGAGGGAGAGCGAAAGAGAGAGAGAAATAATGATCCAATTTCAGGAAGTTTATAAGTCGCCAAAAAGAAAACCATTAAAATATATATGATTCACTTCGCACTCAATAAAACAGGTAGTTTTAACAACGCACATCCGCTGAAGTAATAACCAAAACCCAATAAGTCCATTTCGGCTGTCTCATAAATTTACGTCATTTGACGTGTGAAAGACACAGAAATACGTGGCACTCGCTGACTACCTAACACACCGATGTTCCACGGACGCACAAAACCTATATCTACAGGGGTCGATCCAGATGTGAGCAAGGGGCATATATTAGGACCATGGGTGACCTGCAGTTCCTCCTATTTCTTTCCACGGATATATAAATAGGTATGGTTTTTAATGCACACTTATACAGGATGTTTTATACGATCCATATAACAATACGCTAAGGCAATTTCATGTTAGTGCGTACGTTATCACTCTGCACACATATTTCAAGATTGGATCGTCGAAGATGCAATAAAAAAAAAGCATTTTTTAAAATTTCATTTGATGATGCTGTTGTGCCGAACGTGAAACTCGAACGTGACCTATTGCCTATAGTGTAGTATATTTATTTTCTCCTGCATATATATATATATATATATATATATATATATATATATATATATATATATATATATATATATATATATATAGGATCAAAATAAACCAAAGTGAAAACTTTTAGTAGATGGAACCTATTGTGAAAAGGATTAACTCAATATACGAGATAGAGCAATATTTTTTTGTCTCATTCTGAGTTAATCCTTGTATGAGATCCTACCGTTTTACTAGGCCCGGAAGTAAATAAAAAAAATGGCCTGTTTTCCTCTTCTCAGCCTCTTTTAAGTGCATCTGGACTTATCTACTTTTGAGCACCTTCTCCAACCTGCTCCCATGCAAAGAGTTTTTCTTCACTTTCTACAATTTCACCGAACTTTTTCAACGGAAACTTACTACCCGGACAATTGCATATCTTTTTCACGAAATTTTCTTTTCATTCAGTACGTTTTTTGACAAAAATTATTTTAATAATTTTTAATAATAATTCTCATATTTTTCAAATATTATAACTTTGGTTTTTTCGAAAGCCAACTTATCCATCTGTATTTCTCCTCTGATGATAAGATTTCGATCTTTGAAAAGCCTTGGCTTAAGGAAAAAAAAATAAACACTAGTTTATTACTGACAACCTTGCATTGAACAATTGAAATTTGAAATAAATTTGGACAATCGTCGCATATTTATCACTCTTTTTTCTTCTATCTCTCTCTCTCTCTATATATATATATATATATATATATATATAAACGTATAAAGGTATACTAAAAAAAGAATAAATGGGAAATACCAGCAAAGTGCTCAATTAAATTAAATTAAGAGCGTAACTTTTTTTTAATTATTTATAAATACCGATTTTGATCAGACATATGGACTGACGGTTTCTGTCAGGAAAAAGGTTTGATCCCAAAATCCCGTCTTCGTCAGCACAGCCTGAAATGGTAAATAATTATTTTCATTATTTACCATTTCAGGCAGTGCTGACGAAGACGCGATTTGGGGATCCAACCTTTTTCCTGCCAGAAACCGCTGGTCCATATGTCTGATCTGTATATATATATATATATATATATATATATATATATATATATATATATATATATATAGAGAGAGAGAGAGAGAGAGAGAGAGAAAGAGATACATTTACTCCGTTAAGTCTACACAACATCGGACGTCACTTCTAAAAGACCAGGAACGATTCTTACGAAAGAAAATATTTATTTGTTTAAATCACTGATGAAGCTTGTGATACCGAGCGAAATTATTAGAAAAAAAGTCAAGATAGAAAAAAAAAGTTGTATTTTGATTTTAATAAAAAAATATCTGCATCTAACACATGGATTTTTGAAGGCATTTTGCCTCTTACTTTAAGTTATATATATATATATATATATACATATATATATATATATATATATATATATATATATATATATATATATAGATATATATTTGTTTCATTTTACTTCAGTCAAAGTTCTCCGAAATCAAAGAGCCCTTTCCTTTGGCCAACACTTGATCTCTATATGAGATAAATAGGTATATATAGATGATCCCTTAAATAATGTTAAGCCGAGCGTAAATTCTTGGAAGCAAACTAATATAGTGATCGTAAAAAGTTAATTGAAATACAAGCAACGAAGACCTTGGACTGAAAGTTTTTTTCTTTTTTTTCTTTTTCTACGTATAGTTTTTATGGTTGAAGAAATTCTAAAACATATATATATATATATATATATATATATATATATATGAAAAAGGAAAGATGAAGGTAATCCGACGTGATGGGAAATGAAAAAAGAAAAACCAAAAAGATGTAATTTTATGTATTCATCAACGTTTCGTCTTTATCTGTAAGACTTCCTCAGGATGATAATTTTAAGGAAAAAAAATATGGACATAACCCATATTTTTTATAAACACACTCTCACTTTCTATTACTTCATATTTTTTTAATTTTTAATTTTTTCTTTTTCACTGCCTACTTGTCCATATACGTAATTCTTCTGATGATAAGATTTTAACTTTTGAAAAGCCTTGGCTTAAGGAAAGAATAATAAACATGTTTTTTACCGAGTACACCTTGCATTGAACAATCGAAGTTGAAATAGATTTGTCATTCGTACATGTTTATCCCACTTCTTTCATTTATCTTCATATATATATATATATATATATATATATATATATATATATATATATATATATATATATATATATTGGTTCATTCTTAAATAAACAATGAAAACTAATTATGCATCAATCAAAAATGCGGATAGCTTGTATCTTTTTCTTTTATATTAGTTGACTTCTACGAATGTCAGCTTTTGGTCAGTAATGTTGAATCGATTGCCTGGCGTTTATTGATTTCCACTTTGACTCACTCACAGGATTTATCGACTGAGGATGGCTCTGATGATACACCAGCAGTCGATATCGATCAGTTTTGGGATCTTTTTATTTGATCATTTATCTGCGTCCAATGAAAAGGGGATAAAATTATTGATTATCGATTATTGGCTTCAGGACACGAGTTGAGATCTCATGAAGAGTTGTTTATGATTTTACACGTACAATTATTTATATTATTAAATATTATTATCATTGTGTATTATTATTACACTACTCGACCAATGAGGACATCCGAAAGCGCTACGGCATTGCATCGATGCCAGGAGATTTGAATGGTCATGTTGGAAACATCCCTGATGATTTTAAGAGTGTACAGGTAGAAAATGGATATAGTGATAGGAATACAGACGGAGGAAGAACTTCAGAATTTGGTCTTGCATTGGGCATACTATTCTACACCCCCCCCCCCCCCCGCACCCCAAAAAGTAGGAGATAATGTCTGTGAGGATGATATCGCGACCACAGAACAGATAGTATACTACACTCTCAAAGATGTAAAATCGGCCTTCACCCGAACCAAGCCTATGATCGTGCCAAGTGGCGCCAACATTTCATTATTGCGTACCCCACAGTATCTCTGGAGTCACGAATAAGAAAAAGAAAAAGATAAAGATGAAGTTGAAGATGAAGATAAAGATGATGAAGATTAAGATGATGATGATGATGATGAAGATTAAGATGATGATGATGATGATGATGATGATGATGATGATGATGATGATGATGATGATGATGATTAAGATGATGAAGAGTAAGATGATGATAATGATGAAGATTAAGATTAAGAATAAGATGATGATGATGATGACGATGAATAGGATAAAGATGAAGATGAAGATGACAATGACAATGACAATGACGATGACGATGACGATGACGATGATGATGATGATGATGATTAATTCAGTCTCCCCCCAAAAAAAACTGAGGGAAAAAACTAAGAAGAATGTGAATCAAAGAGAAGAATGACACCTTTTCAACTCACTGCAATTATTAAAACTACCAAAATTCTAAGAGAGGTTTTCGAATGCGGGAACCAACCGACGAAACCAACGAATGCTAACCAGCCATGGCTAAGTTGAAATAAAAGTAAAACAAAAAACATACTACGGTTGCTAGAAAAATGGTTGCATCATTCTATCTCTCCGGAAAATATCTAACTCCTGATACAGTTCTCTATCCGTATAAGAGGCAGATACGTCCTAAGATGGAGTGCCGCTGTCGCATCTGGGAAGCTGCCGCTCGTAGTCCTGTTTCTTTGTTTTGACAGAGTATAAAATCGACTTTGCAATCTCGTGGGTGAAGATCCTCTTTCGCACAGAAGAGATGTTGCTAGTCTCTGACGAGAAAATGAGGGTTTCATCGATGTCAACGTGAAGACCTGGACCCGGACCCAGAATAAAACCTCACACTAACCCAACAGATGTCTTACAGAAGTCACAAAAGTAGGTCATGCGCGTGTGCGCGCACTGCGTATGACTGACTGGATTTGTATTGCAAAACTCAGTTATCGATTAGTATTGGGGCTCTTCGATATCTATAATTAATAGAAATGTGCTATCCGTCTGTCTGAAGCCGGACCTATACTATTACTTCTATTACTAATGGAGATTTAGTATGTGTCTGTCTGAAGCCGGAACTATACTATTACTTCTATTACTAATGGAGATTTGGTATCTGTCTGTCTGAAGCCAAAACTATACTATTACTTCTATTACTAATGGAGATTTGGTATCTGTCTGTCTGAAGCCGGAACTATACTATTACTTCTATTACTAATGGAGATTTGGTATCTGTCTGTCTGAAGCCAAAACTATACTATTACTTCTATTACTAATGGAGATTTGGTATCTGTCTGTCTGAAGCCGGAACTATACTATTACTTCTATTACTAATGGAGATTTGATATCTGTCTGTCTGAAGCCGGAACTATACTATTACTTCTATTACTAATGGAGATTTGGTATCTGTCTGTCTGAAGCCAAAACTATACTATTACTTCTATTACTAATGGAGATTTGGTATCTGTCTGTCTGAAGCCGGAACTATACTATTACTTCTATTACTAATGGAGATTTGATATCTGTCTGTCTGAAGCCGGAACTATACTATTACTTCTATTGCTAATGGAGATTTGGTATCTGTCTGTCTGAAGCCGGAACTATACTATTACTTCTATTGCTAATGGAGATTTGGTATCTGTCTGTCTGAAGCCGAAACTATACTATTACTTCTATTACTAATGGAGATTTAGTATATGTCTAAAGCCGAAACTATACTATTACTTCTATTACAAATGCAGATTTAGTATCTGTCTGAAGCCGGAACTATACTATTACTTCTATTACTAATGGAGATTTGATATCTGTCTGTCTGAAGCCGAAACTATACTATTACTTCTATTACTAATGGAGATTTAGTATATGTCTAAAGCCGAAATTATACTATTACTTCTATTACTAATGGAGATTTAGTATATGTCTAAAGCCGAAACTATACTATTACTTCTATTACTAATGGAGATTTTGTATGTGTCTGTCTGAAGCCGAAACCATACTATTACTTTTATTTATATACAGTTGTACTATTTTTAATGCTCCATTCAGATAGAGGGTAGTGTAGTATCTGTTACGTTGTCATGATACGAACCTTTCTAGGCATTACTTTATCCTTGAAGGTATCGTATACTATCTGTTCTGTGGTTACGATATCATCCTCACAGAAATGATATCATACATTTTTGGTGGACAGGGAGTGTAGTATAGCATCCGTTCTGTTGTCATGAGACCATTTTCACAGGCATTGCCCCCTCCGTTTTGTAATGGGGGAGGGTGGCAATGTATTATATATTCGTTCTTCATGATACCATCGTCCCAGGCTGACAAATATATGCTCATGCTGGTCGCATATTTTGGCTAGTTTTATTCATATAGATATTTAAAACATGGACGCTAAGGAAATAAGGCACATATACATACGGCATCCTATACCGAAATAGCACTTATATATTCTAATTATTTAATTCTTTTTTATATATTTATTTTAATCTCATGAATCGCCTGTCAATTGACGTCCATACTTAAAATTAGTCAATAAAATGGGTAAGTGTTATTGCTATGGGATATGATGTGCGTAATTGTACGTTAGCAATTGTATTAATTGGCGGCCATGTCTTCTCCATATTATTAGAATCATGTTACCGTTATTCGAGTGGCTGTGTGGGTGTTTTCCGCGACTATGTGACTGTCGCATTATTATGTTGTATTTACTACTCGCTGGTTTCGCTCGCTCGCTGGCTCGCTATCACTTCGCAATTCATATGTAATTTCTATTAGCGACTTGAAATCATTCAAACGAAACTAATCGATCAGAAAAAGGTCGAACTTATCGATAAGACAAAAGAAATCGATAATACTAAGACAAAATAATCGATAAAATATAGAAGACAAAAATAATGCTATTGTTACCTCAAACTTAAGCCCCCTTTTTCTTCTCTCTCTCTCTCTCTCTCTCTCTCTCTCTCTCAATACCGTGATGCGTACCGGACACACGTATGTTTACTTTTATTATGTAGATTAATCGAGTATTTACTGAAATGAAACTTGCAATAGCGTAAATTATTAAACGACTTTTTCTATCCTATTTATATATATATATATATATATATATATATATATATATATATATATATATATATATATATATATATATGTGTTTTTCGTTCAAGTTTAAAGTATTGCATGGAAAGTTAATGAAATTGAAATAAAAGCCAAATTAGCAATACAAGATTAATTTTTTTTTTCTTACATTAATCTTATCGATTACGGAATAAAATTACTTCTTCAGGGGTGACCAGTATTGAGTCATTTTTTTTTTCATCAAAAAACAAGAATAAAGAAACTTATTTCTTTGTTAATTTGATAAACGTCTTTGATGGTACGACGTCCTCGCCTTGGTGTTATGAAATGGCGGGTAGGATTCAAAAACCGGTGTCGAACGATGGATGCGTTGGCACGCTGTTGAGTAATGTGTGTGTTTTTCATTCAAGTTTAAAGTATTGCATGGAAAGTTATTGAAATTGAAATAAAAGCCAAATTAGCAATACAAGATTAATTTTTTTTTTCTTACATTAATCCTATCGATTACGGAATAAAATTACTTCTTCAGGGGTGACCAGTATTGAGTCATTTTTTATTTTTTATTTTTTTTTCATCAAAAAACAAGAATAAAGAAACTTATTTCTTTGTTAATTTGATAAACGTCTTTGATGGTACGACGTCCTCGCTTTGGTGTTATGAAATGGCGGGTAGGATTCAAAAACCGGTGTCGAACGAGAGATGCGTTGGCACGCTGTTGAGTACTTACAAAATCAAATGCAACAAGATCCTTTTCGGCTGCTTTGTAAATAAATCGGCCATTTTAATCGTTTGACAAACAAGAATGTGTTACTTTCTGGCCCTTCGAAATTTGAAAGGAAATTGGAATCTTTTAAACTACCGAATAGAAAGTGATTGTCGGCTTTTAAATTCTTCGCAAATTCTCGTGTTTTGCATTCTTCGCAAATGTCATGTATTAAAAGATTGAAAGTTTGTGTAGATAATTATGTTCAATACGTTTATAAATAGAGATTAAAACATTACCCTAACGCGATTGTGTTTTATGTGTGAGCACTTCTCGTGTGTATGTGTGTTTCTCGCATCTTACACACTTTTCTCTATTTACTATTAATTGGTTATTTAGAGGAAGCAGGAAAAATAAAAACCTAGCCAGACATAGGTTAGTTCGGAAGTCAATTTCTAAAAGCCGTCCAACATATGCCAACATTAAAATTGGCACTAAACCGGATATGATGATGAAAAATGTAATAGTATAAAATAAAACAAAATTCATAAATTCCTATTTAAAAATTAACTTAATTACAAACTTAAATCAATCACAATGCATTTCAGTTTCTTCATAAACATATGTCATTTTAATCTTGTTAATAATTGAAAAAAAAGAGAAAAAGGATTACTGTGTGACCCTTTGAAACTTGTAAGGAAGCATTTAAACTGTCAAAAAGAAATTCTTTCTGGCTTTAAGATTTTTAGCAAATACTCATGTATTTAGTGAAAGTAGTTTTATAACGATTTGGTCCAATAAATAGTTTAATGATGAAACGATAACAATTTGGTAAACAAGCAAAAGAACAAAAGTAACATCTATTATATAAAGAAAAGTTATATGTATGTGTGTGTCTGTGTCGCGGAATCACAGCAAAATTCGCTTAGTAACCTTCAAATGAATGCAGTTCATTTACAAATTGCAAAACAAAATGTTTAAAAATGAAATAAAACATTTTTGTCAAGAAAAATACTGACGAACATCACTGATAATAAAATTGGAAGTAAAATGTAAAAAATATCTTTCATTTTATGGGATTTTGTTCGGTTCCTAAGCATTGACAAACGACCTTACAAAAAGTGGCCAAAATGTTTTGAAAAGAAAACCTTTGAACTTTGAAGATGAAAGACTTCGCGTGAAGTTGAATTAGGTATAAAGGAATTAGCGAGACACACATCGGCTTCAGTTCTTCTTTGATTTTGAATTGGGGTGGAGATAAAAAGCAATAAAATAAAAGACAAATAATAAAAGTGATTCTTGGTTATTAATATTATTGAAACCGTTTGGAAATTCAGTTGTAATATTTTCCTTCCATTGAGTAGACACAATAACATTCCTTTCAGGCTACGTGAAAGACAGTGAAAATTTGCAAACATAAAAATCGCTTCAACAACTGACGAATTGAAAACACACCAAAAAGCGATAAGAAAAAAATTTAAAAAATAGGTATTTAATATATCTTTCTTTTTTTATTTCTAAATTCTGACGTTGAAGTATATATTCAAAAATTTAATTTTTAAAAATTGAAAAAAGTTAATAAAATTAAAATGCATTATATGGCGTTCTTATTTTTAATGATTCATATTACCATATAAATAATGCTTTCTAAACAAGAACACAATTTCTAATTCATATATATATATATATATATATATATATATATATATATAAGACAAATTCTAGTTAATAACACTAAAATTATACATTTCACAACCAATTTTTTTAAATTAAAAATACTAGAAGCTATCTACATAAAAACACAACAACCTTAAATTAATAACATCACATATGAAACCAGTAGAAACATTTTAAAATTCTTAACGTAATGCGATTTTGTTCTGTGATGCCATTCCAGCGTTGCTGAATTTAAATCGTCAACGACTTCCTAGAACAATGCGAAAAATGTTCTCTGCGCGTTTCTCCGCCGTCTTTTTAAAAGTTATCTTCTTTTTTCAGTTTTTTTGTTCATTTACTTTTTACACCTGAGCATGATTCGACGAAGAATCGAAAATGTTCGTAAAACCTATGGAACATTTATTAATTTTTTATTTTTACACAAAAAAGACCAACAGAAAAAAATGTTAAATAAAAAAAGTATAATTGAACAGACGGATTTTGTTATTTTTAACAATGTTTGCATATATATATATATATATATATATATATATATATATATATATATGCATATATATGCATATATATATATATATATATATATATATATATATATATATATATATGCATATATATGCATATATATATATATATATATATATATATATATGCATATATATGCATATATATATATATATATATATATATATATATATATATGACCTGGTAGATCTGCACGGGATCATACCCTAACCCAAACCCCAGACAGACGGAAAACAAGCCATCCTCAAAAATGGCCTAGACTGACAGTCTGATTTTGAAACGATGGATAAAAAAAACAGGAATTGTCACTGCTGTTTTATCAAACAAGCATCAACGAAGAAATACTGCCTAAATATACAAATGAATTAAAATGTATAATTGTTCGCACAACTTTTAGGATGTACTAGTTTTGAACGAAAAATTCAAAATGGCGTGTGAGTTTTTGCTCTCTCTTTTTGTTTGTTTTCACCCAAAAATGAACCACTGTATAGTGTAGGTTTTTTCAAGACACTTTAATCCAAGAACTTTTTACTCTTTGTGAATTTTTTCTGATGATTTTGTAACGTTGCAGAGACGATATTGACATAAAGATGGTTGTTTGGCACAAGACAAATGAAACGGACCGTAAAAAATATATCTCACAGAAATTTTATATTTTTTGGAAATGTAAAAAAATAAAAATAAAACCATGGTTATTGGAATATATATATATATATATATATATATATATATGGGAAATGAAAAAGGAAAAACCAAAAGATGTCTTTCTTTATGTATTCATCAACGTTTCGTCTTTATTTGTAATACTTCCTCAGGATGATAATGTTAAGGAAAATGTCATGCAAGTACATAGAAATATTGGGTTGACATGATGGGTTGATGAGAAGAAGTAGTTTTTACACTTCCCATTACGTCGGATTACTCTCATCCTTCCTTTCTCATATATATATATATATATATATATATATATATATATATATATATATATATATATAGAGAGAGAGAGAGAGAGAGAGAGAGAGAGAGAGAGAGAGAGAGAGGAGGGGGGAGAGAAAGAGAGAGATTGATAGATACTGAGATAGATAGATATAGATAGATTAAGAATTACTAAATAGATAGAAAGAGACCGCGAAAACCGGAAGTTGCCAATTCCAAACATTGCATGACTAATAATTGATAAATTTAATAAGCAATGGTAGAATTGCATTAATGGCGTGTGATAATCAAATCTCGTTCGACAAACAGATATCGTTTTTCGCTTCACTAAAAGCCTAAAACGAATAATAATCCTTACTTTTTTAAAGTTTAATTATGCGGGGAGAAAAATATCTCTTATTATTAGCGTTTTGTTTTTGTTTTTTCTCTCCGAAGTCCGACATATTTGGCGAAGAACGTGACTTGTTTCCAATTTATTGGTCCAACCAGATTATATTATTAGAAAAGAAAATACATTTAATGAGTTGAAAAATGATTTCATTTTCTCGCGAACCAATGAACAAAAAAACATGTTTCTTCGAAATATTAAACAGTTTGTTGCGCGTGGAGAACCTTGCGCTCGATTAAAGATGTTAGCGAGGTCTCGTCTAAAAACGAGATCTCGTTTGTTAAATGAATCGTTAACACGACAAACATGGTTCAGTCTATAATTAGCATTCGTGATAATATGAATGGAAGAATAAAACGTCTGAATTATTGCGACACGAATATATTTATAACAAAGAGCAAAGTGAGGTATCTGTTTTGATATTGCATTTCATCTTTTGTTTCAGGGTCAGCGAGAGAAAGGTTTTTCTAGACTGAGGCAATTTTCTAATTTTGTTCCAATCTAGATTTTCTCTTTTGGGAAGGGAATATTCCCCACATTATAAACCGACCTTGTGTCAAATTCTGCCGTCGTGGGGACGCAAGTATCAAGTAACGCATTGGGCTTGTACCGGTCTTTAGATTGACGAGAAGAATACGTGCCCCAAGACGGATAAAATTAATTACCCAATGAGAACAACTTTGCACCACTTTTATGTCCCCTTGTGAAGATTTAAATCAAGATATAATGCTACTAAACCTTATATATCAAAGAGTCGAAAGAAATAACTGAAATTCAAGGAAACTTACTCAATTGGTGTCTAATGACTATGGATCTAATTTAATGCAAATCTGAAATATTTGAATTTTCAAGTTAAAGATTGTGCCGATATTATGCCCCTAAAAACCTTTTTAAAAATACTCCAATGAAACTAAAATTTAAGGAATATTTATGAATTGATATTTAATACCTATTGTTACAATTTCACGTAAAAATCAGAGCTATCTAAATTTTCACGTAAAAATCAGAGCTATCTAAATTTTTACGTAAAAATCAGAGCTATCTAAATTTTCACGTAAAAATCAGAGCTATCTAAATTTTCACGTAAAAATCAGAGCTATCTAAATTTTTACGTAAAAATCAGAGCTATCTAAATTTTCACGTAAAAATCAGAGCTATCTAAATTTTTACGTAAAAATCAGAGCTATCTAAATTTTCACGTAAAAATCAGAGCTATCTAAATTTTTACGTAAAAATCAGAGTAATCTAAATTTTCACGTAAAAATCAGAGCTATCTAAATTTTTACATAAAAATCAGAGCTATCTAAATTTTCACGTAAAAATCAGAGCTATCTAAATTTTCACGTAAAAATCAGAGCTATCTAAATGTTTACGTAAAAATCAGAGCTATCTAAATTTTCACGTAAAAATCAGAGCTATCTAAATTTTTACGTAAAAATCAGAGCTATCTAAATTTTTACGTAAAAATCAGAGCTATCTAAATTTTTACGTAAAAATCAGAGCTATCTAAATTTTCACGTAAAAATCAGAGCTATCTAAATTTTTACGTAAAAATCAGAGCTATCTAAATTTTTACGTAAAAATCAGAGCTATCTAAATTTTTACGTAAAAATCAGAGCTACCTAAATTTTTACGTAAAAATCAGAGATATCTAAATTTTCAGGTAAAAATCAGAGCTATCTAAATTTTCACGTAAAAATCAGAGCTATCTAAATTTTCACGTAAAAATCAGAGCTATCTAAATTTTCACGTAAAAATCAGAGCTATCTAAATTTTCACGTAAAAATCAGAGCTATCTAAATTTTCAGGTAAAAATCAGAGCTATCTAAATTTTCACGTAAAAATCAGAGCTATCTAAATTTTCACGTAAAAATCAGAGCTATCTAAATTATCAGGTAAAAATCCCCACCCCCATTTAAACCCCGTTTGCATGAAAACTAAATTAAACTAATTAAAGCCCACATTAGATCTTGTAACCGTGTTCCAAAATTCATAATGATCGCTAATTTGTTTAGGAGTGAATCCTATACGTAGAAATATATGAACATATACATTTACCAAACTTTATATAAATAGAGTTGTTCATTTGCTGGGATCGATAATTAGATCGATAGGTAGGAAGAGTACGATATACATAGATAAATAAATAGAGAAACGTATGGGAGAGATAAATAGACAGATAGGTATTGATAAATTCTGTGGTGTCCAGGTTGTGTGTAGGCTGCGGTTTTATGTCTGGCTGTGGAAAAACAATTATGTATAACACATGCTATGAAATCTACAGACAGGAAGTTCTAGGCTCGAGTTTGGCTCTTTTTTCGTTTCTTAAGTAAAACACACCTGAACGCAGGATTCGAAAGCCAACTTACTTGTATCCGAGGCGGATACCCTGTCACTTGAACTTCCCCGTCTCAAACAAAGTCTTACTATAAACGCTGTATGTTCAAAGCACGATACCTACATATTATGGTTATGGGATTCATCGGTGCTTGTGTATTATGACAACGAACTAAATAAGGATTTCTAAGAAAGTGAATCGAAAAGGGAGACAATTTGAATTTTTTCGGGTGGGGGACATAATTCAAACTGTCTTAATTCTTTTCTTTCAATGTGTTAAATCTTCAAGACATTCTATATCTAACTAGAGACAAAGCAAAGTTAGTAGATTTTTTCACAAATATGTACTTTATATGGGAAGTATTCTCTCTCAGATAGTTGAATTGCACTCAGTGTAAATTTGTTTTTACAAATATGTACTTTATATGGGAAGTATTCTCTCAGATAGTTGATTGCACTCAGTGTAAATTTGTTTTTACAAATATGTACTTTATATGGGAAGTATTCTCCTTCAGATAGTTGAATTGCACTCAGTGTAAATTTGTTTTTACAAATATGTACTTTATATGTGGAGAATACTCATCCAGATAGTTGAATTGTCCCCAGTGTAAAACTTTTTTACAAATATGTACTTTATATGGGAAGAATACTCATCAAGATAGTTGAATTGTCCTCAGTGTAAAAACTTTTTTACGAATATGTACTTGATATGGGAAGAATACTCATCCAGATAGTTGAATTGTCCCCAGTGTAAAACTTTTTTACAAATATGTACTTTATATGGGAAGAATACTCATCCAGATAGTTTAATTGTCCCCAGTGTAAAAAATTTTTTACGAATATGTACTTGATATGGGAAGAATACTCATCAAGATAGTTGAATTGTCCCCAGTGTAAAACTTTTTTACGAATATGTACTTGATATGGGAAGAATACTAATCCAGATAGTTGAATTGTCCCCAGTGTAAAATTTTTTTTACAAATATGTACTTCATATGGGAAGAATACTCATCCAGATAGTTGAATTGCCCCCAGTGTAAAACTTTTTTCAAGTCTGTATTTTATATCTTTATATTTTATGTGATGTTAAAGTTACTTAAATAAATCTAATTTCTTTCCATTTGAATACCGTTTCTAAATGTATTCTTATTACAAAAATACTGTTTTTTTAATGTATCTTCTTACAAATTCTCTTTCTTCCCCATCTGTGTTACGGTTTAGTTTAAGAAAAAAATTTCTAGTATAATCATTTCGTTATGAGTCTCAATAAAAAAAATCAAATTATCTCCCCTTTCGATTCACTCTCCTAGAAATAAGGAAGGAAAATTTGGTTCGTTGTCATAATGCACAAGCACCGATTAACTTACTCTTCTTAATGAATGGTGTACCTGTAGTTGTGCCTGGTACGGCATTAACCCTGGGCGGGTTGAACCGGCT
>OY744545.1:69358856-69361356 GCA_963556195.1 Sepiola atlantica | reverse complement strand
ATATTCCGTATCGGGGGAATCACCAGGGTCGATAGATAGATAGATAGATAGATAGATAGATAGATAGATAGATAGATAGATAGATAGATAGATAGATATGTATGTATGTATGTATGTATGTATGTATGTATGTATGTATGTATGTATGTATGTATGTAGGGCGAGAGAGGGGGTAGATATATAGATATGTATGTAGGAAGAGAGAGAGAGCAGACCAGTTAAAAATCCGTCCTCGACAATCAATCTGAGAGAGACTGGGCCGTTTCAGTGCCTTTTTTCTGTCGAGCTGAGATATTATTTCTGTTTAGCTCCTAGGCTTTACCATCTCCCGTTAGAAATTAATTAATTAATAGCTAACTACCTTTTTTTATAAAAATCGACTCAGACAATGCATGAAGCCACTTGCTGTAAAAGGCTAAAAAAACAAATATAATGAATGTCGCAAAGACAGGAGATGCCTATTGGCCTTAGTCTTGAAAAAAAAATTATAGGGAGGAGGAAAACAGTCAGCAGGAAGAGAGTTCCACAAGCCTGCGGTTCTTGAAAAAAAAGCTACTTGAATAAGAAGCTGTATTATAATGAGGAACTAAAACAGCGAATTGATGAAGACGACTAGACCAACGAGTCAAACGAGCTGGAACAAAGGAAGCAGAGAATAGATCAGATAATTCTGAAGAACACGTCCATTAATAGTATTTATAGAAAAGACTGAGACTAGCAACATCACGTCTGTGAGAGAGAGAGAGAGAGAGTAAAGAGAAGAAGAAAGAGTAGGGCCAATCAAATTACAGATACGTTTCTGCACCTTACCAAGAACCCTCAAATGGGACAAAGATTCGCCAGTCCAAATATGACAACTGTACTCCATACATGGTCTGATAGTAGATTTGTAGAGATAGAGAATAGCCTCAAAAAGTGTTTGGAGTGATAGAGATAACCGACTTTACGAGAAGCAGAAAGAGCAATGGATCTAATGTATGAACTCCAAGAAAGATTTGATGAGAGAGAAAGACCAAGAAGTTTCAGAGTCAATTTCTTCTCAAGAGCAGAGCCATCCATAAGAATCTCAGGAAGAAAAGGGACACGCCTACGATTGAAATATACGGGCTGTCTTAACTGGATTACATAAAACAAGCCATTTCGTACCCCAATCCACATCTGAACTCAGGTCAACTTCTAGATCAGCTGCATATTTTGACTGATGCGAGAGAGATGGGCGAGTAGCAACACCAGACCAAGCAAATGACGACGGGGCTGTTCAGACAAATTTTATGGGGTCAGAGTGTACCACTACTTATGCGCTGGTTTATTTTCCCCACTTGTTCCACGCTTTCCCGCAGTAGGAGGCAAGTAAATACAAAGGCATTATAAATGTATTCTTTTTCTTAAAAATAATTCATTGTTTACGGTTAGGGTTAGGGTTAGGGTTAGGGTTAGGGTTAGGGTTAGGGTAAAAATAATTCATTGCTTTAGGGTTTGGGTTAGGGTTAGGGTTAGGGTTAGGGTTTGGGTTTGGGTTAGGGTTAGGGTAAAAATAATTCATTGCTTTAGGGTTTGGGTTTGGGTTAGGGTTAGGGTTTGGGTTTGGGTTAGGGTTAGGGTTAGGGTTAGGGTTAAAATAATTCATTGTTTTAGGTTATGCGTGACAAAATTAAAATGTTAAGAGCCACAATTGTAATAGGTGCCCTAGGTGAATTCCGTATTAAACTTACTACGTGGGAAAATAAGTAGAATTTCGTTAAATGCGATTGAGGATTGATATTATTTTAATTATTCGGACTACTTTCCTCATGTTAGATGTTATTCGCACAACGTTTCGGCAGATGTAAACTCCGACTTTCTTCATGTGCGTCTTGTTAAACACGGAACTCTGTACGTCGAACGCAAGAATCAGTACGGAATTTCTTACGGAGGTTGTTCTCGTCCGGTCAGCCATAACCGGGTAGAACTTTTAAGCAAATGTGTCCCTTTGAATAGGATGAAAGTGTAGTATCTGGTCTGATACGAAACTTGAAATGTTCTATTCTCGGTCAGTGGCGGGAAATCATTCTAGACTGAGGCAATTTTAATTGTTGTCCCAATCCACAGTGCCTCTTTTTAAGGATCTGGATTTTTACTCACATTAAAAACGACCTTGTGTCTAACTCTACCCTCGGAGGGGAGGGACAAGTAAATGGAGATAAAAGATCGGGGCGTTTCAGGTAGTTAGTAATGAACTAACCCCCCCCCCAAAGAGAGGAGGCAAGGCTTGGGAGTATTTAAATACTTCCCACATAAGTATGATGGGGCACAAGGTCGGAAGGTGAGGGGGGAGTAAGCCAGCGCCCCTAAAGAAGGAGCACGCTGGCCTCTTAAATTTGCCTAGGTAGCTCAGTCGGCATTCTCCGGTCGCAGCGTTTCAGGTAGTTAGAAATAAACTAACTCCTCACCAAAAAGAGGAGGCAAGTCTTGGGAGAGTGGACCTCCTAGGGAAACACAAAACTAATACATCAGCCCGACA
>OY744545.1:69348221-69350721 GCA_963556195.1 Sepiola atlantica | reverse complement strand
TATCAAGTGTTAGCCCCAGGAAGGGACCCCTTGATTTCTGAGAACTTCAACTGAAGTAAAATGAAACTAGTATAATATCTGTCGCAGGACGTTTAAAATCAATTCCCCGAACCGAACAGTTTTTGCTCTTAACATCCAGATATAATGACACTAAACCTTATGTCTAGAATCCTTGTTCCAAATTTGATCAAAAATACATTACATTATTGGTCCCCGATTTATAAAATCGGGGAACTTATGTTTTGAAGCATTCCGTCCGTCCGTCCGTCCGTCCGTCCGTCCGTCCTGATTTTTCTGAAATTTTGCATGAAGTTGTAACTTTGGTCAGGTTAGAAAGTGACATTCTCCGATTTTTGAAAACAAATTTGGTTAGCCCCCTAGGGAGTCAAAAGGCCCCGAAAAGGCAAAAAATGACATTTTTGGCCCCATAACTTTTCATCCATCCATTCAATTTCTCTTAAACTTGGCCAAAATGTGGAGGCAATTGTTCCTAATAGAAAATAAGTGTCGCTGACCTTGGAAAAAAATCTGGTTCGCGTCCCCAGGGTGTCAAAAGCCCCCAAAATGGCAAAAAATGACCCTTTTCTCCCATAACGTTTGATCCATCCATTCAATTTTTCTTAAAACTTGGCCAAAATGTAGAGGCAATTGTTCTGCATATAAAATGAGCATCCTTGATCTGAGTCAAATTCTGGTTCGCGCCCCCAGGGGGTCAAAGGTGGGTCAAAAATGGCCCAAATTGCCCAAATTTATTGCATTTTACACTCGCCACATCGAGTCACATACGGAGGGGAACCACGCATGCGCGGCTTGTTTTAATTCTAGAAAATGTCTAAAATTTAAGCCTTAAGCTAAAAAGGTTTTCGTCTTTTGGGGGGATTAATTTTACCCGTCCTGGGATGGGTATTTTTCTAGTTGATCATAATAACGGTGTGTATTTCTTTCTTTCGTGTCTGTGTACATTTCAAATTGAAGCGTGACAGACCGGCCACTGGACAGAGTCACGCATCTAAACTAACTTACGTCCATTCAATCTGCGCGCTTATCGATGAAAATATTAGTTTCTGTCAGGGTTTTTTACCCCGCCTAATAAACCGGTATCGTCCGGACCTTTGGGTCTGGATTTATGCCGGTCTATTGGGGGTTGCTGGTCCTGTGCAGTTCTAGGAAGTGCACCCTCCCAGGCTTTGCCTCCCCTCTTTGGGGAGGAGTAAGTTTATTGCTTACTGTCTGGGGCGCTCCAACCGGGGAATGCCGACGGGGCTGCCCAGGCAATTTTTAAATGGTCAGAGTGCTCACCTCTCGAGCGCTGGCTTATCTAATCCCACTTTCCCGACCTTGTGCCACATCTTACCTTGTGGGAGGTGGATAAATAAAATTAGTTCAAGCCTAAGCGTGACCGACTGACCGACAAAGCCACTGCTAGAGATGCGTGGACGCACGAAGTCAGACAGAATTAATGTTGGTTGACTGTTTACTAATATTAACTATTGCGTGATGTCTAATACAAAAGTAATCAGAATTATACTAATACGTCGTGGACTAATGTCGCGTGTGTGCGCACGTGTGTACACATGTGTACATGTGCGCGTGTGTGTGTGTGTGTGTGTGTGTGTGCGTGCGTGCGTGCGTGCGTGCGTGCGTGCGTGTGTGTGTGTGTGTGTGTGTGTGTGTGTGTGTGCGTGTGCGTGTGCGCGCGTTTGCTCGCGTGTTGGTCTTACTTAATATTCGTACGCCACACAGAATTAATTGCAAGTTCTTTTCTTTTTTTTTTAATGAAGACGTCGTTGGCATTAAGGATTGTATTCGTAGATAGACGCGTCCACGCAAATACGAGAGACTATATGTTCGTCGGTTTCTCACCCTTACGTTTTAAATAGAATTTGCACAGCTAATAAGGAGAGTTTGAATTACCTACTGGAGAGTTTGAATTACCTACTAGACACCATCCTCGAGTGTCTTCGGTCTCTCTGTACAAGGGTTTGTCAGGAAAACCTGACATGAGGATGCTTCACCCTACACGTAAACCATGACCAAATATTCAAAATAACATAGTATTCGAAGCCCAAAAATAATCTCCTCGACACGGCTATACACTGTCTCATACGAGGAATGGTGCACCTACGTCAAGTAATGTTATCTCGAGTAACAACACTTAGCTGGATACTCCACCAGACCAGATGAATTCTTGTCCTGGAATCTTGTAAGACCAAGAGGCCACAAGAAAGATATACTATAACATATATAAATGGTCACTTGGAGGGAGGAAAATTAATGTTCTTAACTTCTTTACTAACTTAACGTTTGAGAGATAAAAGAGAACTTTAATGAAATATTCGAATATCTATGTATCTCTTGATTTCTGAGAACTTTAACCGAAGTAAAATGACAGAATTTATAACAGATCCATAGATTGGTCATTGTCATTGTCTTGTTTTGTCGTTTTAAAAAAGTCGCGTGGATTGGCCGAAAGGTATAGTCCAATCATCGCTCTCTTAAA
>OY744545.1:69315721-69330721 GCA_963556195.1 Sepiola atlantica | reverse complement strand
GCCTCGAAATATTCCATGTAGACATTCTCAGACAATGGTGAACCCATAGCTAGACCTTCTTTCTCTCAGTATATATCAGATTCCATCACAAAGTTTGTGGTTTCTATGCAGAAGGTCAACATCTCCATTAGATTATCAATTGGGATACAAGTGCATTCCTTCAGTGAAGAATCTGAAGTGAAACTCGTACCACCGTCAGGGTCTCATCAGGCTCCCAAAATTCATACTAGAATTATCCGCAAGGCCCCGTGGCGCAGTGGATATAGTACTAAGTATAATTCAGTTCTAAGTGACAGTCATCTGAAGGTTGAAGGTTCAATCCTCAGTGCGAATTACTGAAGAATTGCGAATTACTGAAGACTTCTTCCCAGTCATGGCAGATGGAACGAGAGCATGCTACCCCCGTGGATTTAATAAAGGGGTCCGTTCAAAATACCGTCCATATTCCCGAGTTCGACAGAAAGATCCCTGAGTTCGACAATTACACCTAAAGAAGGTTACATCGGCCGAAACGTTGTGATAAAAACATCCAAGATGAGAACAGTAGTCCGAATATAATAAATTCTACGAATTATCAAATCTCATCTAAAAAAATATGAAGCAATATATATATATATATATATATATATATATATATATATATATATATATATATATATATATATATATATACACATATATATATATATTTGGTACAGAAAAATTATATATATTATGTGTGTATATATACATAACAATATATATATATACATAACAATATATATACATAAAAATATATATATACATACATAACAATATATATATACATAACAATATATATACATAACAATATATATATACATAACAATATATATATATACATACATAACAATATATATATACATACATAACAATATATCTCTATATATACATAACAATATATATATATTCATGAATACATAACAATATGAATGCATAACAATGTATGTATATATATATATATATATGGTAAAAAATGCTTTAAAAATAAACTTTCCCAAATTTATACCTACTTGCGACGATGCGCGATTTTAAGTTCATATTTAAAAGGGGCATTAACACCAGGACGCCACTCCTACATAACCAGGAAAGGACACTTACAAAAAAAAACAATACGGCTAATAATTTTAATTTATTAAAATGCATATGATATATATGTTTATTTATTTGTGAATATACGTATATATATGTGTGTGTGGGTGGGTGGGTGTGGGGTGTGTGTGTGTGTGTGTGTGTGTGTGTGTGTGTGTGTGTGTGTGTGTGTGTGTGTGTGTGTGTGTGTGTATAGCTGCAACCTATGCGCTAAGGAGTGTAAATCTGTGTCGGTATTGAAACGCCAAATAATAATCCAGAAAGAGATCACCACTTGCAGAGGCCAACGTGTCTACAATTATTGTGCCAGAAAGTGTAAGAGTCTGGCGGATTGTGAAAGACATATTCGATATGCTCGCACGTGACACGAATGCACAAGCAATGGTAATGCTTGATATCAAGCTTGATGCCATCAAAATATATGTGTATACGTAAACATGTACGTAGACACACACATATATAGATATGTACGTATCCATATCTATATAAATATATATATATATATGTACATATATATACATATATATGAATACGTATACATATATATATATATATATATATATATATATGTACATATATATACATATATATGAATACGTATACATATATATATATATATATATATATATATATAGGTACGGTTATATACAAACGTACACATATATGTATACGTATATATATATGTATTCGTACATATATATATATATGTACGTATATATATATATATATGTATCCGTGTACATATATGTTCGTATATATATATATACTTACGTTTATATACACATATATATATATATATATGTACGTACATATATACGTGTACATATATGTTCGTATATATATATATACGTACGTTTATATACATATATATACGTACGTTTATACACATATATATATATATGTACGTATATATATACGTGTACATATATGTTCGTATATATATATATACAAGTATACATATATACATATGTTCGTATATATATACACGTATACATATATACATATGTTCGTATATATATACACGTATACATATATACATATGTTCGTATATATATACACGTATACATATATATGTTCGTATACATATATATATATATATATATATGTACGAATACATATATATATACGTATACATATATGTGTACGTTTACATATATATATACACATACATATACATATATATTTGTACGTATACATATATAAGTACGTTTACATATATATATATACGCATATATATACATATATATATTTGTACGTATACATATATATACGTATACATATATATACGTATACATATATATATGTACGTATACATATATATACGTATACACATATATATACATATACACATATATATATACGTATACACATATACGTATATATATATATATGTTTGTATACACATATATATATACGTATATATATGTACGTATATGTATATATATATGTGTACGTATACATATATATATATGTGTGTACGTATACATATATATATATATATATATATATATATGTGTGTGTGTGTACGTATACATATATATATATAGAGAGAAATGTGATACTTAGAAGGCAAGACAATGCAGAGGTGTAACAGATAGACACAAGTTGGAGCAAATAAGACATATAATGGTGGAACAAGTTAAATAGTTTTACCCTTAATACAATGTATACATACACACACACACATATATATATATATTTCACAAACACACATATATCTGTTTATGCACGCTTTAACTTAAGTTTAACACCGTTCTGAAGACAGGAAGAGTTCCCGAAATATTATATAATACGGAGTTTCAATCAGACCATCTTGATACAGGTATTGCATAACATTGTAACATTGTGTAGATAAAGATATATGTGTGTTTGTGTAATATATACATATATATATATATATATATATATATATATATATATATATATATATATATATATATATATATACGTACACATATATATATATATCACTGTTATCACTATAAATCATCAATTATTTATATAATTATTTATTATCAATTATCAGTATAATTATCATTGTTTATTCGCTATTCAACGTTGACCGAGTGGTTCTGGATGTGTGGATTTGAGTTACAAATACTCGGAATTCGGGGTTTTAAATCGCATTACCAGTAGTCATATCTCTATGCTGATGAGTCCCGATTATAAAGGACGAAACGTATACGTACATAGATAATAAACAAAACAAATATTTATTATTTGTAGCTCCTAGAAAACCCGTCTAGATGGGCACTGTAAGTGTAGTATTAACACAGCATGACATCGCTAGCTATACGTGCATCGATCTTTTCGTTAAATAGAACGCTGTTATGACGTCAAGCTGTCGGATAAAGTGTTAAAATTATCATTGTTTATTCGCTGTTCAACTTGGCCGAGCGGTTCTGGATGTATGGATTTCAGTTTCAAATACTCGGAGTGTACGTATATATATATATATATATATATATTATATATATATATATATATATATACGTATACACATATGTATGTACGTATACACACATATATATATATATGTATGTATACATATATATATATATATATATATATATATATGTACGTATTCACACACATATATATATATTTTTTTATATATACAGGGTGGGCAAAAATAAGGGTCCTATTTTTAAAAATTCATAACTTTTTTATTTATTGATTTTTTTTTTTTTTAGAATAAGTAAAGGACCCCTTCCGAAGCAAGCATAAGCCGTATTAGCCCTAAGGAACGTACCCTCATTTAGAAAACATTATTTTTGCTTAAAAAACTCAAAACAGTGTAAAAAACAATACTTTAGTTTTTGTAAGTTTTAAGAAGTGTTTTTCGGCTAAAATTTGTTTTGTTTATTTCAAAAAATCTCGGAAGGGTCAGTCTACACACACATAAAGTTTGGTGAGTTTAACTTTTATTTTGTGGAAGTTATTCAAATTCAAGTTATTCAAATTTAAAGACAGGACCCTTATTTTGGCCCACCCTGTATATATATATATATATATATATATATATATATATATATATATATACATATATATACATATATATTCATATGAGAATAAAAATTAGGTAAAATTCAATATTTATTAAATCATCAATTGTTCAAAAAAATACAATTTTATCTTTCTTAAACCATGACTTTTCAAAGATGTAATTTTCTCTGAAATACTTCAACCCATAACATGGAATTTACCCCACGATTTTATCCTCGGATGTGTTTATACGAACTCTTTTCGCCTTTTCTACGATGATTTTCTTTGCTTTTATATTTTTTGCCTTCATTAGATTTTTAACATTTTTTTAAATGTTGGCATAAGAGTTAATTTTATTCTACTAACTTATTTGTCGAACTTCCTCTGGTTAGAAGACTACATTTTTGAAAAGACATAGTTTAAGCAATTAAAATAGTTTTTCTTGTATATTGCGCCTCGTTTTCAACAATTGATGATTTAATAAATATTTCTTTTCTAAGCGGGCTTTCGTCCACACTCATCAGAGTAAATACGTGGAAATAATTCAAGCAACGATTAAAAACTTCAAATAGTGAAATGAAGATCAGTGACAAGTTTGGGAAAAGAAAAAATGGGAGATGAAGTAACAAGTGGATCACATTGAGTCCTAGAAGTCCTAAACTTGTCACTGGTTTTTATTTCACTGTTTTAAGTTTTTGATCGTTGTGCATGAATTATTTCTACGTATTTACTATGATGAGTGTGGACGATAGCCGGTTTAGTAGATTTATGTATTAATGTTTTTTCTCTCGTTTTTACACTTTTCAATTTCATTCCACCCATTAAAAATATTCACAAACGTCTATATTTCTTGTGTTAATAAAATTTTGCACCATTATATATATATATATATATATATATATATATATATATATATATATATATATATATACACACATATTATATATATATATTATATATATATTATATATATATTATATATATAATATATATACTGGCAAATATATGCTCCCTCCGGTCGCATATTTTTGATAGACTGCCGCATCAGAAATGAACGCTCACGCGTAAACCGATGGAGCCCCAGTCATATTTCTGTGGTGGTTAGACATTGAGTTTCTGTGTGATTCAAGAATATTTTTAGTTGGAAATAAAGAAGAAAAAAAATTCGACCCTACCCCGATAAATAGAAAGACCTTTAGTTTAAAAAGAAAGAAAAAAATGTTTTGTACCCGCCTCAATTTTTTTATATTACCATTCATAGAAATATCTTTTAGTTAAAAAAGAAAAAAATAATTTTTTTTGACCGCCTTCCTCCAATTTTGTTATCCCCCCCCCCCCATACATATAAATAGTTACCGTGGGTTCTAAAATGTGGAAGCACCAAAAAATCAAATACAGGGAACACAGTGTGTGTGTGTGTGTTTGTTTAATGACCTTTTTTTTAATTAAACAATTTGATTCTACAATCAGTTGTATAGTTTTCCAGTACAATGTGTTAGTTTATTTTGTTGACATTAAAGAGAAAAAAAATCATATCTTTATTTAATAAATAAAACATGGAATCATAAATTTAGTTGAGGTCGTGTAAAAATTATAATATTGGATATGAAAGTATTAAGTAATCAAATACAGTAAACACGAATAGGTTTTTAATTCTCGGAAAGAAAAAGGTTACTTGAACTGAATTCATTATAGTGTGTGTGTGTGTGTGTGTGTGTGTGTGTGTGTGTGTGTGCGCGCGTGTTTTTATATAGTAATTTTTAAGTCAATTATTATTTTTAATAAACAATTTGATTTAATAAATTTGTGTTTTAAAACAATAAGATTAAGAAAATAAACAAAGTTAGGACGGTTTTTAAAATGGGAAACTGACACGGTGAATGACGGCGTTGTTGTTTACATATTTAACGTGCCACATTAACGACAGCCGGAGGGAGGGAGGACACTACTGATTAAACAGCCAATGCCTTTGCAATTTTAACGGACTTGCCATTGAAATGGTTTAGTAAACACGCCGGTTATGAAGAAAATGGCTTTAATTAAGTGTATGAATAATTTGTATTAATATACCCTTATCGGAAAATATTGTAAATACATATTTAAATTTGATAATAGCAGTTATAAGTGTATATTTGTAAATATTAATTTAATTGAAGGTTTAAAGGAATGACTTATGTAAATAGGAAAATCCATCTGGTGTCTGTACGACTTTTAATGACAGTATATAAAGAATTTCAAAAAGATTAGTTTCAGTAAAATAGTCATACTGGAGTTTCGGCTTCAGATACATAAACTCCATTATCAATAGATATTATATATATATATATATATATATATATATATATATATATATATATATATATATATATATGTATTATATTATATATATATATTATATATATACATATATACACACACACACGGCACAATCACGTTGACACACCGGTTCCCGTTAGAACACCGAAGTTAAGCGGCGTCGAGCCTGACCAGTACTAAATGGGTGACCATTTAGGAATACCAGGTGCTGTATGTGCTCTCTGCTTATCTCGGCATTGTTTCCAGTCGTTTTCTACTACTACTTGCCATTGGAATCAAGCAATGCCGACTCAGGAGAGCGGTTGTTGGGATTGCGCAACCCTTGCAATTACAAATTCACGTGCGGGCAACCCCTGGTGGGGCACTCATACGTCGAAATCGACGGGAGAGTCTATCATATATGAAGAGTTCGGATGCAAAACGCCATATTAAACAATAAAAAGACGAATATATTAAATATGGCGATCAACTAAAAGTTTAGTTTATTTGAAAGTAACGAGAAATTATGCTGATACCATATAATGTAAAACATATATTTAGTGTGTCGTCGAGTGTTGAAATGTAACACTTTTTCTAGTGATAGTTTCGTATTTTTTTAAATGGCGTTAATCGCGTTTTGCATTCAAACTCTTTATATATAGAGAGAGAGAGAGAGAGAGGGAGAGGGAGAGAGAGAGGGGTAAAGAGAGGGGGGAAAGAGAGAGCGGGGCGTAAACTACAATATGTATATAAACTATTTTAAATCACGTTTTATATACGATGAGATTTTTACAGTGGTATTTCATAAAAAGTGATCGATATAAATAAAAACCGCCGACGCCATGTTGTTCTCATAATTTTTTTTAAGATGGTGGTACGATCTTTTTAAAATTTTTAACTGAACGTTCGCCCAGACAGTTAAACAAACCAAATTTATTTGACTTGCTTAATTGCTTCAAAAGCTCGTACGGCCGAAACCTTAGTAATCGGTCAGGGAAGGACATTTGATTATTTCAAAACGTTTATTTTAGTGTCCCGTCGAATAATTTTCTTCTGTGTGACCAGTGCTGTTTGCGCAGACTTCTCTACTGATTTAAATGGGAAAACCAGAAGAGATGTTTAGCAAATAAAATAATTCGGAATAAATTTCGAATATTGATTCATCTGCCTCGCATCTTCCAGTTTGGTATTAAAACTGTGTTCGGTATGACTACAGGGGTTTATTTTAATACAATGATATTATCAGAGTCAAAATGGCTCCTGCAATTTCTTACAAAATTCTGGCATTTCCATGCAGACTTTTTGACCTCGTGTTGCACAACGTAGGTTTTATTTTTACCCATCTTCCTGACAAAACTGGATATCGGTTTAACGAGTTACAGTTTATATATATATATATATAAACAGTTACATGGTAAACAGCTGATGATCCCCGTGTTAATATTAGATGCTTACGTTAAGGTCTCCTGTTTTTGTTTCACTGTTAGATACTTAATCCCCCTTTTTATTTTATTTACTTACTATTATATATTTTATTTATTTATGAATTTTCCAACGAATGTTAAGTCTGCACTATTTTGGATTTAGTTAGTTTCTGTGGGAATTTAAACTGCATTTTCCTTTTTTTTGTCTTTTTGTTTAAAATAACTCAAAGCTTCTTTAGACTATATATATATATATATATATATATATATATATATATATATATATATATATATATATATATATATATATAAGAAGGAAAGATGAAGATAAAAAATTGCATAAAATTTATAAAAAATTTATTACATCGAATATTCAGATGCACGGAGTTACACTAATCCTTTATTTATCATTTATTTATTTATTTATTATAAATACCACATTACCGAATTTTATCCTCTGACGAGAAGAGTTTTATCTTTGAAAAACCATGGTTTAAGGATTAGTGTAATTCCTTTCATATGAACTTTCGATGTAATAAAATTTGTATCAATTTTATGTAATTTTATGCAATTTTTTATCTTCATCTTTCCCTCTTTAAAATTGATTGCTCTACTCAACGTATTGAGCTTTACTTTATCACGATAGATCACTTTACGATACTTCACTTATCGTTAATTCTCTCTCTCTATATATATATATATATATATATATATATATATATATATATAGTAAGGAGTCACCGCTTATCTAGACTCAAGGCCACTCGAGGATAAGGATTTATTGGATGTAGAACAATATTGAGAGGATGAAGAACAATGGTTGAAAAGAAAAAGAATTTGGTTACTTAACAAGACGTCTCAACCAAATATTGTAGACATTGGACTTGAAGGTGACTATGTTGTAGTCATAAGGAAGCACTCCCGTGATAATGTGTTCCACAGATTAGAAGTTTGTGGATAGTTTCGTTTGGTTCTAGGAAAGTTCTTTGCAGTGTATGCTTTACAGAGAGAGGGCATAGATTGAAGCTCAGTCGAGCACCTGCCATGAAAATAACGATAGAGCAGAGAAAGACTAGCAACGTCTCTTATGTGAGAGGGGGCTGTAGAGAGAAGCAAATAGCACCCCCTACTAGGGTTCGTGTGACCCCTCTATAAAGAAGGGCGGACAAATGACCCTGTAAGGCCGGACGCATGTTGAGTGGACGTATGTGTGGGGGATCGTTTGGTTTGGCTTGCGCGATTTAGTGCGGGTGAACCCGTACAACCGAGTACAAAATAGGGCTGTTCTCACAGTCGGAGTTCACAAGCGTTGACAGGGCCACCACGTTGACGAGACCTCAGATCAAGGGTCAAGGTGCACCTGTGCATAGGGGTTCTGTGACGTCATGGGCTTTTGTCTGGGAAACGGAGTTTTAGAGTCTGGTTTTTGGAAGCAAGTTGAACGGACGGATTTCTTCATGTAGTCCGCAAATGAAAAGGGGAATTTATTTCCCTAAAAGAATATAGGCGTGATGAAATTCCTTCCCCCCCTCGAATGGCTAAGGACTTAATGGGCCATAGATACTTAGGAATTAACTACGATAAAAGCAGTGAATTGCTCTCTCTCTCTCTTCGTTAGTAAAACATCTCTAAGAACGACAGAAACTTGACGCCTAAATAAAAGTAATCACATTTCGAAGAGAGAGTCTGCCTTGTTTTTCGCTGTATATGCGAATCTTTGTTACAGCCCAACTACAACGATGATGATACTGGACGCGCGGCGCGTGACAATGATAGCGGCGATGTTCCACAGCAGTCCCGAGACGAGGAAAGAACTCAACCGCTGGACGACATCGAGACGACACCCTCCACAACGAAGAAAAAAAGGTACGAGGAATTAAAGGACTATGTAACACTAAGGTTCGTGTGAAGCCTCTATAAAGAAGGGCGGACACTCTGGATGACTGCAAATTTTGCCGTGATCGGCCCAGTCGGCATTACCCAATAAAGATGCATCAACAGCAGAAGATGGTAATGCATGGGAGGATAGCCTCTTTGCACAGAACATAACCCTATTTCACTCTCTGATATAAGCCACAGAGCTGACGTAGGTAAGTACATTTCGCTTCACTTTCGGGTTTTCAACGCAAATTGCATGAAGAATGAAGGTCTCGGGACCCGCGTAAAAACAGACTTCTTTTACTGTTGAGGAGATGAAGCATTCCCACTATGATTATGCAAAGGGTTGTTGGGTGCTGGTTAAGGGTTAGGGTTAGGGTGCAGGGTTTAGAGTTAGGGTTAGGGTTAGGGTTAAGGGTTAGGGTTAGGGTTAAGGGTTATGGTTAAGGTTTAGGGTTAGGGTTAGGGTTAAGGGGTAGGGTTAAGGGTTAAGGGTTATGGTTAGGGTTTAGGGTTAGGGTTAGGGTTAAGGGTTATGGTTAGGGTTTAGGGTTAGGGTTAAGGGTTAGGGTTAGGGTGAGGGTGAAGGGTTTAGGGTTAGGATTTAGGGTTAGGGTTAAGGGTTAGGGTTAGGGTTAGGGTTAAGGGTTATGGTTAGGGTTAGGGTTAGGGTTAGGGTTAGGGTTAAGGGGTAGGGTTAGGGTTAGGGTTATAGTTATGGTTAAGGGTTATGGTTAGGGTTTAGGGTTAGGGTTAGGGTTAAGGGGTAGGGTTAAGGGTTAAGGGTTATGGTTAGGGTTTAGGGTTAGGGTTAAGGGTTAGGGTTAGGGTTAGGGTTAAGGGTTATGGTTAGGGTTTAGGGTTAGGGTTTAGGGTTAGGGTCTTCTCAGCATACGACAATCCATCTAGTAGACGTGTATCCTTGCTTCTGAAGCGCTTCCTGTCCACGATGGTACGAACACAGACCTCAGCATGGCCGTGGCCGACTTTGCCGTAAAAAGTAACAAGTTCTAGATAGTTTCGTTTGATGCGCCCAATTAGCGCAAACGACCCTTCCTTTTTTACGGTCTTAGTGGGGTGCAAGTGTGTGGGTGCGTTGACAAACCAGTCTGCTTGACCTGATAGATACGTTATATCTAGTCACCAGATTTAATCTAGATCACGTGTGTAGGGATCTGTGGACATGGATCGATAATTTGCCATATTTGTCAAGTACCTACTTCGATAGGACATTGGTTATAATAGACGACGTAGATGTTAGATACATTTCTATCTAGACTTAACCTTTTTTTTTTAACCTTTCTATCGCTCGTTATCGTCGCCTCCATTTTAGGCGTTTAACAAAACAAAACGGATGCTAAGAATCAATAGTCAACACTATCAAAAGTTTGGGTCTGAAGATACCGGCTTCCTGACAAAATGCACCAAACATCGATGTTATTGTTTGTTTTCCTTTCCCTTTGCAAAACTCTATCATGTTCTGCAGAGCTAAAACCAAAAACAATTTTCCTCTACAAAACAACCAAACCAAACACCATAAATAAATATTTTAAGATATAAAGAACTTGAAACAAAACTTTTACCAAAATGATCGATTCGGCATAAATTAACCCGAGAAGGGTTGATATAACGTAAAACTATTCCCTGCTTTTTTTGTTTCAACTCGTTTGACTTGTTGGTCTAGTGGTCTCCATCAAATCGCTGTTTTGATACCTCATTGTAATACAGCTTCCTATTCCAGTAGCTTATTTCCAAGAACCGCAGGTTTGTGGAACTCTCTTCCTGCTGACTGTTTTCCTCCTAACCTTGGTATTTTCAAGACTAAGGCCAATAGGCATCTCCTGTCTTTGCGATAATCATATTTGTTCTTGTTAGCTCCTTACATCAAGTGGTTTCATGCCTTGTCTGTAGCGATTCCCATGAAAATTATAGCATCTATTTTAGTTGATTAGGTTCCTAAAGTGGAGGCGTATCTATTTCAGATAATTTATTGTAGATAGTTGATCCTATTCGTGTGGTTTAAGGCTGATATGAAGTTAGAGGGATCAGTCGAAAGTACAGACAAAGGCAGACGCAACGGATCAGATTTGACTTCGAATAAACTTCAACTGAGGTTTGTGCTTTGCACATCTTCTCATTATTCTTTGACTTTTTACTTCTACGGTTATTGGCATTTTAGGGCCTTCTCTTTTCGCTATTGTGGGGGTGAAGGAAGCCATTGATATCCGTGGGAGGGAGGCTTTAAGATGCTTCACTTGGCATGTCATCGTCATGCCAACAGATTGGCGTTTCTGAATCGAACCGCGTCAGCAGAATCTGTACAAGGCGCGTACGGTAAACACACCTTTCCTACTCTCAATTCCTGGCCTTTTAGCTAAGATCAGGTGTATCTTTTCGAACTCGGGAATATTTCTCTCGAACTCGGGAATCTGGACGGAATTTCGATCGGAACCCTTTATTCTTGAGTTCGAAAAGATACACCTGAAGAAGGTCGGAGGTTACAGCGGCCGAAACGTTGTGATGATAATACTCAAGATGAGAACTGTCGTCGGAATAATCCAAATTATACAAATTATCGATCCTCACCAAAAAAACAATTCTGAAACAATTCTACCTGAAGATTCCCAAGATGTACCTGAACAAGATCGGAGGTTACATCGGCCGAAACGTTGTGAAAATAACAATCAATATGAAGATAGTAGTCCGAAGAATCCAAGTAATACAAATTATCAATCTTTATCTAAACGATTCTGAAACAAAATTATACATTAGACCGTACAATTCGTATATATATATATATATATATATATATATATATATATATATATATATATATATATATATATATATATTATAGAAAAAGAGACGAGGGTATAACGAAAAAAAAACTATGCTTCGCCAGTGTTCGTACGAATATTAATATAAAATAACGTCTCAATCGGTTAAGTTAAACAAATAACTGGACAGTTTACAAAATAACTAAAAAAAGGTATCAATCGGCATAGAAAGAAAACGTCTCATTATGAAAATAGAGTGACGGATTTCCTTCCGAATTCGGTTGGTTTGGCTAAGATCAAAGTGTAGTATCTGTTCCGATGGATACTGCACCCCAATAGACTGGTATTGTCTTGGCCTTCGGGTCTTGATTTACGCCGGTCTATGGGTCTGTCCTGTGCAGTTCTAGAAGGTCCACCCTCCCAGGCTTTCCCTCCCCTCTTTGGGGAGAAGTAAGTTTATTGCTTACTGCCTAAGGCACTCCTACCGAGGAATGCCGACGGGGCTGCCCAGGCAATTTTTCAAACCCCACTTTCCCGACCCGACCTTGAGTCACATCTTACTTGTGGGAGTAAGATAAAAACTGGCCTTGTGCCTAACTCCTGGAGAGGAGTAAATCAATACTCTCAATTCCTGACCTGAGATTGAGCACCTAAGTAAACTAAAAGGGGAGCTGCAGTTCTTTGATTTGGTGTTTCCCTACAGAATACAACATGGTTGTTTTCAAGTCCAATGTCAACAAATATCTGTATGAATCGTCTTCTGAATTATTCAGTTTGGTTGTTTGGTTGTTTCGTTTTACGGCATATCAACCCTTTTCAGGTTATTTAATGCCGAATGCAGTCATTTTGGTGAAAGTTTTTATGCTTCAAGTTGTTTATATCTTCAAATATTTATTCATGGTGCCTAGTTTGGTTGTCCCGCTTTACGGCACATCAACCCCTTTCAGGCCACTCAATGCCGAATGCAGTCATCCTGGTGAAAGTTTTTATGCTTCAAGTTCCTCACACTTTCAAATATTTATTGATGGTGTTTGGTTTGGTTGTTAAAGTATATTTGTTTTCTTCTCTTTTTTGTTTCTTTCCCCTTTTAATATCTGTTTCTATTTAACCCATAGTTGGGACCCTAACAGGTACTACCACTCCGGGTCAGGGTGGACCTGGGAGCAATGGTAATTAAGAGGAGACTCCACATTCCCCAAAGTCCGTAAGCCGGATCTCACCATCGGATGTAGTTTAAGGTCATATCCAGGACCGGGAGTAGGGTAGGAAAAATAAAATAAAAAAGGGAGAGGGGCTGTTGTTTTTGTTTTTGGTTTTGTAGAACATAATTAAGTTTTACAAAAAAAAGAAAACAAAAAACGTCAATGTAGGTGAATTTCGTCTCAGGGAGCTACAGGGCAGCCTGATCTGGTATCACCAGGAATTATTCAGACATCGTTCTCAATCCTCTCATAGCACTGTTCAACATCCAACTGACAATCTCATTAACCCTTATCCTCAAGTGTTTTTTGGCCTTGAGAAGTGTTGAACCATTAGTGTCTAAAAAATGTTTCATCACATGAGAATCGAGATAATATGAAAGGAAACCAAACAAGCGACAAGAGCAGGGAGGGCTGGCATTGTCCGGGATTGAATGTGGAACTTTATGTCCTTTTTCTCCTATATCACGTTGAAAAAATGTAAATAACATAAAATCCAACTTTGCTTTGTACTTTTTCCACTAATATATATATATATATATATATGTATATATATGATAATTTTATTTACACAGACATGTACAAAATCTGCGACACTGTCATGTCGATGTTATCGATCAACAGTTACTATAAACTGAGATCTCATCAGGCAGAGTTAGAATCCGATCTTAACCTCAGATCATATTTGGAGGTTTCTCTCCAAATATGATCTGAGGTTAAGATCGGATTCTAACTCTGCCTGATGAGATCTCAGTTTATAGTAACTGTTGATCGATAACATCGACATGACAGTGTCGCAGATTTTGTACATGTCTGTGTAAATAAAATTATCATATATATAAAGCTCTATTTTCATATAGAGCACTTTTTATAAATCCGGTTAACATTCTCTGGATTACCACCCTGTGGATATTTTTCACCTGGATTATTACCATTATTATATATATATATATATATATATATATATATATATATATATATATATATATATATATATATATATATACATTAGTAAGTTATGAACATACACATTTCTCATTCAGACATAATCGACACGGGTCCTCTATATGTACTGGCCTGTCGTACTATTTTTATTCGATTATTGGCGAGCGTCCGCTTTCTTTGAGCTCCCAGTAAAAATAGTACGACAGGCCAGTACACGTTTAGATTATGGCTGAATGAGAAATTTGAAATATATTTTCATAACTTACTAATATATATATATATATATATATATATATATATATATATATATATATATATATATATATATATATATATGAAACTAAAAGTATACTTTTAGTAGATAGAACCTATCGTGAAATGGTTTAA
>OY744545.1:69288221-69308221 GCA_963556195.1 Sepiola atlantica | reverse complement strand
AGTGGAAAAGGCCCCACTTTTAGTTGTGGCTGAAAAGAGGAGGACCTTCGCTGGAACGAAAGAGAAATCTGATGTACATTATAGAACCTATAAAAAGGATCAACATAAGATCACATGGACCATATAAATGCAACGAAAGAGGAAGAGTCAGCACTAGAGCAACTCCAGCGTGGAGGGGCGCCACCGTACCAGTGTTATAAGTTGAGGATAAGGCGCCGAAACTGTCTAGTACGGTATCCCCCTGATGATCACATTAGACTAAACGGAGCTTTTAAACCTGACATCGTAATATGGGACAGAAGGGAGAAAGTAGCAACCCTAGTTGAAGTCAGTGTCCCTAATGATGCAGGATTGAAAAGAGCAGAAAGGGAAAAGATTACGAAATATCAAGGTCTTATGTACGACATGAAAAGACACTGGAATCTTAGGAAAATCTCCATCATACCAGTAATTATAAGAGCAATGAAAAACAATTTGAAAAGTTATCTGGCGAGTATACCCGGTGAACCGAGTGCAAGAGAAATACAAACAATTGCACTTAAAGAGAAGGTTAGAATCTTAAAAAGATCTCTTGGCTGGAGTGTCTGAAATAGCCGGTGAATGTCTGGCATCCGGTAGGATGCCCCATCTCCAGCAAAAACAGAAAGATAAGAGAAATAAATAAAAAAGGAGCTGCTTGCTATGAAGCACTACAATGTTCGATACTTTTATCGCATTCTTTTTCATATCTTTCGTTTTCTCTTCTTTCTTTGATTTTATTTCTTTCTTCATAGATTCGATCTATCGATCTATCGATCTATCTATCTTTTTCTTGATATATATCAATTTCTCATATTTTATATCTAACTTTATTGTATTCTTTGTTTATTTTTACGCATCACAAGTTTTTCATATCTTTCATTCTGTCTTTCTTTTTCCAAACATCGGCGTCCGAGTGGTTGTTTATATCTACAGACAAGCAAAGAATATGGGGTTCACGCCGATGACACGGGTGTATAATGGTTTATACACACACACACACACATACACACACACATACACACACATACACACACATACACACACACATACATACACACACATACACACACACATAACACACATACACACACATACACACACGCATACACACACATACACACACACACCAGTAAGTAAAAATACAAAAAATATATGCATGCATTGATTTATAAAATAAAATGAACGTAAATAGAAGACACAATCACATCGAACACACCATCAGTAAACCAATATTTCGCTTAGGGTTAGGGTTTAGGGTTTAGGGTTTATGGTTAGGGTTAGGGTTAGGGTTAGGGTTAGGGTTAGGGTTAGGGGTTAGGGTTGGGGTTAGGGTTAGGGTTAGGGTTGGGGTTTAGAGTTAGGGTTGGGTTAGGGTTAGGGTTAGGGTTTAGGGTTGTGGTTGGGGTTGGGGTTAGGGGTTAGGGTTATGGGTAGGGTTTAGGGTTAGGGTTAGGGTTAGGATTAGAGTTAGAGTTAGGGGTTAGGGTTGGGGTTTAGGGTTAGGGTTAGGGTTCGTCAGGGTGTCCTTCAATAAAAAGAAACACCATAATAAAAAGAAAAGAATCTCCAGAAAGGGGCACTCAATCTTGAAGGATTTCTCCTTCACCGACCGAGAACAGAAAAGATGAAGTGTGGAATCAGAACATATACTACACTTTACTCCTAGCCAAAAGCGTTGGCTTATAGGCTAGGATCAATGTGTAGTCTCTTTACGTATAAGTGGCTGCGAATCTTCCACAATACATTGTGATCTATCAGTTGACGTGTTCTACATTATCTCCCATTCGACAGTCGAGTGCGTGTGTGCGTGCGTGTGTATCCATGGGCGCGAGCATGTATCCAACTGCTTTTCTCATTAGGTCTGCCTTCCGGTTGTATCATGTTCAAAGAACCAGCCTGGCACGACCATGATGCAATCTTTCCGCTATTATTTTTACTCACTAGGAGTTCTCGCGCGAGTCTTTCCCAGTGAGCTCTCACTGGTAAACAGAGATAGTGCTCCCTGTACTCGGGGCTTCTTTCGATCGCCATTCCAACTAACTTTGCGTTCTTCGTTTACTATTTCTCGCTCATAACGGCCGATGCCTTTTTCAAGAATTTGAGACAATAAACTTCATCGTTCTCTATATTCTTCTAATCATGGTCTTGCTTGTACTATAACAATCACATATTTTGATGTACGATTTTCTCTTGATGTAAATAGACAAGGTATCACTGAGTAATTAACCCATCGGTCAATTAGATCTCTGTGCGTAAGAATACAATTTGTTGGATATTTTGACCATAATCATGGGCGCTATCTTGCAGGGAAGAAGAAATAAAAGGGTAATAAGAATCGATGTCAAACATAATAAATCTCCGCTAATTCTCTCAACCAATTGAGAATTTCTTCAGAGGATGACAATCAATTATAGATTACTTAAGGTTGTATGCTAGGTAGAACTCTATTCAGAATCCTTTCACTAATTATACCTTTTACTAATTATACACAATGGAAAATTAATCTGATAATAGGGTTGTTATTAAAATCTACCTTATGATTCTTAAGAGTAAACCTAGGGGTTTTTCAGGGTGTATATTTCAATGTTTTTATCAATATTGATTCTAGAACATATTTCCAATGCAAAGAAGTAAATATTATGAAGACTATTTCCGTTAACTATTTTATAATTGTGTGCAGTTCTTTCATTATCAAATTGTTATAAGTCTCAAAGTTGATACTTTTGTCAGCTTGAACTATGAAATTAGGGTTATATTTTTTAGTTTGCTTAATTTCATTGATTGACTCTTCTAACTTTTATATTTTTTATTATATTGCTAAAAAAGCCTAGGTGGACATTTATGTGATTTAATTTTATACGATTTAAGGGAGGATAGTAGTGTCTGTAGTTGTATAATATTCTGGAAGGTGCAAGTTCAATGTTGCCTTGTTTTCATAGCCCTGTTCATTAGTTTCCACGAGACGATGATGGAAAATTTTCCACGAGACAACTTCTCTTCGCGAATGAAACATGTCTATTATGTATGACTTATGGTTTAGAATCGCTATGAAAGCTATTCCCGCCTTAGTAAGCATATTGTAAAAGTTTGGAAAAAAATATTTAGCTCAATACGTAGAGCGATAATTAAGTGCATAATTATATATATATATATATATATAAATTCCCGAAACAGTTTTTCATGGTAAACAACTGATGATCCCTTAAAATAGTGTTAGAAACTAACTAATATAATAACTGTAAAAAATAAATTGACTTACATGAGTGATTTTCCACTGGAAGACTTGAGACTATAAGTTTTTTTTTTTTTTTTTTTTTTATATAGTTTTAATGGTTGAGAAACTTCCGAGACTATATATATATATATATATATATATATATATATATATATATATATAAATATTTAATTTTTTAAATTATATATATATAGAAAAAGATTATTTTTGTAATTTTTTCATATGTTTTTTTTTAATATATATATATATACATATATATATACTGTAATATTTTTTTCTTTAATATATATATATAGAGAGAGAGTGACAATGAGAATTTTTTTGAAATATATATATATATATATATATATATATATATATATATATATATATATATATATATATAATAACGTGTGTATTTAGGTATAGCATGTACTGTATTCGTAGACTTTTCAGGTTCATATATATATATATATATATATATATAATTATTACTATTTCATGTATCCACATAAAATTTTATAAGGAAATATATTTTTTATGTATCAATTTTCAGTCTTTACTTCAACAGTTCTCGATATGTAAGTAGAGCTAGGTAGTAAGCTATGAAAATATATTTATGGCAATTAAGCTACACAGAGGCTCCCGCGTTTCATCTCCGAGGGGGGAAGGAATCTTCAGACTAATATGCATTTTAGCCTGAAGATTCTCCCCGGGATGAAACGCGGAAGCCTGTGTGTAGCTTAATTGGCATAAATATGTTTTCATAACCTTCCATATATATAATATATATATATATAAAATATATATATATATATAAAATATATATATATATATATATATATATATATATATATATATAAAATATATATATATATATATAAAATATATATATATAAAATATATATATATATATAAAATATATATACATATATATATATAAAATATAATATATATATATATATAAAATATAATATATATATATATATATAATATATATATATATATAAAATATATATAAAATATATATACATATAAAATATATATATATATAAAATATATATAAAATATATATACATATAAAATATATATATATATATATATATATATATATAATAACAACAAACTAAACGACATATTAAAAACAACGAAAATAATAAAAAGCAAACGCCAACCGAAAAACCTCAAACAAATGTTAACCTCATCTAAACTCAACCAACACACAACACAAGGGGTCACAAAATGCAACAAGGAAAGATGTGGGGTCTGTGACATAATAATGGAGGGGAACTCATACACATTTAAAAACCCAACACAAACATTCACAATAAAAAAAGACCTTAACTGCACCTCCAAGAACGTTGTCTATGTGCTAGAATGTACAACATGTAATGAGGCTTATATAGGTGCGACGAAAACATTTAATAATAGAGTATCTTTACATAAAAGCAACATTAAAATCAAAGAAAACCGTAAATTATTCGTGTCCCAACATGTGCACTCATGCAGCGGAGGTAAATTCAAAATAATGCCAATTTTCCAAAGCCAAGACTACACTTACTTACTAACACAAGAAAAAAACTTCATACTTAAATTTAATCCAACATTAAACAGATCATAACTCTAACAACATACACTTCGATCACACTTTATCCACCTCTAGTTAAGTACAAACATAAATAACTATTTATAGTTATCTATAGACTGAAAAATTCTTATTCAAGGAAGATAATCTTAGTACATCACTTCTTATTGCGCACTTCTACACAGCTATGAGTCAAATAGCAACTTGTGTTAAATGAATCATTTACAATAGACATTAAATTTGCACATTAAATACCGGACTATGAAATCGGCCAAACCAAGTTCAAATCTATTTGGACCATTTCCATTAACCTATCTTTTGCAAATATGTGTGTATATGTGTGTATGTATGTGTATATATGTATATATATGTATATATATATATGTGTGTGTGTATGTATGTATTTGTATATATGTGTGTGTATGTATATATATATATATATATATATATATATATATATATATATATATATATATATGTGTGTGTATGTGTGTATGTATGTATGTATGTATGTATGTATGTGTATATAATTCCACCTTTATCCCCCTCTCTGTGTCACTATAACCACACGCCTGTGTGTGTGCGCGCGTGGGTGTGTGTGCGTATTTATGTGTGTGTGTGTATGTATCGCTCATATATTCACAAGACTCAAGATTAGACCACACACATCGTGCGGGCGCGAACACATTCGCAGACACTACTTCGTTCTTGGAGACGACAAAAAGCAATAAAAAGTATTAAATTTCAAAAGAAATCCGGCGCACCTAGGAGGCTGGGATGACCGATGGGTCATGGATGGGTAACACGCACTTGACCAAGAGAAGCAGCAAAAAATAAAAAATAAAAAATAAAAGATACCCACACACCCGCAAACCTACGCATGCGCAAAAACAATAACAAATTCCTCAAAGAAACAACATTTACTCAAATCGAAAGACATTTCTTCAAATGGATTTTCATATCTGATGAAAGCGGACCCACCGCTTGAAACGCGTTATATAAAATCATAAAATGGTAAAACAACAAAATAATAAATAAATGTTGAAAAAAACATTCTACAAATGTTGGTAGCCTTACTCCTTTACATATATATAATATATATATATATATATATATATATAATATATATATATATAATATATATATATATATATATATATATGTGTGTGTGTGTGTGTGTGTGGGGGTGGGTGTGTGTGTGTGTGGGTGTGTGTATTTATTCTATTTTGATTTTATTTGATCAAAATAAGGTTTCATTTATTTACACGTGTCGTTCTGTATCTATTTTCAGGCGAGCTTGTTTACAAAAGAATGGCCAGAAAGACGGAAATATTAAAGAAGCCAAACGATTGGTTCATTAAAGAAGCCGAACGATTGGTTCAAATCAATGCAGAAATTCTATCAAAATAATTGCAGATGCGATCATTTTTCTACTGCACATATTTGACTAATTTAGAAATTTTCAAATTAATATTCTGGTTATTTTCGTGGTAAAAGTGAACATATGAATTTTAAATAATCTGCTCATCCTATCGATATTTTGTATAAATAAATTCATTTATTAAACGGCTGTTGTTTACCGCCTGTATATACGAGGCCTATCTAAAAAGTATCCGACCTTAGGGCAGAAAAAACTATTTCAAATACGTGACGGGGGTTCAGACCCTAATCCCCTTCAAAGTAGGCCCGTTGTGCTTGCACACACTTAGACCACCGATCCATCCACTGCCGGAAACACCTCTGGAAGTCTTCTTTTGGATGGTGTTCATCTCCTCGCGTTAGATTCAGCAGGTGTTTTTAGAAGATGCGATGTGTAACACAAATTAAAGAGTGATTCAACCGACTCAAAAATGGCCGCACATCAGCGGAGAATGATTAGTGTTCTGGCTGTCCCCAAACTCTCGGGAGTTTACGTAGCATGCCGAACGCTGCCGACGTGAAGATCACGGAAATTGGATCAGAATCGATAGAAGTGCCATTCATTTAATAATGAATCACCACATATCAAGGGTAAAATCAACTCGAGGATACTAGTTAATGCTAATTAATATTATGTCAAGTTTGATAATGATAAGTGGTTGGGTTTTTTTTGGGGGAGGGGTTGTTTTGTTTTACGGCATATCAACCCTTTTCGGGTTATTTAATGTCAGGTCCGCTTATTTCTTTATGTTTTCAAATATTTATTCATGGTGTTTGGTTTTTGGGTGTTTTGTAGAGGAAAATTGTTGTTTTTGTTTTGGGGTCTTGTTTTTGTTTTTGTTTTGGTTGAGATGGAAAGAAAGTGTAAAAATGTAATTTGATACGAGGCTTCCCTGTTGAATTATGATCCCATCCCATCCCATCCAGAGAAATATACTGAATAAAGAAGTACGCAATCTGTCATTTGAATCTCTATTTCGGTCTGAAGAAGTTGCCACTCTATTGAAGAGGACAACTGAAACATGTATGCACATATGTAACCAATAATGTTTGTATAAATAAAATATATACTAAAGAACAGCTCTACTTGTTATTGAATTTATAAACACTGGAGTTTCAAGTGATTAACATCAGTAGAAACAAATATAATACATGTACTAATATATATATATATATATATATATATATATATATATATATATATATATATATATATATATATATATATATTTATAGTATACATTTTTATTTATACAAACATTATTAGTTACATATGTGCATACATGTTTCGGTTGTACTCTTCACAGAGAGTCAACTTCTTCAGACCAAAGAAGACAGAGAAGTGAGATGAATTAGGAAAACTTTCCCCTTCCAAATTCTTCTTTGGTCTGAAGAGGTTGGCTCTCTGTGAAGAGTACAACCGAAACATGTATGCACATATGTAACCAATAATGTTTGTATAAATAAAAATTATACGAAAGAACAGCTCTACTTGACCACTTTTTATAAACACTGGAGTTTCAACGGATTTACACCTACAGAAACTAATATAATACGTATACCATATATATATATAAATCTACATTAGTATGATCTTCCATCGATACCTTCGGTTACACGGAAACACTGGAAACTCAGATATGTTTAGATATGAAAATTAAAAATATTGGTGATGAGGATGGAATTATTCAAGTGTTGCTATATAAGTCAACAGCTTAAAATATCTTACCAGAAATTACATAGAGAATTAAGAAATTACATGGAGAATTAAGAAATTACATGGAGAATTAAGAAAAGTGACACCATCCTATAGAACCAATCCAAAGCACTATTATGCTCCGCCATTGCTCATTCTATTACTACGTTGCACCTGTTAAACCGGTCACGATTCGTTATTAATTACACTTAACGTTTGTAAAGAAAAACAATTAATTAAATATTATTAAAGATTTTGAAATTTCGACATTTAATTTAATAATACTCTCCCACTTGATATAATCGAAATTCTTTTGATTGGAAATCCCTGCTTAGAAAATAAAATTCAAAAAACTACCTGCACGGTTAGTTTATAATTAAGCAAATGTTGCGCATTCCTCGACCAACCTCTCCTGGGAAGGCTTTGTTCATGTACAATAGCAAGTTGTCCATGACGACTGAAAACAATGCCTTGATAAGAAAAGAAAGACTGATGTTATTTCTATGTTTTTCTTCTCTTTGACTATTTGCTGAAACAAAGCTTGATAATCTAGCCTACGATTCAAACCTTTCCCAATAGTTTGAACCAAACTTAATGCAATAGCCCCGATAGAAATCGAGCCCGGCACGCCCACAGTCCACGCTTCTAACCATTGTGCCACGCCACCTCTTTATATAATACTTTTTAACTTTTTATATAATATATAAATATGTACACTCACCAGAAAATAATATTTGGATAAAAGAATAAATATGTGTATGCATGCATATATATATATATATATATATATATATATATATATATATATATATATATATATATATATATATATATATATATAATACAAACATGAACATCAATTTCTCAAAAATGTTTCAGCGCCAAAGGCGAATGTGTTCAAGTTAACATGCGCAAACTTGCCTGTGGTACTAAACCGTCTTTGAGAACTGCGATATTATATATATATATATATATATATATATATATATATATATATATATATATATATATATATATATATATATTATTATTATTATTATTATTATTATTTACACAGACACTTGTACAAAATCTGCGACACTGGCATGTCGATGTTATCGATCAACAGCGGTTATAAACTGAGATCTCATCAGGCAGAGTTAGAATCCGATCTTAACCTTAGATCATATTTGGAAAGAGTTCTTTCCAAATATGATCGGATTCTAACTCTGCCTGATGAGATCTCAGTTTATAGCCGCTGTTGATCGATAACATCGACATGCAAGTGTCGCAGATTTTGTACATGACTGTGTAAATAAAAATAATCATATATAAAAGCTATATTTGATATTGAGCACTTTTTATTAAACCGGTTGAACTTCTTTGGATTACAACCCTGTGGATGTTTTACTTGGATTATATATATATATATATTATAATATAACATGAAGTAATAAAATAAGGTGTCAATCAAATTTTATTGGAATTCAAAGTTCAAGCAAAGTATCCTTAAGTCCTTAGCTCATGAGTTTTCAAAGATAATTCTTCTCTTCAGAGGACTATTACCGTGTCTGGTTGAATCGCTGGGGAGAGAAGATTACTTATTTTTTCGCTCTGCTGGCAAGATGCGACCGGGATTCAGTCTTATTTTGCTCAGTTCGGATTTAACGGGTTTTCTAATTGAACAACGAACTTTGATTTGATTTGGGTTGCGCATATCGGGATTTTGGAATTTTAATTGAACTTTCTATATTATTTGATGTATTTATCATTAACATTGAATATTGACACATTTCGAGATTGGATAACTTTGTAAGCTCCTTCAATTTCACGTATATGGACTGCTGTTTATAACTTGGAGTAATGTCTTTCCTGATTATGTTTCTCAATTTGTATGACCTGGATGCATTGTATGGATTCAACAAAAAGTATGTTTTTGGGTTGATATGTTTGATGTTATGTATTTTTATGTATTTGTGTATATAATTTTATATATTTTCAAAGCGTAATTTTATTACCTGTAGTAGTATAACTGCGGTAATAGTCCTCTGAAGAGAAAAATTATCTTTGAAAACTCATGAGCTAAGGACTTAAGGATACTTTGCTTGAACTTTGAATTCCAATAAAATTTGATTGACACCTTATTTTATTACTTCATTTTATATAATAATATTAATGCTCTATCCAGTATATTGAGCTTCAGTTTTTATCCGGATGTTTCACTAATTATAAGATATTAGTTGACGCTTATATCTTTTGTTGGATTGTTTCATTTATATATATATATATATATATATATATATATATATATATATATATATATATATATGTGTGTGTGCGTGTGTGTGTGTGTGTGCGTGTGTGTGTGTCTGTGTGTATATATACATATATATATATATATTAGTATGAAAATATATTTATGACAAGTAAGCTACACTGAAACGGCCATGTTTTATCTACAGGATAAATCATTTTCGTTACCTTTTATTACTCGTACTAACAACTCACATATGTAGGTTTTTTTTACTCCTTCCTGGATTATGCATTTCCATCAGCAAATGGGTATCAAGCCTTTTGTTTGAGGCCAGGTTTGACGCTCCTTACTTTTAAGTGAGTTAAATTAACAAAGGTGACATTACTCTGACACGTGGGAACTAAACTAATTTATCTGTTCTATTTTTTGTTACCTCTCGAAATTTTAGATTTATATTCAGTCACAGTGTTTGTATTTATTTAGTTTAGTCTTTTGTTTAATTTATTAAAGTGTTTTCTGTGTCTACAGTTAGTTGCTATTTCGCTTCTACGATTTAGCAATTTCTTGATTTGTTTAAGATTTTAAATTTCTAGTTTCTCGTTCAGACATAATCTACACGGATTGTCTAAATATCATTTTTAATTAATCGATAAACTTCCCATGTATTTGTTTACTATCCATTGCTGTAACATCCGGCCTCCTTCAGGTGTATCTATACACCTGAAGAAGGTCAAAGGTTAACACAGTCGAAAATTTATAATGATAACACTCAAGATGAGAACAGTAGTCCAAATAATCAAAATTATACACATTGAAGAGAAAAAAAATTTTTTTTAATTAAAAATAGATAAATGTTGTTCACTAATATATTTTGACTTTGATCAGAATTTTTATTGTATATTTCTGTTACTTTATGTTTATTCATTTATTTTAGATAATATAACTATTTTAGAGCTATGTTGAGAGATCTCTACGCCGAACTCATAACCACTATAGTAGGTTAAAAATAAAAACATTCACCTTAACTTGATGGCTTTGTAAATAACACGTTTGCCTTGCGTTTCGAATTCTATACTGTCGTTGATTTGAATATTGCACGAAACAATTGTTTGTTTCGTTTTGTTTGTTGCTATTTCCTAGCCGATATAGATTATCATCATGAACCTGAATATTTACAAAAAATAAAAGTAAAAAAACGGATAAAAGATATTTAATGAATGTACTTTACTTCTAATCTTGGCTATAGACTTCAAGAAAGACTGAGTAACCCGGCATAGACGGGTACTTCGGCTAGGTCAATATAATTTTTAAAAAAGGCGAAATGAATGTGTCATTACTGCCAAATATGTAGATGGTGTATACTTGACAGTAATTTCGAATTAAGACAATCACGGCTTCTGGTTAAATTGAGGAGCGGCTTATTTAATATTTAATATGTTAAATAAAATTGCTTTTGAAAAACACTCCTTCTTGTCGCAGTACACTAAAGATTAAATGTATATACACACACACACACACATTATATATATATATATATATATATATATATATATATATATATATATAGTAAGCTATGAAAATATATTTATGGCAATTAAGCTACACAGAGTCTCTATGTAGATTAGTAGATTAATTGCCATAAATATATTTTCATAGCTTACTGCTTAGCTCTACTTACGTATCGAGCACTGTTGAAGTAAATACTGAAAATTGATACATAAAAAATTATATCTCCTCATAAAATGTTACATGGATACATGAAATAGTAATATATATATATATATATATATATATATAGATATATATATATATATAATATATATATATAAGAAGTTGAATAATTTTTAAGCGAGCCAATGCAATTTTGATGGAAGACACCGTTTGATAGGGAATCACATGAGGCAAAGTGAAATAGATGACATGATAATATTGAAAGAATTCAATACTTTTCAATTAAATATTTATTTACTAACGTAGTGTATCGAATCCGTGTGATATGGTATGGGGGTCATATTTTAGTATTATTTTCGAGGTAAAATCTCCTTTTCAAAAAGGTAATCTCCACTCAATTCGGAAAGTGTTGTCGCCTGGAAGGTGGAATCGGAAGTATTATGCGTTAGTGGTCAGGGTTAGTGGTTAGGGATAGTGGTTAGTAGGGTTAAAGTTAGTGGTTAGGGTTAGTAGGGTTAGTGGTTAGGGTTGGTGGTTAGGGTAAGTGGTTAGTGGGGTTAAAGTTAGTGGTTAGGGTTAGTAGGGTTAGTGGTTAGGGTTAGTGGTTAGTAGGGTTAGTAGGGTAAAAGTTAGTGGTTAGGGTTAGTAGGGTTAGTGGTTAGGGTTGGTAGGGCTAGTAAGGTTAGAGTTAGTGGTTAGGGTTAGTAGGGTTAGTGGTTAGGGTTAGTAGGCTTAGTAGGGTTAGGGTTAGTAGGGTTTGTAGGTTGGGGTTATTTGTAAGGGTTAGTACGGTTATGGTTAGTGTTAGTGGTTAAGATTAGGGTTAGTAGTATGTGTTAGCAGTCTCGCAGAAAGGTAATATATTTATTAATAATAATTAATTAGTTGCTGTAAAAGTTTATTTATATGGCTTACTTATTTATTTGATCTGATGTTATTATTATTAAACTGTTTGATATATTTACAACACCCTTTTAATATAAAAATACATATATATATATATATATATATATATATATATATATATATATAAAAGCATTTCACGTATGCACGTAAGTTATATAACATTTCACACATTAAAAAAATAAGATCGTCCAATCAGCAAAGAGAATGTTTGATGCTGAATCTGATGTCGCTAATGTAAAGAATTCCAACTTTACCTATTTTACAAGATCATATTCCGTTGACTAAAAAAGTACAATTTTAAATAAATACATTTCAAAAAGTGAATTTCGCTTTATTGATTCGAAGAATATTTTGCTGACGATTATTTTATGGTTAGAAGTCAGAGAATATTTATTGTTTTAAAAATAATTAAATTGCCACAATTAAAAAAATAATAATAATAATAAACATTATTTTTATTTAAAGAATTCTATGAAATTTTTTCTTTTTTTTTGCGGAAGAAGAAACAATTACATTTTTTCTTAATAATATTGAGCCTGACAGATTTTTTTTTAATGAGTGTAAATTATACAGATTCATATAGAAATCACCGTGGAATTTCCACAGTCTATAAAATAATACGTTTAAACAATTTCATGTTGGTACGTACGTTATCACCATCCACCGCTTTTTTTAAGATAGGATCGCCCGATCGCGGAAGATACAATGCAAAAAATAGTATTTTTTAATTCAATCTGATGTCGCTGTAGTTTACAACGTGAAACTAGCTAAAATACACTTTCTTAGAAGTCGGGCTCGGACCAAAGTGAAGTATCTGTTCAGTCCAAAGATGATACAATAATAGCGTGGGGTCTGCGTTCGCACTTGATGTCATACACTCCTACAAGGATTTTAGAGATAGACCTCCCCATAGACCCCCATGACCAGGCATATTCAGAAACTACATTGACCTAAGTACTTAGATAACTATGTTTCAGTTTGATATCGTGGGGTCTGCGTTCGCGCCGGCCGTCCATAGAATATAAATATATTTTAGGACACAACTGTTGAATTTCATCTGGCCTCGCTAGTATATGAGATGTTCAAATATCGGAATATGCGAATTCACGTGCGAGGGTATGCGAATAATGATGATTCTTCGGGTGGCAAATGTTACATGAATCGGATTTACGCCAATTGCTACGAATAAATAGCTACTCGAACCGGTAATAGTGTGGAGCGAAGATGGCATATTTGAGGTGGGATGGAGGCTGGCGTAGTATATTCTCGTAGATGGATGCGGTTGCAGGTGTTTGTTTATTTGCTCGTTTTTTGTTGTTTTGTTTTTTTTGTATTTTGACAATTTTTACCTTTGAAATCACACCAATCGACGACGATATTTTCTACGTTGTTAAAAAGGAGCAGATGGTATTGATCCGGTCCGATTCAACAGGTCAGCATTCATAGACATACACACACACACGTGTGTGTGTGTGTGTGTGTGTGTGTGTGTGTGTGTGTGTGTGTGTGCTTACCTGTCTGCCTCTCTCTCTCTCTCCATCTCTCTATCTCTTTCTCTCCCTCTTCCAATCTGTCTCTCTCTCTCCCTCTTCCAATCTGTCTCTCTCTCTCCATCTCTCTATCTCTTTCTCTCCCTCTCTCATTCTCTATCTTTCTCTCCCTCTTCCAATCTGTCCCTCTCTCTCTCTCTCTCATTCTCTTTCCCTCTATCTCTTTCTCTCCCTCTCACATTCTCTATCTTTCTCTCCCTCTCTCTCTCTCCCAATCTCTCCATCTCAGACCTGACCACCCCATGTTTATTCTCGTATTTGTTTTGGATTTTTCATTATATATATATATATATATATATATATATATATATATATATATATATATATATAAAGAAGGAAAGATGAGTATAAAAAATTGCATAAAATTACATAAAATTACATAAAATTAGTACAAATTTTATTACCTCGAAAGTTCAGATGCAAGGAGCCTTTGAGTCTCCCTCAACTACGATCGACCACGACAACTTAATGTAACTCCTTGCATCTGAACTTTCGATGTAATAAAATGTGTATCAATTTTATGTAATTTTATGTAATTTTTTATCTTCATCTTTCCTTCTTTAAAATTGATTGTTCTACTCAACGTATTGAGCTTTACTTTATCACGATAGATCACTTTACGATACTTCACTTATCGTTAATTCTATTATCATATATATATATATATATATATATATATATATATATATATATATATATATATATATATATAGCCACTTGATATAAGGAGCAAAATAAATACTAATTGAAGGTAAAAAAAAACTAGCCAACAATAAGCTTCAGATGGATATATTCCGACCCAGAAAAAAGCAATTCTCCCCCCCTTTGTTAGGAAAATCGCTCATGGAATGTGAGGACTAAAGGACAAAATAAGGAAAGCAGGAGTTACGAGGTTGCCGACAATAAACCCAAGTTAGTCACTTTCTACTCTATACGCGAACATTTACCGTTCCCCCCGCCCCCCCTCTATCTTTTATATAATGTGTGTGTGCGCGTGTGTGCGTGTGCGTGTGTGTGTGTGTATGTGTGTGCGTGTGTGGGTGTGTTCGTATTGAAAGTCTAATCATATTCTTTATACTTTATGAACAAATTTTTACGATTAAAATCTCGATTCCTAATATTTATAAGTTGTCGTGGTCGACCGTAGTTGAGGGCAACTCAAAGGCTCCCTTCTCATTAGCTACTACACGGAGATGTAGGGGAGGGCGCCACTCGTTTCCCAGGATTACTCCACTTACCCTTGAGCCTCACCTTATAATGCTGAGTTTCTAGCATCAACTACCATTTTTAAATTTTTGGTATGACTCGATCGTGGATTGAACCTTGGTCTCCGGATCCATTAACGAACATCCTTACCATAATGCCAAAATTAGAAACGCAAAACGATCTTGTTATGAAGCTTTATATCCAGCCGTCTTGATTCAGCTCGGTTCCGATTTTCAGAAATTGATTTTCATGTTATTTGACTCTTGAAAAAGTCATCGTAACAGGTGGGCGAAACGTTTCCATTTTTTTCTCATCCCCTCGCATTTACTTTATTCATTTAATTTGTAATATATGGCAATATATATATATATATATATATATATATATATATATATATATATATATATATATATATATATATATATATATAGGGAAGTTTGAATTACCTACTAGACCCCATCCTCGAGTGTCTTCGGTCTTTCTGTACAAGGGTTTGTCAGGATAACCTGACATGAGGATTCTTCCCCAACAAGAAAACATTGACCAAATATTCAAATTAACATAGTATTCACAGCCCAAATAAGATCCCTTCGACACGGCTATACACTGGTGCATCTTTTCCAAGTGGTGTTACATCAAGTAACAGCACTTAGTGTGATACTCCACCAGACTAGATGAATTATTGTTCTGGAAGCCGCTAAGACCAAGAGACCACAAGAAAGATATACTACAACATAGTTCACGGATCAATTGGGGAGAGGAAAATTAATATTCTTAACTTCTTTACTAACTCAACGTTTGAGAAATAAAGGAGAACTTTAATAGAATATTCGAATATCGATGTATCTCATATAGAGATCAAGTGTTAGCCGCAGGAAGGGGCCCCTTGATTTATGAGAACTTCGACTGAAGTAAAATAAAACAAAATATATAATCATATATAGATAAAATGGATAACTCCTGTTAGGGTGTCTGCGCGGGGAGTCTATTGTGAAGCAAGGGTTGCGTAAATCTAACCACACGTTTTCTGAACGGGCATTGATTGAATCTAGTGGCAAAGAAAAGTCCAAGAAGACTAAAAAAAATGCCGGGGCAAGCAGAGAGCCCTCCCACATACACATCTGGGATTCCCAAACGTCACTTATAACGTTCAACATCGCTGAATATAATATATATTTCTATTTATATATTTGAAATTTTTTTTATGTTCAAATATCAATTTTATAACATAAAGGAATTATTATAGCTCAATAGTGTAAGGCCAGAGCTCTGTTATATTCAATATTTTTATTCGATTGTTTATATCATATCTAATGTTTTGAACGACAGATTCCCATATTTATTTTCTTATTTGGCATGTATTTACCTCCTCTCCATTGAGACGGCTCAATGGCTAAGTGGTAAACCTGGGTGTGCCAGGTTCGAATCCAGTTCGTCCCACAGAAACACATAAAACAAACCGCGCATGCGTGATACCCCTCTGTATGTGACTCGATGTGGCGAGTGTAAAATGCAATAAATTTGGGTAATTTGGGGCATTTTTGACCCCCCTTTGACCCCCTAGGGGCGCGAACCAGAATTTTTCTGAGGTCAAGGATGCTCATTTTATATCCAGAACAATTGCCTCTACATTTTGGCCAAGTTTCAGAAAAATTGAATGGATGGATCAAACGTTATGGGAGAAAAGGGTCATTTTTTGCCATTTTGGGGGCTTTTGACCCCCTGGGGGCGCGAACCAGATTTTTTCCAAAGTCAGCGATACTTATTTTCTATTAGGAACCTATTGCCTCCATATTTTGGCCAAGTTTCAGAGAAATTGAATGGATGGATGAAAGGTTATGGGGCAAAAAATGTCATTTTTTGCCATTTTAGGGGCTTTTGACCCCCAGGGGGGCTAACCAGATGTTTTTTAAAAAATCGGAGAATGTCACTTTCTAACCTGACAAAAGTTACAACTTCATGCAAAATTTCAGAGAAATTCAATCGATGGTTGCGGAGAAAAATCCGGACGGACAGACGGACGAACGGACGGACAGACGGAAATGCCTCAAAACATAGGTCCTCCGATTTTATAAATCGGGGGACCAAAAATAAAGTCTGCGAAATATGGGAATCTGTTTTCAAAACATTGGATATGATACAAAGATCGAATAAAAAATGTTCTATATACATACATAAGAGACCTGTCTAAAACTTATCCGACCTTAGGCCAGAAAAACTATTTCAAATGCGTGACGGGGTTGGGAGCCTAATCCCCTTCAAAGTAGGGCCCTTGTGCTTTCACATACTTAGCTCACCGATCCATCCACTGCCGGAAACACCTCTGGAAGTTCTCTTTTGGAATGGTGTTCATTATTACCAAATAATAAATAAAAATTATGCTCTTAATTTTGATTTTCTCAATTAATTTAGCACTCTGCTGGGATTTTCCCTACCATCTGACAAAATAAGTGATATATATATATATATATATATATATATAGAGAGAGAGAGAGAGAGAGAGAGAGAGAGAGAGAGAGAGAGCGAGAGAGAGAGAGATGTGTGTGTGCATCTATAAAGAAGCATAACTTGGACGCGTACACACACATTATATATATATATATATATATATATATTACATTATATGATATAATAATTGATATATATATATACATAAATATGTGTGTATATATATATATATATATATATATATATATATATATATATATAATATTAAATTATATTTTAATACTTTACCAAAGCACATATATATATATATATATATATATATATATATATTACATTATATGATATAATAATTGATATATATATACATAAATATGTGTGTATATATATATATAATATATATATATATATATATATATATATATATATATATATATAAAGTTATGAAAATATATTTATGGTAAATAAGCTACACAGAGGCTTCCGTGTTTCATACCCGTATGGGAATCGCTAGGCTAAAATGCATTTTAGCCTGACGATCCCCTACGAGGATATAAATATATTTTTATAACTTACTACCTAGCTCTACCTACGTATTGTGCACTGTTTAAGTAAATACTGAAAATCGATACTTAAAATACTATATCTCCTTATAACATTTTATGTGGATACATGAAATAATAATAATAATAATAATAATAATAATGATAATAATATATATATATATATATATATATATATATATATATATATATATATAATTATTAATGACAATACTATCAGTGCCCTTTTACTTTGCCGTCTCCTTAAAAGATTCAGCTCGATGATTGTCAATTAGTGACAACAGAGTAAATATAAAATATACAAAAAATTTCTGATGATTTTGTAATGTTGCAGAGACGATATTGAAATAAAAATGTTGTTTGGCACAAGACAAATGAAACGGACCGTAAAAAATATATCTCACAGAAATGTTATGTCTTTGTTATGTCTTTTTGGAAATGTGAAAAAATAAAAATAAAAATAATAAAATAAAAACATGGTTATGTGAATATAATATGAACCTGACTTATATATAAGGGGGGGGGGGGTCTCTCGATGTGTGTGTGTGGGGGGGGGGTGTCTCTCGCATTTTTGTAACATGATCAAAGTTCTATGAGTTGCTATTTTCATAGGGAATCGAACTAATTGAGACTTTGACACATGGAAATGTCACCGGCGATTTCATACGCAAATGAATAAAACGAAATATAACTTTTCACTCCTCTCTTTTGCTATATAATATGTATTAATAACATAGATGAAAAGTAAACCACACACACACACACACACACACACATATCATTTTGCATATAATAAAGATCAATATGTATGTAAATAAATATAAATCCGTCCTGTCACACAGTAGTTTGCGATTAAAAACTGGCGAACAAAACCATTTCAAGTGTTATGGGGAAAAGGAGAAAGCAAATACTAAATCGGATATTGATTTACTCCTCTCCAGGAGTTAGGCACAAGGCCAGTTTTATCTTACTCCCACAAGTAAGATGTCACCCAAGGTCGGGTCGGGAAAGTGGGGTTTAAAAATTGCCTGGGCAGCCCCGTCGGCATTCCCCGGTATAGGCGCCTCAGACAGTAAGCAATAAACTTACTCCTCCCCAAAGAGGGGAGGCGAGCCTGGGAGGGTGCACCTCCCAGAACTGCACAGGACAGACCCATTGACCGGCGTAAATCAAGACCCGAAGGCCAAGACAACACCAGTATGGGGTGCAGTATCCATCGGAACAGATACTACACTTTGATCTTAGCCAAACCAACCGAATTCGGAAGGAAATCCTTCACTCTATTTTCATAATGAGACGTTTTCTTTCTATGCCGATTGATACGTTTTTTTGTTTTTTTATAAACTGTCCAGTTATTTTTTTAACTTAACCGATTGAGACGCTATTTTATATTAATATTCGTACGAACACTGGCGAAGCATAGTTTTTTTTTCGTCATACACTCATCTCTTTTTCTATAATATATATATATATATATATATATACGAATTG
>OY744545.1:69275721-69285721 GCA_963556195.1 Sepiola atlantica | reverse complement strand
ATATATATAAAGATATATATATAGAAAGATATATATATAGAAAGATATATATATAAAGATATATATAGATATAAACTATATATATATATATATATAGTCATTCACATAAGACTGTTTCGCTGTATCACAGCTCGTCAGTGCGGCTAGACCAGTTAGTCCCTCATGCCGGGATTGTGTGAATCCGTGTGTGTCTATGAAAGGGATCTTGGTAGATTTTAACTAAAAAACATTACTTTCTATAATAAATTCTGAAAGAAATTGAAAAATACAAAAAGAAAATACCAAATACATGAAAACGGCTACTACTAATGATATCAATAATAATAATAATAATATTAATAATACTATTACACGAGAATGGAAAACGTGTGATTAAGCGAACCTACCTGTTGATTGGCCAACGACGAGACGACTCGGGACTTCTGACGAAGGAGCCCAACGTTGATACGGACACACGGATACAACCAGGCGGATACCTGGATAGGCAAAAACCGAAATCCACCTTCAATTGGCAATTATGGCTATCTCACACGCTATCTGTACCCGTGGTGGAGCATACCTTTCGAAAGGTGGCCGTAGGTAGATCGTTACATAAACAGGTAACAACACAGGTGTGTTCATTTATATTGACGATCCTTCTCATTTAGATCCTTGCCGACTTTATAGCATCGAAGAAATGTGTAACCGTTTTCTGATACTTTGCGAAGTTTCGCTGAGATATTCTAGTAGTTGTATTAGTCGTTCCTCTCTTTTACATGTCCGGGTAGCGGTTTCGAATCACAACGGAGGATCTATAGAATTGGATCTTGGGATATTTTTTACATTTTTTTTAAAAAATTTTACTTTGTAATTAAACCATTTTTGAACATAGGTAGGTAGATTATTTTTAGTTGTATTAAGTCGTCCTCTCTTTTCGTAGTCAATGTAGCGGTTTCGAATCCCGACATAAGATCTATAGAATTGGATCTTGAGATATTTTTTACATTTTTTTATTTTTTTTATTTTGTAATTAAACCATTTTTTGAACATAGGTAGGTAGATTATTTTTAGTTGTATTAAGTCGTCCTCTCTTTCCGTAGCCAATGTAGCGGTTTCGAATCTCGACGGAGGATCTATAGAATTGGATCTTGGGATATTTTTTACATTTTTTTAATTTTTTTTATTTTGTAATTAAACCATTTTTGAACATAGGTAGGTAGATTATTTTTACTTGTATTAAGTCATCCTCTCTTTTCTGTAGCCAATGTAGCGGTTTCGAATCTCGACGGAGGATCTATAGAATTGAATCTTGGGATTTTTTTTTACTTTAATTTTTTTTAATTTAACCAATTTTTGACATAGGAAGGCATTTTTTTTTAGTTGCGTTAGATGGTCCTCCGTTTTCCTAGCCAGTGTAGTGGTTTCGAATTTCGACCACGGTTCTATAGAATCGGATTTTGGAATTTTTTAGTTTTTTTTAAATTGAACTAATTTTTAACAAACGCGTGTAGATTGGATTTTAATTGCGTTAGATCGTCTTCCCTTTTCGTAGCCAGCATAGCAGTTTCGAATCACGACGGGGGATCTATAGAATTGGATATTGTTTTTTTATTTTACTTTTTTTATTTAACTAATTTTCAACATACGTAAGTAGATTGTTTTTAACTGCGTTAAATGGTTCTCTCTTTTTTTTTTGTAGTCGGTGTAGCGGTTTCGAATCACAACAAAAGTTCTATATATTTAGATCAATTTTTTAAACTTTTTTTTAATGTAATCAATTTTTAACTTGCGATGTTAAGTTATTCTTAGCTGCGTTTAATCGTTCTCTCTTTTCGCAGCTAGTGTAAAAAAATGTAAAAAATATCCCAAGATCCTATTCTATAGATCCTCCGTTGTAACGAGTTCGAATTTCGACAAAAAATCTATAAATTTCGGTCTAGGGATTTTTACGTTCTTTTTTAAATTTTCTATTTGAAGCAATTTTTATTTTCATCGTGAAATACGAAGGTAGATTTTTTTTTTTTAGATTTATTAGACCATCCATTCTTTTAATCGACCTGACAGCGGTTTCGAGTCTTTACGGAGGCGTTAGATAATTCGGAAGGTTTTTTTTTACCATTTTTTTTTTTTGCTTTTCTTTGATTTTAACTAATTTTCAGTGTAGATAGATTTTTGTTGATGTGTTAGATTGTCTTCTCTTTTTTAACCCAGGTGTTTTCAATATTAGATTAGGTAATTTTCAGCTCATTTACCCTTTTAATTTTATAGGTAGCAGTTTCGAATCTCACTAAAGGCACTATAAAAAAACGGATCTTTAATTTTTTTTATTTTAAACAATTTTAGTGAATGCTTTGTAGTGGCTACTTTCCAAACTGTGCTGTGATATTCTTGTATTTTTATGGTAATATCTTTTTAATCATCCAGATAGCAGTTTCGAATCTCACTAAAGGTACTATAAAAAACGGATCTTTAATTTTTTATTTTAAACAATTTTAGTGAATGCTTTGTAGTGGCTACTTTCCAAACTGTGCTGTGATATTCTTGTAGTATTTTTATGGTAATATCTTTTTAATCATCCAGATAGCAGTTTCGAATCTCAATAACATTTGTGTTCTTGTTGTTTTGTTAACACATTTTCAGCGGGGTTTATTTTGAAGTATTATTTTTTTTTATTTTACAATGTTTAGTTGAGATATTTTAGTAGTTGTCTTATCTAAGACTCTATTTTAGATATCCAGGTAGAGGTTTCGAATCTTGGCAAAGGGACGAAATAATTGTCTAACTATTTTGTTGTTTTGACTTGCGTATTTATAGTGACCCAGGCGGCAATTTGTAATACATCCGAATTATCTAGAATATTGAATATTTTATTGCTGGTTATTTTATTTGTACTAATTTTCAGGGTGACAGAGATAGGTGGATGAGGAGTTTTATTAGTTTTTATTTATAAATTTGCAATATTTGACTGACATACTCTAGGACTAGCACTGGTGCACCATTACCTGTTATAGTTGTCGATGAAGCGGTTTCAAATCTCAGTGAAGAAGCAAAGAAATTGCATTTCACTCTCACCCTAACCCTAACTCCAACCCTAACCCTAACGCTAACGCTAACCCTAAACCCTAAACCCTAACCCTAACCTTAACCCTAACCCTAACCCCTAAACCCAACCCTAACTCTAAACTCTAAACCCTAACCCTAACCATAAACCATAAACCTAACCCTAAACCTAACCCTAACCCCTAACCCCTAAAACAAACCCTAACCCTAACCCTAAACCCTAAACCCTAACCCTAAACCCTAACCCTAACCCTAAACCCTAACCCTAACCCTAAACCCTAACCCTAACCCTAAACCCTAAACCCTAACCCTAAACCCTAACCCTAACCCTAAACCCTAACCCTAACCCTAACCCCTAAACCCTAACCCTAACTATGTTGTTTGTTTGTTTGTTTGTTTGTACGTTTGTTTGTGTACAACCTAGTGTCCATATCGTTTGACCAATCGTCACAAACTTGGGCTAACTTAGAACTGGTTTAAGTTAGAGTAAAGGGCAATGCCAAAGTCACGGAAAAGGTGAAAGTTGAATTTCTAGCGATAACTTCGGTTCTGTTCATCATAGGAACCCACTACTCGGTCCATATTGTAGTCAATGAAGTCCTGCATATGACTTTGAACTCGACCATGTATATGATGCTCTTTGATACCAGTGACCACCATGCAAAATTTAAGCTTGATCAGATCAATAGTTTTTGAGTTGTCAAAATTTCCATCGCATATCTTTGGGATAATTCATTTAATATGGAGTACTAAGGCCCACACAAGACTTTGGTCCATTCTTACGTTGCCAGGCAGATATATGCAGTCGCACGACTGAATTATGGTCTTGTTTCAACCGTTACCAACGGTTACATCCGTAATTCGATTTTTTTTTTTTACTTTGCAAACTGGTATTCTATTTATTTATTTTATTATTTAATAGATTTGGTACGGGAGAGAAATTTGATCGTATATGTTAAAAGACGAAAGCAAATATATAACATATAACTTTGTTTTTTTTTAAGTTTTTAAGTAAAAAAAAATTGGGTGAGATAACTTTCTCAAAATCACATGAATACTTTTGGCGTTATCAACTTTGCCATGGCATAACTTGGGAAATACTTTATAAAATAGGGAGAAGTAATGCCCATATAAGACTAAGGTTGTCAGGCGGAGAAATGCAGTCTCACAACTGATTTATGTTCTTAATAATATATATTTATTATCAGTGAAGAAATCAACGGGAAGAACTTGGTATAATTGCACATGATGACTTCACTTTAATTTGTTTCGGGAAAATGTCTCCAACCTAAGAGTTTTCTTCGTCGAAATAAGTATTTTCAGATAAAAGCGGAATAAAATTTTGGACAATAAAAGTTTTTACTGAATAGCATGATGAACCTTCTGATGAAGTTTAACATTTTATCTGCCCACTGTAGCCCGCAGATATTATTGCGCATGTTAGAGAAATAAACAAAGAAATCGATACCTTCTACCGTCATCGATACAAGAACTGATAATTATTTTAGCTGAAGAATTGATAGACAGCGTTTAGAAATAATAAAAACTTTTATATGAGTCAATACCTCGATGTCACGAGTTGTCCTACTCCATATTATAATAAATTTATTCGACATTTTAATGTGTTATTATTATTTTATTAAACCCTGGTTCGCTGAAAACTCCGCGGATGCTGATTCCGTTTCCATGTTAAATAGTTGTTAAATAGTTGGCTCACGGACCGTAGGGTAAGACATGTCGAATAGTAGTCAAAGGTAATTTCACTCCAGGGTTCGAGCCCAGTGACTAGTGGTACAGTTATATCTAATCACACTGATGATTATTGGTTAAGATGAAACATATTGTGTTTGTGGATACTGGAAACAGGTTATTATAAATAATTATATATATATATATACAGGGTGGGCAAAAATAAGGGTCCTATTTTTAAAAATTCATAACTTTTTTATTTATTGATTTTTTTTTGATTTTTTATTAGAATAAGTAAAGGACCCCTTCCGAAGCAAGCATGAGCCGTATTAGCCCTAAGGAACGTACCCTCATTTAGAAAACATTATTTTTGCTTAAAAAACTCAAAACAGTGTAAAAAACAATACTTTAGTTTTTGTAAGTTTTAAGAAGTGTTTTTCGGCTAAAATTTGTTTTGTTTATTTCAAAAAATCTCGGAAGGGTCAGTCTACACACACATAAAGTTTGGTGAGTTTAACTTTTATTTTGTGGAAGTTATTCAAATTCAAGTTATTCAAATTTAAAGATAGGACCCTTATTTTGGCCCACCCTGTATATATATATATATATATATATATATATATATGCATTCATTTCAAAATGCTTAACGTAATGCGATGTTGTTCTGTGATGCCATCCAGCGTTGCTGAATTTAAATCGTCAACGACTTCCTGGAACAATGCGAAGAACGTTATATGCGCGTTTCTCCGCTGTCTTTTTAAAATTCTCTTTTTTTCTCCAGCTGTTTTGTTCATTTGCTTTTGACACCTGAGGATGATTCGACGAAGAATCGAAAACGTTCGTGAAACCTGTGAAACCTATGGAACATTTATTAATCATTTTGATTTTAATAAAAAAAAAAAGATCATCAGAAACATTGACAAAATAAAAAAAGGATAATTAAACAGACGAATTCTGTTATTTTTAACAATGTTCACATATATATATATATATATATATATATATATATATATATATATATATATATATATATATATATATATATATATTGTTTATCAGCCCCCTCCCACAAAGGTTGGGCACTCTCGAGTAGCTTTAATAACAAGCAGTACAAATAGCTATATGCACGATCTGAACGCCGTTTCGTAGATCACTCCAACTGCCTGGTAAATAGCCGCCGATTTCGCTATTTACAGTTAAAGTTCCTCTATATTTACTAACTAATTGGCTATAGCCGATGGATAAGATCCCCGACTACGAATCAGTGGCGATTTGTGATCGGGGTTCGCGCCTACCGACCGTTCAGAATTAGTTCCTAGACTGAAGATTGCGTTAGCATGAAACATCGATGTCTCTAGGTATTTAAATAATTAATATCTATTCATAAAAATATTATTGTACATATATATATATATATATATATATATGTGTGTGTGTGTGTGTGTGTCAATCTCCGAAACAGTTACATGGAAAGCAGCTGATGATCCCCGTTTTAATATTTCACGCTTAAGTTAAAGTCCCCTGTTTTTGTTTCGTTGTTAGATACTTGAATACCCCTTTTTTATTTATTGATATCCCAACGGTGGGTCGGTTTATGCAAGTGCTAAGTCTACGATATCTTGATTAAGTTAGTTTGTCTGCGAATTTAAACTGCATTTTCTTTTTTTTGGGTTAAAATGACTCAAAGCTTCTTTAGAATATATATATATATATATATATATATATATATATATATATATATATATATATATATATATATGTGTGTGTGTGTGTGTGTGTGTGCTTGTATACATATATATAAATGTATATATATATATATTTTTTTAATTAAAAAAAATAAATTAAATTAAAAATTAGAAAATTTAAAAATATATATATATATATATATATATATGTGTGTGTGTGTGGTTGTGTGTGTGTGTGTGTGTGTGCTTGTATACATATATATATATATATTTTTTTTTTTTTTTAATTTATTTATTTGTTTTTTTTGTAAATAAAACCTATATTAACTTCACCATACTTTTAATTTACTGTCATATAATAGAACATTTTTTAATCGTGTGCATTTGTAGTACCTATTTTAATCGTAATTTCCGTGTTTTAATTTTTAAACGTATAACATTCGTAATCTGAAATTTAATCAAAACTTTCGCATTGTTACATAATTTTTTAAAAATTCTTATTCCTTTAAACAAACGCAATTAGGTTTTAGGTTCAGTTATATTCACCTTGTAAATCGAGGATTGACTTCTTGTAAAAATTGGAAACCTAATTTATTTTTGTACTTTGATTTTACATATTTTTATACTCCGTTAATGCCACCACCCTAATTTATTAATTAACATAATCACCCGTTCCCATCCCTTCTATATTATAGAGACCAATCAATAAATAGAATATCGTTGAAATTCTTTTTATTTTTCTATTTTTTATTTTTTTATTTTATTCTTTATTTTTACTTTGTTTTAAAATATATAAAGGTGTTAAAATTCTTCCATTCGGGTTTGAATTGTGGTTGGGAACACATCCGAGGAGACCTAATTACGGTCGAAATAACTTATAATGTGTACAATCCGAATGTATATTTAGTCTTTTTAAACCTCATAACTTATATATATATATATATATATATATATATATATATATATATATATATATATATATATATATATTATAATATAAAATGAAGTAATAAAATAAGGTGTCAATCAAATTTTATTAGAATTCAAAGTTCAAGCAAAGTATCCTTAAGTCCTTAGCTCATGAGTTTTCAAAGATAATTCTTCTCTTCAGAGGACCATTACCGCAGTTATACTACTACAGGTAATAAAACTACGCTTTGAAAATATATAAAATTATATACACAAATACATAAAAATACATAACATCAAACATATCAACCCAAAAACATACTTTTTGTTGAATCCATACAGTCCATCCAGGTCATACAAATTGAGAAGCATAATCAGGAAAGACATTACTCATAAAGTTATAAACAGCAGTCCATATACGTGAAATTGAAGGGGCCAGCAAAGTTATCCAGTCGCGAAATGTGTCCATATTCAATGTTAATGATAAATAAATCAAATAATACAAAAAGTCCGATCAAAGTTCCAAAATCCCAGCATTATATTATAATATTAATGCTCTATCCAGTATATTGAGCTTCAGTTTTTATCCGGATGTTTCACTAATTATAAGATATTAGTTGACGCTTATATCTTTTGTTGGATTGCTTCATATATATATATATATATATATATATATATATATATATATATATATATATATATATATATATATATATATATAAATCATGAAGATGAAAGATGAGAATAAAAACAATTGTATGGATACAATATTTATTAAGACATCATAAGTTCAAAAGCCAGGAGTTTCATTATCCTTAACCCATGAATTTTCAAAGATAAACTCTTTTCATCAGAGGATAAAGCTTGGTAATGTAACTGTATATATTACCGGTAACATTTAACTTTGAAACTTAATACACATATATACATATATATATACAAAGACTTTTGGGGTTTAGAGGAACATAAATTAAGGAGAGTTACCGTAAAAAAATTCTGTTAATGTAAGTAAAATTTGTAAAAAGAATACTCCAGGTACTCAGGGGTTCAGGTGTTGTCCTTCAATAGCGAAGTGTTCGATAGTGATCAGCTACGTTTGTGCACACTTATCTTTGAATTAGTATTAATCTTAATAGTAATGTTATATATATATATATATATATATATATATATATATATATATATATATATATATATATAGTCATCCACATACATACTGTTTCGCTGTATCACAGTTCAAAGTGTGACTAAAATGAAAAGTTGATTGAGTGGTCGAACTTTTATTCACTGCGCCTCATTCACAAGCCATAAAGAAAAATATCTTATTATTTATATAAACAATACCCATATATATAATGTATATATATATATATGTATATATATAAAATGTATAATGTATATAGAACGGTTTGGGGGTAGGTACAAATCGCCTAAATACATCGTTTTCCTCCAGGATTACAAAATATGTACTATGATGTAGAAATAATTTAACATCTTACCGAGGTATTTGACAAAGGATCTTGTGAGAAAGGAGCTTTGAAAGAAATTATGTTACATTATATGACTAAAAATAAACAGTTTCTTGAAACAGCTGTAAGCAACTTTATATTTTGATCATGATTAAAAAATAATCTAAATCGTTAAAACTAAATACATACATAATGGAAATCGCTCCAGACAAGGCATGAAGCCACGTGATGTAAGGAGCTAACAAGAATGAAAGATGATTATCAAAAAGACAGGAAATGCCTATTTGTCTTAGTCTTGAAAAGACCAAGGCTATAGGTAGGAGAAGGAATTTTATTTTAAGACTATGTTAAATATATATATTTAACATAATCTTAAAATAAAATTTAATTTAATTTAATTTAATTTACATTCCCTGTGAGACTGCTATATTTTTCGCTGCGGTCTACATCTGGCAGCCATTTTGTTTTGTAGTATTCTCTACACAGTCGGAGAAGAAAAAAGTTTTTCTTCTGGTTTAATTATTTTTGACAAAGGGATGTCTGTTCCCGAAATATCAAATAGGGATTTTTAATCACCCGGACATCACACGAACAGCTAAAAACACCCTTGCTGTTATGTAAGATTTTAGAAAAAAAAAGGAAAAATAAATAGTAAGTAATATTTCGTATTCGATTTATTGTTATTGTTTTTGTTCCTTACAACTTGCATCTTACCCGGAACTTGCATTGCCCACAGCCTTTCAAAAACTTACTACTACTATACCCAGCAATGCTTCAAGCAAACTACCATTCTCTACTATATATATATATATATATATATATATATATATATATATATATATATATATATATATATATATGATTACTTTTTTTATTTTGACAGACATGTACAAAATTTGCGACACTGGCATGTCGATGCTATCGATCAACAGCAGTTATAAACTGAAATCTCATCAGGAAGAGTTAAAATCCGATCCTAACCTTGGATCATATTCGGAAAGAAGCTGTTGGTCGACATGCCAGTGTCGCAGATTTTTTATATGCCAGTGTAAATTAAAAAAATAATTATATATAAAAACTCTATTTGATATTGAGCACTTTTTATAAGCCCTGTTTAAATTCTTTGGAGTCCTTTTCTGTGGATGTTTACCTTGCCTGGACTATATATATATATATATATATATATATATATATATATATATATATATA
>OY744545.1:69255721-69265721 GCA_963556195.1 Sepiola atlantica | reverse complement strand
AAGGTGAATATTATTTCTTGAATTTGTTTTCATTTGTCTTTTTTTCTACATGTGTTTTGTGAATCCATCAACTTTTACCGTCGCCAAGAAAAGCAGAAAAGTATGAAGTCAGCCATTTTCTACATAATATTGTATGCAAGCGCTACCATTGATATATTAACATTTAGCTATATAAAATCAGTGTACCTTTTGCAAATTAATGTACTCCCCCCTCTCAAAAAATGAGATTCTACTTTTTTAGGCGATTACATATAAACAGCCTGGAAAAGTTAACAGTAAATAAAAAGTTTTAAACACATTTTTATTTTTACTTTTACTTTTTGTGTTTGTTCGCCTTAAACGAGGCATCTTGCCACTGAATCGTAAGAGGCTACTGTAATAGTAGCCTGATTTTTAGGGAAACTATGGTGAGGAGTTAGTCAGCAAGATGTTTGTTCACATTACATTTAAATTTCTGCGTGTTGGTAACCTCGAGAAAACGACGAGAAGGGATGGAATTCTAAAAGCAATTGGTCCGAGCAAAGTGGTTATTAGAGTAGAAAATATCCCTGAATCGATTCGAATTGTGGGTGATCAGGTTGGCATATAAATTTAAAATAAAATGATCAACCACTTCCGGACTATCAGGCGATAATAATCACCAATTTGAAAGTTGTGTATTATTATTTTGTATTATTATTTTTATTATTATTTTTATTATTATTTTGTATTATTATTTTTATTATTATTTTGTATTATTATTTTGTATTATTATTTTTATTATTATTTTGTATTATTATTTTGTATTATTATTTTATATTATTATTTTATTATTATTTTGTATTATTATTTTTATTATTATTTTGTATTATTATTTTTATTATTATTTTATATTATTATTTTTATTATTATTTTGCATTATTATTTTTTATTATTATTTTGTATTATTATTTTTATTATTATTTTATATTATTATTTTTATTATTATTTTGTATTATAATTTTTTATTATTATTATTTTGTATTATTATTTCTATTATTATTTTTTATTATTATTTTGTATTATTATTTTTTATTATTATTTTGTATTATTATTTTTATTATTATTTTATATTATTATTTTTATTATTATTTTGTATTATTATTTTTCATAATTATTATTTTGTATTATTATTTTTATTATTATTTTGTATTATTATTTTTTATAATTATTATTTTGTATTATTATTTTGTATTATTATTTTGTATTATTATTTTTTATTATTATTATTTTGTATTATTATTTTTTATTATTATTTTATATTATTATTTTTATTATTATTTTGTATTATTATTTTTTATTATTATTTTGTATTATTATTTTGTATTATTAGTTTTTATTATTATTTTTTATTATTATTACTGACCTTGGTCAGTGATAATAGATTTTTACCAAAATTATTTATTTAATTTTTTTTAGCACAGTGGATTCAGTCTTCTATGAAGTTTTTCGTTATCGTAAAAATGAGTACCCCCCCACCCGGGTTTCTTTACTTGATTTACAAACTGGTCCTTAGCCAAATTTTTATTTAAATAATAATCCAGTTCACAAAAGCCTTTTTAGAATTTTTGTAATCGCCTAAAAATAGTAGAATTTCCTTTCCTTTTGGGAGCGTCATCACAGAGTGCAGGAGTGTAACAATAGCAATATCTCAAATTATTAGACTCTGAAAATTCCAGAATCAAGAGTATGCAAGACATATCTCGGACACTCTTGAGCAAGGTGTCTCCCTTTTCTACCATACTTTCCAACCTTATATCAAGACCCAAAGTCAACTCGAGGATAAGGGTTAATGAGTTTGTCAGGAGGACGTTGAGGCAACCCCGTGATTATTTGTAACAGTTGTTTTAAAATGTACAGAATATAACTATTCAAGAGGACGGCTCAACAAGAATTTGTTTAGATTGGATTTGAAAACGAGTATGTTGTAGTCAGCTGGGAAGCAGTACCGCGGTATTGTGTTCCACAGGCAGGTAGTTTAATGGAAGCTCCGTTTAGTGTTAAGTACTCAGCGGGAGAAAGGGAAATTATTGACAGTGGTTGTATCTAGACGAGTTCTGTCATCGATTTTATTTTAAAGTGCATATAAATTTGAGGAATATAAAGTTACTTTTTTAAGTGCTAGTATTCCAAGGTCCACTTTGATTCGTAATACCTGTCAAGATCCCATTTACGGGTTGAATAAAAAATGTCAAATTTGTGGGTTGAATATTGATTTACTCCTCTCCAGGAGTTAGGCACAAGGCCAGTTTTTATCTTACTCCCACAAGTAAGATGTGACCCAAGGTCGGGTCGGGAAAGTGGGGTTTAAAAATTGCCTGGGCAACCCGTCGGCATTCCCCGGTAGGGGTGCCTCAGGCAGTAAGCAATAAACTTACTCCTCCCCAAATAGGGGAGGCGAAGCCTGGGAGGGTGGGCCTCCTAGAACTGCACAGGACAGCCCCATAGACCGGCGTAAATCAAGCCTCAAAGGCCAAGATAATACCAGTCTATGGGGTGCAGTATCCATCGGAACAGATACTACACTTTGATCTTGACCAAAAAGCCAAGTGGGTTGAATAGCATTTGCCTTCGATATTACACACGGCCTTTTGACTAAGATCAATGTGTAGTATCTGTTATTATGAAGAATAAAAATAACGTCTAACCAATGATGAGTTTTATATACATTGATATCACTATAGACCAAGGATGACCAACGACACCCTAGCCCCACACTTTTGATGGCCTTGTGCCTATTTTTTTTAATGTAATTCTTTTATATTTTCTGCAAAGAAACAATTCAAAGTGTAGTATCTGTTCTGATACTACACTTCATCTGTTTTGATCCGGATTGATAGTATCTGCCCAGGTTTCATCTCTGGGTTAAATAACATCTTTGGTTTATTTATTTGCTAATTATCTACCCCTGCCATGACGTAAATAAAAGTGTAAGAAATTTAATTTTGAAAATCACTAAAAGAATGCAACAACAGAATTTGCCACACGAACATTAACCCTAACCCCTAACCCCCAACCCTAACCCTTACTCCTGACCCTAACCCTAACCCTACCCCTAACCCTAACCCTAACCCTTACTCCTTACTCCTAACCCCTAACCCTAACCCTTTACCCTAACCCTAACCCCAACCCCTAACCCTAAACCTAACTCTGACCTTAACCCTAACCCTAACTCTAACCCCAACCCTAACCCCTAACCCTAAACCTAACTCTGACCTTAACCCTAACCCTAACTCTAACCCCAACCCTAACCCCTAACCCTAACCCTAACCCTAACCCTAACCCTAACTCTAATCCCTAACCCTTAACCCCTAACCCTAACCCTAAACTTAACCCTAACCCTAACCCTAACCCTAACCCTAACTCTAACCCCTAACCCTTAATTCTAACCTCTAACCCTAACCCTAACCCCTAATCCTAAACCCCTAACCCCTAACCCCTAATCCTAACCTTAACCCTAACCCTAACCCTAACCCCTAACCATAACCCTAACTCTAACCCCTAACGCGAACCCTAACCCCTAACCCTTAATCCTAACACCTAACGCGAACCCTAACCCCTAACCTTAACCCTGATCCTTAATTCTAACCCTAATCCTAACCCCTAATCCTAACCCTAACCCTACCCCTAACCCTAACCCTAACCCTAACCCTTACATAGATAAACTTAAACGTGACACGCTAACGAAATTGCTATTTTAAGTTGAAGCTATTTATCCAATAAACGATATACCGATGATAGCACAACGGGGCACGGGTTGTCTCGTGCTTAAAAAAAAATACCCTTACAAACCGACGGACGGAGCGACTGGGTCTTTTATAGATACTCCAGGATGCATCTCGCCTAAGCAAGAGGCCTCCAGCGCTGATGGAGTTCATAACAAAGGTCTCACGGGTGCGCCGCCTTTTTGCACTAATGAAAATTAATCAAGGAAAAGTCAATCAGTGATGAACATCAAAAAAAAAGGCGAAGATTTTGTCGACTTTTTCATGTCACCTGAGTAAGTCGGTCCTAGAAAGCGTGTGGGTTGCATTTTTTGTAATTACATATTCTAGGTGGATAATAGAGCCTTCAAGAACAAAACAAAATAGCAATCAAAGGCAGAGAACAATCCAGTGCGCGCTCGGGTAGAGACATTGCGTAATGATAAAAATCGTTCCATGCGTTATTTTTCTAATTTACTTAAAATAGTTATCAATGAATGGAGAAATGCGATGGACGAGCAATGTACTGCTGAATATGAACGCAAACGCATATATATATATATATATATATATATATATATATATATATATATATATATATATATATATATATATCGTACATGTATTGTATTAGTTTCTGTAAATGTAAATCCGTAGAAACTCAAGTGTTTATAAAAAGTGCTCAATAACAAGTAGAGCTGTTTATAAGTATACATTTTTATTTATACAAACATTATTGGTTACATATGTGCATACATGTTTCGGTTGCACTTTCCCCAGAAAGTCAACCTCATCAGACAAAGAATTTTCGAGAGTAATCCATCCATTTCTCGAAATTTCTGTGTCTGATGAGGTTGACTTTCTGGGAAAAGTGAAACCGAAACATGTATGCACATATGTAACCAATAATGTTTGTATAAATAAAAATGTATACTTATATAAATATATATATATATATATATATATATATATATATATATATATATATATATATATATATAGTAATACTATTACTAGTATTATTATTGTTATAATGAATTTTATTTGATATGCAAATTACCATATCACACGGTAGTCTTAAGGGTAGTATATTATTATTATTATTATTATTATTATTATTATTATTTATGTATATATAAGTGAAATTTTAAGCTGAATTATTTCTACACTTGATTATTGGGAAAATGGTCGTATAATCAGTACCATTGGAGAGTCATGAATATTAAAACTGTCCTGTTTTTAAATCTCCGAAACAGTTACATGGTAAACAGCTGATGATCCCCGTGTTAATATTAGATGCTTACGTTAAGGTCTCCTGTGTTTGTTTCACTGTTAGATACTTGAATCCCCCTTTTTATTTTATTTACTTACTATTATATATTTTATTTATTTATGAATTTTCCAACGAATGTTAAGTCTGCACTATTTTGGATTTAGTTAGTTTCTCTGGGAATTTAAACTGCATTTTCCTTTTTTTTTTGTATTTTTGTTTAAATAACTCAAAGCTTCTTTAGACTATATATATATATATATATATATATATATATGTATATATATATATATATATATATATATATATATATATATATATATATATATATATATATATATATATATATAGGCAGCATCTTCTCTTGCAGGCAAGTATTGTTGAATATAAGAGACAACTCATGTTTAGATATCCTTTGGTAGTCCAAATCAGGATCTTAGCGCCATAGCCCAACACTTAACTAATGACCACTCCTGCCCCCGATCAGAATTCAGAAAACCCTTAGTAGAAAATACCAAAATCTTAGAATTTAGTACTAACAAACAAAAACTCCATATATTAGAAGCCCTATATATAAAACAAAAAAACCCTAATTAATAGAATTAACTTTAATATCAGTAATAATATACTAAAATGTTTATAGCTTTAAATATAGTTTCGTACTTAGTACATAATTCCCGCCAAAAACCTTCTATAAATACTAACACATGTTCTGTACCTGATTAACCTCATTCCCCTGAAGATGGATCCAGATGGGTCCGAAAGTACTTGGGAGACAAATCCAAACTATGGCAAATTCATCAGCCAATTCCCCTCCGAAACTAAGATCATGATTCGAACTATTGAAAGGATATCTAGACATGAGTTGTCTCTTATATTCAACAATATATATATATATATATATATATATATATATATATATATATATATATATATATATATATATATATATATATATATATATACAGGCAGATATATATGTACAGGCAGATGTTTCGTCTTTAAAAAACTCATCAGTGTAGCTAGAGGTAGAAAGTGTCAGATTTTTCATAGTGGCCAAGTGGGTTGAGACGTTGGGATTTAGGTTATAACATGACTCGTGTTCTGGAGTATTAATAATAATTTCTACACTGACGATTCCCGAAAGGATGAAACGTATACGTATGTAGATAAAAACAAATATTTTTATTGTCGCCCCTAATCTAGGCTGGGCACTGTAGTGAGTAGTATTAACACAGCCGTAATCGTAGCCTTAATGCATGTTCCTCCAGTAGTTAAACACACTTGACGACAGCTGCCTATAACAGATTTAAACTCTCGCTTATTTATCAAATTGTTCATAGTGGTCGAGTGGGTTAAGGCGTCTCGTGTTCCGGTGTTTTGAATCGTACGACCGGTGTGAATAATTTACTCTATACTGACGATTCCCAAAAGAATTAAACATATACGTATGTAGATAAAAACAAATATATATATATATATATATATATATATATATATATATATATATATATATATTGTTGTGAAGTTGTCCCACAGTAAATAATAAATAAAGGAAGTCAAGTCGAGGGTTGGTTTAACAAGTGTATTAACAAAGTAAGAAAGTGACTAACTCTTGGCTAGACAGTTACAAGACTGTGCTTTGTCTTCTCTGTGTCTCTGGTGACTCGCACTATTTATAGTGACAACCGGTGTAGTTTCTCCTGTGTAAGAACAGCCGGTGTAACACACACACACACACACACACATATATATATATATATATATATATATATATATATATATATATATATATATATATACATATGTATATATATATATATATATATATATAGATTGTGTGTATTTAGGCAGCATTTTCTCATTTATTCAAACATTGTTAAAAATAACAAAATTAGTCTGTTTAATTATACCTTTTTATTTTTTCAATTATTCTAATAGTCTTTTTTTATTAAAATCAAAATAATTAATAAATGTCCCATATGTATCACGAACGTTTTCGATTCTTCGTCTAATGATCCTCAGGTGTCAAAAGCAAATGAACAACAAAACAAAACAGGAGAAAAAATATTTTTTTAAATTTAAATACTGGAAGCTATCTACCAAAAACAAAACATGAAACCAGTGTGAACATTTTAAAATGCTTAACGTAATTCGATTTTATTCTGTGGTGCCTCTCTGGTGTCGCTGAATTTAAATTGTCAACGTCTTTCCTGTAACAATGCGAAAACGTTCTCTGCGCGTTTGTCAGCTGTCTTTTTAAAAATGAAATATGTGCTCCCCCAAGATGTCTGTTCGTCGAATCCCGCATTTGTACTCTAGAACAATAAGTTATCTACCCAGACTTTTGCAGGGTGTGGGATGGAATATTTAATATAAATTGTCTCTCTCTCACGTGAAATAATATCTCCAGAAAAATAAATACACTGAAACTCTCAACGAATGTATTGCCTTCTTTTCTGACCGAAGGATAATATTTTTATCTAGCCACACCGATGGCGATGACGATGAAGATCACTGCGACGGCGACGGTAACACAGAGACGGAAGGGTAGAAGTTAATGCAGTATCTATAGCAGCAATGACAGAGAAGAAGACGTAAAAGGAAAATGGCGGAAACAGAAAAACGTAAATTCACGCTTTAAAGTTAATCTGGATATTTCGGACTGTCGCTTTTCGACTGTAAAAAAGAGACAGAAAGAGACTAAGGAATTGCATACACGACTACACACGCATTACGCGTCAAAGATTCTTAGAGGGCACATGTAGAATAAGGAACACTCCCACACCCGTTAAAAGAGTTGAAATACGCGAAAACGGCGTATGTGAAAGTGAACGAGTTTAAAGACTTTTGGTAACGTATTTTAAAGCCAGAACGTAACAATTGCTTTGTGAGTGACTACTTTGATTTCATTCGAAAATTGATCAACTGTGACATATCTGTTATGACATTTCTCATGTGTAATGAAAAATCAAAACTTCAATTTTATTATTATTATTATAGTTAATATTATTATTATTATTATTATTATTATTATTATTATTATTATTATTATTATTATTATTATTATTTTATTGTTGTTATTATTATTATTATTATTATTATTATTATTGTTATTATTATTATTATTATTATTATTATTATTATTATTATTTTATTGTTGTTATTATTATTATTATTATTGTTATTATTATTATTAGTAGTATTATTATTATTTTATTGTTGTTATTATTATTATTATTGTTATTATTATTATTATTATTATTATTATTATTATTTCATAGTAGTCTCAACTTTTTAATGTTTTAGTTGGAGTTTTCTTTTTTTTGAACATCAAGTCAATTCCCTTGACTTTAGACATTCAAGCTGTACCTTAACACAATCGCCGTTCCTAACGGGCAAACCTTTGGCAGAATCGAAAAATAAATTGTCTCGTCAATCTGTTAAAGCCAATTACAACGGGAATCACATTGACTCCTTTACATTTCCATAGTCTTACTAATTCCCATTTTTCGGCTTTTATTCTCTATTTTGTATTATTCTGAATTCCGTCAGGTTCGTTGGGCGGGTCACATATGCCGCATGGCAGATTCAATGCTCCAAAAATAGCTCCTTCACGGTGAGCTAGGCAAAGGCAAAAGAACCGTACGAGGACGACATAACATCGCTCTTGTCCGGGTCGTAAATATATATATATATATATATATATATATATATATATATATATATATATATATATATATATATATATATATAATATAAATGTGCGTGTGTATATATGTCTCCTCCCATACTGATAGTTGCAGGTTTGGCATGGAACACATCTGTGTATGGGTTAATTTAAAAATATTGTTTATAAATAATTATATATATATATATATATATATATGTTTATTTATATATATATATATATATATATATATATATATATATTTATATATATATATATATATATATAATATATATATATATATATATATAATTTCTTCTACTTAGTGAAGGGTTTGTTAGATCAACCAGGTATGGTTAAAATGTCCTGAAGAAGCTGGACTTTGAATAAAGTCGCAGCTGAAACATGTATGCACATATGTAGGCAATAATGTTTGTATAAATAAATAAAAAATAATGCTATAATACAGCCCTACTTTATAAACACTGGAGTTTTATTGGATTAACATCTAGGAAACAGCAGCCATACAAATACTATATATATATATATATATATATATATAGAGAGAGAGAGAGAGGGAGAGAGAGAGAGAGACTGCATCCTACGGCTTCCTTCATATGCACGCTTGAACTTGAGTTGAGCACGGTTCTGAAGAAGAAAAGAGTTCCCGAAATATTTAAAATATTATATCATACGCAGTTTCCACCAGGCCATCTTGATACAGGTATTACATAACATTGTAACATTGTGTAGATAGACAGATATATGTGTTTTTGTGAAAAATAATAATAATAATAATAAATATATATATATGTGTGTGTGTGTGTATGTATACATTGTATTAAGGGTGAAACTATTTAATTTGTTCCACTATTATATATCTTATTTGCTCCAACTTGTGTCTATCCGTCACACCTCTGCATTGTATTGTCTTCTAAGTATCACATTTATATATATATATATATATATATATATATATATAAAGATAGAGAGAGTCATCCACATACAGATTGTTTCGCTGTAGAACAGCTCTTCAGTGTGACAAGACTAGCACCAATCCCAAGCCAGGGATCGAACTTTCAACCATCTAATTGATAGTTTCAGTTCTTACCACTGAGCTACGGGAGAAGCGCTCTTAAATGATATCAACAATGTCTTCATATGAACATTGACTGCTACTTTTCAGTGCTCGATTTGTTTATTTACAAAAAGCTTTGCAGCATACTGAGAGGCAGCAGGGGATATTCTTAAACGTCCGAGAAGGGAGAGGGGGGTGCTTATAAAGTCATCCAAGTAAACATTGTTAAACATAACAAAAATCTTTGCTTGATTATTTTT
>OY744545.1:69225721-69250721 GCA_963556195.1 Sepiola atlantica | reverse complement strand
ATGAAATAATGAAAGAATGAAAGAATGAAAGAAAAAAAGAATGAAAGAAAAAGAGAAAGAAAAAAGGAAAAAAAGAAAGAATGAAAGAAAGAAAGAACAAATGTTCACTTACCGATCGATGACTGGAGTTTTCTTATCCGAGTTTCCGAACGAAAAAATCCAAACTTCTCCCGTTTTAAACTTTTTATTTATTTCCTTGAATCATTTCCTTTTCTTTTATCATCGTATTTCGTTTAAAACTCATTCCTTTTTTCCTTTCTATTTTTCTCTTCTTATTATTATTCTTTATAATATTTTCTTAATACTTAATAAAAAACACGATTAATTAATAATTTTTTAATCCTCAATTTTTTCCCCGTAAAACGCAACAAATGTTACCGTGATTTTCAAACCTAAAAATGTTTCATTTTAATTTTCGCAATTATTCATTCCTTTATTTATTGCTAATTATTTCAGACGGAGGACGTCATTTTTACGCGCGTTTTTTTTGTTAGTTTGTTTCAGCGTTCCCCGTCCGCGATCGCAATGATTCGCTGATGATTGAAAGACTAGATTCGCGTATATAGCGGCACCGACGATGTGGGAGGTAGCTGGGGGAGGAGTCGAGCAGTTGAGGTGAATATTAAAGCACCGGTCGACAGAGAGGGGAGAGAAAGGGGAGAGAGAGGGGGTACAGGCATCCAGCTATGACGATCAGAAGGATGAGAGAAAAGAAAAGAGAGAGAGAGAGAGAGAGAGAGAGAGAGAGAGAGAGAGAGAGAAAGAGAGAGAGAGAGAGAGAGAGAGAGAAAGAGAGAGAGAGAGAGACAATACGGATTCGCGTTACGGTCAGTCGGATATTCAGTGGAGCTCAAGGGGGGATGAATGATGTCGAGGGAGGTACGGGATGCCGCGGACGAAAAGTAGAGAGAGAGACAGAGAGAGAGAGAGAGAGAGTGCGAGCGAGAGAGGGGGAAGGAGAGACGCGTGCGCCAAGCAAAGATGCGAACTACAAAACTGCACTCCGTAACTTAGCGTCGCTATGGCAACCGGTGAAACACAGGCTCTTTCTCTTCGAGGGGAAGGGGGGACGCGTATACCTGATTTATGCGCACCTGTATAAATCTATTCACTCGGCTCCCCACGAGGGCAACCTGCAAACATACAGTCTGTGTATTCATCTGATCGAGACGGCGAAACGTGAGAACGAGATAACGTTACACAGTTCCCACCCAATGCAATCCCTTCCCGAAAAGTACAGCGTTCACGGTCTAATGGATATCGACTGACTATGGAATCGGATCAAAGCCGATCTCAAATCCAGTTGGATATCTTGTACACGATACAGCTAGAGTAGGTGTTGTTCATACCAGTTGAGTGTACGTCCTCGACAATCAGTCCGAGAGCCGCTTTTTTTCTCTCGCGTTGAAGTAGGGTTCTGTTACGTCATAGGAGGTTCACCTTCCCAGACATTACCTTCACTTTTTAAAAAAAGAGTTACTTTATTGCTTATAACCTTAGGAGCACCTACCAGGGAATGCTGACGGATTTGCTATGCCAGAGTGCACTTCTAGTACGCTGTGTTTTTTTTTTTGTTTTGTTTTGTTTTTCAAAACCTCACTTGACTTTGTGTCTAACCTACTGAAAGGGGGTACATAAGGTATTATGAAAAGCATTATCGGTTGTTATGTTTACGGCATATCAACCGACGTTGGGTAATTGTATGCCGAAATCATACGTATGCTTTGTAATGATAAAACGTGACTCCCCATTCCCCAAAGCTCTCAAATTGGGGCCTCAACACTGCGTCATACCAAGACCTGGGGCCGTGGTGGGGTGGGAGTGATTGAGTAGTTTATAGGGTTGGGAAATAGGGAAGGCTGAGAAAAAAAGATATAAATTACTGGGAAAGGTGATTTCAAGTTTATGAAATGGGGTAGAGACCTTGCCCAAGGGTATCCGAGGCAGTTTAGTGTCCCTATTTACTTGCCTCCCCACATGGGGAAATTCTAGTTCCCCCAAAATGGGCACGCTGGATTAAGACAAAAAATTTAAAATGTTCTCAGTCTTTAAGGATCTCTTCTTAACCGACCGATGACAGAACAGATTAAGTGTAGTATCAGAACAGATACTACACTTTGAGCCTAGCCCAAAAGGGAAACATCAGTGTCGTACCTGGGATAAATTCTATTTAACTCATAGCTGGAGCTTTCAGTATAAGCTAATGAACTCGAGCCAATGGCTGAATCCTTTGAAAGTGACCTCCAGTCTATACTGAAATGAGGTCATAAATAGATAGTAACATTTAATGCTGCTAAGACAAAGCTCTTTTCCTTCAACAACTACAAGAAACCTCTTCAACCACCGATTGATTGCCATAGCAAATCACACCCTACCTGAAAATAGAACATTCAATCTCCTCGGCCTAACATTTACAGGTAACATGAATTGGAACAAATACATAGAAGATATTGCCAAGGCTGCTGCAAAGAAAGTAGGCTCCCTCTACGGTGCTAGAAAACTTCTCACCCCGACCAGTATCTTATATATCTACAAAACCACCATCCGTCCATGCATGGAGTATTTTTCTCACATCTTGGCTGATGCACCAACCACTAATCTCTCCCTCTAAGACAGGGTCCAAAAAAGAGTCGCTAATCTAAAAGGTCCCTCACACTTCATCAAGCTCCAGCCTCTGTCTCATCGCCGCAATGATGCATCCTTGGGCTTGGGCTTGTTTTACAAGTACTTCAATGGAATGTGTTCCGATGAACTTGCTGCTCTGGTGCCCCCTCGACGTAAATACAGCCGACCAACTCGACAATCATCTAAATCCTATCAATTCACTGTGGAAGTCCCGAGATGCCGGAATGCTTTTTTCCCCAGAGCTGCCAGCCTTTGGAACTCTCTCCTTGTTCCCTGTTTCCCTGATTGTACCGACATGCAGAAATGTAAATGTGATGCAAACAAACATCTTGCCGAACAACTCCTCTCGATGAATAACCCCTTAAATTTCTGGCAGCAAACCCACAATAGCCCCTTACGACTCAGTGGCAGTATGCCTTGCCTGGGGTAGAACTCAAGTTAAAAATAAATTTTAAAAAACTACCCTTTCCATAAAGGGTGCGGTCGCGCCTGAGAAGATGATATTGTGACAAACGAACAAACACTACACTATGCGCAAAGAATACGGAGCATAGTCTCATGACTAACAGATACTACATTTCTCCTTTAAATTAGGAGATAATGCCTAGGAGGAGTGTATCATGATAACAGAAGAGATACTACACTACCCACTGAATTGGGCATTAAAAGATAGTACATTAGTCTGAACTAGTATAGTAAACTGAATTGGGCAGTAAAAGATAGTACCTTAGTCTGAACTAGTATAGTAAACTGAATTGGGCATTAAAAGATAGTACATTAGTCTGAACTAGTATAGTAAACTGAATTGGGCAGTAAAAGATAGTACACTAGTCTGAACTAGTATAGTAAACTGAATTGGGCATTAAAAGATAGTACATTAGTCTGAACTAGTATAGTAAACTGAATTGGGCAGTAAAAGATAGTACCTTAGTCTGAACTAGTATAGTAAACTGAATTGGGCATTAAAAGATAGTACATTAGTCTGAACTAGTATAGTAAACTGAATTGGGCATTAAAAGATAGTACACAAGTACCTTCATAGATGTGATAGTAGAGCTTCGACAGATACCAAAGTTCAAAATAATAATAAAAAATTCAGTTTTAAAAGACAATGGAATGGTGTTTATCAATTGGATTCATTGTTATAAATTCAAACTACGGAGCTAATACAATACTTAACGCTAAAACGCACTCTACTTAACCTAACATTACACCGGGTTTGGTGCTCCTAAAGACTTTCTCATAATGTTGCTTCTGTTGTGGTTCAGTTCTTGGTCCCAGAGGAATGAAATCCGGTGCAATGTTGGGATCTCTAGAGTATAGATATATACACACACACACACACACACACACACACACACATACATACATATATATATATATATATATATATATATATATATATATATATATATATATGTATTCTATGTAATTATTTTATAGGTGATTTTCAGCTCGTTGTTATTGAGCTTACTATTATTTTAATTGTTTCACTTCCTAAGTGATTAAGATGCAGAAACTCCATTATTAGTCGTCCTAAACTTCAAAGGCCGTATTTTTCGTTAATATATATATATATATATATATATATATATATATATTAATGTTATACGTACATAAAAGTAATCCATGGACACGTGTTTTTGGTTCACAGCCGTCATCAGCATGGCTAACTTACACAGAGATCGAACCCTCAATATTGATGTCTATAGTCCAGCGTTCTACACAGAGCGTCTTGGCCCAGTGGTAGAAAGCTGGACTATAGACATCAACATCGAGGTTCGATCTCCGTGTAAGTTAGCCATGCTGATGACGGCTGTGAGCCAGAAACACGTGTCCATGGATTGCTTTTATGTACGTATAAAATTAATATATATATATATATATATATATTTGCCATATATATTTTCAGTGTTTACTACCTAGCTCTACTTACGTATCGAGCACTGTTGAAGTAAATACTGAAAACTGATACATAAAAATTATATCTCCTTATAATATTTTATGTGGATACATTAAGTACTATATATATATATATATGAGATTTGAGTTTTACTACATCTTATAAGCGCTGCTGAAACGATAACTTTGTAATTTTAGAAACAGTTTCTAAAATGTCAAAGTTATATATATATATATATATATATATATAGAGAGAGAGAGAGAGAGAGAGAGAGAGAGAGAGAGAGAGCGAGAGAGAGAGAGAGAGAGAGAGAGAGAGAGGGTGGGGAGAAAGATAGATAGATAGATAGATAGATAGATAGATAGATAGATAGATAGATAGATAGATAGATAGATAGATTTGACATCATTTATATATATATATACCTCTCCAAGACCGCCTGAAGCGGGTATGGGCCGCTTCGAGCCTGTCCTGCCTATAGTTTGAGTTGACCGATTTGCGTAAGTGTCAGGCGGCCTTGGAGAGGTAGACGTCAGGATGTCATCTCATGCAAAGGGTTTTCTTGTCTGAGTAATTGTCGGATACTCAAACTATGTTTATTTTAATATTATACTAAACCCCTTTAAGAAATTAAAGTTGAGCACTCTCGAGGTGTTTAAAATAGACTGTCAAAAAGCTCTAATGCAAAGTTCCGAATACGTTCGTCGAACACTCTCGACTAGTCTTCTATCGTTGCCCGCTTCTAGGTACATATCGATCTTAATTTCCTTTAATTACGTGACAGTTTCCGTTGGCCGAGTGGATATGCCGACTGTTTGCAGATTCTAGGTTGACTCTGTGAACTGGGTTCGCGCCTCCCGACCGTCTGAAATTGTTACTTTCCTGCACTGATGAGAGCAATAGGATTAAAACGCTAACGTCTGTAGGTATTAATAATTTAATATTTATTTTAAAATATTAGATAGATAGATAGATAGAGGGGGAATGTATATATACTGTCAACATGATCGCTGTAACAGTTTCTTTTTTCGAGTATCCAATGTGTGAGTATTGTTTTCTTGATGACCCTTGTGCAAATGGCGGCGTCCTTCGCGAGTCTCGTGATTATCCGTTTCATCTGGCTTATCCATCCGTCACACACACACGCGCGCGCACACACAAACACACATACAAGCAATAAATGATCAATCCACTATTCTATCATCCCATCGATCCTACCAGAATCTACCTGTGTCCTCCCTCCCTCACATCCATACACCCCCACACACGGATTTCTTTTCTTCATTATTATTCTGATCAATGCCAAAAAAAAAAACATGTCACAATGTCGACAGTAGCTGGCTCTTACCAAACGAAGCGTAAGCATCGGCACCGGCAGAGTCTGTGACTTCCCCAAATAAATGATTCTGTAGTCGAACCAGTGAAATGACACACACGACTTACCGAATTAGCAAAACCATAATTATAACGAGCTGGACTCTGTGGAAATTCCACGGTGCTTTCTTCATAAATTAGTTTAATCTACTTGGCCTTTTGGCTAAGATCAAAGTGTAGTATCTGTTCCGATGGATACTGCACCCCATAGACTGGTATTGTCTTGGCCTTCGGGGCTTGATTTACGCCGATCTATGGGTCTGTCCTGTGCAGTTCTAGGAGGTCCACCCTCCTAGGCTTGGCCTCCCTTCTTTGGGGAGGAGTAAGTTTATTGCTTACTGCCTGAGGCGCCCCTACCGGGAAATGCCGACGGGGCTGCCCAGGCAATTTTTAAACCCCACTTTCCCGACCCGACCTTGGGTCACATCTTACTTGTGGCAGTAAGATAAAAACTGGCCTTGTGCCTAACTCCTGGAGAGGAGTAAACCAATACTCTCAATAATAATATACCTTTTTCAAATAGTTAACCTCAAACTATCCTCTATCTCTTAGACAAGGTCAAAAAAAGAGTCGCCAACTTAATAGGTCCCTCACTATCCACCAAGCTTCAGCCCCTGTCCCATCGCGGCAATGTTGCATCCTTGTGCTTGTTTTACAAATACTTTAATGGATTGTGCTCCGATGAAGTGGCTGCTCTGGTGCCCCCTCGACGTAAATACACTAGACCAACTCGACAATTAGCAAAATCCCATATAATCACTGTGGAGGTCCCCAGATGCCGGAGAGCCTTCTACTCCAATAGATTTTTTCCTCGTGCTGCCGGCCCTTAGAACTCCCTCCCTGCTCCCTGTTTCCTTGACTTTATCGACATGCAGAAATGTAAAACTAACAGACATTTCGCTGCACAGCTCCCAATTTAGGATGAACCCCAAAACTTAAACCCTAATTCTCAGTAACCCTTTACGTCTACAGTGGCGGCCTGCCTTGTTTGGGTGAAATATGTTTACAAAAAAATAAAAATGAAAAGCAAGACAGACTGCCATCGTAGACGTAAGGGGCTACTGAAAATTAGGGTTTAAGTTTTGGGGTTCATCCTAAATTGGGAGCTGTGCAGCGAGATGTCTGTTTACATTAGTTTTACATTTCTGCATGTCGGTACAGTCGGAGAAACAGGGAGCAGGGAGAGGGTTCCAGAGGCCTGCAACACGAGGAAAAAAACTATTTGAGTAGAAGGCTCTCCGGCATCTGGGGACCTCCACAGTGAATGGATGGGATTTAGCTGATTGTCGTGTTGGTCTAGTGGATTTACGTCGAGGGGGCACTAAGCTGCAAGTTCATCAGAACTAATAATAAATATCTTTCCAAGTCAAGACTATTAAAAGCAGAACACCCTTTTCTTCTTTGATAAAAATAATTGTCATTGTCAGCTAATTATGATTTAAATAAATGAAACGAATATGTTTTTCCATTTATTAGTTTATTCAAAATTGTAGCAATTTAATTATGTTGACTCTACATTCATGTCTTATTCGAAGTGTCAGCCATTTTATGAAAACAATGATGGTTGCAAAACTAGGAATAAATGAAAATTAACAAATGTACGTCTATATGTTTTACATCGTCAGAAAACAGGCTACTCTGCATAGAGTATTAGAATTGTTCCATAAGTATTGCAAGCAAAAAAGCTGGTGATCGCCCTTCTCTCTGTGTCTCTGCGGAAGATCATCCAATCAGCGTTCAGCATTCGGACATTTGCTTCTTTTTAATATTCAGAAATGATTCACCTAATGATACTAATTCAGAAATAGAATTATTCGTTGAGGATTTTAAATAACTTACGAGCCAATTAATCAAATCTAGCTACGCGGAAATTCCATGGCGCTTTCTGCATCAATCTTTATTATTTATTATTTATAATTTATTATTTATTATTTATTATTTATTATTTATTATTTATTATTTATTATTTATTATTATTCATTATTTATTATTTATTATGTATTATTTATAATTTATTATTTATTATTATTTATTATTTATTATTTATTATTATTTATTATTTATTATTTATTATTTATTATTTATTATTATTCATTATTTATTATTTATTATGTATTATTTATAATTTATTATTTATTATTATTCATTATATATTATTTATTATTATTTATTATTTATTATTTATTATTTATTATTATTCATTATCTATTGTTTATTATGTATTATTTATTATTTATCATTTATTATTATTTATCATTTATTATTATTTATCATTTATTATTTATTATTATATATTATTTATTATTTATCATTTATTATTATTTATTATAATACATTATTTATTATTTATCATTTATCATTTATTATTATTTATTATTTATTATTATTTATTATTTATTATTTATTATTATTTATTATTTATTATTATTTATTATTTATTATTTATCATGTATTATTTATTATTTATTATTTATTATTTATTATTTATTATTATTTATTGTTTATTATTTATTATTAATTATTTATTATTTATTATTTATTATTATTTATTATTATTTATTATTTATTATCATTTATCATTTATTATTTATTATTTATTAGGTATTATGTATTATTTATCATAATTTATTATTTATTACTTATTGTTATTTATCATTTATTATTATTATTTATTATTTATTATTTATTATTATTTATTATTTATTATTATTATTTATTATTTATTATTTATTATTTGTTATTTGTTATTTATCATTATTTATTATTTATCATTTATTATTTACTATTATTTATTATTTATTATTTATTATTTATTATTATTTTTCATTTATTATTATTTATTATTTATTATTTATCATTATTTATTCTTTATTATTTATTTCTAATAAAAATATTCTTTTTTAGAGTAATTAATGTCTTTCAGGGTCAATACTATTAAGAAAAGCATTACTCTGTCTTCTTCCGTAAAAGTAATTTTCATTGTCAGCTAAATATATTCTTTAAATAAATAAAACGAATTTTTTTTCTTTATTAGTTCATAAAAAATTGTAGCAATTTAATTCTATGGCAACAAATATTTAATGTCTTTTCACCGTAAAAATAATCGTCAACTACAAATTCTTCAAATCAATAAAACGAATGCCACTTTTTTGGAATGTATTTATTTTAAATTGGACTCTTTTAGTCGATGGGACGACATCATTCGATTTGGGAACAATTCATTTAAAAATCGATAAAGTCGGAATTGTTTACCTTAGCGACATCAGATTGATCACCAATCACCATCTTTGCTGATCGGACGATCTTTTCTTTTACGTTCGCCCTTTGTACGTTCACCGACGTCTGTAGCGACATCTAGTGTGCACGGTGACAAACAGGAAAAAATGGTCCACAAAATTTCAGTAGTATACTAGACCCTGGAATTTTTCACCACAGCGCCAAGTCACGGAATACACAGGAGCGCCAAGAAGCACAGCATTCTCTGTCCGTATTTTTGCTCTGCGGAACAGCCTACCAGATATTGTGACTCTGTCTATTACAGGGGCGGGCAACCTCCGGCCAGCGGGCCACATCCGGTCCGCGAAGGCTTAGCGTCCGGCCCGCCACCTGTTATGCTTTATTATTGCAATCTGACCCACGGACCTCCCAGTAAAACTCATATCATTTTGTGACATAGTCGTAAAAGTAGATTTCAATTAAGATTTACAGTGGGATAAAAATGTATAAACATCAGCGAGCGATGATGCATGTATATTTCATTTTTCTCTAACTATTCATTTCAAATCTTTGGCCTGAGATAAAAATAGAAAAAGAGAAAGAGATAGGCAAAGAGGAAACGAGAGACGAGGAAAGGGCATAAAACAGATAACCTATGTGAGGTGTGTCAAAACGAATGCTGGATCAACTTGCTACTTCCCCCGTCATTATTTTTTATGATTCCAAAATGGCTCTTCGTCGGCGCCTTTTATAACATCACATACAGAAGTCTCTTGAGAAAAAAAATATCAGATTTGTAGAGTGTTCAATGCAATTTTTGTACAATTTATTCATGTAAACAAAATATAGTAATTCTGAGATTCCGTTTTTCACTCAGAGAACAAACGGACTAACGGACTAACGGACAGTAAACAAAAATGTGAGTATTATTTACTCCTCTCCAGGAGTTAGGCACAAGGCCAGTTTTATCCTACTCCCACAAGTAAGATGTGGCCCAAGGTCGGGTCGGAAAGTGGGGGTTGAAAAGCCAGCGCTCGAGAGGTGAGCACTCTGACCATCAAAAATTGCCTGGGCAGCCCCGTCGGCATTCCCCGGTAGGGGCGCCTCAAGCAGTAAGCAATTAACTTACTCCTCCCCAAAGAGGGGAGGCAAAGCCTGGGAGGGTGGACCTCCTAGAACTGCACAGGACAATCCCATAGACCGGTGTAAATCAAGCCCCGAAGGCCAAGATAATACCAGTCTATGGGGTGCAGTATCCATCGGAACAGATACTACACTTTGATCTTAGCCAAAAGGCCAAGAATTGACCCCGCGAGAAAGGCTGACCTCCATTTTACTTCTTTTATCCTCGAACTAGCAGAATTATCGCTGATCACTCTATACAATACAATTTTTGTACAATTTATTCATGTAAACAAAATATAGTAATTCTGAGATTTCGTTTTTCACTCCGGTCCGCGATCTTCTTCCAAAAGTCTCATCTGGCCCTCACCCTGAAAAGGTTGACTGCCCCTGGTCTATCATATCCAGGTTTTACATCGCATTGGACACATCTCCCGACAATATATAGACGTACACATCTTCTAACTGTCCTTTTACAGTTTACATTGTTTGTTGACTTTTACTATTTTCGGCCAATGAATTTGATTTGATTGCTTTGATTCGATAATTCCTACGAGACACACAAAAATAAACTGTTTACAACTTTGTTCTTGTCTGTAAAAAAAGGTCTGATGAAGCATAATTAATTACTCTACATTCATGAATTATTCGAGAGACTGCTACATTTTCTTGCTACATTCGAAATCTAATGGGGGATGTCCCTTTCTCTTTCCTGTTGCCACTTTCTCACAGAACAAATCTTGCTAGTCTTTCTCTGCTCTATCGTTATTTTCATGGAAGGTGCTCGACTGAGCTCCAATCTCTTCTCTGCAGCCCCTTTATCACAGAAGAGACGTTGCTAGTCTTTCTCTGCTCTATCGTTATTTCCGTGGAAGGTGCTCGACTGAGCTCCAATCTCTTCTCTTCTCTGCAACCCCTTTATCACAGAAGAGACGTTACTAGTCTTTCTCTGCTCTATTGTTATTTCCATGGAAGGTTCTCGACTGAGCTCCAATCTCTTCTCTTCTCTGCAGCCCCTTTTCTCACAGAAGAGATGTTACTAGTCTTTCTCTGCTCTATCGTTATTTCCGTGGAAGGTGCTCGACTGAGTTCCAATCTCTTCTCTTCTCTGCAGCCCCTTTATCACAGAAGAGACGTTGCTAGTCTTTCTCTGCTCTATCGTTATTTCCGTGGAAGGTGCTCGACTGAGCTCCAATCTCTTCTCTTCTCTGCAGCCTCTTTCTCACAGAAGAGACGTTGCTAGTCTTTCTCTACTCTATCGTTATTTCCGTGGAAGGTGCTCGACTGAGCTCCAATCTCTTCTCTTCTCTGCAGCCTCTTTCTCTACTCTATCGTTTTTTCCGTGGAAGGTGCTCGACTGAGCTCCAATCTCTTCTCTTCTCTGCAGCCCTTTATCACAGAAGAGACGTTGCTAGTCTTTCTCTGCTCTATCGTTATTTCCGTGGAAGGTGCTCGACTGAGCTCCAATCTCTTCTCTTTCCTGCAGCCCCTTTATCACAGAAGAGACGTTGCTAGTCTTTCTCTGCTCTATCGTTATTTCCGTGGAAGGTGCTCGACTGAGCTCCAATCTCTTCTCTTCTCTGCAGCCCCTTTATCACAGAAGAAATCTTGTTAGTCTTTCTCTGCTCGGCTGAGCTACAATCTATGGTTCTCCTTGTAAAAAAAAACATTCACGACAAAAAACTCGTCTAACTACAACCACTGTCAATAATTTTCTCTTCCTTCTTCTGTGTACTTGAAACCAAACGGAACTTCCATGAGCAAAGTTTCTTTCCAATAACTATCCGTCTGTGAAACACAATAACGCCGGACTACTTCCCTGCTGACTACAAAATGGGCGTTTCTAAATCTAATGTTAACAAATTATTGTAGAGACGTCCTCTTAAATAATCACATTCTGTCCAGTTTCAAGAATCGTTTCCAACCCCCACTGTCCTGTCTCACCGTCCACTTGACCAGCTCATTTAGTCTTATCTTCGAGTGGCCTTAATAAGCGGTGAATAGTTAGTACATAAAAATTAAAAATAAATAAAAAGAACATTGTAGCGTCTGTTTTCATTAGTTTATCTTACTTAGCATAAACTCGTTCGCCTTTTTTCTCTCTCGTGTCATTACGCATCCTGTCTACTCTCTATTTACTATACTGTCGGTGATGCCCGCAATTGTCGTGTACATCAGTCGTTTCATATAAATTGTACATGCGGTTTAACAGAAGATTTTACTCTATATCTTCAGAAATATACATTTTTTGTTAATGTTTAACGACTTTTCAACTATTATAAAGTCATTCCAGGTGAAGCAGTTTTTTTTTTCAGAATAAAACGGTTTTTATAATTTTTCTTTTTTGCGAAGATAGTTTTAGAGTGTGGAATTTGTCAATGAAAGTTCGATGCTGAAAATGACGAGGATTACAATAACAATTGTGACAATGTGAAAATTACGATGATGATAATAATGGAGAAGATGACAATGACAATTTAGACGATGACGATGATGACAATGACGGAGATGAAAATGACAATGATGACAGTGACAAAAGTGAAAATGTCAATGATTACGATGACAATGACAGTAGTGAAAATTGTGATAGCTGCAATGAAAATGGTGACAATGACAATGGTGACAATTTTGATAAGTACAATGACAAGTAGGGCAATGACGATGGTAACAATGACAATGGTAACAATAACAATGGTGACAACGACGATGATTATAATGACAATGGTAACAATGACGATTATTACAATGGTAACAATGACGATTATTACAATGGTGACAATGACGATTATTACAATGGTGACAATGACGATTATTACAATGGTTACAATGACGATTATTACAATGGTGACAATGACGATTATTACAATAGTGACAATGACGATTATTACAATGGTGACAATGACGATTATTACAATAGTGACAATGACGCTTATTACAATGGTGACAATGACGATTATTACAATGGTGACAATGACGATTATTACAATGGTGACAATGACGATTATTACAATGGTGACAATGACGATTATTACAATGGTTACAATGACGATTATTACAATGGTGACAATGACGATTATTACAATAGTGACAATGACGATTATTACAATGGTGACAATGACGATTATTACAATAGTGACAATGACGCTTATTACAATGGTGACAATGACGATTATTACAATGGTGACAATGACGATTATTACAATGGTGACAATGACGATTATTACAATGGTGACAATGACGATTATTACAATGGTGACAATGACGATTATTACAATAGTGACAATGACGATTATTACAATGGTCACAATGACGATTTTTACAATGGTAACAATGACGATTATTACAATGGTGACAATGACGATTATTACAATGGTGATAATGACGATTAGTACAATGGTGACAATGACGATTATTACAATGGTGACAATGACGATTATTACAATGGTAACAATGACAATTATTACAATGGTAACAATGACGATTATTACAATGGTGACAATGACGATTATTACAATGGTGACAATGACGATTATTACAATGGTGGCAATGACGATTATTACAATGGTGACAATGACGATTATTACAATGGTGACAATGACGATTATTACAATGGTGACAATGACGATTATTACAATGGTAACAATGACGATTATTACAATGGTGACAATGACGATTATTACAATGGTGACAATGACGATTATTACAATGGTGACAATGACGATGCTGAATATTACAAAGATAAAAATGACAATAGTGACAATGGTGACAATAACGATGATGACAATGGCAATGACGACAAATTAGCCATAATGTTGTAGTGTTTTTGTTTCATCTTTACAATTTAGTATTCTTTTTTGTTTATTTTTGTTTTTTAAGATATTATTTGGGCCGTTCTTTTGAAGAGAGTTTTTCAAGTGGTTCATTTATTTACACTACCATTATAATTCTGCGCATTCATTATGGTTCGATATTTTTGCAGATATCTGCGTTTTAAGGGGTCATTTACATCAAAGTACGAGGATTCGTTAAGTTGCATCCATTCAATCTACGCGTTTAACGATGAAAATGTCATGTCAAACGTAAGCGTGGCAGACCGACAGACAATAGTCACTTGTGGATATTTGGGAACGCATAGAAAAATTAATATTACAACCATTAAGAGTTACGTTTGTATTATCTCGTTAATTCGCACTTGGTTATTATTTCTTTCAGCGTTTCGACCGATGTAACCTCCGATCTTCTTCAGATACACAATAGCGTAACGATTAAAGGCACTAAATTCTAAATAACATTTTTTGTATCTTTATAGAATCACTCCCGTCTTCAAGGTTAGGTTTAGGGTTTCATGGGGGTTCGTTCCTGACTTTCTATTACGTAACAATCAAACTACTAATTTAAAATGATTTTCAATACCAAAATTGTCCAAAGGGCACTCGAAAACCCCATATAACCACCCAATTCGAGACGGCAATGATTCTATCCATAAATTATATTTTTTCAGACAACGCAATGACGTAACTGAGAAAAAATAAACAAATGAAGCTTTAAAAGCGTCATCTTATTTCTTTTTTTAATAATAAATATGCGAGTTTTTTTATGGTAAAACAGTGTGGAGGGGAACTGTCACTTTCGCTCTGATAGCTGTTTTTGTCGTGCTATTGTATTTTTTTTTGTTTTTGTGTTGTTTTTTTTTATTGTCCGTTACTCTTGACTGTAAGCTAAATTTCACCCCTAAGCCTAATCCACACCCTTACCGTCTCCATTCTCTATCAGCGCTTTCTAAATCTCGTTTAGGCATTACAGTCAGTGACGGCCTTCAGGTAAGCCTGCCTATCTTTATAAATTGCATTTAAGCGCCTTCCGGGTCTTCGTATTTCTCTTAGAGATTCCTGTCGCGAATTTCTTTCACATTCATTTTCTTCGGCGTTTCATTAGCTGTCAGGCGTGCGATATTCTTTGTTTTTAATTTTCTCTGAGACGTTCGCGTTGTATACCTTCAAGTTTGTCTTCCACAATAGCATTTTGGAGCCATTGTAAGATCCGTTAGCATTTTTACACTCAATTTTAATGGCGAGTATTTGAATTAACTAATATAGCATGTGTTAAAAGATCATTTAATTAAACTAACAAGACCATTAAATGAACTAATAATTAGGTAATGTGATAAAAGACAATTCAATTTAACCAATAAGATCATTAAATTAAATTAATAAGCCATCAAGTTAAACTAATAGGACCAAGACCATTAAATTAAACTAAAAATACCATTAAATTAAACTAAAAATACCATTAAATTAACTAATAAGACCTTTCAATAAATTAATAATACATGTGCTAAAAGACCATTAAATTAAACTAAAAATACCATTAAATTAACTAATAAGACCATTCAATTAATTAATAATACATGTGCTAAAAGGCCATTAAATTAAACTTAAAAACCATTAAATTAACTAATAAGACCATTCAATTAATTAATGATACAGGTGCTAAAAGACCATTAAATTAAACTTAAAAGATCATTAAATTAACTAATAATACATGTGCTAAAAGACCATTAGATTAAACTTAAAAGACCATTAAATTAACTAATAAGACCATTCAATTAATTAATGATACAGGTGCTAAAAGACCATTAAATTAAACTTAAAAGATCATTAAATTAACTAATAAGACCATTCAATTAATTAATAATACATGTGCTAAAAGACCATTAAATTAAACTTAAAAGATCATTAAATTAACTAATAAGACCATTCAATTAATTAATAATACAGGTGCTAAAAGACCATTAAATTAAACTTAAAAGATCATTAAATTAACTAATAATACATGTGCTAAAAGACCATTAAATTAAACTTAAAAGATCATTAAATTAACTAATAAGACCATTCAATTAATTAATAATACAGGTGCTAAAAGACCATTAGATTAAACTTAAAAGATCATTAAATTAACTAATAAGACCATTCAATTAATTAATGATACAGGTGCTAAAAGACCATTAGATTAAACTTAAAAGACCATTAAATTAACTAATAAGACCATTCAATTAATTAATAATACATGTGCTAAAAGACCATTAAATTAAACTTAAAAACCATTAAATTAACTAATAAGACATGTGCTAAAAGACCATTAAATTAAACTTAAAAGATCATTAAATTAACTAATAAGACCATTCAATTAATTAATGATACAGGTGCTAAAAGACCATTAAATTAAACTTAAAAACCATTAAATTAACTAAAACTATTAAATTAAACAAACTAGACCATTAAATTATCTAATAATATATTATCTAATAATACATATGCTAAAATTAAACTAATAACCCCATTAAATTAAAATAAGACCATTAAATAAACTAATAGTATATGTCCTAAAAGACCGTTTCATCAGCTTGGTCATTGCTAAATGGTGACAATTTGGGAATAGCAGGTGCTGTATGTGGCCTGGAGAGGATATGGTCTCCACCAGGTGCTATCATACCCACTTAAAAGTTATGCCAAATAAAATAGCTGCATGACTCATCGACGACGTTAGGGTTAGAGTTAGGGTTAGGGTTAGAGTTATGTTAGGGTTACGGTTAGGGTTAAGGTTAGGGTTAGGGTTAGGGTTATGTTAGGGTTACGGTTAGGGTTAAGGTTAGGGTTAGGGTTAGGGTTAGGGTTAGGGTTATGTTAGGGTTACGGTTAGGGTTAAGGTTAGGGTTAGGGTTATGTTAGGGTTACGGTTAGGGTTAAGGTTAGGGTTAGGGTTAGGGTTAGGGTTAGGGTTAGGGTTAGGGTTAGAGTTATGTTAGGGTTACGGTTAAGGTTAGGTTATTAATACATTTTAACAAAGGGTGGATTCTCAGGACTTGGGGGAGATCGATAAGGTTTGATAAACGTTCGGGATTGACCAGATGGAACTACCTATGTACATATAATTGATCGATGTCCGTTTCTGAATTGTGTGGGCAAAAATACATTCATAATTACCTGAGAATCAGGTTCAGTGGAAGACTGATAGACACATACTATAAGCCGCTATACCTTGGCAACGAGAAGATATTAATTGTTGGAGAAAGTAAGGACAAATGGAACTGCGATTCCACTAGAAAATATATTTTGATAAAATATATTTTAATACAAACAAGAGGCGTGTCGAAAAAAGACAACAGGGTGGTAGATTAGAATCCCTGATACAAGAGAAGTTTAATTGTCGCTCGTCTGCTTGACGTGTCACGCGTGGGTTTTTAAATAGTATTTGTGTTGACCTGAGACGCGCTGATTTTTGAAATAGCATTTTCGTTTGTCTGTCATGTTTGAGTTAGAAATAGTATTTTCGTTGGTTTGTCACGTTGAGACTTTAAATAGTACTTTTGTTGACCTGTCATGCTGAGGTTTGAAATAGTATTTTCATTAGCTTGTAACGCTGAGGTTTGAAATGGTATTTCCATTGGCTTGTAACGCTGAGGTTTGAAATGGTATTTCCATTGGCTTGTAACGCTAAGGTTTGAAATGGTATGTTCATTGGCTTGTAACGCTAAGGTTTGAAATAGTATGTTCATTGGCTTGTAACGCTGAGGTTTGAAATGGTATGTTCATTGGCTTGTAACACTGAGGTTTGAAATGGTATGTTCATTGGCTTGTAACACTGAGGTTTGAAATGGTATGTTCATTCTCTTGTAACGCTGCGGTTTTAAATGGTCTTTCTATTGGCCTGTAACACTGAGGTTTGAAATGGTATTTCCATTGGCTTGTAACACTGAGGTTTGAAATGGTATTTTCATTGGCCTGTAACACTGAGGTTTGAAATGGTATGTTCATTGGCTTGTAACACTGAGGTTTTAAATGGTATTTTCATTGGCCTGTAACACTGAGGTTTGAAATGGTATGTTCATTGGCTCGAACGCTGAGGTTTTAAATGTTTTTTCAGTGGCTGGTCACGCTGAGGTTTAGAAATTGTATTATCATTTGCTTGTAACGCTGAGGTTTGAAATGGTATTTTCAGTGGCCTGTAACACAGGTTTGAAAAAACATTTAAAACGTTTAAAGCGTTTGACATAGTATTTTCGTAAGCCTATCGTTAGCCGAGTTTCGATATAGAATTTTGATTGCCCTGTCACGTGGATGTTTGAAATAGTATTTTTGTTTGCCCTTCACGCGTAAGTATGAAATAGTATTTTTCGTTGGCCTTTCAGGCTAGGATTTCAAATAGTATTTTCGTTGTTCTGTCACGCTGGGGTTTCAAATAGTATTTTCGTTGGTCTGTCACGCGGATGTTTCAAATAGTATTTTCGTTGGTCTGTCACGCGGATATTTCAAATAGTATTTCCGTTGGCCTGTCACGCTGGGGTTTCAAATAGTATTTTCGTTGCTCTGTCACACTGATGTTTCAAATAGTACTTCCGCTGGCCTGTCACACTGATGTTTCAAATAGTATTTTCGTTGTTCTGTCACGCTGATGTTTCAAATAGTATTTTCGTTGGCCTGTCACGCTGATGTTTCAAATAGTATTTCAGTTGGCCTGTCACGCTGATGTTTCAAATAGTATTTTCGTTACTCTGTCACGCTGATATTTCAAATAGTATTTCAGTTGGCCTGTCACGCTGATGTTTCAAATAGTATTTCCGTTGGCCTGTCACGCTGGGGTTTCAAATAGTATTTTCGTTGTTCTGTCACGCTGGGGTTTCAAATAGTATTTTCGTTGTTCTGTCACGCTGGTATTTAAATTAGCATGTGCATTGCCAATGTCGGACGTCAAATGGACGCATCTTCACATCTCCTGTTCTTATTGAAGCAACCAGAATTTGTTTAAACTGACAGAGTTTGCGAACTTAAAAAACACAGACTTCTGATTACGCAATTTGAAACAGCAGAAAATTGAATTATCTTCTGACAGGAAAACACAATTTTTCACTCTTGACATTTTGTTCTCAGCTCAAACCAAATATCTCCGTTGAGAGATGATTGTTCGCGTAATATTACGACATTTGAATCAACACCCTTGTTGTAATGCTTATTCAAAACCTGAGTTTTATTTTTATAAAACAACTAGCAAGGTAAATGTTGCCCCGGAATGAATAAGGAACTCCAGGTTTCCCTGCAACCCCCACCCAACCCTGAAAATGCCTGTTATTGTATCCACGTTATCAAAATTCGTCCCGCAACCAACGAAATCGTCTCAACTGACATATCTTCAAAATGAGGCGAAGACGAATTTAGCGTATTGATCCCGATTCCGGCATTTTCGATCGAAACCTCGAACTTAGGGTTAGGGTTAGGATTAGGGTTAGAATTAGACTTAGACTTAGGGTTAGGGTTAAACTAAGACTTAAACGTAACCTCAGAGTTAGGGTTAGGGTTAGACTTATACTTAGACTTAAACTAAGGGTTAGGGTTAGACTAAGACTTAAACGTAACCTTAGAGTTAAGGTTAGGGTTAGACTAAGACTTAGACTTAGACTTACGGTAAGGGTTAGGGTTAGACTAAGACTTAGACTTACGGTTAGGGTTAGACTAAGACTTAGACTTACGGTTAGGGTTAGGGTTAGACTAAGACATAGACTTAGACTTACGGTTAGGGTTAGGGTTAGATTAACACTTAGACTTAGATTTACGGTTAGGGTTAGGGTTAGACTTAGACTTAGACTTACGGTTAGGGTTAGGGTTAGACTAAGACTTAGACTTAGACTTACGGTTAGGGTTAGGGTTAGGGTTAGACTTAGACTTAGACTTACGGTTAGGGTTAGGGTTAGACTTAGACTTAGACTTAGGGTTAGGGTTATATTAAGACTTAAACGTAACCTTAGAGTAAGGGTTAGGATTAGAATTAGACTTAGACTTAGGGTTAGGGTTAGAATTAGACTTAGGGTTAGGGTTATACTAAGACTTAAACTTAACCTTAGAGTAAAGGTTAGCGTTAGGGTTAGACTTAGGGTTATGGTTACACTTAGACTTAGATTTAACCTTGGGGTTAGACTTAGACTTAGGGTTAGTTACGGTTTGATTTAAGGTTAGATTTAGGGTTACAGTTAAGGTCAAGGTTAGGGTTAGGGTTAATGAGGGTATTTATTTTTCTTCATCATCTTACTTTTGCGCTAACAAACTAGTGGAAGAAACTATAACGCGTTATGCTTTTTTTGTTTACATATTTTACTAGGCTACCGGTTACCTGATAGAAATCTATTCTTTACCGATGATTATTACTTGACGCTATGTAGAAACCGTTATTTCCTATATTGGAGAAATCGATTTCTACGTAAGTGTCATATAAAACTATAGACATCTACAGACAGTTATTTCGTAATTTAAGACTCATCAGTGTTGCTAGACCCTGATAGCGTATCATCGCAAAAATTTACAACCGCAATTCTGATTATCGTAATGAGGCTGCCCATAGAAATTATAATGATGTATGTATTTTGTTTGTTTACATAGTTTTACTACGCTACCGGTAAGCGAGAAAAAAAACATTCTTTACAGAAGATTATGTATTTACCCTAAGTAGAAACCGTTCCTCCCTCTATTAGAGGCTCGACCCATAAGTAGGGAGCATATAGGGGTGTTACAAAAGTCTTGGGCACATTTCAAGTCCTCATATCTGCTGGACTATGAATGGTAGTAAAATTAAACTGGTACCATTTTAAAGCTAAATTCATTAAGTTTTTTGTAATGCTAATGATTTTTTCATATATTTTCAAGCTCAATAATGGCGTTTACTCAACCAGAAATGGCGTTTTGCGTCCTTGGATTTTGAAAAACTGAATCATGGATTATGGAACATAAATAATCATGGATTATGAATCATAAATAATCATGGATTATGAATCATAAATAATCATGGATTATGGATCATAAATAAACATGAATTATGAATCATAAATAATCATGGATTATGGATCATAAATAATCATGGATTATGAATCATAAATAATCATGGATTATGAATCATAAATAATCATAGATGATGGATCATAAATAATCATGAATTATGGATCATAAATAATCATGAATTATGAATCATAAATAATCATGAATTATGGATCATAAATAATCACGGATTATGAATCATAAATAATCATGGATTATGGATCATAAATAATCATGGATTATGAATCATAAATAATCATGGATTATGAATCATAAATAATCATGAATTATGAATCATAAATAATCATGAATTATGAATCATAAATAATCATGAATTATGAATCATAAATAATCATGGATTATGAATCATAAATAATCATGAATTATGAATCATAAATAATCATGGATTATGAATAATAAATAATCATGAATTATGAATCATAAATAATCATGAATTATGAATCATAAATAATCATGGATTATGGATCATAAATAATCATGGATTATGAATCATAAATAATCATGAATTATGAATCATAAATAATCATGGATTATGGATCATAAATAATCATGGATTATGAATCATAAATAATCATGGATTATGAATCATAAATAATCATGGATTATGAATCATAAATAATCATGAATTATGAATCATAAATAATCATGGATTATGAATCATAAATAATCATGAATTATGAATCATAAATAATCATGGATTATGGATCATAAATAATCATGAATTATGAATCATAAATAATCATGGATTATGAATCATAAATAATCATGGATTATGGATCATAAATAATCATGGATTATGGATCATAAATAATCATGAATTATGAATCATAAATAATCATGAATTATGAATCATAAATAATCATGAATTATGAATCATAAATAATCATGGATTATGAATCATAAATAATCATGGATTATGGATCATAAATAATCATGGATTATGGATCGTAAATAATCATGGATTATGAATCATAAATAATCATGGATTATGAATCATAAATAATCATGGATTATGAATCATAAATAATCATGAATTATGAATCATAAATAATCATGAATTATGAATCATAAATAATCATGAATTATGAATCATAAATAATCATGAATTATGGATCATAAATAATCACGGATTATGAATCATAAATAATCATGGATTATGGATCATAAATAATCATGGATTATGAATCATAAATAATCATGGATTATGAATCATAAATAATCATGAATTATGAATCATAAATAATCATGAATTATGAATCATAAATAATCATGAATTATGAATCATAAATAATCATGGATTATGAATCATAAATAATCATGAATTATGAATCATAAATAATCATGGATTATGAATAATAAATAATCATGAATTATGAATCATAAATAATCATGAATTATGAATCATAAATAATCATGGATTATGGATCATAAATAATCATGGATTATGAATCATAAATAATCATGAATTATGAATCATAAATAATCATGGATTATGGATCATAAATAATCATGAATTATGAATCATAAATAATCATGGATTATGAATCATAAATAATCATGGATTATGAATCATAAATAATCATGGATTATGAATCATAAATAATCATGGATTATGAATCATAAATAATCATGAATTATGAATCATAAATAATCATGGATTATGGATCATAAATAATCATGAATTATGAATCATAAATAATCATGGATTATGAATCATAAATAATCATGGATTATGGATCATAAATAATCATGGATTATGGATCATAAATAATCATGAATTATGAATCATAAATAATCATGAATTATGAATCATAAATAATCATGAATTATGAATCATAAATAATCATGGATTATGAATCATAAATAATCATGGATGATGGATCATAAATAATCATGGATTATGAATCATAAATAATCATGGATTATGGATCATAAATAATCATGGATTATGAATCATAAATAATCATGGATTATGAATCATAAATAATCATGAATTATGAATCATAAATAATCATGAATTATGAATCATAAATAATCATGAATTATGAATCATAAATAATCATGGATTATGAATCATAAATAATCATGAATTATGAATCATAAATAATCATGGATTATGAATCATAAATAATCATGAATTATGAATCATAAATAATCATGAATTATGAATCATAAATAATCATGGATTATGGATCATAAATAATCATGGATTATGAATCATAAATAATCATGGATTATGGATCATAAATAATCATGGATTATGAATCATAAATAATCATGGATTATGAATCATAAATAATCATGAATTATGAATCATAAATAATCATGAATTATGAATCATAAATAATCATGAATTATGAATCATAAATAATCATGGATTATGAATCATAAATAATCATGAATTATGAATCATAAATAATCATGGATTATGAATCATAAATAATCATGAATTATGAATCATAAATTATCATGGATTATGAATCATAAATAATCATGGATTATGAATCATAAATAAACCAAAAGTCATAAATTATGACTTTTGGTGTATTCTTCGCCAACTTATTTATCTATTTAAATTCATCTCATGATAAGAAACCATTCTTTGAAAACGCCTGGCTTAAGGAAGGAAAAATTATACATTCTTTTATTGTCATTCTCACATTTTATATTTCTCTTCTTATAATTGCTCTATTCCGTGTATTGAGCTTTAAACACTTCACGATAGGTTCAAATTTTAAAAGTATACATTCTACTTTTAGTTTCATACCTTTATATATATATATATATATATATATAGAGAGAGAGAGAGAGAGAGAGAGAGAGAGATAGAGAGAGAGATAGAGAGAGAGAGTAGAGGGTAATGCAGCATCAGTGCAGTTCCAACGAGAGCAAAATGTATATTTAAAGAAGTGATTTGAAAACGACAGTACCAATGTTGTTCTGATCTTCTGTTATATATATATATATATATATATATATATATATATATATATATATATATATATATATATATATATATATATGAGAGAGAGAGAGAGAGAGAGAGAGATAGTAGTGCAGCATCAGTGCAGTTCCAACATCAGAAAAATGTATATTTAAAGAAGTGAGGTCACCAACATTTGTAAAAAACTTTTTCAACCATCGTTTGTTATTTTATTATTTTATCATTTTATAATTTTGTGATTTTATAACGCGTTTCGAGGTTTTCTTGCTTGCTCTCTTCAGATATATATTCCATTTGAAAAAAAAAATTATTTTTAGAAGTTTCATGTTTCTGCGCATGTGCGCGCGTATGTGTGTGTGTATGTGTTTTCATAGTTTTTGCTTCTCTGGGTCAAAGTTATGTTTTTTAAGTATATATATATATATTTACTAAGAGTTTAAATGAAATTTAAAATACGAGACCCCTAAATAAACATAATATATATATATTGATTTTTTTAAGTATACTTTCTTCGGAGAGATTCGTTACATGATTGAGAACACAACTTCCACCCAGAGAGGGGGGAGTTGTTCCGTTGTTTTAGCGTATGTGTGGATTATCAGATTATACTGAAGTACTTGCTAAAGTAATCTTCAGGGGTGTATTTATTTCAGAAAGATTTCGCCTTTCTTCTACAGACAACGTTTGGTGTGGTCCTTGACCTTTTAATCTACGAACAAAGTGTAGTATCTGTTTCAATGGATGCTGCACTCTGAAGCCGGTATCGTCTTGATTCCGCCGGTCTGAGGTACTGTCCTGTGCAGTTCTATGGGGGTCCACCCTCGCACGCTTTGCCTTCTCACCCTTTGAGCAAGGGTAAGTTTATTGCAAATCGCCTAAGGCGCCCCTACCTAGGAATGCCGACGAGGCTGCTCAGGCATTTCTTTTAATCGTAAC
>OY744545.1:69043221-69220721 GCA_963556195.1 Sepiola atlantica | reverse complement strand
ACGAAGAAAATAAACTAAAATGCATATATAAAAATAAAGAACGAACAAACTATCAAAACGATAAATTGAAGACTGGCAGACGATAACTTCAGACGAACGAAATTAAACTAAAATGCATACATAAAAATAAAGAACGAACAAACTATCAAAACGATAAATTGAAGACTGGCAGACGATAACTTCAGACGAAGAAAATAAACTAAAATGCATATATAAAAATAAAGAACGAACAAACTATCAAAACGATAAATTGAAGACTGGCAGACGATAACTTCAGACGAACGAAATTAAACTAAAATACATATATAAAAATAAAGAACGAACAAACTATCAAAACGATAAATTGAAGACTGGCAGACGATAACTTCAGACGAACGAAATTAAACTAAAATGCATATATAAAAATAAAGAACGAACAAACTATCAAAACGATAAATTGAAGACTGGCAGACGATAACTTCCGACGAACGAAATTAAACTTAAATACATATATAAAAATAAAGAACGAACAAACTATCAAAACGATGAATTAAAGACTGGCAGACGATAACTTCAGACGAAGAAAATAAACTAAAATGCATATATAAAAATAAAGAACGAACAAACTATCAAAACGATAAATTGAAGACTGGCAGACGATAACTTCAGACGAACGAAATTAAACTAAAATGCATATATAAAAATAAAGAACGAACAAACTATCAAAACGATAAATTGAAGACTGGCAGACGATAACTTCAGACGAACGAAATTAAACTTAAATACATATATAAAAATAAAGAACGAACAAACTATCAAAACGATGAATTAAAGACTGGCAGACGATAACTTCAGACGAAGAAAATAAACTAAAATGCATATATAAAAATAAAGAACGAACAAACTATCAAAACGATAAATTGAAGACTGGCAGACGATAACTTCAGACGAACGAAATTAAACTAAAATACATATATAAAAATAAAGAACGAACAAACCATAGTTAAACAATTGTTATTAATTAGATGTTTATTTGGGGGGGGGGGTATCAATGGAACCATTGTAAATCAAATGTTTTTAAATAATGTTTTTTTTTGTTTATTCACCTGAAAGGTTATCGAAATTCGTATTTTGTTTTGAACGCGATTAATTTCTTTCTAAAAGTTATCGACTGCTTGGTTAATAGTTTCGTCAACTCTCGGGCGCTTCCGAGACCTGCCCGAATGTTGACGACGCGAAGTCACGGAAACATGGTTCGTCATCTATAAGAGTGCCGTTTACTCTGACAAAAGGAAAATATTTCATCTTTACAATTCGACAGGACACAATTGTCAGTAATGTGAAAGAACACAAATCTTTCGCAAATAATTTTTTTTATATCGTTTCATCTTTTTGTGGTGGGGATGGCGGCTGTTTTTTTTTTCTCGCTTATTTTTCCCGCTTCTCGTGTGACTCTCGATCCATTTGTGATTTGTGTGATGATCTGACGGATCGAAACGCCGCGATGCAATTTAATGAAATCTCGCCTCGTAAAACACTTAATCGTTTTAATATCATATTTGTATCTAGCTACGCTTTATGGCCGTTTTAGTCGTTCGCTTTCTTTATGGTTCATCTCGGCTCACATCAGACACCTTCATAGATTACTCACTTTCATCCTCATCCCAATCCTCGTCCTCTCAATATTTTCCCATCTGTTACTTTGCTAATATGTTTTTTGTTTAACATGTGTTTCTCCACACACACACACACACACACACACACACACATATATATATATATATATATATATATATTTTTTTTTTTTTTTTTTTTTTTCAGAGTTTACCAAGATATTTTTTCCATTTCTTCCAGAGTGGATTCATCACAACAAAAAGATATTTTATTTTATTATTTATTTATTTTGTAAGACTATAGTTCCCTTCACGTGTTTCGCTACCTAGCAAGCACCTTGCTACTTAGTTCATCGGGGGAGACAAAAATCTAGGATAGTGACTTCAACATCTGGCAATCCCCATAGGGGTTTGACCCAGTTGAAATTATTTAAGAAGAAAAAAAAAGGAAAACAAGTTCAAAAGACAGCTCAAACAATTCGACAATATGGGGTCGTTGTGAAGTGCCCCCACAAGAATTAAGTCCAATGCAATCCAAAAGTGGGGGAAAAAAGAAAAAAGAAAGAACGAGGGAAACCCGTCACATCCGGCAGAATACATGTCCTTAAGTCAACCTCGAAAAACAAACCTTCCACAGTGCAACCCCTGAATAACCTACAGGGCTCCAGAATTGGCACATGTAACCTGGTATTATTCCGTTGAGGATTCAAGCATCAATTTCTGTCGAAAAGCACGGAGCAATACAGATAGGCTGAGAAAAGAAAAACAAAAGATCAAAGCCGTTTTACTCGATGGTGCAATAAACAGGTCGGGCTGAATAATGGCGATCGTTTGAAAGATATGATAAAAAAAATACCAAGAACTAATAGAAAATAATATTTTCAAAAATTTTTTGTCCCTTTTTAAAAAAATTAGTAAATTATTTAGAATAGTTTGGGAAAAATAAACTTATAAAGATGTACATAGTCAAGTAAATTTTTATATATATATATATATATATATATATATAGAGAGAGAGAGAGAGAGAGAGAGAGAGAGAGAGAGAGAGAGAGAGAAGAGAGAGAGAGAGGGAGAGAGAGAGAGAGAGAGAGAAAGATATCATTTAGAAGATATTTTATTCAGTAAAGACCGGGATTAGGCCAATAAAAATAAGCTCGATGATACTCGATTACAGGGTACAGAGCATTTATATGTGGTTTTTTTTTAAGTTTACCAAAACATTTCGTTCACGAAATCATTCATCACAACAAAAGACTTTTTTTTCCTTTCAAAGTTTATTTATTTATTTATCAAATTTATCAGAATTAAAGAGTTTTTCCCTACACGTGTTTCTCTACGAAGCAGGTCCTTGCTTGGCAGATCATCAGGGGAATTATATACCTGGAACAAGAACTTCAACAACTGACAATACCCAATGTGGTGTTGCCCTAATTGAGGTCATTTAAGAAGTAAACAGAAGAAAAAAGGAAAAGAGAAAAAAAACTCTTAAAAAAGTGGCTCATAAGATTTTTGCATTAAAGTCGCTACTATGCAAACCAACAAGGAATTAGTCCCAATGCAGTCCAAAAGAAACAGGAACAATGTGCGAGAATACACCTCCTCGTCAGGCCGCACAACAATGAAAGCATCCCCCCTCTAAACAAAAATGGTCAAACCACAATCCACAATTTAACGTTCCCAGCCACTGGTAGTGTGGTCATTCTGCATCTATTCCATCAGAAAAAACACAGCATAAGCGTTCGTTAGGAATGTATGTGGTCGTTCGAACCTTTTTTCCTAGGGCTGACTTGCTCCCATTCGAGATAAACACACAACGAGGCAAATGATCAATAATCCCGCAGAAACCCCCTTTAAGAAAATTCCATAAATACTAGATATAAAATATTTATCCATAATACTGTCTCTAAAAATGTAGTTTTTATTTTTGTCAGCATCTGTTAGAAACTGAGATCTCATCAGACAAAATTAAAACCCTAACCCTAACCTCAGATCATAGTTGGGAAGAATGAAATGATGGAGAAAAAAAAGGAAAAGAAAAAATAAATTTTTACATTTGGAAAGTTAAATATATATATATATATATATATATATATATATATATATATATATATATATATATATATATATATATAGTTTTTCATGTTTTTTTTGCGTTTTTGCTTTGTTTTGTAAAATTAGCACTGAAGATAGCCGCACCAATAAATAAATGCACAGGAGAATTTTACAAATATATTGGTGTTTGCCGAAATAATTGTATGCTGAATAAAAAAAATAAGGTTCATGAAGTGACGTGAATCTGTCCTTTATGACATTGAACACCTAACCCCTAACCCCTAAGCCCTAACCCTTAACCCCTAAGCCCTAACCCTAACCCTAACCCTAACTCTAACTCTAACCCTAACTCTAACCCTTAACCCTAACCCTAACCCTAACTCTAACTCTAACCGTAACCCTTAACCCTAACCTATAACCCTAAGCCCTAACTCTAACCCCTAACCCATAACCCTAACTGTAAGCCCTTACCCTAACCCTAACTCTAACCCTGAACACTAACCCTAACCCTAAGCCCTAACCCTAACTCTAACTCTAACCCTAACCCCTAACCCCTAACCCCTAACGCTAACCCTAACCCTAACCCTAACCATAACCATAACCATAACCATAACCATAACCATAACCATAACCCTAACTCTAACCCTAACTCTAACCCTAACCTTAACCCTTAACCCTAACCTTAACTCTAACCCTAATCCTGACCATAACCCTAACACTAAACCTAACCCCTAAACCTAACCCCTAACCCTAACTCTAACCCCTAACCCTAACCCTAACCCTAACTCTCAACACGACTTTATTGAAGCGCCTCTCGATTCTGAATAAAATGGAATTTATCTTTAACGGAAAGAAAATGGCGCTATAATAGTAATAATCAACAGAAATAAAACGATTGGCTGAATTTTCTGCCCAATAGAATCAGTGAAAACAGCTAACACATGAATTTTCTGCCCAATAGAATCAGTGAAACAGCTAACACATTTCGTACTTAAGTCGATTCGATATTCTTAACTGGATCGCAACGCTGCATTTTACGAAGTTCCTCTGAGTAGACTGTGCTGAGAGTCAACCAATTTCCGAACTCGTAGAGAGATTTTCCAGTTCAAGTGTTTAGTAAATGGGGCCTTCGCCGAACAGTGTAACATTTCCCGAGAAACTACGACGTGTGTAAAATCTACGCGGACATTGTGATATAAAATACGATATTATCGTTTATGAAACAACCACGTGGACAGAACGGACACCTCCGAAGAATTCTTCAGTGACTGAACGATGGAGGATTTACTTTATGGGGAAAAAAGTACGAATGGAGAAGAGGCAATATTAAAATGACGCAGTCAAAGTGAAACGTTTTCAGCAAAAATGGCATTATATTCCTATTTTATTGGAGAAACTGGTCTAAAATCTGTCAGCGATATTACTCAACATGTACGACCATTGAAGATGTGAATTTTGAGTCGCCATTATCAATCTATCAATCTCCTCTCTGTCTATCTACTGAATGTATATGCTGGCGGCCTGTCTGTCTGCGTCAATCTACTGCTAGTCTGTATGTGTTCGTATCTACAGCCTGTCTGTTTGTCTATTTAGTGTCTGTCTGTATGTGTATCTATTGTCATTCTACTGTCCGCCTTCCTGTCTGTCTATCATCAGTAGTCTGTCTATTGGCTATGATATATCTTGACCCAGACAAATTTCCTAGCTAAAGAATAGAAACAGGAAGCTAATAAGTCGGGCCAGCATCCCATTCACTTCGTGTCCTTTGAAAAAGACAGACCACTGCTGATAACGCTACAATAAAAATCATGTTTTTTATTCTCTGCTTGTTCACGTCAACAGCCATGCCGAAGTCTGGACACTTTCTGAGAAATCAAAATTAATATTCTGTATTTTACATTGTTTTCTTTATCCTTGGGAAGTCTTTCAATACGGACGAAACGTGGATGAATACATAAATAACATAGTTTTGGCCTTTCCTTTTTCATTTTCCATTACGTCGGATCCCAGTTATATATATATATATATATATATATATATATATATATATATATATAAGATTTTATTTCATGGATGATGATTTTTGCTTCGTGCCTTTATTGGTCCCATGTGTACGGGTGTCTGTTGTAGCAGAACAGGTCTACGTTTGAAAGATAAGTTCTTGAGAAACATACAATCTACCATATATATATATATATATATATATATATATATATATATATATATATATATATAAGTAAAGAAACTAAAAGTAAAAATTTAGTAGAAAGAACCTATAGTGAAATGGTAAAAGCTCAATATACGAGATAGAGTAATTATAAAGTTAAAATTTTCACCATTGGATTTACTTATTTTTTGAACGCCTACCCATGATGCCTCTACGAAACTTTTTCTTCTCCATTGAAACCCTCTTCCATTGGACACCTTATCGGCGGACAATTTACCATCCGGACAAACCCAATATCTTTTTACTCGAACTTTTTTTTTTATCTCACCCATCTTTTTCTGAATATTTTTTCATATTTTTTCAAATGTTGAACTTTGGCTTTTCTATTGCCAACTTATCTATCTGTATAATTCCTCTGATGATAATATCTCGATCTTTGAAAAGCCTTGGCTTAAGGAAAGAACAATAAACATAATTTTATTACAGAATATACCCTGTTTTGAACATTTGAAGTTTGAAATAAATTTGGACATTCGTGCATGTTTATCACTCTTCGTCCATTTAACTTTATATATATATATATATATATATATATATATATATATATATATATATATATATATAAATACTAAATTATTAATACCTACAGACGCAAACGTTTCAAGCTTATTGCTCTCATCAGTGCAGGAAAGTAACAATTTCAGACGGTCGGGAGGCGCGAACCCGGTTCGCAGAGTCAGCCTAAAATCTGCAAGTAGTCGCTATATCCACTCGGCAAACGGAAACTGTCACGTAATTAGTAAAAATTAAGATCTATATGTAACTAGAAGCGGGCACAGATAGAAAACTAGTCGAGAGTGTTCGACGAACGTATTCGGAACTTTGCATTAGAGCTTTTTGACAGTCTATTTTAAACATCCCCGAGAGTGCTCAACTTTAATTTCTTCAAGGGGCTAAGTATAATATCTATAAATGGATATTCAATTATTAATACCTACAGACGCTAGCGTTTCAAACTTATTGCTCTCATCAGTGCAGGAAAGTAACAATCAGTTTCTGTTACTTATAGGTAGTAAATGTTTCATATGATTTTAGTATTTCTATTCTCCCCATTCAACTTGATCTCGTATGAAAGGCGAATTCCTGTAAAGAAATCAATAAATTGAAAGTGTGGAATAAAGTCGATCTTATTTTTGTGTGATTTTAAATGGTCAGCCAGTCCTTCATTCAAGTTTCATAATATAACTCGGCACAGTGATAGGAAGAAGAAAGCGAGACGAACGTAGTTTTAACTCTACTTTTTAAGACCTCATTTTCATACGTTTACTTCGGCTCACTTTCTAGCTGCTTTCTCACTAACAAATCCTGTCTACTTGTTGTCACTTCTGATTTGATTCCTTATCCTTTTCACGTCTATTTTCCCGGTCACGCGAAATGTCAAATCTATCATTCTTGACCCCGCCAGACACTCATCATATCCACGACGATCTTTGAATACTTATGGAGATCTTCGCACGGAAACTAACAAGTACATTACACTAGATGAAATACCCAAACTTCAATATACAACACGTATATAATCAAGGTATTAAGAAGGCTGGAGGTAATGCAGAGAGCCATATTGATGAAAAGAATGAAAAGCAAGTATTGTATTAACTCTGTTTGGTGATTGGAAATCATTTGATATTTCGGGAGACGTCTCCCCTTGTCAAAATAGACGCTAGCGTTTCAAGCTTATTGCTCTCATCAGTGCAGGAAAATAACAATCAGTGGTTCTGATACTTATAGGTAGTAAATGTTTCATATAATTTTGGTATTTCTATTCTCCCCATTCGACTTGATCTCGTATGAAAATCGAATTCTTTTAAAGAAATCAATAAACTGAAAGTGTGGAATAAAGTCGATCTTATTTTTGTGTGGCGGCGTTATTTATTTTGATCAGTTATCTTTGTTGACCATCGCTTCGATTGTGTCTGGAGCGGCGCAGTCGTTGGTTAACCCGGATGTAACGGCAATCCCACTCCTTCGCACGTACATCCGGGGACAATAACAGTATAAACAGAGATAAGAGTCAAAAATAAAATTACATAAAAACAAGTGTATATAAAAGCTAGATAAGAAAAAGAGAAATACACAACGTAGCATAGAAAGAAAAGAGATGCGGAATAGAGAGAGGGGGAGAGAGGGGAAGAGAAAGAAAGAAAGAGAGAGGGGGAGAATAAGAGTGAGGGGAGAGAAAGACAGAGGGGGAGAGAAAGAGAGAAAGAGAGGGGAGAGAAAGAGAGAGGGGGAGAGAGGGGAGAGAAAGAGAGAAAAGGAGAAAGAGAGAAAAAGAGACAGAGAGAGGGGGAAAGAAAGAGAAAAAAAGAGAAAGAGAGAGGGGAGAGAAAGAGAGAGGGGGAGAAAGCGAGAAAAAGAGAAAGGGGGAGAGAAAGAGAGAAAGAGAGAAAGAGAGAAAGAGAGAAAAAGAGAAAGAGAGAAAGAGAGGGGAGAAAAAGATAGAAAGAGAGAAAGAGAGAAAGAGAGGGGAAGAGAAAGAGAGAAAAAAGAGAAAGAGATAGGGGGAGAAAGAGAGAAAGAGAGAGGGGGAGAGAAAAAGAGAAAGAGAGAGGGGGTAAGAAAAAGAGAAAGGGAGAGAGAAAGGGAGAAAAAGAGAAAGAAAGAAAGAAAGAGAGAGGGGGAAAGAAAGAGAGAGGGGGAGAGAAAGAGAGAGGGGGAGAGAAAGAGAGAAAAAGAGAAAAACAGACAGACATATATGAATAAGGTGGCCGATAAATTAATGATGTTATATAATAAATGAGGTCCGAGCGATACAAAAACTCTGATTGGTCGAGAGAAATCATGTTTATCTACTGTTTTCCTGTATGTACTGCATACCTGTCGATCCACCGCCCACCTGTCTATTTACTGCCTGCCTGTCCACCTATCTACTGCCCGCTTACCTGCCTGTCTATCCACTGCCTGACTGTCTGTCTATCCACTGCCTGCCCGTCCGCCTATCTGCTGCCTGCCTGCCTGCCTGCCTGCCTGCCTGCCTGCCTATCTACTACCCGCTTGTCTACCTATCTATCTACCGCCTGCCTGCCCGCCTATCTACTTCCCGCCTGCATGCCTATCTATTTACAGTCTTTCTCTCTATCTACTCCCCACACACCTGCCTTGCTATCTACTGAAGAAAAGGTCATTTTAAAATAGCCAGCACTTGGATTACGCCTATAGCAAGTGGTAGTAATGGTCTGCTATTTGATTCAAAAGTGCGGTACATATTCCTGTCTCCTAGTGCGATATTCTCCTTGATCGGGTTGAGTCGGCTTCCTCCTTCAAGGAGGAAGTTTCTCGGGAATATTAAATTCACATCGCCATGGACATCAGCTGAAGGTACCACCCTAACCAAGAAACGTCTATATGGGCACCTTCCTCCTATGACAATCTCACTGAGAGAGAAGGTTCCGGCTTGCTGGACACTCTCCTGGAGAAGTAAGTCAGAACTTGTGACAATCTCCTATGGTACCTATTACGTGGAAAAGTATCGGTTGGAAAATCTCACAACACTTATATTGATCAACTTGTAGAAGGCTGTGGATGCCACCTGAAATACCTTCTGAGAGCGATGTATGACAGGGATTATTGGAAGGAACGAAGGAGAGTAGAAAGTGGAGTTGGGGTTTACTTTCGGCAGCCTTATAACTCTCGCTTTCTGATTTTGTCCTTTAGTCCTCACATTGTATGAGCTTTTTTCTGACAAAGGGGGAAGAATTGCTGTTTTCTGGGTCTGAATCTATCCATCTAACACTTATCGTTGGCTAGTTTTTACATTGACGTAGTATTTATTTTTTAGCTCCTAACATCAATATAAATATTGTCTGAAGCGATTTTCATAACGAAATTATTGACCTGATTGATTGATTGACTGATTAGTTGATTAAATTCACCCCATGTAGCGATATTTAGATGCGAGTGTGTACAAATAGAGTTCAAATCAGAAATTTTCACATAAGTAGAGAGTGGAATTTTCCATTAGAATTCGTGTCTAGGCCGTTACGTTACAGATAAGAAGTCCCTAGTGAGACGTGGCGAATAAACAAATCACATCTTTCTAACTGAATCGCGAGATAGAGCTATCGGATTTGTGGATAGCTTTTTCCTCTTCCTATGGGGATGGGTCAGGAGTATCCTGTGTATATACGTGTATAATGTAAAGAAACAATTTAATCAGAAATTTGTTAAAATACAAATGAGTTTATGCTGTTCTTTGTTTATGACGTTTACCACCGACGTTATTGAAGAGAAGACAACGGCAATGAAGAAGAAGAAACGAACTGCTGCGACGTGTCATCAAAAGCAACAAGACTTAAGCTGTCTACGTGAGAAGCCGCCATTCGCACAAGATTGAAGCATTGGTCCGTCCATTGCTACACATATTCTATGGAAACTCAAAACTATGTATCTGATCATGTTGACATTTTTCATGGTGGTTACTGCATCACGTCTATATATAAAGATATCAGAAGTTACAATTCCATGGTACAAAGTAAACATAAGATGCGAGACTTCATTAGTTACAATATGGACCAAGTAGCGAGTCTCTATAATGAACAGAAACCTAGTTATCGTCAAAGCATGACTTTCACCTTTCCCTGACCTTCGACTCTGACATTTGACCTAGATATCTAAAAAATAAATTACTTTAAAGTAAGAAAATTACCGATTTTTCGACCGAGTTTGGTGACGATTGGTCAAGTGATGTCGACGCTAGGCTGTAAACAAACAAACGTAGTGACAAACCAATAAACTCGACGGCAAACATAACCTCCTAGGCGGATGTAAAGTTAAGTAAATTCGTATGAGTCAACATGGTACAACTTTGTTTCCTGGCTTCATCACGTTGTTCGGATTCTTGCAGGAGGGACCACATGAAGGTTGCCATCATCCCTAAGTGAAAGTAGTACTATCGAACCGACTGGATTCGAACTTGGAACACCAGGTCGTCAGCCCGACCCGTTATCCACTTAATCGCCGTCACCCTCAACTAGCGTGGGGATCACAAGCCTTCCCTAGATTCCAGGAGCAGACTGTTACAGATCGTATTTCCCTCCCTTGGTGGCGGTAATAAGCGAGGGTGACAATATGGAGAAAGGTTCAATGGTTGCCATATTGTCTAGACCAATTATAAAATGTTTAACTCAAAATGCATTCAGCTGTATTATTAACAATGATTATCGAGCGAGAAAAAGGCGGGAACGGCCATTTTTTCTTCTTTGACTCAATTCACTTTCTTCATTCATTAGTTGGACGTCTTAACAGGGGGTCTTCATATTAAAACTTCTTACACGTAAACAACGATCGTTAATATCCATAATAGCTTGATGACCAACCCTGCCTATCTTTACCAAACGGTTGTTTTAAAATAGGGACGGTCAATGAAACTGAAAGTAATTTTTTAACCAAAAATGAATGATCCAGATTGAAAACAAAACCCACCAAAACCAGATCATTATTCGTTCTGGATGAGATTTTCAGTATTTATTAATTAATTTTAGACAGTTTATAAACTACAGATGTAAAGTAATGATGCAGACATGTTGAGTAATAACGCATAAGACGTCACGGGATGGCTAAGGGCATGACCCCGCTATAATGAAGAAAAGCCGAAGACTAGATAGATTGTCAATTAGGCTAAAAGAACAACGGAAATGAATCGGTGAATTTTGAACGAGCCTAGTTGTGTGAAGTCGACGAGTTCATTTCGGAGTATGACGTCGTAAAAAAACGACTCGGTAACCTTTAAAAGAGTCAGGTGCACGAGGCCAGAAAAAAGAAGGCACCCGGAGTGCAAAGTCAGAAATTAAATCGGCGGTTTTAAACGAAAGAAAAAGAAGCGCTTACGTAGCAGAGACCGAGTTGGGAGAATATAGAGAAAAACTTGTCGTGGGTCAGCCCCGAAGAGAGGTACCCCCACCACGGCCGAACTGCCGTAAACAACTGGCGTGGGGATCACAAGTCTTACCTAGATTCCGAGAGCTGACTGCTACAGAACGTATTGTTGTGTTTCCCTCTAGGTTGCAAGGTAAATCACTCTGCCTGGTTTTCGTGAAAATAACCTACGTTGGGTAGAGTTGAAAATCAACCACCGTCAAGGTAAAGAAAGAGGTTTATTCGTTAGACAATGGAAAGAACAATAATGTCAAAGGACCTTTGCTAACAAAGAAATATTTAATTTTATATATGTGTATACCCAACTTACACAAGCTGGTGGTGAAGAATAAAGAAACAGTTTCTCGAGCACGTCCTTGTCTCTATCGTTGTGTTTTGTGTGATGCTACCGGGTCCCCCGAAAGTACGGGTATTGCAACACAAACAGTAATACAATAAGTACAGACAGTCCTTTATTTTCTATACATTAAAATGTCACCTACTATTAAAACTTAAATAACAGTGGCCATAGTTTTTATTCATATATGAATCTCTGTCCCATTTGAGGGTGATTGATAAGGTTTAAAAACGTATCTGTAATTTGATTGGCCACACCCTACCCTACCCTTTCTTCTTCTCTACACACTCTCTCTCTCTCTCTCTCATAGATGTGATGTTGCTAGTCTCAGTCTTTTCTATAAATACTATTATGGCATGTGTTCTTCAGAATTATGTGATCTATTCCCCGCTTCTTTTGTTCTACCTCGTTTGACGCGTTGGTCTAATTGTCTAGTGGTCTCCATAAATTCGCTGTTTTCATACCTCATTGTAATACAGCTACTTATTCCAGTAGCTTCTTTCCAAGAAACGCAGGCTTGTGGAACTCTCTTCCTGCTGACTGTTTTCCTCCTTTTACAAGACTAAAACCAATAGGCATCTCCTGTCTTTGCGATAAGAATATTTCTTCTTGTTAGCTTCTTACATTAAGTGGCTTCATGCCTTGTTTGGAGCGATTTGTATTAATAAAAAACTTAAAATCATATAATGGATTTTGATCAAAATTTGAATAAGAATTCTAGACATAAGGTTTAGTAGGATTATATCTTGATTTTAACCTTCATAAGGGGACATAAAAGTGGTGCAAAACTGATTTGTTCGAGGAAGTAATTTTGCCTGTCTTTGTACGGGCATTCTTCTCGTTTCCTATAAAAGTTGCCTATAAAAGTTTCCTATAAAAGTTGCCTATAAAAGTTTCCTATAAAAGTTGCCTATAAAAGTTACCTATAAAAGTTGCCTATAAAAGTTCGCCATTGTTCAATTTTTTCATTGAAATGGGAATCCAAAAAACCTGATGATCGCCTTCGTTTCCTTTGGAACTAATTATATTATGATCGTGTCGCATTGTCAATTGTTCACACTGTCCTCTCGAAAAATAGAAACAGGACTCCGCTCAACCGACCCCAGCGCACACGACACACACGCACAGCCATTTCTCATTCGTGTCTCTAATTTTACGGCGTCCTTGTAACAGCAATTTTTTTGACCAATCATTTAAGACTAAATAGATGGTTGAAGCATTTCGTGAAAATTCAGATACGTCTAAATTTTTCTTTAAATTTTAATAATATGTATTAGACATCAATTAATAAATATTCCCCAAATGTCAGTTTCTTTATAGCATTCCAAACGTTTTTATGGGGGCATAATATGAGCACAACTCTCCCATATGTAAAATTCAAATATTTCAGATTTGCATGAAATTTGATTAAAAGTCATTAGACACCAATTAAGCAAGATTCCCTGAAATTCAATTTCTTCTTAATTTTTCCTTAAGTTTAAGCCTTAAATTTTAGAAATTTTCGAGAATCAAAACCGGAGTATAGGTTTTGATAAAAATTAGGTTAAAAATTCTAGACATACGGTTTAGTATCATTATGTATTGATTCTGGATTACCGTTGAGGCGCCAGGTAATCTTTGGCGCCTCAACGGTCATCCAGACAGACCATGGTACAGATGATAATGATATTGATTTTAATCTTTATAAGGGTAAAATAGTGTATATTATTATATCGTGATCAAAACGTGCTCAATATACTAGATAGAGCAGTAGTATAAGAAACTAAAGGATGAAAACAAAAATTGGATTAAATACAATATTTAGTAATTCCTTAATGATTTAAAACAAGGCATATAAATAAAAAAACATGTTCCTTAATCCATAGATTTTCAAAGATACGCTCTTATAATCAGAGGATAAAAGACAGTAAAAATGTACTTACTGGTTAGCATAAAATTGAAAATGTTAAAATATGAACAATTTAAAAAAAAGTTTTGCAAATAAAAACCTGTTCACTGAGATTATCGCATAAGATTGAGGTGTCCATGTAAAGATCCAAGGGATCATACAGAGAAATATATATATATATATATATATATATATATATATATATATATATATATATATATATATATTTATTTTTAAATACAGATTTTAATCAGACATGGACCAGTGGTTTCTGACAAGAAACGGGTTTAAATTCCCGATTCCGTCTTCTTCAGCATAGTCTGAAATAGTAAATGATGGAATTTCTTCAAAAAACACTTATAACCGTTATGAAACGCTATGTACACAGAATTTTGAAATGGAGGGCCGACGGGACGCTTAGATCAGAAAAGGCCGTTAAGTAAGAGATTCTATATTTAGAAGTGAAGAACGAGAAGGGAGGAAGAAAGAAAGAAAGAAAGAAAAGAGAGAAAGAAAGAAAGTTATAAGTGTTTTTTGAAGAAATTCCATCATTTACTATTTCAGACTATGCTGAAGAAGACGGAATCGGGAATTTAAACCCGTTTCTTGTCAGAAACCACTGGTTCATGTCTGATTAAAATCTGTATTTAAAAATAAAAATATTACGCTCTTAATTTAATTTAATTGGGCACTCTACTGGTATTTCCCTTTTATTCTTTTTTGAGATACCTTTATACTTTATATATATATATATATATATATATATATATATATATATATATATATATATATATATTTATATATATATATATATATATATATATATATGTGTGTGTGTGTGTATATATATATATATATGTATATATATTAATTTCCTACTAAGTTCCTTTGTATCTTGAACACCACTCACAACAACCCCCGCAGTCTACCAACTTTCCCCATCAACAACACAGGCTTATGTAGCCGCACATATGCAGTATACCAAACACAATATGCGATATGCAATGAGTTCTACATCGATAACACAGTGAGACCACTACATATACACATAAAAGAATACATAGCAACTAATGCGTCTTCATTCCAAATCATATATCACGAAATCAAAACCCCATTAAAGACATGTGAGTAAAAATACTAGTAACTGCAAGGGATTTAGACAATATCAGTATTAAGGAATCCCTATTGACAAAAAGTTTAACCCCAAAATAAACAACAGAGCAGAGCTCAATTGCACCTTTTTGTTATAATGAAACAATATATACATCAGATGACTAATGAATAACAAACAGTATTAAACAAATACTACTAATAAATTGATATGTGTGCATGTTTGTTTAAATGTCAACGGATACGCGTTTGTTGTAGATGTGTACACCTACTTAAATCTGACGTTCGTGCAGGACAACATAATACAATACTGCGACTCGTCTATGTAAGATAAGTAAACAGTATAAAAACGTAATAAGAATATACAAAAAAGAGGAAGAAAAAACTAATTCAAGGAAATAAAACAAAACTAATGACGTGTACGAGCCTATCGTAAGGTCTGGGAAAATAACTCGTTGAATCTAAGGAGATGAGAGTCAGTTATAGTTATGTCCCTTGTTTTCAAGGGACATAACTATAACTGACTCTCATCTCCTTAGATTCAACGAGTTATTTTCCCAGACCTTACGATAGGCTCGTACACGTTATTAGATAAAACTAATTAATATTAGATAAAACTAAATAAAATTAGATAAAAAAAAATAAAATTAGATAAAACTAAATAAAATTAGATAAAAGTAAATGAAATTAAATAGAATTAAATAAAATTAGATAAAACTAAATAAAATTAGATAAAACTAAATAAAATTAGATAAAACTAAATGAAATTAAATAGAACTAAATAAAATTAGATAAAACTAAATAAAATTAGATAAAACTAAATAAAATTAGATAAAAGTAAATGAAATTAAATAGAACTAAATAAAATTAGATAAAATTAAATTAAATTAAATTAAACTAAGTAAAATTAGGTTAGGCACAAGGCCAGTTTTTATCTTACTCCCACAAGTAAGATGTAACCCAAGGTCGGGTCGGGAAAGTGGGGTTTAAAAATTGCCTGGGCAGCCCCTTTGGCATTCCTCGGTAGATGCTCCTCAGACAGTAAGAACTAAACTTACTCCTTCCCAAAGAGGGGAGGCAAAACCTGGGAAGGTGGACCTCCCAGAACTGCACAGGACAGACCCATTGACCGGCGTAAATCAAGACCCGAAGCCCAAGACAACACCAATATGGGGTGCAGTATCCATCGGAACAGATACTACACTTTGATCTTAGCCAAAAGGCCAAGCTGCGGCGTGCGGTTTAATATAAAGTAATTAATATTCTTTTTTTATTATTAGATTTATTAAATTTTAATTGGCTATCATATTTTCAAGAAATATAATTAATTGTGGGTTTCCTAGAATTATATTATCGAATTAGTGAAATTTGTTACTAATTATAGGCATTTATATAATTAATTTACGCTTTATTGAATCCAGTTAAATTTGGATTTTAACCGTAAAACAAAACCGGTGTAAGGGAGATAACTGTGGCTGATAATAAATTAGGTCTTAAATGGGAATTAATTCATAGATTCTATCGATAGAAGTCTGTGTATTGCATTATTTATTTATATATATATATATATATATATATATATATATATATATATATATATATATATATATATATATATATATATATGTATTATTATTATTTTTATTTATTTACTATTTACTTTTTGTATATTTATCAGTATACATTTTATATGTATTTAGATGTGGGCTAATATTTTAGATGTATTAGATGTGATGTAATATTTTAGATGTATTAGATGTGATGTAATATTTTATATGTATTAGATGTGAGGTAATATTTTATATGTATTAGATGTGATGTAATATTTTATATGTATTAGATGTGATGTAATATTTTATACGTAGTAGATGTGATGTAATATTTTAGATGTATTATGTGTGATGTAATATTTTATATGTATTACATGTGATGTAATATTTTATATGTATTTAGATGTGGGCTAATATTTTAGATGTATTAGATGTGATGTAATATTTTATATGTATTAGATGTGATGTAATATTTTATATGTATTAGATGTGATGTAATATTTTATACGTAGTAGATGTGATGTAATATTTTAGATGTATTATGTGTGATGTAATATTTTAGATGTATTAGATGTGATGTAATATTTTATATGTATTAGATGTTATGTAAAATTTTATATGTAGTAGATGTGATGTAATATTTTATATGTATTTAGATGTGGGATAATATTTTATATGTATTTGATGTGAGGTAATATTTTATATGTATTTGATGTGAGGTAATATTTTATATGTATTAGATGTGAGGTAATATTTTATATGTATTAGATGTGAGGTAATATTTTATATGTATTAGATGTGAGGTAATATTTTATATGTATTAGATGTGAGGTAATATTTTATATGTATTAGATGTGAGGTAATATTTTATATGTATTAGATGTGAGGTAATATTTTATATGTATTAGATGTGATGTACTATTTTATATGTATTACATGTGATGTTATATTTTATATGTATTAGATGTGATGTAATATTTTAGATGTATTAGATGTTATGTAATATTTTATATATATTAGATGTGATGTTATATTTTATATGTATTAGATGTGATGTACTATTTTATATGTATTAGATGTGATGTAATATTTTATATGTATTAGATGTGATGTTATATTTTATATGTAGTAGATGTGATGTTATATTTTATATTTATTAGATGTGATGTACTATTTTATATGTATTAGATGTGATGTAATATTTTATATATATATTAGATGTGATTTAATGTTTTATATATATTAGATGTGATGTAATATTTTATATGTATTAGATGTGAGGTAATATTTTATATGTATTAGATGTCGGCTAATATTTTATATGTATTTAGATATGGGATAATATTTTATATGTATTTAGATGTTGGCTAATATTTTATATGTATTTAGATTGGGGCAAATTGTTTAATTAATTAATAATGCCAGGGTATTATTTTGGTGGGATATATATATATATATATATATATATATATATATATATATATATATATATATATATATATATATATATATGGGGTAAGGTACACGATAAGTCATGAAAATGAAATGCTGTGGTAAACAAAATGTGTGAAAAAATGACAAACGGAAAACGGGTTAGAATGCAGGAGAAAAACAAAAACAAGAGATTTGACCGGTTTCGTTTGTGTTAGCGAACGTCTTCAGAAAAAATGAAGACGTTCGATAATACGAACGAAACCGGTCAAATCTCTTGTTTTTGTTCTTCTCCTGCATTCTAACCTGTTTTCCGTTTGTCATTTCTCACACACACACGTATATATATATATATATATATATATATATATATATATATATATATATATATATATATATATATATATATATATATATATGGGAAAAGGAAAAAGGAAAACCAAAAAAATGGATGTTTTTTATGTGTACATCAACGTTTCGTCTTTATTTATAAGACTTCATCAGGATGATAATATAGAGAAAAATTGTCATGCAAGTACAGATACATAGATGATATTTTAATTTTCCTCCCCACAAATATACAAATCAATAATGTTTAAGATAAACTCAACACAGTAGAACCCTCCATAAAATTCACCCATGAGACTGAAATAAACGGCTCCATTCCCTTCCTTGATAATCTTATAATTAAGTCCAACAACAAACTAGAATTTAAGGTACACCGCAAAAACACTCACAAAAATGACTACATACATTTCTACTCTCATCACCATAGCAAGATCAAAACAGGTATAATTATAGGCTTCTTCCTACGCGCCCTTAGAATATGTAGCCCCCTACACATAGATGAAGAAATAAAGTACATTTTTAATTCCCTAAAAACATTGCAATACCCCACACATTTTATATTAAATGCCAAGAAAAAAGCCTTCCAAATATTCTCCAGAAACACCACACAAAAAAATCAAACTTCTAACACCTCTCTCATAGACAGACCCCTTCTCCTACCCACGCATTCCAATAACACATCCATATGCAACACGCTTAACAAACTAGGCATTCCAACAGTATAAACCACATCTCAATCCATAAAACAAACTCCAGACATTTCCAAAAAACACCCACATCCCATGCCGGCTTATATACTGTCCCTTGCAATGATTGCCATCAATTTTACGTGGGAGAAACACAACGTGAATTAAAGAAACGATTAAATGAACACAAAAGGGACATAAAAAACAACCCTCTTAGTGCACTTTTCTCCCATGCACTAGAACATGGTCATGCGTTCAAATTTGAACAAGCCAAAATCACTACATCCACAACAAATCTCGGCGAAGATTATTAGAAACTGCCCTCATCACCGCCTCCACCACCATCAAGCAACGAAATGGTTTCTTTAACCTATCACCCTTAATAAGCAAGATCATCCTCACAGAACAAAGACTTTGCCTGATCATAGATAACTTTTATTTTCATCTCTAACCTTTGTCACTCTTCCATTTACTCACACCCTTCCTTTTTCTCCTTGAATCTTCACTTTCTCCTTACTTTTTCCGTTTTTCCCTCACATTTTAACACTGCAGTCCAAATAAACATTCTCATGTTCCAAATGTTTCAAATATTCCATACCCACCCTTTCAATCACCGCCCTCCTCCACTCCCTCACTCATTGCTATCATTTTCCAAATATTTCAAATATTTCACACCCTATCACAACAAATCCTCCCTCTCCCCCTCTCAACTATTTTCTCCCATACCCCTTCTTAAATTCCCTCATTTTCTCAAAACGCTCTCTAAGACCATAACTTTCGCCCATCCACCAAAATCACAGCCCCCCTTCCTCTCTACCCATCCTCCTTTCCCTGCATACACCCCCATACACAAACATTCCAACTTACTTTTCCCCTTCAATCTTGACCGCAGCCATCTGGTCAAACACCTCCCTCCCCCCTCTCCTCCACTCCCTCTCTGCCATCCACTTTACCCCTGCTCATCCCCCACCTCTTTCTCTTACCACCAGCCACAGTAGTCCTTGCTCACCCCATCCTTCCATTTTTTCCCCACTCATTTCTTTCAACATTCATTTTTATTCTCCAACAAGTACGGACGTCCACCCAGTAGTGGCCATTATTTTATTTTATTTTTCCTCCCAATATGTCTACCCCACATGTATCTGTACTTGCATGACAATTTTTCTCTATATTATCATCCTGATGAAGTCTTATAAATAAAGACGAAACGTTGATGTACACATAAAAAAACATCCATTTTTTTTTGGTTTTCCTTTTTCATTTTCCCATCACGTCGGATTACCTTCATCCTTCTCTTCCCATATATATATACATAGTATATCTCAGTTTGTAGGAACTGTGATCAGTCGTATATACACTTAATTAAATTATCTATAATCAAAATCATTTAATGGATGTTGATCAAAATTGGAACAAAGATTCTAGACATAAAGTTTAGTAGGATTGTATCTTGATTTTATTCTTCGTAGGTAGACATAAAACTGTTCTGTTCGGAGAATTAGTTTTATCTGTCCTTGGACGGGTATACTTTTAAGTGTCTATAACATTTCGCCATTGTTAAAATCCCTAATTTTAATAGGAGAATTCTTACAAAGACTGACGATCGACTTCACCTCATTGGGGACTAATTATATTCCGGTCGTCGTACATATATTGTTCGAATTGTCCTCTCGTAAAATCGAAACAGAACTCCGGCCAGGCGACTCCCTGCACTCACCACACACACGCACGGCCATTTGTCATTCCTCCGTCTCTAGTTTCACGGCGCCCTTGTAACGACCATTTCTTTTTTCCTGACAATCGTTACTGTCCGTTCAAGGTTCTTTTTCTGATGTCTTTTTCAATTTCATTTCGTTGTTCTTTCCTGAAAACAGAATTGTTATTTCTTTGTAGTCGATAAGAATAAAGATTGTATGAATGGGGAAGAAAGAAGTGATCTTTGTCTGCGTCTTGAATTTTTTTTTTTCTCTCTGCATAGATTTCGCGTCGGTGAAAAGGGGAGACATTATCGTTGTATTTTACTGATTACGGTATGTTTATCTTCGAAAGTTGAGTATGTTGATGGGTAAGCTCTGTCGGCGCACAAAGAATGGCACAAAGAATGGCTTAGAAAGGGTACAAATGTTTTAAGGACCATTTTTAGATATCGTTACGGAATCTTTTCTTTTTTTAGAAGAGGACAATTTATATTATTTGTATCATTCAGACTATTATTCTCGTCTTGAATGTTATTTTTTAGAACATTTCGGCTAATGTAACCTCTGGCCTTCTTCAGATACATCTGTTCGACCTCGGGAATCTTTACAGAACTGCACAGGACAGACCCATAGACCGGCCTAAATCAAGCACCGAAGGCCAAGACAATACCAGTCTATGGGGTGCAGTATCCATCGGAACAGATACTACACTTTGATCTTAGCCAAAAGGCCACGGCCAAAGTAGAGTAAATAAGTTTATTTCTCGAATCTTTGTGATTAATCAAATGTTTTTATTTTATGGTCATCGCTCCAGACAAGGCATAAAGCCATTCAATGTAAAGAGCTAACAAGAACAAATATGATTATCGCAAAGACATGAGATGCCTATTGGTCTTAGTATTGAAAAAAAAACAAGATCCGAGGAAAACAGTCAGCAGGAAGAGAGTTCCACAGGCATGAGGTATCAAAACAGCGAATTGATGGAGACAACTAGACCAACGAGTCAAACGAGCTGGAACAAAAGAAGCGGGGAATAGATCACATAATTCTGAAGAACACATGTCATAATAGTATTTATAGAAAAGACTGAGACTAGCAACATCACGTCTGTGAGGGAGAGGGTGCAAAGAAGAAGAAAGGGTAGAGCCAATCAAATTACAGATACATTCTTTCTACAAAGCCAATGTTTGATTCTGAATCGTCAGCTTTTTTTTTTGTAGAACATTAGTCTCCGTTTTTAACAAAAATATATTTCGATTTAATTCCTTTCAAAATATAATTAATCCGCATCGGAACATTGTTCAATTATACAATATTTAATAATGACCAACATAGCAACAGAAACAACAGCTGTCTGTTATTAAGCCAACACAAATCTATATCTCTCTCACTCTCTCTCTCTCTCTCTCTTTTTCTCTCTCTCTCTCTCTCTCTCTCTCTCTGTCTCTCTGTCTCACCGTAGAGATCAAAACAACTTTTACTTACCTAAGCAATAAATGCTAGTAGTCTTATAAGAATTTGATTTAATTAATAATTAAATAACAAAAATATACTGAAGTCAGCAAAGTTTAACGATTTAAAACTCAGAAAGAAAGACAGAAAGAAAAGAATCGATGCCGCCATTTTTAATCACGTGGTGTGTGGCTTTTTTACTTCAATGTCCAATAACCGAATCAGTGAAATCAATAGATTTAATTAATAAATCGATAATCCTTTGATCGATAAAAAATATTTTTTTAAGCAAAGGTTATGTTTACCGCCATAAAATATAAAAATACTCATTCCGATAAAAATGTATATGAAGTGCCCATGAAAGACCGGAATGGGTCAGTGTCTCGATGACGAGGTGGAACGGCTAAGACTGAATCAGGTTTAGTGTTTCAGAGATGAACTCACCTGGTCGGTCGGTCAAGCTTACGTTTGAAACGACATTTTGTTTATCTCTAGGAGATTAATTGGACAGAGTAAGGGGAATAGGAAAGAATGTGGAAAGTGCAAAAGTTCAGAATAGTTAACAGTCAAGAACTCGTAAACCACCAAAAAAAAAATACTTTCTAGCAAACGTCGAATCAAATTCTCTACCGACCCATATACTTTTAACGGAAATTGTTTGTAAGATTTCAACATTTTAAAACAATACAGGGGCGAATCTTAGTTATAGAAATATATAAACATGAACTTAACTTTAGAGATAATTGTTTGTTAAACAAAATTAACTTTCTTTTTACTGAAATTGAAGAAATCTTGAAAAAAATTGGATTACAAAATGGCCGCCGTTAAATAATTAATAATTTTTATCGCAAATATTATGATATCATTTATTTCTTGAACCGTTCCTTTTTGTACTGACTTTTTTATGAATTAATTGTTATTGTTTTTCTTGTATATTAATTCACTTTCATTTTACTTATTTATAAATTGTGTTCTTTTTATTTATTTATTTCTCTTATCTGTACTTTTTTTTCTTACTATCATTTATTTATTGGGTTGGGTTTTGTCGGTTATCGTTGCTTTCTTTATCAATTATTGATTTTGTCACCATTGAATTTTTCTTTATTTTTGTATATTAATTTTTATATGTTTTTTTTATATTTCGAGAAGTGACGGCTAGCTTATAAAATATATACATTACCAAGAGATACTATAAAATTTCAAAGAGTTACTGTAAAATAAATTTTTTTAAAAAGGTAACAAATCCGTGAAATGAATATCATTTCTCTGGATTTTATAAGTAAAAGGTTGGAAGAAAATATGTGTTCTTCAAAATTTTCTGATTTATTCCCTATTTACAGTTTTTTTGGGGAAGAAGCTACTGGAATAGTATGACGAGATATCTGAACAGCGAATTGATGAAGACCACTAGACCAACGAGTCAAACGAGCTGAAACAAAAGAAGCAGGGAATAAATTAGACAATTCTGGAAAAAAATATCTATGATCAAGTTAAGGCCAGACTTTTAAATGAAGTATGTTTCGTCTTTTGATTAAAAAAGAATTAAAAATAGACGTATATATATATATATATATATATATATATATATATATATATATATATATATATATATATATATATATATATATGAAGAAGAATGGAAAGGAATAAGAGAAGCAAAAGCCAAATCAAAATTCAATTCAATTGCTCAGAGCAAGGTATATTCCGCAAAAAGGCAATTTATTCAAGTTAAATTTTCCTTAAGCCAGGCTTTTCAAAGATCAAAATCTTATCATCAGAGGAAGTCGCTGGGATAGATAAGTTGGCAATGGCCAAGATTTAAAATTTGAAAAAATGAAATAAAAGTTGTAGGGAAAGAAACGCAGGGCAAAACTCTGCCCGAATGCAAGCAAATGTTCGATTGCTAAAAAGTCCGGTGTCGAAAAGTCCAGCGGAGAGAATAAGATGCAGATAGGTAGGTCGTTAAAGGCACGAGATGTAATGAGAGAGTTTTCAAAGTTAAAATCCAAGAAGCCACAACTTCAGGTACGGCGAAAATAGAAAATCCAAAGGGTAAAAAGTCCAATAACAGGCAGGCTCAGAGAAGATTGAGGAGGAAAATATTCGCCATTAAAAACACTTCCTGGCAGAGGTAACAAAGGAGAGTGTTTTAAAGTGGGAAAAAGAGGCAGCGAAAATATTTACAGCTAGCCCGGATATTGAGCTGTATACTCTTCACAATAGGTTTTACCTTTCGAAAAAGTTCGCTTTTAGTACACCTCTTTATATATATATATGTATATATATATATATATATATATATATATATATATATATATATATATATATATATATATATATATATATATATATATTAGTATTAGCACAGCTAACAGGTGTAAATTCTCGCTGATTTACCGGGTTGTTGATAGTGGTTAGGGTTTAAGTTTGAAACATGACTCGCATTCTGGAAAAAAATACCCATTCCAGGACAGGTAAAAATAATTCCTCGAACAGAACAGTTTTTTTTTTACTATGTTTACCTATTGTTGTTGCGTTCAAACCTTGTGCCATACATGCAACTCATAAAAGTTCTTTGTTAGCTCTCCGCTCCTGGTCGCGTCGGGCTGAAGGAACGCCGCCTGCAAATGAGTTATTTTATACATCGATAAAGGACCTAGTCAAGACGAAACTGTCGGAAGACAGGGAGGTTTATTCTGCTTGATGTTCGTTCCCAAAATCGATAATCACTGTTTAATCACATCTTATTAGCACATTTTAAATTAACTTGTTCATCATTGTAGTGCTTCCAAAGAAAGTTTTACAATCGCGCCTCTATTGTACAAAAGAACCAAAAGTTTTATCACTGGACAAAAAAACTAAGTTGCTTATTATTTGGAGTGAACATCTGTGGGATCTAAAGTTGTATATTTTCACAACATGAACCCTTGTATTCAAGAAGACGTTATTTCAAAGACGCCAGCGAATTTTTTGGGTGTTTTTTACTTTTAGCTAAATAATTTCCCATTGCAGGCCTGCCGTCTGCGGCATGCATCGATTCACCGACAAGCAGCGCTGTACATGTTTACAAGAGTTTATGCATTTCCGAATTGGTTGTGACCCAACGGGTCACGCGTACGTCTAGTGTACGTATAACAAGGTTGTTTGTGGCTTGTTTTTGACTGGCGAATCAAAATGGATCCGTAAAATTATTATGAAATTTTATTAATTTGTTTTCCCTAAGTCGTAATGACTCGAACATATTTCGTCCTTTTAACCTAATTAAATCGTATTATTCGTTTAATAATCGAACAAACTGAAATCATTCTTTTTTTATTTTTCATTTTTTTTTTTTTTTAAATAATGTTTGTTCCTGGCAACTTCGGGCTTAAGAATTATCCGAAAGGTCCATCTTGGAATGGCAAGCATCCAAATTAAAATGTCAGAAAGAAATGAGATGGAATTGGGACAATTCTTCAATTCGATAAATTGGCTTTTCAAAAAAAAAAACAAGAAAACAGAACTCATTTTTAAATTAATCCTTTTCAAGATATTTTATTGGCACAACAAAGGATTCCCTTTTATTGTAATCACGAATAATGTTAATAACTAGCTGAGCCCAGCGGAAATTACACGGTGCTTTCTTCATCAATCTGTATACTTTACTACTAATAATATTTCTTTTGAAAATAATAAATGTCTGTCAGGGTCAATACTATTAAGAAAAAATGACTCTTCTTTGGTAAATACGAGGCCTGTCTAAAAAGTATTCCCAAATATGATCTGAAGTAAGGACCGGATTTTAACTCTGCCTAATGAGATCTCAGTTTCTAACAGCTGTTGATCGATAACATCGACATGCCAGTGTTGCAGATTTTGTACATATCTGTATGAATAAAAATAATAATATATACGAGCAGTTTGGGGCCTGCCAGAACGCTGGTCACTCTTCGCTGATGTGCGGCCATTTTTGAATCGGTTGAACCACTCCTTAATTTGTGTTACACCCATCGCATCTTCTCCAAACACCTGCTGAATCGAATCTAACGCGACGGCGGAGATGAACACCATTCCAAAAGAAGACTTGCAGAAGTGTTTCCGGCAGTGGATGGATCGCTGGGTTAAGTGTGTGCCAGCACAAGGGGCATACCTAGAAGGAGATTAGGGTCCAATGCGATCACGTATTTGAAATATTTTTACTGGCCTTAAAAATAACAGAATTCTTCTGTTTAATTATACCTTTTGCATTTTTTTCCCAATTTTTCTAAAAAATAAAAAAATAATGTATGTACCATATGTATCACGAGTGCAGCTGTTGTTGAGAGGGTGAGAAAAAAGAGATAATGCGGTTCGCGACGGCGGAGATGAAAACTATTCCAAAAGAAGACTTCCAGAGGTGTTTCCGGCAGTGGATGGATCGGTGGGCTAAGTGTGCACAAGCAGACTTAGCACTTACGTAAGCCGACTTACCGCTGGAAATTTTACAAATACAAAATACAAAATTTACAAATACACACACACACACATACACACACACACACACACATATATATATATATATATATATATATATATGAGAAGAATGTTGTAGTTTGCTTGGAGCATTGTGTATAGTGTAGAATAATATTTTTTTTTGAAGGCGATAACAATGCGTTGTTAAAGTGACACATACGACACGTGGAATCGTAAAAACAAAACAAAGTGACAATATTGAAAAGTCAATAATTTTCAATTTTTTTTATTTATTTACCAGTGTATCGTGACCGTGGTGTTGGGTTGGAGTGTGTCCTTTCCATTATTATTTTTTTTAATTTTCGAGGGTATCCCTCATCCTCAGAATAAAATAAATACTACCACTCGTTGGAGTGTATTTTTTTTTTTTTTTTGCCAAAAGCCGGGGCCGGAAATGTTGGTTTGTTTTAAGTAGCAGGTCCGCAGAAGTTGTTTATTTATTTTTATAAATTATTATTTGCTATTTTAACCGTTGCTGTTTATTTTGTTAGTAAATATATTGAGTAATTTATTTTTTATTTATTTATTTATTTATTTTTTTAACGTTGTTTGTTTTGTTAATAATATATTGGATAATCATTATCTCGGTGGTAGGGGCTGATAACTCGTGTGAGTCAAGCTTTGTTTGTGGGAGTTATGTCCCTTTAGAGTTTTAATAATTTCGTTCTATAAATGTGTTTACCGTGTGTGTGTAGTAGCAGATGTGATTGGGTGGGTGAGGAATCCTGGGTATGGAGGTGGGGCGTCGTTAATAGAGCATTTGGTATATATATGTGTGTGTGTGTGTGTGCGTGTGTGTGTTGGTGTATGTATATATGTGTATATATATACGTATATGTAAAATACATACATGCATACATATTTATTTTATTTATTTATTAATTTCTTTATTTTATTTCTTTATTTCTTTATTTATTTTTATTATTTTTTTTTTAATTAATGTTCGATTCTATATTATTATTTATCTATATTATTAGATTTTGTTATGTGCAGTCGTGGTATATAATGGTCGGGATTTCAAGTTAATAAGTAAGGCGGGCAACAAGTGCAACCACGTGTCCGAGTTTGCAGCAGGTGCAAGTGGCTGTGTGTGCACCAGTGTCAGTAATTGGGCTAATAATATGGGCCTAACTAACTTTATTTAGTGTTGTTATCGTTAATAGTATGTCTGCATAGTATCATAGATGTTTGTTAGTAAAATGTGTATGATGGTGCTTGTCGTGTGTGGTTATATTAAGAAGTTGGAGTTTAGCTCGACTCTGTTGTTCAATTTAGGGGATAGCTTTCTAATTAATATAGATTCTTTAAGTCTGAGATTGCCCTGGTCTCTTTCGCTAGCTAGTATCTTGACTCAAAACAAACCAACATTTCCGGCCCCGGCTTTTGGCAAAAAAAAAAAACACATTCCAACGAGTGGTAGTATTTATTTTATTCTGAGGATGAGGAATACCCTCGAAAATTAAAAAAAATAATAATGGAAAGGACACACTCCAACCCAACACCACGGTCACGATACACTGGTAAATAAAAATAAAAAAATGTGAAAATTATTGACTTTTCAATATTGTCACTTTGTTTTGTTTTTACGATTCCACGTGTCGTATGTGTCACTTTAACAACGCATTGTTATCGCCTTCAAAAAAAAATATTATTCTATATATATATATATATATATATATATATATATATATATATATATATATATATATATATGAAATGAAAAAAGAAAAACCAAGAGATAGTTTTTATATATTCATCAATGTGTAGTATTATGCAGGGCTTAATAAAAATGACAACACATGTATGAAAATATAAGATGTATCTTTATTTATTGGTGACGATGAGGGTGGTGGTTGGAGAGGATTTGTGCACATGGAATCAGACGGTTGATTCTTCTCCGAGGCTCGATCGTCAACTGACTTCTTTCAATTTTCGGTAGTTATTATATAACAATTTCGTGGCCACCTCAACGACCTCATCGAGGTGGCACTCGGTGACGGCTTGAACTCATTTGACAATCAAAAAAATCTGTCTATCTTTTCTTGGCATGATACAATTGTACCTGGTAAAATGGCCTTTAACCCTTCCGACATATCTCCTTCTTTTGGCATTGGGTTTATCTGATTCAACTGCAGGTGAATATCTTTTAGTCAACATAATTTTAAATTATGACAATCGATCAGTCTATGTCGCTTCTTCCGTTGCAGGTGTTTTATGTTTTGGTACAGCGTTTCTTATCAAAACTGACCTTCATGTCATCCGATAGTTTTCTTATCTTTAGACAATCGATCATATGTTGCCTCTTCCTGTGCAGGTGTTTGTCTGGTTCTGAGTTTTATTTTATTTTCAAATAACTTTTTGATCATCCGATAATTATCTCATCCTTTGACAATCGCCAGGTGCATTTGTTTTATCAACAACTTTTCCGTACACTGACTTCGGATATGTAACAAACATTTCGTCTTTATTGTAAGACTTCCTCACGATGATAATTTGAAAAAGAATGTCATGCAAGTACATCGAAGTTAGGAGTTGACATGGTGGAGAGATGAGGGAATGTAGTAGCCGTGGCTACTATGAGCGCCGGGGGAGAGTCCAATCTGGAGAAGTTAATGGTCCCATTACGTCGGATTACTCTCATCCATCTTTTTCTCATATATATATATATATATATATATATATATATATATATATATATATATATATATATATATATATATATATATATATATTAAGTAATCCATTAAGTAATCCATGGGCACGTGTTTCTGGCTATCATCCGTCATCAGCATTGCTAACCTGGGCAAGGATTGAACCGTCCGATTAAGAGCGACTGAATGTAATATTCTTCAATCAGTAACAGGATATGAATGAATTTTTATGAGAAGACCCTTATGCCAGACTCTTGTGCCAGACCTTGTCAAAGGCTTTGGATATATCAAGCGCTACCGCTTTAGCTTCACCTGCGTTGTCTAGTGTATATGTGTTTTCGCCCCTACGTGACTTACACAGTTTGAAAAGTGATTTAATTACTTAATTAAATCCACCAGCATAAATTGTGTTTCTTCGTTAACAAGTCAGCCATTTTAATCTTGTGTTTAATAGCTTTAAAAAAGGATGAATGACTTTGTCACTCTTTAAAATTTATTTTGATTAAAATATCAGTTTATGTGAAAAAATTGAAACTGCTCTGATCACATACAATAAATCAACATTGAAAAAAAAAATTTTAATCCAATAAAATAAAATTTAAATTTTTCTTAAATTCTTTCTCAATAAGGTGTGATTTGAAATTGATTATTTTCTTTAATCTTAGGATTATATTGGCGATAATCCTTTGATTGGAGGATTATTGAAAATTAATTTTTATCATTTTTAAATAAACGCAAAGTTCCGATCATTAAGTGCATTTGTAAAATGTAAATTATATTCGTGTTAGATATTCGTCATCAGTATATGTTATTTTAAAGTTTAATGCTCTCTAATAATAATAATAATAATAATAATAATAATAATAATAATAATAATAATAATAATAATAATAATAATAATTAAAATTGAAAATAGAAGCCTTTATCAATGCAAGATTAATTTTTTTTTACTTTAATCTTATTAATTTCGGAATAAAATTAATCATCAGAGTTGACCAGTATTGTGCCATTTTTTTTTCATCAAAAAACACAAAAACAAAAATAAACAAACTATTTTCCTTTTGTTTCCTTGATGAAATGTCCTTGTTATGATGTATCCACGCCGATGTCGTTGGCGGTTATGAATTCAAATTCTGGTTGTAGAACGACGAAAGCATTGGCATGCTCGAAGTTTAAGAAAATGGGTCGTTCATTTCAAAGCATTGGTGGGTCAGTATTATAAAATTGAAAATAGAAGCCTTTATCAATGCAAGATTAATTTTTTTTTACTTTAATCTTATTAATTTCGGAATAAAATTTCATCATCAGAGTTGACCAGTATTGTGTCATTTTTTTTTTTCATAAAAAACACAATAGCAATAATAAATGAACGACTCATTTTTTAAATAATAATAATAATAATAATAATAATAATAATAATAATAATAATAATAATAATAATAATAATAATAATAATAATAATAATAATGATAATAATATTAATAATAATAATATAAATAATGATAATATTATTAGTAATGATAATGATATTAATAATAATATCATTATGAATAATAATAATAATAATAATAATAATAATAATAATAATAATAATAATAATAATAATAATAATAATAATAATAATAATAATAATAATAATAATAATAATAATAAAGCTAGATTGGTTTTGTAGCTCAATGTATCAACATCTACACAAACAAAACTGACCCCCTTCAATTTAAGCCAAATTTTAGTTAATAACATTAAAATAATACATTCCGAAACCAATTTAAAAAAATTAAAAAATACCCGAAGCTATCTTCATTAAAACGCAACAACCTAGAATAATTAAAATTACGTATCAAACCAGTAACAACATTTTAAAATGCCTAATGGTATACAATGTTATCTTTTGACGCTAATGGCGTCCCGGAGTTTAAATTGTTAACGTCTTTCCTGGAACGACGTGAAAACGTTCTCTTGGCGTCTAACTGACTTCCTGTGCCTGTTTCCCGGCAATCTTTTGAAATTCTCTTCTTTTGTTCATTTGCTGTTTGCATCTGAAGATGATTCGACGAAGAATCGAAAACGTTCGTGATACATATGGTACATACATTATTTTTTTTTATTTTTTAGAAAAATTGGACAAAAATGCAAAAGGTATAATTAAACAGAAGAATTCTGTTATTTTTATATATATATATTTACATATATATATATATATACATATATATATATTACCATATCACACGATAGTCTTAAGGGTAGTATATTATTATTATTATTATTATTATTATTATTATTATTATTATTATTATTATTATTATTTTATTATTATTTATTTATGTATATATAAGTAACATTTTAAGCTGAATTATTTCGACACTTGATTATTGGGGAAATGGTAGTTTGATCTGTACCATTGGAGAGCCATGCATATAACTGTCCTGTTTTTAAATCTCCGAAACAGTTACATGGTAAACAGCTGATGATCCCCGTGTTAATATTAGATGCTTACGTTAAGGTCTCCTGCTTTTGTTTCACTGTTAGATACTTAATCCCCCTTTTTATTTTATTTACTTACTATTATATATTATTTATTTATGAATTTTCCAACGAATGTTCAGTCTACACTATTTTGGATTTAGTTTGTTTCTCTGGGAATTTAAACTGCATTTTCCTTTTTTTTTGTCTTTTTGTTTAAAATAACTCAAAGCTTCTTTAGACTATATATATATATATATATAAAGATAAAGATAAAGATATTTTTCATAAAATATTTAGAAAACCTTCACAACGCAGATTATTGTTTTTAAAAATAAATTATTTATTTATCTTAAAAACATTTTTTTTTTTTAACTTGAGCGCTTTCGGTAATAATATCACCATCTTCAGAAGAATAAGCATTTTTTTCATATTTTTTTTCTTCATTTTTTTTTTCCTCCCGACTGAACATGCAGTAAGGATGAATTCGTCTCGATGTTATGGACGAAATGTTTATAAGTCGTGTGTATCACGTGGTACGTGGAAAGTTATTTGAAAAGTCACACATTAGGAGCGTTGGCGAAATGGCAAAGATAAAGAGAATATTTTTTTATAAAATATTTAGAAAACCTTCACAACGCAGATTATATATATATATATATATATATATATATATATATATATATATATATATATATATATATATATACAGGGGAGGACTTGAATGCCTACTAGACACGACCCTCGGTACAGGAGTTTGTCAGAGACCCTGCCATGAAGATACTTCCCATTTGAAGTAAACCCTGAACAAATATTTTTTTTAAAAAATGGTGTTGTCTCTCTCCTCAAGCCATCCAGCACGTCCCACGAATTTCGGAAGGAGGCATCCCTCTATTTATATAGGGCAGCTTCGAATAACGAATTAGAAGCCGTTGACAATGATGAGGAAATGGTACAAATTATGGATAAAAACAAAAGTAAATACTGGAAGGCCGGCACCCAGGATAAAAAGAGCTCATCAATCCGTTGATACACCAGGCGGGGCGATGTAACCCTTCCTGTCTCTGGAAATGGTGCTCCAGCCATGACAGAGGTCAACCAGGGTCAGCCAACAGACATTGAGAAAAAAGGTGTTGGCCCCCTATCTCCATCATATGCAGCAACAATAAAAAGAGGCTTTTATGTTCCTTGGACTATTGCGCAAAAAAAGGTCCTATTGTTTTGCTACCACTACTCAAAGTTTGAAAGAAAAAAATACACCGGCTGCAAAAGAGGTGCTATTGTTTTGCTACCACTACTCAAAGGTTGAAAGAAACAAATACACCGGTTGCAAAAGAAGGTGCTATTGTTTTGTTACCACTACTCAAAGTTTGAAAGAAAAAAATACACCGGTTGCAAAAGAAAGTGCTATTGTTTTGCTACCACTACTCAAAGTTTGAAAGAAAAAAATACACCGGTTGCAAAAGAAGGTGCTATTGTTTTGCTACCACTACTCAAAGTTTAAAAGAAAAAATACACCGGTTGCAAAAGAAGGGGCTATTGTTTTGTTACCACTACTCAAAGTTTGAAAGAAAAAATACACCGGTTGCAAAAGAAGGTGCTATTGTTTTGCTACCACTACTCAAAGTTTGAAAAAAAAAATACACCGGTTGCAAAAGAAGGTGCTATTGTTTTGCTACCACTACTCAAAGTTTGAAAGAAAAAAATACACCGGTTGCAAAAGAAGGTGCTATTGTTTTTCTACTACTACTCAAAGTTTGAAGAAAAAAAATACACCGGTTGCAAAAGAAGGTGCTATTGTTTTTCTACCACTACTCAAAGTTTGAAAGAAAAAAATACACCGGTTGCAAAAGAAAGTGCTATTGTTTTGCTACCACTACTCAAAGTTTGAAAGAAAAAAATACACCGGTTGCAAAAGAAGGTGCTATTGTTTTGCTACCACTACTCAAAGTTTGAAAGAAAAAAATACACCGGTTGCAAAAGAAGGTGCTATTGTTTTGCTACCACTACTCAAAGTTTGAAAGAAAAAAATACACCGGTTGCAAAAGAAGGTGCTATTATTTTGCCACCACTACTCAAAGTTTGAAAGAAAAAAATACTCGGTTGCAAAAACAGGTGCTATTGTTTTGTTTCCACTACTCAAAGTTTGAAAGAAAAAATACACCGGTTGCAAAAGAAGGTGCTATTGTTTTGCTACCATTACTCAAAGTTTGAAAGAAAAAAATACACCGGTTGCAAAAGAAGGTGCTATTGTTTAGCTACCACTTCTCAAAGTTTGAAAGAAAAAAATACACCGGTTGCAAAAGAAGGTCCTATTGTTTTGCTACAACTACTCAAAGTTTGAAAGAAAAAAATACACCGGTTGCAAAAGAAGGTGCTATTGTTTTGCTACCACTACTCAAAGTTTGAAAGAAAAAAATACACCGGTTGCAAAAGAAGGTGCTATTGTTTTGCTACCACTACTCAAAGTTTGAAAGAAAAAAATACACCGGTTGCAAAAGAAGGTGCTGTTGTTTTTTTTTCACTACTCAAAGTTTGAAAGAAAAAAATACACCGGTTGCAAAAGAAGGTGCTATTGTTTTGCTACCACTTCTCAAAGTTTGAAAGAAAAAATACACCGGTTGCAAAAGAAGGTGCTATTGTTTTGTTACCACTACTCAAAGTTTGAAAGAAAAAAATACACCGGTTGCAAAAGAAGGTGCTATTGTTTTGTTACCACTACTCAAAGTTTGAAAGAAAAAAATACACCGGTTGCAAAAGAAAGTGCTATTGTTTTGCTACCACTACTCAAAGTTTGAAAGAAAAAAATACACCGGTTGCAAAAGAAGGTGCTATTGTTTTGCTACCACTTCTCAAAGTTTGAAAGAAAAAAATACACCGGTTGCAAAAGAAGGTGCTATTGTTTTGTTACCACTACTCAAAGTTTGAAAGAAAAAATACACCGGTTGCAAAAGAAGGTGCTATTGTTTTGCTACCACTACTCAAAGTTTAAAAAAAAAAATACACCGGTTGCAAAAGAAGGTGCTATTGTTTTGCTACCACTACTCAAAGTTTGAAAGAAAAAAATACACCGGTTGCAAAAGAAGGTGCTATTGTTTTTCTACTACTACTCAAAGTTTGAAAGAAAAAAATACACCGGTTGCAAAAGAAGGTGCTATTGTTTTTCTACCACTACTCAAAGTTTGAAAGAAAAAAATATACCGATTGCAAAAGAAGGTGCTATTGTTTTGCTACCACTACTCAAAGTTTGAAAGAAAAAAATACACCGGTTGCAAAAGAAGGTGCTATTGTTTTGCTACCACTACTCAAAGTTTGAAAGAAAAAAATACACCGGTTGCAAAAGAAGGTGCTATTGTTTTGCCACCACTACTCAAAGTTTGAAAGAAAAAAATATACCGGTTGCAAAAGAAGGTGCTATTGTTTTGCTACCACTACTCAAAGTTTGAAAGAAAAAAATACACCGGTTGCAAAAGAAGGTGCTATTGTTTTGCTACCACTACTCAAAGTTTGAAAGAAAAAAATACACCGGTTGCAAAAGAAGGTGCTATTGTTTTGCTACCACTACTCAAAGTTTGAAAGAAAAAAATACACCGGTTGCAAAAGAAGGTGCTATTGTTTTGCTACCACTACTCAAAGTTTGAAAGAAAAAAATACACCGGTTGCAAAAGAAGGTGCTATTGTTTTGCTACCACTACTCAAAGTTTGAAAAGTTGAGCACAACATCCAATGAAATCCTGGCCGAAAAGATCAAAGAATCTACTCTCCCTGAAGAAAAAATATACATCCACACACATACTGATATAGACCCCTAAAAACATATTGACTATCAGACGGACTTAAACTAGCAGATAATTGTATTTAACCTGTAGACATCAGTCTCTCTCTTCTCTTTTCTTTTCTTTCCTGTCATGCTCTGTCTCTTTCTTTTCTGCCTCCTTCCGGGTGTGTGTCAGACAGACCAGCCGCCAGTGTTCAAAGAGAACACCCCACACACACACCGAACAGACAGTTTTAAGGACTCCCCTCTTTTCTTATTCCCTTTCTTTTCATTCCGGGTACATGTGTATCGGAAACAAAACATTCTCTCTCAGTTCTCCACATTCATATCGACGGTTTTCATTGTTGTTGTTTTTTTATAACATCTTTTAAAATGCAACTTAGGTTGCTTAGGAAGTCTGCAATCTCCCATCCTAACAAAGTGCATTGCCCAGCGCATCTGACTACGTATAATACGCACTTCTATGCTCGCTCTAGAACATTGGTGTTTGATGTTTAGGATTGCCACTTAATATTTAGGATCTTCTTGGTGGAACCTCTCCAGGACTTTTATGTATGTATTAAACACTTTAGAAATCCACTGTTCATATATATATATATATATATATATATATATATATATATATATATATATATATATATATATATATATATCCGTAGAGCTGACAGTCGGCGCTCCTACCCCTACGCTATCATACGACACCGACTGAATGTAAGTAATATCTCAATGTAAACATTGCAAGTGCCAGGAGCTCGAATTAGTTATATATATATATATATATATATATATATATATATATATATATATATATATATATATATATATTTATATTTATATTTATATTTATATAAATATAAATATATGAGTGTGTGTGTGCTCAGAGATGACCGTTAGAATATCCGCAGTAAACCATGGATCTGTAGCTTTTGAGATGTTTGTATCAATAAAAATATTTATATATATATATATTAATATATGTATATATATATATATATATATATATATATATATATATATATACATATATATATATATATATATATATATATATATATATATATATATATGATAATTTTATTTACACAGACATGTACAAAATCTGCGACACTGGCATTTCGATTTTATCGATCAACAGTTATTATAAACTGAAGTCTCATTTATTTAATTATTTTCCAACCATCTCATAGTGTTGTTCATCGTCAAACAGACAATCTCATTAACCTTTATCCTCGAGGGCCTTCTGGCCTTGATAAGCGGTTACTTATTTTGGATAAAATAAAGAATATTTAAAAATGTGTGTAAAATCTGTCTTTTAAAACTTCGTTATTTCTCTCCATCTCCCTCCAACTATCCCGCATTCTCTCTCTCTCTCTCTCTCTCTCTCTATATATATATATATATATATATATATGTATGTATGTGTGTGTGTGTGTGTGTGTGTGTGTGTGTGTGTTTTATAATGAAATAATTCCAGGAGGAAATCCGTGTATAAGAGCTCAATGTAATAAACAGAGCAAGAATAAAATAAAATGTAGTAACACGAAATTACATAATCATCGATGCAATAATTTATTTCAACCTTGTGGTATTTTCAAGCATGCTTGCGTGTGTATGTGTACGTGCGTGATGTAGTCTCCAACCTTGAATGTCTGTGTCTAGGTTTTCCTTCCCCACCCACAATATACCTTAGTCGCAAAACTGTGTCATTCTCCAAATAGCAGGGAGAGGGTCAATACTGGTGATTTTATACACGACCTGATTTTTTGAGAAACATTGAATCACCACTCCCCCTCCTCCATGCCCACTTTTACAATTTCTACTTATACATATGGCTTCCCCTTCCCTGACTGTAATAAATTTGCAATTCCCTTCTCACTACATACTTATAGATTAAATATGCTTCAAATTTCCCCCTCTCTCTAAATATGTATTTCATAGGTTGTTACTCCCTCTCTCTCCATTTATATTTGAATTATCAAGTGTGAATTTAAACTTTTTTCAGTTTCAAAAATGTAATCGTCTTCATCGGATGCTTGAAAATACCACAAGGTTGAAATAAATTATTGCATCGATGATTATGTAATTTCGTGTTAGTACATTTTGTTATATATATATATATATATATATATATATATATATATATATATATATATATATATATATATATATATATATATAAAAAGGGGGGTTATAATAGAATCATCTAACTCTATAAAATAGATGTTCTGTAAAATAGTAAATACCCACTTTGAAAGGAACAACACAGGTAAGGAAACTATATTTTAATACTTTAGAAAAACAAATCTGGAGGCAAAACTAAATCAAATATTTGTAAACTTTTTAAATTAAAAAATAATTATTAAATAGGGAGGTGGTGTCTGATCAACACTGCTGGGATGCCATGATAAAGAAATACTGTTTTGTTTTTAAAATTCCGAAACAGTTTTCATGGTAAACAACTGACGATCCCTTATATATAAAAACATATATAAAAATATATTTATATTAGAGTATATTCTTGGAAGTAAACTAAAATAGTGATTGCAATAGATTGCTTGACTTACTAGACTAAAATCTTTCAACAAAAATTTTTTTTTTTTTTTTTTTTTCAGTTTTGAAGGTTAAAAGAACTTCCGAGACTATATATATGTATAACAAGCAGTACCACTAGCTTCATTGCGAGATCCAACACAATTTGCTGTTGTTGATCACTATCGGCTGCTCGTTGTAAATACCCGCCGACTTAAAGTTAAATTCCTCCTAACTTCCAAGCTAATTTACGGTGGCCGACGGGTAAGACTCGCGCCCGCTGATCGTCGGGAATTCAATCCTTGCACTGAAGATTGCGTAAGCATGAAACATCGATGTCTGTAGGTAATAAATAATTAATATTTATTTATGAAATATTATTATATAGCCCCCTTTACTAAGGCCGGGCTCTCTGATGAGTTTAATAACAATCAGTGCTACTAGCTTCATTGCGAGATCTAACACAATTTGTTGTTGTTGATCACTCTTCGCTGCTTGCTAGAAATACCCGTCGACTTGGCATTTATAAAGTTAACTTCCTCCTAACTTCCAAGCTAATTTGTGGTGGGCAACGGGTAAGACTCTTGACTGTGGCGATTTGTGATCGGAGTTCGCGCCCGCCGACCGTCGGGAATTTAATCTCTGCACTGAAGATTGCGTAAGAATGAAACATCGATGTTTGTAGGTAATAAATAATTAATATTTATTTATAAATAGTTTATATATATATATTATATATATTATATATATATTATATAATATATATATATATATATATATATATATATATAAATATATATATATATATAAATATATATATATATATATATATATATATATATATATATATATATATATATATATATATAGGGTGACCCAAAAAGTACGGACCCCAACTCTAATTAGGCCCCATTTCTTAGTGTTTCGTCCGAATGAAATGAATTTTTGGTCATAACTAGTTTATTCTATTCTAAACATCACATCAAAACACTAGATGGCCTCCATTTAGCTCCGTGCATTTCTTGAGGCGCAGAACGAAGTTGTCCATGACGTTCTTACAGACTGAATTGAAAATGGCTCTCATCTCCTCCCTGATGGCTTCCTTGAGTTCCGTGGTGGTTCTTGGTTTCCCTGCGTACACTCTGTCCTTAAGATAGCCCCAAAGGAAAAAATCTGGGGGGGCTTAGGTCCGGGCTATGGGGTGGCCACTCAAAATTAGTCTTGAGACTGATCACTCGGCCTCCGAAGTTCTCTTTCAGCCAGTCTCAGGACAGGTTTGAGGTGTGAGAACTTTCTCCGTCTTGCTGAAACCAGAACTTGTTCATGAGCGACGGGTAGAGGATCTGGAGCTCACTCTTGAAGGTTTTGAGGACCTCCACATACCGCTCCTTGGTGACTGTCACTGCTGCGCCAGATTCTTCGATGAAGATTGGTCCGATGATGCCTCTGACCGAGATTGCAGCCCACACCGTGCACTTAGGAGAGTGCAGGGGCTTGGTGGCTACTTCATTGGGTCTGGAGGACCCCCAGAAGACATTTGTCTTGGAGTTCGCCTTTCCGTCAAGATGGAAGTGGGCTTCATCTGAGGTCCAAAGGAGGTTAAGGAAACCTGGTGTCTCCTCGATCTTATCGAGCATCTTGACTGCCATAGCGCTCCTCTGCTTCTTGTCTGAGGCTGTAAGGGTCTGCAGTGTCTGTATTCTGTATGGGTAAGCCCTGATATCGTTCACCAGCAATCTCCTGCAAGTCTCACGGGAGATACCGAGGGACTGACTTCGCTTACGCACAGAGCGTTTCAGACTCTCCTGGAGAGACTCTCTCACACTTTCCACCAGCTCGGCTGTCCGCTTCTTGGGACGTCCCGAGTGGCTGTGACGGTTTTCACTGGCAGCGTTGAAGTTCTCCACGGTCCCATACTTCTCGAAGTGGTCCACCCAGTTCTGAATTCTGCTTTTGGATGGAGCCTTTTCACATTCGAACTCATGCATGAAACTGTCCTGGGTTTTCTTAAACGAGCCTGTCTTGTAGTAAAATTTAACACAGTGTATTCTTTGTCCCAGCTCCCACTGAGGTCTTGGTGTACTCACGGTCGTTGATTCTGCCATGGCCTGTAAAATAAGGGCAATCGGTGAATAAATAAAGGAGATATCACATAAAGTGTACACGGGGCCCTTTTTTGGGGTCACCCTGTATATATATATATATATATATATATATATATATATATATATATATATATATATATATATATATATATATATATATATATATATCCAAGGACGGGTTAAATCAATTTCTGCCTACTGACTGTTTTCCTCCTACCTATAGCCTTGGTCTTTTCAAGACTAAGTCTAATATGGCATCTCCTGTCTTTGCTATAATCATCAAGTGGCTTCATGCCTTGTCTTGGGCGATTTCCATAAAACAAAATATGGGCATTTATAACAGACAGAAAAAAGGGTGAAAAACAAAACAAAAAAACAAACAAATAGGTAACAGATAAATGTTACCAAAGGCAAGATAAGTTACTCTTCTACCTATCTGGATAAGTTTATTTGTGTTTTAACTTATTTTAAAGCGGGTTTTTTTAGTTCGATTTAAAACTAGTGTCGAGACGTCACGTGATCAAATGGGGCCATTTTGTGTTTTCAATTTTAACATGACGTCGAGACATACGTGATCTTACTTCATAGTTTTATTAATACAGAAATAATGAATTGTTTTACGATGTGAGTTTTTTGCATCAAATAATGTGGGGATTTTTTATCCCTGAAAAGTCTAATTGAGAGCGACAGCTTTTGAAGAGAAAGGAATAAAAACAGTGTATATTGATCTAACAATTTTACTTGAGGAAGTAATGAAGACTGGTGCACAACAGAAAAGGATAAATATAGAGAATGGGGAATTTGCGACTATGTGCTTTTGCGAGAACTTATCGTAATGAAAAGTGTTCGTAATCAAAAGTGTTCGGCTAACAGATTGCGCTCGCTTGGCTCCGACGATTTTAGCTCCTTCCGTCGTGGAAAGAATGGCTTTTGCATGTGAATACCTTCGGTAAGTTTTTTTTATCGTAATGCAGTCAACAGACGTCAAACCTAGTAGGGAAGCTGGAAGAAGAAGGATGGATGCCTTCGGCCGCCTTCTGTGGGCTTTTGTTGCAATAAAGGTACATTGTCGCCCACGGTTACTAGGAAAAAAGCCTGAAGTGCTTAGCGTTCTAGTTTATATAGGTTGGCTTGTAAGGAAACGAAGTTGTCCCTATCTTATGTTTAAGTCACGGAAAGAAATAACAAAACCCTTCAATATAAGGATGGATGCCTTCGACCGCCTTCTGTGGGCTTTTGTTGCAATAAAGTTTATATAGGTTGGCTTGTAAAGAAGGGACGTTGTCCCTGTCTTATGTTTAAGTAACGGAAGGAAATAACAAAATTCTCTGCTCACAACAACAACGAAAAGGGTGTATTCAAAAAGGTTACCTTTACCGGTTGGTATAGATGGAAGAACGCTGAACAGAGTCCGAGTGAGGAAGTGGAAAATAGGAAGTCTTTAGGACTGCCGGAGGTCTGTCAGCAGTTATCTTCAGGCGAAGATGGTGGGCGCTGTGAGCGTCCAGTGGATAAGGGGCCAGGAGAGAGAAAGTAGAAGAGTTTTCTCGTTGCTTGTAGGTGTCTCTTTGCTGACCGACCTTGATCCCCAAAGGGGCTGAAGTAGTTCTTCAGTGCACAGAATGAATCAATGCGCTCTGCGAGCTGATTGGTCAGTGTGTAACCCGATCACTTAATGGTGGCATTTCTCGGAGAGAGAAAGTAGGTCTGTTTATGGCTGCTACATCCTATCCTCGCGTGACCCTTAGGGGAGTAGTGATTTGGGTTTTATTTACTCCTCCCCAGGAGTTATGCACAAGGCCAGTTTTATCTTACTCCCACAAGTAAGATGTGACCCAAGATCGGGTCGAGAAAGTGGGGTTTGAAAAGCCAGCACTCGAGAGGTGAGCACCCTGGCCATTTAAAAATTGCCTGGGCAGCCCCGTCGGCATTCCCCGGTAGGGGCGCCTCAGACAGTAAGCAATAAACTTACTTCTCCCCAAAGAGGGGAGGCAAAGCCTGGGAGGGTGGACCTCCTAGAACTGCACAGGACAGGCGTGCAGTATCCATCGGAACAGATACTACACTTTGATCTTAGCCAAAAGGCCAAAATCCCAGAGACTCTTAAAGAGAAGGGAGACAACAACTGATCAATCTATGAGGGTCTTAAAAATTGCAATAATAACCCAAAACGTTGATATCCAGACTTGACGAAACCAAAGTCCATGTGACAACTTTAGATCCTTGGGTCGTTTTGTTGGTCACTCGAGGGATGTCCGATTTTCTGACCGTTCACTTCACACCCGCGAGACAATAATTTAATTCAGAAAAACAGCATTAATATTTCAGATTCATTTTCTGAATATTAGTTTCCCAGACGAAGTCGATCGGATTTTTCGCTTTTAAATAGCATGAATAAAGGAACGCCTTAAAAATTAATAAACTTCGTGGATAGAAGAAAAATAGATATCGACATGCGTCCGTTCAATCTGCGCGTTTTACGCTGAAAATGTTGTTTAAGATCTCTTAAGATCTATGCTTTCTCGGCCTTTTGACTAAGAGCAAAGTGTAGTATCTGTTACGATGGATACTACACCTTACAGACAGGTATTGTCTTGGCCTTCGGGGCTTGATTTTTTTTTTCAACGTAGTTCATCCTAAACAAGGCAGGCCGCCACTGTAGACGTAAGGGCTACCGAGAAGAAGGAAAAGGGGAGAAGGTTGGGTGGGGGGTCAACCTAAATTGGGATCTGCGCAGCGAAATGTCTGTTTACATTAGTTTTAAATTTCTACATGTCAGTACTGTCGGGGCAGGGAGGGAGTTCCAGAGGCCAGCAGCACGAGGAAAGAAGCTATTTGAGTATTGATTTACTCCTCTCCAGGAGTTAGGCACAAGGCCAGTTTTTATCTTACTCCCACAAGTAAGATGTGACCCAAGGTCGGGTCGGGAAAGTGGGGTTTAAAAATTGCCTGGGCAGCTCCGTCGGCATTCCCCGGTAGGGGCACCTCAGGCAGTAAGCAATAAACTTACTCCTCCCTGAAGAGGGGGGGCGAAGCCTGGGAGGGTAGACCTCATAGAACTGCACAGGACAGACCCATAGACCGGCGTAAATCAAGCCCCGAAGGGCAAGACAATACCAGTCTAGTGGGTGCAGTATCCATCGGAACAGATACTACACTTTGATCTTAGCCTATTTGAGTAGAAGGCTCTCTGGCATCTAGGGACTGGTCTATGGGTTTGTCCTGTGCAGTTCTAGGAGGTCCACCCTCCCAGGCTTTGCCTTCCCTCTTTGGGGAGGAGTAAGTTTATTGCTTACTGCCTGAGACGCCTCTACCGGGGAATGACGACGGGGCTGCCCAGGCATTTTTTGTAGGTCAGAGTGCTCAAATTTTCGGGCGCTGGCTTTTCAAATCCCACATTCCGATCTTGTGTCACATCTTACCGCTGTGGGAGGTAGATAAATAAAATGCTATTTAAGATCTCAGTTTGACAGACCAGCGGACGGACCGCATCTAATAATTTTATTTTTTTTAATGACTATAAAAATAGTTGACACATTTAAGAATGATTAGAAAAAAATAGTGACCCGCTGGCTCGCCCATTGAATTTTGGATAAATCGTTTGAATCGGAGAAAAAAAGTGAGTTTGCAAAGCCAGTGAAATAAACAAAATAAAAAGACATCCAGAATTCCCCCTTTTTCTTTCTCTCTGTCTTTCTCACCCCCCCCTTCTTTCTACCCATCTCTTTCTTCTGTCCCCTCTTTTTCTCGCCCCTCTCTTTCTCTCTGTTCCTCTACAACTAAAGGCTAAATAGCATTGCTGTTTGTGGTGGTATTCCCTTTTGTTTATACTGTACTATTCAAATCTTGTTATTCTTTCCTTTCTTTATTACCCCTGACCTTTTAGAGAGAGGATGATAACGAGAGAGACACGGAAGCGAGGGTAATAGACAACGTATCAAGCCGGGAAGATCACATACTGAGAGCTATATCACGTGATGAGTTAATTGCAAATTACGGCTAATTAGAGCAATTCAAATGGACGTTTTATTTTTCAGACAGAACTCGAACCCCAAATCTGAGAAATATTTTAACATGTATTTTGTATGATTAAAATATATAGAAAAAAAGGCTTTAGGACCACAAACGCTGCTTAACCTAGCTTCAGTATAATAAAAGATATGTAAAACTTAAGCGTGACGTACGGACGGAGCCTATTTTAAAGATTCGTGGACGCATCTAAATTTCTATTTGTCGAAAGATAAAGATTGAAAAAAAAATCCACCACGAATATAGTTACGTTTTTTTTTTTTAGGTCGGCCAACAGAATAGATTCTCGGGTTGTTTTATCATGAGGGGAAATAAATTGCATTCATAATTTAGTTCCGTTTGTGCAAATAACAAAAACAAAAGCAAACACACTTCGAGAGCGTAAGAAGCCGCCATGGTTGCCTAAAACGCGACTCGATAGTTCCGAAACCTCAAACTCACTGCAATTAGCTAAAATTCTCATTCTCTCTCTCTCTCTCTCTCTCTCTCTCTCTCTCTCTCTCTCTCTCTCTCTCTCTCTCTCTCTCTCTCTCTCTCTACATTATATATATATATACAGGGTGGGCCAAAATAAGGGTCCTATTTTTAAAAATTCATAACTTTTTTATTTATTGATTTTTAAAAAAAAATTTTTTTAGAATAAGTAAAGGACCCCTTCCGAAGCAAGCATGAGCCGTATTAGCCCTAAGGAATGTACCCTCATTTAGAAAACATTATTTTTGCTTAAAAAACTCAAAACAGTGTAAAAAACAATACTTTAGTTTTTGTAAGTTTTAAGAAGTGTTTTTCGGCTAAAATTTGTTTTGTTTATTTCAAAAAATCTCGGAAGGGTCAGTCTACACACACATAAAGTTTGGTGAGTTTAACTTTTATTTTGTGGAAGTTATTCAAATTCAAGTTATTCAAATTTAAAGATAGGACCCTTATTTTGGCCCACCCTGTATATATATATATATATATATATATATATATATATATATATATATATATCCACACACATCGGGAACCAACATCTACGGCTTTCCCCGGCCGAGTCAACTAAATATCTCCCAGTCTGATCTGCCGGCTTAGATCATTTGGAGATAATCCTCACCATTTATGGAAAAATAAGTTTTGCAAACTTCATCCGTGCGCAGTGCGCGCGCACACGCTCTTGAATTAGTCAGATCTTCTTCTTTCGTGTGAATCAGATGATTCTGGTGTTGGCATTAGTTTCCCCAATATTTTTCTAGTTAGAAATCTTTCTGGAAAGACATCGAGTACTTACGGGAAGGACCACGAGAAGGTTGCCCTCATCCCTAAGTGAAAGTGATACTGTGGAACCGACTGGATTCGAACTTGGAACATCAGTCCGTGTCGATATCCACTTAACCACCGTCATCTCCCAATTAGTCACATGAAGAGTTAGGATTAGAGTCACGGTCTGCATGTTAAAATTGATGACACCCTCATTATTTGCCGTAGAAAATACAGAATAAACGCCACTGTGGAACGCATCGTGGAATAGGTGACGGCTCTCCGTGAGTTTGTGGAAGAAAGGAACGATGTTTTTTTTAATGTTTTTAGTGCTCATTGACATGTAAGTAAGTAAGAGAACTTTCTTTTTTACTACAACTCACATTTTGTCTTTTTGTGTTTGGGAGGGGTATTTGAAAAGGGAGGAGGTCTTCTACCAAAGACTGTTGACTCAATCCACCCCATGTGGTGTTCGCAATAAAGACATGGATGGTTGGTCAAACCCCTTACACACACACACACATAAGCAGCTTATTGATGTCCCCATTTACAAAGCCTGGGAGTAAAGCCTGGGAGGGCGGGCCTCCTTAGACTAAACAGAACCATGCCTCAGCCCGACAGCAACAAAGCCAATGTCGGGCTGGAAAGACCGAGGAGAAATTAATCAGAGAAACAGTAAAATTATACATAAATCGTTGCGAAGTTCATAAACTGTTTCAAATATTAGTCACTATCGATGATCACTGATCACTACTCAAAACAAAGTCAGATTATGGGCGATCTGGCTTTTCAGGAAGTGACGTCACATAACAGGAAGGAGCGATCTATGTATTTCTCTCGTCCCCTCTCATTCAACAACTCTCTAATATTTCGCCCTGTCTTTGTGAGCATTTAAAAAAGGAAAGACTCGCGTCGTTCTCTAATTTACATACGTGTGCATGAACATACCACAAACGCGTATGTGAATTAGATAGCCAAATAGTACGTTTCTTTACTTCCATATGAAAATAAAAAAGAAGAATACTTCTATATGAAACCAAGACCAAGAAGAAGAAGAAGAAAAAAAGAAGAAAAAGAAAAAGAAGAAGAAGAAGAAAAAAAAGAAGAAGAAGGAGAAAAAAAGAAGAAAAAAAGAAGAAAAAGAGGAAGAAGAAGAAAAAGAAGAAGAAGGAAAAGAAGAAGTAAAGGGACATTATTTTAGTTACTTAAGAAGAATGTCGTAACATGTATATCACAGTTTATGAATAGTGGTAATTGTTCTCAATTCTCTTCTCTTCTATTTCTTCTCTGCTCTCTGTTCTCTTCTCACCTTTCTCTCTATTCTCTTCTATCTCTTCTCTTTTCTCTCTCTTTTTCTTGTCTATATATATATATATATATATATATATATATATATAGTCTCGGAAGTTTCTCAACCATTAAAAAAAATTTTTTTTTTTAAATTATAGTCCCAAGTCTTCCAGTGAAAAATCACTCATGTAAGTCAATTTATTTTTTACAGTTATTATATTAGTTTATTTCTAACACTATTTTAAGGGATCATCAGTTGTTTACCATCAAAAAGTGTTTCGGGAATTTAAAAACAAGACAGTATTTAATTTCATGGCTTCCCAGCAGAGTTGATCAGACCCCACTTCCCTTAAAAGACAAAACATAAACGTTCCTTATACTAAATCTACGTGTTCGTCTGTCTAATCAAATTTATCCGTTACTTACAAAAATGTTGCTGCATTTTAAAGTGTTTGGACGAATCCATGACACTATTATTTAAGTGATTAATGTATTATTTTTAGTTTTATATTATAAATATAAAAAACATCAATACATCAAAAAATAAAAAATAAAAAATAAATAAATAAATATGTATATATATATATATATATATATATATATATATATATATATATATACATATATATACCTTTAGTTCCTCCTTCTCTCCCTCGTCCTCCTTTGTTGTCCATCTCCCCGTTGTCGTCAACCTCAAATAAATATTAATCTTCCTTGTTCACTTACAGTTTTTCTAATCTGCGTTCACAACTGTCGAGTTTTTTCTATTCTCAGTGTGTCAAATCTGCGTCTATAAGTTAACCGTTAATTTGTTCTCTTTTTCTTTCTATTTCTTCTTCTTCTTTGCCAACTCCCGGTGTTTAAAATCGGCGTTCATAACTGTCGATTTTCTTCTTCTTCTTCTTCTTTTTTAACATTTCTTTCTTTCTTTCTACTGTATTTTTATTGTTTTTCCTTATTATAATTAGTAGATGTGTTATATATACGTTTATATATATTCTACATTATTTCTATTTATATATCCTATGATTTGTTCTATCAGTTTATTTGGATTAATTTGATAAGATTTAAAAGCATCAGGATGGCGAGTAATTGCTTTATTTAATTGTCCAAATATTTTATTTTGATCGCCACCTTGGTTAATCATTCTTATTATTAGATCAGAAATTGGGGGCATGAAATCTACTAATTTTAAGGTAACACGAGCGATCCTCAGAAATTCAGACATAATACTCCCGTAAAATATATACACAGGGCTAATACTATTTTTATATGGCATTCGCACGATACGAAAAGGGAATGAATTTCTTTTATCAAACAGTTTATAGATTAATATTTTATCTTCAATTTTTATATCCAAATCAAGAAAAGTAGCTTGTGTTCCCTTATGTTCACAATTTAATTTTAACTCTTTAGGATATATTAAATGTTTAGTATTTGCAAACTCTTCGCTATCATTAATGCAAACAAGGTCGTCAATATATATATATATATATATATATATATATATATATATATATATATATATATATATATATATATATATATATATATATATATAAAGACGGCTTCTTAAATCCAACTTGGTTGATTTGACTACCGTTCACGAGAGTGATATTAACCGGATCATTCAGTTAAGCCATTGAAAAGATCCATCGAATTAACGACGATCATCTTTATTTATTTTCATAAGCTTTTACTCTTCGCAACCAGAATGTTTGTGTGTGTGTGTGTGTGTGTGTCTCTCTCTCTCTCTCTATATATATACATATATATATATGTATATGTATATATATAATTATGTTTGTGTGTGTGTGTCTCTCTCCTTCTCTCTCTCTCTCTCTCTCCCTTTATATATATATATATATATTAATATATGTATATGTATATATATAATTATGTTTTTGTGTGTATCTCTCTCCTTCTCTTTTTCTTTCTCTCTCTCTCTTTCTCTCTCTCTCTCTCTCTCTATATATATATATATACATATATATATATATATATATATAGAGAGAGAGAGAGAGAGGGAGAGAGAGAGAGGGGGGGAGAGAGACAGACACATACACACACACAAACATAATTATATATATACATATACATATATTAATATATATATATATATATATTAATATATGTATATGTACATATATAATTATGTGTGTGTGTATGTGCCTGTCTCTCTCTCCCCCCTCTCTCTCTCTCTCTCTCTCTCTCTCTCTCTCTCTCTCTCTCTCTCTATATATATATATATATATATATATATATATATATATATATATATATATATATATATATATATGTATATGTATATAGAGATTTAGACGACCCGTGTAGATTATGTCTGAATTGAAAATTTGAAATCCTAAACTTCAAAGACCCCCGAAATCTATTAAACTGTAGAAGTGAGACAGAAAACAGCTGCCTACACAGAAATAAATTTACCTTAGGCTAGCGATAAATAAATAAATAAACAAATAAGTAAAAGAAACTAAACAAAAACCTAACAATTAAAAAAAAATAAAACCCAAAATAGAAATACAAGGAACCACGTGTTAAAATAAATTCACCCATTATATTGACACAACAAAGAAACAGTATATAGGTCAATCTATAGAAAACAGAACAATAGAACAGGATATAGGAAGTAACACTAACCGGTAAAAATAACTCCATGCATTTTAGCCTGAAGATTTCCCCCGGGGATGAAACGCGGTAGCCTCTGTGTAGCTTAATTGCCATAAATATATTTTCATAGCTTACTATATATATATATATATATATATATATATATATATATATATATATTAATTACAACAACCACTCTATCCCGCCGCCTCACTATGCACCTCGCAAACACTAGTTCAATATACAAACACCTACAAACGCACAACTGCCCTACATCTGAGTTGAGACATATATTAGTAATGAACACAAAAATAATACATTCCGAAACTAATTTAAAAAAATTAAAAATACTTGAAGCCTTATACATAAAAACACAGCAACCTAAAATTAATAACATTTTATATGAGACAAGTAAAACTATTTTAAGATGCTTAGTTTAGTTCAGTGACACCAACCGGTGTCGCCTAATTCAATTAAAAAAATAGGGACATCTTATTAAAATTACTTACCGCCTATCTCCCCCATTTTCCTTCCCCATAATTATTAGACTAGACCAAATTAAATCAGCCACTATTTTAAATTAAAATTATAAAAAAATAATAAATAAAATTAATAAATAAACGAAGAACTATTTCAATCGTCACATTTCAAAATGTAGACGTCCGTCTTTTACGTGAACGGTTTGCCGGCGTATTTTTAAAGAAATTCCATTCTTTCACTCGCTTTTTATTCATTTTTGCCATTAAAGACCTGAAGATGATTCCGGAATGAATCGAAAACGTTAGTCAAACACACGGATCCTACATTAATTCATTCTATTTCAACGTCAAAAAGATCATTCGACGAATGGAAAAACTAAAAAAAGGAATCAATAAACAGAAGAGTTCTGTCGTTTTCAACAACACATGCATTAATGAAAAAAATTCTGCCTAAATACACACACAATATATATATTCCATGATAAATGCCAGTATACTGAAATTATATGCCCTTAATAGGGTTAAGATGAAAATTCATATACACTAAATGTACAAAAGCAAGGAAATTCCCAAATGTTTACACTTTTATTGTCATTAAGGGTATGCGAGCACAACAGGGCTATGTATTTTACTGGTAGGAATTTTTCTTCAGCGCACCTCACACACTTCATCCACTCATGCATAGAGATTTATACTGTAGTGATGTGATAATGAAATGGTTTGGTTGATATATAGTCATACCCTTAATGACAATGAAAGTGTAAAAATTTGGGAATTTCCTTGCTTTTGTACATTTAGTGTATATGAATTTTCATCTTAACCCTATTAACGGCATATGATTTCAGTATACTGGCATTTTTCATGGAATGTCACTACTTTTGTAAAGGTTATGCCTCAAGAAAATGGTAATTTTTAAGGGTTTTTTGAATTTTCTGGAAAACTTACGTATATGGTAAACTGAAATTAAAATGCCATCAACTAGACCCTAGAACCTCTATCTCTGCCCAAAATCAGCTGAATCCATCAAATAGTTGATGAGATACAGGGTGGCACACACGTACGTACGTACACACGGATAACAAAAAAATCACTGTCTGGATCTCTGGGTTGCCTTGATTAATGATGCTGAAATTTTACACACTTATAGAACCTATGAAATTAAAACTTTGTTTTAACTAATTTGGTTTATTGGTTTTTGAGTTATGACTGATCAAAGAAATGAGATTTCTAGCATAGGCCGTTTTTGAAGTCTATTAAGGGATAGAGCGCTATCGCGCCTCCCTTGATATATATATATATATATATATATATATATATATATATATATATAGAGAGAGAGAGAGAGAGAGAGAGAGAGAGAGCACTCTTAGTGAATTTAATAACAAGCAGTACTACTAGCTTCATTGCGAGATCCAACACGATTTGTTGTTGTTGATCACTCTTCGCCGCTGGCTGTGAATACTCGCCGTCTTGGTATTTGCAAAGTAAAAATTCCTCCTAAAATTCGAAGCTAATTTCTAGTGGCCAACTGGTAACTCTCTTGACTGCGAATCAGTTGGGATTTGTGATCGGAGTTCACGCCGGTCCACCGTCGGGAACTAGCTTCCTGCACTGAAGATTGCGTAAGCATGAAACATCGATGTCTGTAGGTAATAAATAATTAATATTTATTGATAAATATTATTATATATATATATATATATAATATAATTATGACAATATATGTATTATCATATACTATCAGTGCTTTTTAGTTATCAATCTCTTTAAAAGATTCAGCTCGATGATTGTCAACCAGTAACAACAGAGCATATATAAGTCGGGTTCATTTTATATTCCTATAACCATGTTTTTATTTTTATTTTATTTTTTTCACATTTCCAAAAAGCATAGCATTTATGTGAGATGTATTTTTTACGGTCCGTTATGGTTAGGGTTAGGGTTTGGCTTAAATAATAAAAATTATGGAAATAATATTTCAACCAACGTGACGGAAAATGAAAATGGAAAAACAGAATTATTTATATAGTCATCAACGTTTCGTCTTCATTTCAGGAAAATTTTGAAATAAAGACAAAACGCTGATATATATATATATATATATATATATATATATATATATATATATATATATATATATATATATATATATTTCTTTTTATCTACATACGTTTCATCCTTACGGAAATTGTCGATGTAGAAAAGTATTATTTACAGCAGTCGCCGCCGGACTCTGTGACAAAGTATCCGAGGCCCCATGGGGATCGGGTACCCTGGTTACGCGCTAGTATGCATCTTGGTGGTGATGCTAGGCCCTGCGTAGAGATGAAGTGGAGATATAAAACTAGTATATATTTGACGTGGAAACGAGCTTATTCAGACGACAGGAAAGAGGCGCCGGTTTGTCTGGTTGGGTCAGAATCGTCGCCACCATACAGAAGAGACAGTTGCCAGATGGGAAGTTACAGATAATGTAAATCCATAATCTTTGATTTAATTCCAATAATATCAATAAAACGATGCTTGTTCTGTTTAACTTGGCAGATAATTATTTAGGCCTGTCATCGTCAATTACGGCAGAGCGCCTCCGACCCACACAGCAAGAATGAGAAAGCAATTGTGTTTGTGATAACGCCAGGCCAGAAAGGAAATTCAATTTATTCTGGGGAAGGGGGGGCGAGGCCCGTGTCCCCATCCCCTGAGAGAGGAAGAGACGCAGAGAGAAATATGGCAGAGAAAGGGGTGTATGACGATAGACACCTTCAATAAGAGAAATGGAGAAGTTCAGAAGAGGACAGTCAGTCAGACGGAGTTCAATTGTCGTTAGAGTCCAAGATGACGCGCGTCGAAGACAAGAAAACCGAACGAACTCCCCATCGTCGCTTCACTCACTGATTAGTGACCGAGTTGTTGAACATTGTTCTTTTCCTTTTGTTCTGCTTTGAATAATCTTTCGCCCTCACAGAGCCAACCGATTGCTGTTCGCCCAGTGATCGCTCGCTGATATAAACAGTCTCAACGTGGAAGTTGGATGAGACGACAAGATCGGCGACATCATCATCATCATCATCATCATCATCATCATCATCATCATCATCATCATCATCATCATCATCGTCGTCGCCATCTCGGCCTAGAAGAATTTTGATCGACATATTTTTTTATTGCCACTACGACGATCGGGTGCACGTGTAGGTGTCGACGGGACACCCGTGCACAGACGCGTGTGGGGTTTACAATTTGGCACCGCGGCCAGGATATCATACACCTGTGTGTGCGGTTGACCACGATCCTCACGACAGGGGTTAACAACTCGAACCCAGGAACACGAGTTTATATATATATATATATATATATATATATATAGTGACACGCAAAAGTATTCAATACATTCGATAATTCCAAATATTTCAAAATCTAATTAATATTCCATGATGAAATTGGCATGGATTATTCATATTAACGTAAGAAACGACTTCTGTGAAGGATATTGAAAATATTATACATTTTTGTTTTACTCTTGTTCCCCCTTCAATATACGTCTTTAATAGTTCATATTATATATGTTTACTATATATGTATAGTATATATATATATATATATATATATATATATATATATATATATATATATATATATATATATAGAGAGAGAGAGAGAGAGAGAGAGAGATAGATAGATATTAAATATTATATATATATATATATATATATATATATATATATATATATATATATATATATATATATATATATATATATCAAATATGTAGTCACTCTCTTTCCCCCTTAATATACGTCTTCATTGTTCATTTCCCCCGTTAGGTCTTTTAGAACTTGACGTCTCTTTCTGCTCATATCGTGATTCGACCCTTCAGGGTTAATACTATTAAAATAAGGAGGAAGAAAAAAAAGAAAAAACTCTAAGACAGTCTCGCCTGACAAATTTGTTCTACAACAAAAGCTTGCAAAATATTAAATAAATGAATTTTTCATTTAAATTGCACGGTTGTTGATTTTCAAAATATTTCACTTAAATACATGTTCATGCGTGCTTCAAAGATGTTGTTAATTTCCTTATATATATATATATATATATATATATATATATATATATATATATATATATATATATATATATATATATATATATATTCCAGGACGTCTTACCTATAAACAAAAGTAAAAGTTTGTTTATTTTATATTAAAAAAAAATGTTAAAATATATCTCTGATGATGGAGGTCTCCTCCGAAATTAATTGGAAAAAAAGTAAAAAGAAATAAATTTGTCACGCATTGTAAAAAGGGCTTCTATCGTCATTTTATTACTTTTCATTCAATGCTTATAAAAAAAAGAACGAACAATATCTAAAAGAATTAACCTCCCGGCATGCTCTGGCATTTCCGTTCTTCTTCTCAAATCCGCCTATTACATCTTAGCGGATAACGTCACACCAACCCAGGACGTCTTACCTATAAACAAAAGTAAAAGTTTGTTTATTTTATTTAAAAAAAGAGTTAAAATATATCTCTGATGATAAGGTTCTCCTCGGAAATTAATTGAAAAAAAATAAAATAAAATAATAAATAAATTTGTCACGCATTGTAAAAAGGGTTTCTATCGTCATTTATATATATATATATATATATATATATATATATATATATATATATATATATGTATGAAAAAAACTATCTTCAAAAGTCTTTTTGGATGAAGTTGATTTACAATAACCTTAATTAAACACAAAAAACACATTACTATCTTTTAGGCAAACACGAAAAAAAGTCAGCTTTCGTTAAATAAATTACTTTCAAAATAAATAAATAAAGTGTGTTCGCTGTTTGTCGAGATACTCCGTCAACACTCGAGACTGACTCCATAAGTACTGAAATCCTCTGGATACCTATTCATTACAAGTACCGTTCTTTTTTTTTTCAAATTATGTTTACCCTTTTTCCATTGTCATTTTCTTCAACTTTTAATGACCGAAAGAGCCGCCCACCACCCACATTCCCACTAAAATAAATCGGAAGGGAAATGATCCGAAATGTCTGGCTCGAGAAAGACAACTGTCAAGAAAGGATCAACCAGACAATCGAAAATTGATCCCTTGTTCACAGAAGATTCAGAGTTGAGACTCACTTTTCAAAGTTATAAATAATGTGATGATCTCGGCTCAAGGGAATCGGGGAGATTTTTTCCCTTGTTTGTTTTTCTTTTTGTTTGATAATTTGTTTTGTTTCGTTTTCTACTACTACTACTACTACTACTACTACTACTACTACTAACAGGAAATTTATTTTCTATCCCTTGTTGCCGAGACGATCCTTTAAGAGTGAGGTGTTAAATCCGCAGCTTCATATATAATTTTTTTAAATACTAGCAGTGCTATCCAGTGTTCAACTAGATGAATACGCAGGACGGGTCATCCATTTTCATTTTAATATGCATTCACGCTGTTTATATACCCATGTTCCTTCATTCGCCATTCATAACCAAATTTTACGACATTGTCAGTTTGGTTCTTGTCACTTCCCAAAGGTACTACCGACCTCTAAAATAAACCTACTAACGCCAGGAGCCACGCTACAGCTTTCTAACCAAAACCCGCATATGTGCATCTGCTTCGAGAGCCATTCAGGCTAATTCTTGATGCGTGTTTTCAGAAAATATGCCTTCCTTTTCTTCACTTTCAATAATCTTTACATTTTTTCCGTCTCGACAGACTCTCCTAACATAGTCATCCATACATGAGAACGTAGCAGTTTGCTGCATGCACCGGCTTGTAGCAAACAGCTACAAGAATAATATGATGGATGTGTAATGTGAGGCTTAAAGACAGCCTTAGTTCTAATGACCTCAGAGGAAGATTAAATCCGGACAGTATAGGGAGATGTGTGCAGAAGAGTAGACTTCGATGGTAAAGAATAGATGAGAGGTTTTGGGTTAGTAGATGTAGAACAGTTGAGATAGCAGGTTCAGTACACAGGTGCAGGCCAATGAAAACATGGCAGGAAGTGATAAAAATGGACCTGAAGGATAAATAAATACCTGGTCAGAGAGAGGTTACTTGCAAACTGGTGGACATTCTATTCTCTCAGTCTTTCATTTATTTCTATTTTAATTTGCATGCACGCTGTTTATCCCGTTTATTTTCCTATAATCAATTTATTGACGGCGTGGTTCTTGGCAATCCCCCCCCCACACACACACACGACTGTCGTCTAAGTAAACCTAACAAAGCCAGAAGTCACGCAGCAAAACCAAAAATAAATTTTTTTTCATTAATTTCCCAAATCTATTTTTCTGAAAATAATTTATGTAGATAAACAAATAAAAAAAGGGGGAGATAACTCCGCATTTTACTATTTTGAAAAAAAGGGGTAGGAGGACAGTTTCTAGTAAAGGTGTAACATAATGAAGAGTGGCAAAAAAAATGAATCGTGGACGAGTCCATTGTGGAGTGGACGAGTCCATTGTGGGTAGAACATCGTGAAAGAAAGAAATAAATCGACTTGATAACTGTTAAAAAAAAAAAAGTTGCACAGTGCAAGCGAGACTTGAAAGGTGGCGGCGGTTTCAGAAACGCAAAGAGCCGGAGCGCTTGGTGATTGGAGTATCGAAGTACCGGAAGAATGCGAGTTTACCGATGTTTATGGCACCAATGAAGCTTTATTGGCTATGGTACCCAAGCCCGTCTTGCTGTTAGGCTTTCGTGTCCACTGACTAAAAATGCGACTGATAAGCAAGTTGGTACAGTGAAGGAACCCCCTGACTTGTATTTCATAAAACAGACAATTGAAAGTGCTTGTGGAACAATTGCTTCAGTTCACGCTCGGATAGACAACGCAGAGCAAATTGCTTTCCAGTATATATGAACGAGTTTCTAGCGAAAACCAAGTCTGTCACCTCAGCAAGAAAAAACTTTCATGAGACAAAAGTATGTCAAAAGATTTTTTTTATGTGTGTGTGCGTAGCCGGCGGAAACCATCCGGTGATGGGAAATAAAGAAAACCAAAGTGTTTCCATATACGTTCTGTTCTTTGTCATTCTTGTTGGATCTTACCGGGTACCCCGGAAGAACGGGTAAGAACGGGTAATGCAAGTAAGGACAGGGTAAGCTAGTTGCAAAAAAAAACTTGTAGATAAAGAAAAACATGACTTCCCTTTTTCTTCCTTTGTTTAACATAAAAAATAGTAAAACTTGGAGTTATCTTCTTCTTTGTTATGTCTATTAAATTTCTTCTCCCTGCCAACTTGTTTTCTCCGCGTTTCGCGTAGGGGATTAAACTTGCGACAGATTACATTTTTAAATATTTCAAACATGATTATAAGTAAAAAAAAAAAAAAAAAGAAGTTTTTTGAGAGCAATGAAACACGTTCTAAACCCATTTCACTGTATATAATTCCCGAGTTTGTTAACTTTCCAGGTGTGGGGATTTATTGTCTAGGAGTACCTACGTGACTGATCGTTCTATTTTTACAGCCGGGCCAAGAGCTAGATTCCCACTGTCACTTAATTCTGGACAAGGGGAATAAATCTTTTTTTAAACTAACATAGTTATGCCCCTTGGATTTGAAAAATGACCAGTTTAAAGGGAAATTATTTAATTGACTGACAGGTTTGGAAAATTAGTCAATCGCACTCTGCGGGTCTTAGGTTTATTTTTGTTGTCTCCTCCCTAGAAATTGCGTCGGTAAAAATAAAATGGAGTAGCGTCAGATTCTGCAAACTTCTCACACCTGACAGTATCCTATATCTCTACAAAACCACCATCCACCTATGCATGGAGTATTGTTGTCACATCTGGACTGGTGCACCATCCTCTAAGTTCTCTTAGACAAGGTCCCAAAAAGAGTCTATGATAGGTCCCTCACTCGGCCATTTTTTTTTACCCTCACACCCAGCCAATGAATTTTGTACACCCACTTTTTTGTAAATAAAAAACGTCATAACAAATTGGGGTTAATATTAGGTAGCCTGCCCAAAGAGTGAATGCGGTATTTTGGTGACTGGAACTAGTTTAGAGAATAGACCAAGAGAATGACACACGACCCCCACCCACCCCACCCCAACTCTGGGCTTGTGCCACATCTTTTGTAATTTTCCATTTTTAATTTCAAAGAAATGTATCATCCAAAAGATAAATAAATCGGTCTTTTGGTCGGGATCAAAGTGTAGTATCTGTTCTGATGGATACTGCACCCTATAGACCGGTATCGTCTTGGCCTTCAGAGCTTGATTCCGTCGGTCTGTGAGTTTGTTCTGTGCAGTTCTAGGAGGTCCACCCTCCCAGGCTTTGTCTCCCCTCTTTGGGCTGGAGTAAGTTTATTGCTTACTGCCTGAGGCGCCCCTACCGGGGAATGCCGACGGGGCTGCCCAGGCATTTTTTAATGGTCAGAGTGCTCACCTTCTCGGGCGCTGGCTTTTCAAATCCCACTTTCCGACCTTGTGTCACATACTCCTATTGTGGGTAGGTGTTGAATAAACTATCCACCATCCTCCAGCCCCTGTCCCATTAAGGATTTAACAATATTAATTTGCCAATTAAAAATAACTGAGTCCATTTCAAAGTGAAAATAAGCAAATTCTGCTCAATTTCTACCATCATTACGAATCATCACGGTGTTATCTCATTGTCCACCTGACACTCTGGGGTCTAAGATACTGTCATCATTTGCCTTAGTGACAATATCTGTGAAGTGAGATGAACACTAGCAGCCAAGTTGACAATTGAGTTATCTCCCCTTTGCAGATTGACGGTTTGGAGACTCTAAACCAGGGACGGGTAACTGCCGGCCCGCGGACCACATCCGGCCCGCGAAGGCTTAGTGTCCGGCCCGCCACCCTGCTATGCTTTATTATTGCAATCCGGCCCGCAGACCTCCCAGTAAAACTCATATCATTTTGTGACATAGACGTAAAAGTAGGTTTCAATTAAGATTTACAGTGGGATAAAAATGTATAAATATCAGCGAGCGATGATGCATGTATATTTCATTTTTCTTTAACTATTAATTTCAAATCCTTGGCCTGAGATAAAAATAGAAAAAGAGAATGAGAGAGGCAAAGAGGAAACGAGAGACGAGGAAAGGGCATGAAACATAGAATTTATGTGAGGTGTGTCAAAACGAATGCTGGATCAACTTGCTACTTCCCCCGTCATTATTTTTTATGATTCCAAAATGGCTCTTCGTTGGCGCCTTTTATAACATCACATACAGAAGTCTCTTGAGAAAAAATATCAGATTTGTAAAGTGTTCAATACAATTTTTGTACAATTTATTCATGTAAACAAAATATAGTAATTCTGAGATTTCGTTTTTCACTCCGGCCGGCGATCACCTTCCAAAAGTCTCATCTGGCTCTCACTCTGAAAAGGTTGCCCGCCCCTGACCTAGATGGTAAAGAGATAAAGGCGATAATCTAAAACATAGATGGCTCTGACTGGTAGTCAATTTGCATAGGTGGTGGGTTTATTAGTATCAAAACTGTAACTTTTGGATTGAAGATGTTGGCCAAGATCAAAGTGTAGTATCTGTTCCGATGGATACGACACCCTATAGACCGGTATCATCATGGCCTTCAGGTCTTGAATCTGCCGGTTTGTGGGTTTGTCCTGTGCAGTTCTAGGAGGTCCACCCTCCCAGGCTTTGCCTTCTCACCCTTTGAGAAGGGGTTAGTTTATTGCTAATCGCCTGAGGCGCCCCTACTGGGGCTATTTTTGTAGGCCAGAGTGCTCAACAGCTCGGGAGCTGGCTTTTCCAATCCCACCTTCCGACCTTGTGTCACATCTTTCTGCTGTGGGAGGGAAGTATATAAAAATAAAATAAAACAAAAAACGAGATCAGTCGAGTCAACATAGAGTGGACAGTGGAGATTGAGATTTTTCGTGGCGGTGATGCCGAAGGAAATGTTATTATATTACCAGATTACACATTCATCAACCCTTATCCTCGAGTGGCCTTCAGGCCTTGATAAGTGGTAACTCTTAAGTAATGCAAATATCTTGCTGCACAACTCCCCACTTAGGTTGCTCTCTTATAAATTCGGCCAGTATCATAGTAGCCCCTTATGTTTCAGTGCCAATATATGAACAAACGTTAAAAAATAAAAAAGCAACATCACGCTTAACCAATTGAAGAAACTTTTACCGACTTTCTCAAGTTGTCACCTGCAAAGTAAAATAGAGGCCACTAAGTTACAAATTTGCATTTAAAAATTTTTTTTAAATTAAAACAAAAAAGTTATTAGTTGTTTAAAGTTTTTATTGAATTTTTTTTTTTTCTTGTGCCAGAATTCGTGTAGAAAACCAGAATTTCTTTATTTCTTGAAAAGGGAAAACAAAAATTTATTTTACAAATTTTCTTTTTATTAACATCACACACACAAAAAAAAAAAAGCCATTTTCTTATCAAATGGCTTTTAAATTTCAAAGTTGTTGTATTTTTAGATTTTGCTATTTTTTTTTTTCTTATGAAAGGTAAATTTAATTATTTTTTAAATCAGTTATTAAAAAAAATTGGATTTTCGTTTTTTTTTTTTTCCGTCTTTTTAAAAATGAATCATTTTTTTTTTTCACTATCATTCTCACTTTCGTAGATTTGCTCAGAATCTTTTAAATCGATTTTTTTTGTTTTTTTTTTGTCGGTGGAAGACCAAAAATGAGTAAAAAAATATTTCTTTCGTTTTTTGTTTTTTTTATTTAAAATTTTGTATTTTTTCTATTTAAAAAACAAAAATTTTCTTTTTTTTTTTTTTTTAAATTTCAATAGATGCCTCTCGGGCATAACAACAACCCCCCCCCCCCCCCAAAAAAAAGGAACGAAAAGGGGGCAGAGGAAAATCGCTGAATTATTTACAAACTTTTAGTTGGGGGGGGGGGGGTATTCAATCTTTCCTTTGCTTTCAATCAACAATTGTTGCAAATCATTCAGTGTCATATTATACAATCACCCAGAAAATCATGTGACACAAAATAACTTCCAATGGAACCGGTAAAAGCAAATTGAATTATTGAAATCAGACATTATTTCATGAAGATTTTGCTAGATTTCTCCAAAGAGATTTTTCGTGCAAATAAATTATTGTATCTATTTTTTTTCGTCTCCGGTCGTCTTAATTTTGCAGAGGATTTGTAGAAATAAGAGGCCAAGGGATCTAACAATTGGAGTCTTTTTTTATCTATTTATTTTTTATGGAAATCGCTCCAGACAAGGCATGAAGCCATTTGATGTAAGGAGCTAAAAAAAAATACTACTTCAAGGTAAAAAAAACTAGCCAAATATTAGTGTTAGATGGATTGATTCAGACCCAGAAAAACAGCAATTATTCCCCCTCTTTCAGAAACATCGCTCATGGAATATGAGGACTAAAGGACAAAATAAGGGAAGCGAGAGTTACGAGGCTAACCTAAGTTAGTCACTTTCTACTCTTTTACTACAGACAAGATTTCCAGTCTGTCAGCAGAAACATTTTTAGTTACTAAAATTTCAATATAATTGCTCTGAAAATATTTTATTCTGAAAAAGAAATTCTAACCCATAAAATAATTTTGTTTTCAACGGAGGTTCGAGTTAGGGTTAGGGTTAGGGTATTGATTTACTCCTCTCCAGGAGTTAGGCACAAGGCCAGTTTTTATCTTACTCCCACAAGTAAGATGTGACCAAAGGTCGGGTCGGGAAAGTGGGGTTTAAAAATTGCCTGGGCAGCCCCATCGGCATTCCCCGGTAGAGGCGCCTCAGGGAGTAAGCAATAAACTTACTCCTCCCCAAAGAGGGGAGGCGAAGCCTGGGAGGGTGGACCTCCTAGAACTGCACACGACAGACCCATAGACCGGCGTAAATCAAGCCCCGAAGGCCAAGACAAGACAATGCAGTATCCATCGGAACAGATACTATACTTTGATCTTAGCCAAAAGGCCAAGAACATGGGTTAGGGTTAGGGTTAGGGTAAGGTTCTATATTATATCCTAAATTACTTTTGAATTATAAGTTTTTACTGTAAAAAGTCAAAATTGAATTTTATTGAACTTTTTTTTCGACATTATTAAAAAAATATTAAAACAGAAGTGTCTATTGTTTTGATTTCTTAAGCAAAATTTGCTGATTAGTTTCGTATATTTTGTAAAAATTTCATGTCAATCTTTTTTAAGGGTTAGGGTTAGGGGTTTCTGTTCCTATTGACAGCCTTGTTTATTAAGGAATACTATTTGTTTCCCTTTTTTTCTTGAAAAATGTATTTTTGAAAACTTGACAATTGTTTCGTCTGACTTGTTTCAACTTTGAATTTCATTTGTTTTCTGTATTCGTAAAAAGTATACAATGTAAATCGTTTTCAATAATAAAAGTCATCATTTTTTGACCAAAAAAATTCTACATTGAAATAAAAATCACTCTTTTAAATTTGCAGCTGCCTTTGTTTATTCAAAGTCACCTGTTTCTTCGTTTATAGGAATTTGTCAATAATTGGGAAATATATCAATTGTGGTGCTTGTTATTTCGTATGTATAACATATAAAAACATAAAACTAATCTCATAGGAGTATTCTTCCTCTGTTTTAAACTAATATGTCAATTATCTTAGAAAATTCACATCGCCTCCAGTAAAAGACCCCAGTTGCACGATCGCCTGGCCTGTTATAGGGATGACCTTGGTTTCGAGCGAGTTTCGTGTTCTTTTATTTTAAAATTATATTCAATGTGTATGATGCATTTTTTGTCATGAAGGTAGACTGAAATGAAAGGGGGATCATTTTAAATGCATTTAAAGACTATATTTTATCATTAAAGAATTTTTTTAAACACACAGAATCAACACATGTCCATTGTTTCCAACTAACATATGTGTATGTAAGTTTGTTTGAAGGGAACATTTTCTAACAGAACTTATAAATATAGATGATAATCAAAAATAAGCACAACCTGAATAGAAAAGGAAAAATTAACACAATATTATGTTGCTTCAATATTTCGTTTCGACTAAGAAACTTTATCATAGAATAAGCGTTTATCTATTATATAACGGGCGGGTATGTATGTTTGTATGTCCAACTAAAAGTCAAAAACCACAAAACAAACAGCCACAAAGTTGGTATTTTCTTGATCGGTGTTGCCCTGGTTGAATAATAGCTAAAATTTAAAAGAAATTATTTATTCTTTGACGGTCAACTGGTTTATCAGCCATTTGAAAATTTTATGTACCAGTTTGGAAAGGAATTGCCGACTCATTCGTCGAGGAATCTTGGTAAAGGAGAGTGGTCTGTGTGTGTGTGTGTGTGTGTATGTGGGTGTATGTGTATGCATGTGGGTGTATGTATGTATGTGTGTATGTGTGTATGGGTATGTGTATATGTGTGGGTGTATGTATGTGTGGGCATGTGTATGTATATGTATGTGTATGTGTGTATGGGGATGTGTATATGTGTGGGTGTATGTATGTGTGTGTATGTGTGTGTACGTGTGTGTATGTATGTGTGTATGGGTGTGTGTGTATGTGTGTGTATGAGTATGTGGGTGTATGTATGTATGTGTGTATATGTGTGTATATATATGTGTGTGTATGTATGTGTGTATGTATGGGTGTATATGTGTGTGTATGTATGGGTGTATGTATGTGTGTGTATGTATGTGTATGTGTGTGTATGTATGCGTAGGTGTGTGTATGTATGTGTGTATGTATGTATGTATATGTGTGTGTATCCAACTAGAGAGGAATGGGCAGAGGAGACAGAGGGAGTTGGGAGAGGGAAAGAGAGAAAGACAGAGAGACGGATAGAGAGGGGTAAAGAGATAGAAGTTTTTATAGAAAAATGATACACTTTTGCCCTGGCAACACCGGGTAGCCCTGCTAGTAGGAAAGAAGTCAGATTGAATATACAAAAAGTTGGGAAAGAAATGATGCTGGCAGTAGGTATCGGTGACCGAATTTCACAATTCACTTGACATTTTACCAATTATCAATCTCCTAAAATCTTCCACACATAAAACACTCTTCCACTATTTTCAAACATTACTTCCCCTTCCCCTTTCTCTTCTTTCTTTTTTTCCTCTTCTTCTTTTTCCCGTCACCCCTTCCTCTCACCATCCTCATCACCCACCACAACTTTCATCCAAGCTATCCTTTTCACTCACCAGCCTATAAGAAATCCCCACTTCCTATGCACACTCACTACTTAAACTCCCACCAATCATTTGTCAACTTTTACCTACTACCAACCCCATTTTTCTACCGCTACCGTTTTCGAATTTTTGCATAAAAAATCTGACTTCTATTCAATAAATGCTTATTCCATGACAAAGTTTCATAACTGAAACAAAATATGGAATCAATAGAAACAAGATTCTGTGTCAATTTCTATTTTGTCTTTTCTTTGTTTCTTATCTTATTCCTATCTATACTAACACATACCCTAAACCTATACCAACACATGCTCTGACCCTAACCCATACCCTATACCAATACATGCCCTAATCCTATACCAACACATGCCCTAACCCATACCCTAACACTATACTGATACATGCCCTAACCCTATACCAATACATGCCCTAATCCTATACCAACACATGCCCTAACCCATACCCTAACACTATACTAACACATGCCCTCACCCTAACTGTAACCCTATCCCTATACCAACACATACCCTAACCCTATACCAACACCTATACACAAAGTTTTAGAGAGCGCATACATAGAATCAACAGCAGATAGTGATTACCGCTTTCATGCCTTGCTTTCATTGTGTTTTGGCTATCTCGCTATATTTATATTAAAGTTGAATTTTATGAAAAGGGAAGTCCTGTAAGAATTGATTGTCTTTATTACATAGATTTTTTTGGGCGCGATTTGCTTTTTGAAAGTATATCAAGTTTTTCAGGATTTATTTGCTTATTTTTAGTCAATTTATTTATTTTCTATTGGTTTATTTCAGTCTTTAAACTCATGAGTTTGTAAGTGGCTCAAAAAGTAGTGACTTTCATGTCCACATTTAGATATGCTTTGTTCTCAGGTCGTATTTTGGCAAAGAACAAAATAGGGTACACTACCAAAATGAAGAAATAAAATAACCGCTATCCTCGAGTGGCCCTTGGGCCTTGATAAGTGGTGACTCTTTAGTGAAAAATAAACTTCATTTTTCTGTCCTCGGTCAGTGAAGGAGAAATGTTTCTAGCCAAATTTTTCTCACAATCCAGAGTGCCCCTTTTTGGGGAGCTCGATTTTCCCACATTAAAAACCGACCTTGTGTCTAACTCCTCGTCAGGAGACAAGTAAATTGGGAATATCACTATTCATTCTTTTACAGTTTACAGAATTTTCATACTTATATATTTCTACCCACTAAAATTATGTCAGCCGGATTTTAAAAGTTGGACCTAAATAGCATTTAAACTGAAAATCAAAATTTGATTCTGACTAGCCAATTCTCATTTGTTATTGTTGCACCACGTTATTTGTTATGGATTAACAACGAACTTCGTTACAATTTATTATGGGAAAATACGAGGCCTGTCTAAAAAGTATCCGACCTTATGCCGGAAAAAAATATTTCAAATATGTGACGGGGTTGAGACCCTAATCCCCTTCAAAGTAGGCCTCTTGTGCTTGCACAAACTTAGCCCACCGATCCATCCACTGCCGGAAACACACATATATACACACACACATACACATATATACACCCACATACCCATACACACACACATACATACACACACATACACATACATATACACATACTCATACATCTTTTGGAATGGTTTTGATCTCCGCCGTCGCGTTAGATTCAGCAGGTGGTTGGAGGAGATGCGATGGGTGTAACACAAATTAAGGAGTGGTTCAACCGATTTAAAAATGGCCGCACATCAGCAGAAAGTGACCAGCGTTCTGGCAGGCCCCAAACTGCTCAGAGTGCAGCTGTTGTTGAGAGGGTACTAAAAACGAGATAATGCAGAACGTGACGGCAGAGACGAATAAAAAGAAGACTTCCGGCAGTAGATGGATCGGTGGGCTAAATGTGTGCAAGCAGAAGGGGCCTACTTTGAAGGGGATTAGGGCCCCAACCCCGTCACGTATTTGAAATATTTTTTCTGGCCTAAGGTCGGATACTTTTTAGACAAGCCTTGTATATACTTAATCTGGTCTGACAGTTTGTGATTCGACACTTTTCTAATGTGTAGAAATGCTGAGTCACCTTAAAAAGAAAAAGTAGCCAAGGGGAATAACTCTTATTGTTTTAGTAAGATTATTGTTTTTTTCTTGCGTTGTTATTTTCTTGCGTTGTTTTTATGAAGTCAAAATCAAGTTGACTTTTAGCTGAGATACTGAACAAAGCAAAAAAAACGTGCAGTTACAGGACATAGAAATAACAAAAATTTGATTGTAATTGATCCCCAAGTAAGTAAGAAGATTTTTAGTAACAAAATAGGTTAGCAAAAAAATGAATCTCGAGCAAAAAACTAGATCTGATTTCCAGAATGTTTTTGTGCTTGTTTTTTTTTTTTTAAGGAAGGTGGTGTCTGATCAACACTGCTGGGGAGTCATGAGATCAAATACTGTTTTTTTTTAAAATTCCCAAAACAGTTTTTCATGGTAAACAACTGATGATCCCTACAATAATATTAAGACTAGCGTAAATTCTTGGAAGCAAACTAATATAGTGACTGTAAAAAGTAAATTGACTTACAAAGTAATTTTCCACCGAAGGACTTAGGACTAAAAATGTTTGTTTTTTGTTTTTTTTTATATAGTTTTAAAAATCGAAAAACTTCTAACACTAATATATATATATATTATAATAATAATAATAATAATAATAATAATAATCATCATCAACATCATCAGCATCATCATCATCATCATCATCATCATCATCATCCAGGTAAAACATCCACAGGGTAGTAATCCAAAGAATTTCAACCGGATTTATAAAAAGTGTTCAATATCAAATAGAGCTTTTATATATGATTATTTTTATTTACACAGACCTTAGATCATATTTGGAAAGGTTTCTTTCCAAATATTATCTAAGGTTAAGATCGGATTCTAACTCTGCCTAATGAGATCTCAGTTTATAATAGCTGTTGATCGATAACATCGACATGCCAGTGTCGCAGATGTTGTACATGTCTGTGTAAATAAAAATAATCATATATATATATATATATATATATATATACATATATATATATATATATGTTGCATATGTATTTAGGCAGCATTTTCTGATTTATGCAAAAATTGTTAAAAATAACAGAATTCGTCTGTTTAATTATACTTTTTAAAATTTTTCTAATGGCCTTTTTCGTATTAAAATCAAAAATAAATAAATTAATGTCCCATAGGTATCACAAATTTTTTCGATTCTTCGTCGAATTATCCTCAGGTGTCAAATTCAAATGAACAAAACCGCTGGAGAAAGAAGAGAATTTTCAAAAAGACGGCAGAGAAACGCGTAGAAAACGTTTTTGCATTGTTCCAAGAAAGACGTTGACAATTTAAATTTAGCGACGCCGAAATGACATCACAGAATAAAATCGCTTCACGTTAAACATTTTTAAATGCTTAGTCTTCTATAACTCAACTCTATCAAATTTTTTCAGCGTTGAAAACAATAAAAAAAGGGGCCAATATCTGGCAAAATGTATTGCTCTAATAACTCTAGTTTATATTTTCATTTTTTTGATTCCCAAACTGTAATTTTTAAACAACTTAGTCTTGAACTTATACTCATCAACTACAAAACACACATTTAATAATTCACAAATCGAGGTAAAACCTCTTTATCAAACCGTGGGTGTTTCAAATCTCCTGAATTTCGTTTGGACTGGTAATGGTGTTGTTTTTCAAAACCACAATTTGATAAAGAGGTTTTACCTCGAAATATATTGAAAATCAAAATGAAGTGCATATCTGCCTACAATAGGTAGCCCCATCAACATTCCCTGTTAGAGGTGCTTTAGACAATTAGCGATGAACTAACCTCTTGAAAGTATGAGAAGACAACAACTGCGAGGGTGGATCTCCTCGGACTCTACTTCAGCCTGACAGCAACAAGACCATCAGCTTCAAGATAGTCCGACAGAGTCTAGGCTGATTGTCTAAAACATATCCTCAACTGGTATAAAAGCCTGCGTAACAAAGTTACTGTTGTGGGTTCAATTCCTGCAACACCACAGTTTTTGTCATACCAGCCAAGGTTTGCCTTGATAATCAATCCAATAGACTGGGAGTTGCCATGGCAGCTTCAGGCGCTCTTCTGATGAGGCGAGATAGGGTCTAACTCTGTGATGAAGCAAAACGCGAGAGCCATTTAGCCGAGTCAGCAGAGAGTGGTCTCCATTTGTGGTACGGGTTCAAGCACTATTCCTTTTTTTGCCACTTTTTACTTGCAGAGTTAGACACAAGGTCAGTTCTTAATGTGGGAAAGATCCAGCCTCCCCCTCCACCAAATGGGCACTTTGGATTTGGACAGAAATTAAAATTGCGTCAGTCTAGAAGGATTTCTGCTTGACTGACCGAGGACGAAACAGATACTACAATTTGCTCCTAGTCAAATTCTCTGCACAACATGGGAGAGGCCTATTAACCTTAGTCTTGAAAAGACCAAAACTATAGGAGGAAGACGGTCAGAAAAAAGAGAGTTCCACAAGACTCTTGGAAAAAAAGCTACTGGAAAACGAAGTACCTGGAGAGTGAATTGATGAAGACCACTAGACCAACGAGTCAAATGAGCTGGAACAAAGGAAGCAGAGAATTGAACTCATTTAAGTGATCTTTAATGATTCCCATTCTTAAACATAAAATAAATTTGATTCATTTTTTTCTTTATTTTGAAAGGATGTTTTTTTTATCTTGCAGGGGTTTCAAAGTTAGACCCAAATAGTAATCTGTTTGACATAGCAATACTTGATTCAAATTATTTTTTCCTTCTTATATTTTTCTTCTCTTATATTATTTCGTGTCAGTTTCTTTCTGCAAATACTTATTCTAGCCAAGAAAACTTTTTAAGTGGTTAATTTTTCCTTATTTACTGAATATTCTTATAGCTTAAAGATGCCCTGGATTATTAAAGAACAAATTATGATGTGTTATTGAACGAAAAATAATTCATTAAAGTCATGGGTTATGTAGCGAGCCTAGGGTTAGGGATATGGTTAGGGTTAGGGCTGTGGTTCAGTGAAAAAGTTTGAGAACAGAAGTCAATGAAACCACGTGACTTCCAGCCGGGGAATTTTCTATCTTTTTCCTGGTGATATTTCGAGCAAAGAAAGACATGCCCAGATGCTCTCCCCAATTTGGTAGCGCGCGCAATGTATTTAGGTGAAGCAAAATTAGCTTTCTGTCTGTCTGTCTGACGTACACAAATAGCCTGTCGCTCTGATATTTTATTCTATTTACCTCCTCTCCAGGGGTTAGGGTTAGCCACAAGGTCAGGTGTGTTTTTGAAAAGCCAGTGCACCAGGATTAGTGCGCTCTGGCCTACAAATAATGCCTGAGCAACCCCGTCGACATTCTTAGGTAGGGGGCGTCTCAGACGATTAGCAATAAACTAACCCCTTCTCAAAGAGAAGGTAAAGCCTGGGAGGGTGGACCTCCCGAGACTGAACAGAACCATACCTCAGTCCGACAGCAATAAAGTCGGACTGATTGTCGAGGACGTATCCCCAACTGGTAAGAACTGATTGTCGAGGACGTATCCCCAACTGGTAAGAACTGATTGTCGAGGACGTATCCCCAACTGGTAAGAACTGATTGTCGAGGACGTATCCCCAACTGGTAAGAACTGATTGTCGAGGACGTATCTCCAACTGGTAAGAACACGCCTATTCAAGCTGTGTCCGTTTGGTTTCGTCAGCAGACGAATAGAACCTGGTTTGCAACGGCGACGACAGATAGAACGTAGGTGTACAATGGTTTATACACCCAAGTAAATGTAGCGGTAAGTAAACACATGTAACACATGTACTGGCGCCGATGCGGACCTTGTTGTAAATCCAGGGGAGATAACTAGCTTTGACTAAGAAAATAAGCATAAAATAAAAAGAGAATTTTTGACGCTGAAATAATCAATCGAATAATGAAACAATACTATGTAAAAACTATAACATTATTATAAATTTGGGAAAGTTCATTCTTTAAAGCATCTTTTGAATTTTAACATAAAGGTAGAGGCAAAATGCCTTCAAAGAAACCATGTGTTAGATGCAGATATTTTTTATTAAATCAAAATAAAAATAAAAATATTTAAAGGTTTATACCTTTTATTTGTCTAAGCTCTGTCGAGGCTTGTTTTATCAAGCGAAATATTAGATTAAAAAAATCAAGATGAATAAAAAAAATATATATATTTTGATTTTGATTTAGTAAAAATATCTGCATCTAACATGGTTTCTTTGAAGGCATTTTGCCTCTATCTTTATATTATAACATCATTTTTTTTTAAAATACGTGAATTATTTTAGGAAAAAAGATTATATCACATATTGATCCCTGTACCCAATATTTAAAAGTTATCCTAATTAGGGGGGGGGGGGCTACTTTTTAAAGCAAACTTGGGCTAGTTTATCAATGGGGGGGTCTACTTTTTTTAGGCAATTACGTGTGCTTTTCATCAATTAACAAGTTTATTTAATTTTTGTATTTGGTTGATACACATTGTTTTATTTTATTTTTACAGTTTATAATTAACGTTATTTTTACCTAACATTGTTTCATTTTTAGTTCGTTAATTAACTTGTTTCATGTTACGATTTATTAACTGTTAATTCCTAATTTGAAATTGCGTCCTTCGAAAATTATGTTTTTACTTTACTTTAAAGAGATAAAGATACGTTCAAAAATATGTAATGGTTCCAGGTTGTAAAAGCACACGTAATCGCCTGAAAAAAGTAGAATCCTTCTTCCCCCTACAAAATAATAATGCTACAGTTTTTACATAAAATGTTATGTAAAAACTGTAGCATTATTATTTTGTAGGGGGAAGAAGGATTCTACTTTTTTCAGGCGATTACGTGTGTTTCATTGTTCGCTTGATTATTTCAGCGTCGCTTTTTATTTTTTGCTGATTTTCTTAGTCAAAGCTAGTTATCCCCCCCCCCTGGATTAACAAGGTCAGCATCGGCGCCCATGTACATTTTCACCTAAACAAAAAACAAAAAAATTAATCAAAGTTAAAAGATAAAAATAAAATGTTGGCACTTATATCGATCTTGACCCAATTTTCGCAAGTTTCTGGTCGGAAGCGTTCGGCTGTCCTACGCAAACGGCCGAGAGATGACGAGCCGATTTGTACCAGACGACAATTTTGATACGTTGCTGCGTCCTGTGATTGTAAGTTATATTTTCAAGAAATTTTCTAAAAGAACCAACAAAAAAAAACAAGCAACACATAGCGAAGTTACTGTTATCAAATAAATATTTTTTTTTTTTGATACGTTGCTGCGTCCTATAATTTTTAGTTATAGTTGCAAGAAATTTTTTTAAACAAAACAAATAAAACAAGCAAAACAGCGAAATTACTGTTATTAAATAATTATTTTTAACCCTAACCCTGATCCTAAACCCTAACAAAAAAAAACAAAAAAACAAAAACAAGCAAAACATTATAATCATAGGACGCAGCACCGTATCAAAATTGTCGTCTGGTACAAATCGGCTCGTCATCTCTCGGGCGTTTGCGTAGGATAGCCGAACGCTTCCGACCAGAAACTCGCGAAAACTGGGTCAAGATCGATATAAGTACCATTTTTAAAATATGCACGCATTTGGTAAATTGTAAAAAAAATTGTAAAGCCAAGAGTAACTTCCCTTCTCACATCATGACCATCAAGGGAGATAATCCTAATAAGATATTAAGGGGAGATAATCCGAATAGAATAAGAAATAAAAAGGGGAGATAATCATTGGTCAAAATTCTTCAATAGAATAAATAGGTGTTGTTCAACGTTGGTGATCCGTGAAATTGAATTGTTTTTCTGGAAATAATTGATTGTTTTGAACAAAAGTAAATAAATAAACATAAAAAAAAGTTTTAAAGACAATTTTTTTTAATAAAATATATTAAATTTGGCAAGGAAGCGGTAAAACTCTTTTCCGATTTGTATAAAACGGAGACACGTTTGTATTTTAAGGTTACAAAGAACCATAACTCATTTTTTGACTCTTTCATAAAGGGAAATAACTTTGTACGACTTCATTTCCGAGATAAAACAATATATTTATTTTTTAAATCTCCCTCCCACAACGGTAAGATGTGACACAAGGTCGGAAAGAGGGATTGAAAAGCCAACGCTGTAGAGGAAGAGCACTCTGGCCTACAAAAAAATGTCTGCGCAGTCTCGTCGGCATTCCACAGTAGGGCCGCCTCAGGCGATTAACAATAAACTAACCCCTTCTCAAAAGGGTGAGAAGGCAAAGCCTGGGAGGGTAGACCCCCTAGAACTGCACAGGACAATCTCTGACGCTTATGTAGACGATGTCGCAGTATTAGAGGGGAATAACTTTTTCAAAATCCAATAAACATAAATACGTTTGACTTAAAAAAAAATCAAATGTATGTACGGATGGACAGAGGGGTAAACACTAATATTATTTTTTTGAAGGTTGGGATTCTACTTTTTTAGGTAATTACGTGTGCTTTTACAACCTGGAACCACTACATTTTTGTAAACATATATTTACCTTTAATTAATAAAAACATAATAAATCGAAAAATGAAACAAGTTTATTAACGAACTAGAAATGAAACAATGTTAGGTGAAAATAACGTTAATTATAAACTGGAAAAATAACATTTGTTAATTAACGACATTTTAGGGGGAGGGGCGAGGGGATTTCTTATAATATTGTAAGTTTTTTTTTTAAGTATGTAAACATTTTTCATTGGTTAATCGGAAAACATTGGATCTTCAAAAGATATACAAGTTTTCCATTGAAATTTAATATTTTCACCCTTTCGCTACATAAATTATTCATTAGTACGATTTCTTAAAGCCGAACAGCATGTACAGTTTAGGACGTCCTCGGTTAAATACCGACCATATAGTGAACCATGTCTTCACTCCTCTGGAAATTAAAGACTTAAGCTGGACATTTAGTTCAATTTTACCCAAGATAACAGAAGACGAGGTCAAGAATCCCCCCCCCCCTCTAAAAAAAAATAATGTTAGTGTTTACCCTTCTGTCCATCCGTACATTTGATTTGTTTAAGTCAAACGTAGTTATGTCCCTTGGATTTTGAAAAAGTTATTTCCTTCGAATATTGCAACTTTGATCTCAGCCAAAAGGCCGAGATTGTTAATAAATAAATCAACTAAATAGAAATAATATATTTTTTTAAACAATATTTGAATTATTTTAAAGGAAATACAGTTAAGAAATTAGTCAACAACAATTTATTTTGTTTGACTTACTCATTTGTGACGTGTTTGCGTTAAAAACATTATATTTAATAAGTAAGGAAATTGACAACATCTTTGAAGCACGGATTAGAAGTGAAATCTTTTGAAAATCAACAATCGTGCAATTTAAATGAAAAATTCATTTATTTAATTTTTTTTCTTTGCAAGCTTTCATTGGAGAACAACTTATAGTTTTTTTTCTTTTTCTTCTTTTCTTCCTCCTCATTTTGATGGTATTACCCCCGAGGGGTCGAATCACGATATGAGCAGAAAGAGACGTCAAGTTATATTTAATATTTAATAGAAAAGATAAGCCTGTGAAGTTAGCATAAATATTGGTTGGATGTAAAGTGGTACGTAAACGGTGTTATACGTTACCGTATACTAACAGGCCGATATTCATTTACTCACAACCAATATTTACGGCAACTTCCCAAGCTTCTATTAAATATTAAAATAAATACAATTTTCGAACGCAAATAGGTCACATATGAGTAGGTAAAGCAAAACAAATTGTTTTTGACTAATTTCCCGACTGTATTTCTTTTTAAATAATTAATGTCGCCAATAGTAACGTTTACCTAATATTTTTCAGGACATTTAATTACAAGATATAGTTTTTTTTGTTGTTTTTTTTTTGTAAATACAATTTCGGAAATGAGGCAAGAAAAAAGTTATTTCCCCGGCTGTGTCCCTTTATTAACTATTCAAACAATTGATTGATTATTTTGTGAACAGGAACCTTAAAATACAAAAGAGCCGAAACGGTAAACGTTTTTTTTTTTTTTGTCTTTTTCAAAACAAAATTTGGCAAGGAAATGTTTTAAAAACATTTTTTTTTAAAGAAAATTAGTTTTTTTAGTGTTTACAGCAAATTAAAAAGATTTAAAAAAAAAATAATAATAATAAAATTGATACATTTAAAAATTGATGTTACAACTGCTACAGAACTCCAGATGAGGCGAGGTTAGAAAACCCTAGACGTGTGTGTGTGTGTGTTTTTGTGTATGTGTGTGTGTGTGTTTCATCCTCAGAGCTTTTTGCCGGTCTCTCATCCTTAAGTTCTTTATTTATTTATTTATTTATTAAATCTTAACATTTTAAAAACTACAATATGTGAAAAAGGTATCGATTTTTGACGACAGTCCTGAAAAAATACAAATTCGTTATCGAAACTGACCAAATATTCTAACGGTTTATTAAATCGAGTCTATTTTTACAAATCTTTTAAAGTCAAGCTTTTTTTAATTTATTTATTTCTGCCTTTATTGGTACTTGTAAGGAATGGGTATCCCAAGTTAGTCTCGGAAATAGCCGAAGCAGTTTACGATTTGAAAGCCGCAAACAATGTAAAAAAAAGCCGGCAATACTAAGCATGCGAAAGGTTAGGGTTAGGGTTAAAGAATTTTTTACCCTCCCCCCCCCCCCCAAAAAAAAAGAAAAGTTAAAAACACTCTCCTAAAAAAAAAAAAGAAATAAAAAATAGCTTTCAAATTGTAAACTGCTTCGGTCATTTCCGGGATTAATTCAGTGCTTATCCAGATTAAGGGAGACGTTCGAAAAAGAAATAAATAAATAAAACAAACTGAGGAATATCTGTTTGATATACGTACCTGTCACGGCTTATTATGAATTTCGGTTATCTCCCTTGAATAAGCCGTAATGGCGGCCGTATTTCCACATTATTCGTTAATCGGGAAAATTTAATTTTCTTTTATAAAATAAAAACTACTTGATTAATTTACGTGATTTTTGGTATAGGATATATTCATTCCGTGACAGGTACGTACATCAAACAGATATTCCTCGGTTTTATTTTTTATTTTTTAAGTTTTTTTTTTTTTTTCAAATGTCTCCCTTATTCTGGATAAACACTAAATAACTACAAACGTTTAAAGATGAAACATTTAAATTTTGGTTTAAATCAAAAAAAAAAAGAAAAGAGCAGGGAAGGGAAATAGAAGTACAAAAAAGAGCAGACACAACTGATCGAGAGATGAAAAAAAAAATCAACAATATTCAGGAAAATGAGGGCAGGGAAAAAACAGTTATACGATTTTCCAAGGAACGTGAACTTTAATAATAACAGATAATCTTCTTGAATCATTTTTTTTTTTCAACAATATTCTAAAGGGGGGGGGGGTAGTTAATTGATTTTCCAAAGAACCTTTAATAATGAGAAATAACTTTTTTTTAAAAGGGTAATTCTATAGAATCACTTCCATCTCTATACCGAATTTGAAACCTTTTTTTTTTTTTTTTCTATGCAACCCTAACTCTAGCCAAGAGAAAAAATAGTTGGAGACGGGAGTTTGTCTACAAAAATACCCTTTAAAGTAGATATATATATTTTTTGGGGGGTTTTGTTTTATTTTTTTATTTCTTTTATTTTTTTTTTAAAGAAAACTGCGCGTCAACCGTTTTTGTGTTTTTGTTTTTTTTCTCTAAATTCTCATCGATTTAAGAGAAATTTCAAAAAAAAATGTGTCTTAAAATTATAAAAGAAAATTATCATTTTTTTAAAAATTAAAACAAACAAAGAAAAAAAAGATGAAACCATCGGAGGGAAAGAAGATCCACTGGATGTAAAGAACTGACATCTTTTGTTGAAAGTAAAAGCCATTTGGGAAAAAAAAAAATTTTTTAAATGGGACCTTTTTTCTTTTTGTAAAAAAAACAAAACATCTCTTGTTGAAAGTAAAAGCCATTTTGGAAGAAAAAAAAAATGGGACCTTTTTTCTTTTTTTTTAAAAGTTTTTTGCCTTGATTCTTATTTTACGAAAACAAGAATCAATCTTTTTTTTTTCGTTTCTCCTTTCATTCATTTTAATCTTTCTCACAAATGTACACACTAATAGAAAAATAATGCAATGTCTGTCTTTGCCATTGAAAAAAAAAAAAAGAATTCAAATTTTTGTTTAGCATTATTGTATAAAAAGAAAAAGATGGATGCAAATAATTGTCCTTTTTTTTTGTTTGGTTTTATAAAAAGTTGAATTTGATTGGAGCGTTTTGAATATTTTCGTATATTACATCACAAAATCTTCACGATTCTGCGTAGTTAAAAAAAAAAAAATCAAATAAAAGGTCACGGGTTACTTTTTTTTCATTTTGAGCCAATCCTTAAAAAATATAATGCAAATAAATGAACAAAATTAAAAAACTAAACATATTTATATTGTATAAAGATAGATAAATAAAAGTTTGTTTTTTTTAAATCCCCCCCCTTCCCAAATAATTTAGACAATTCAGGATTTAATTTTGCGTAGTGTTGTTACAATTTCAACATAATTTTTTAAAAAAGGGTTTCTTTATTTTATTTAACTTTTTTTTTATTTTAAAATGGGATATGCAGTGTTTATCAAGATGCGTATGGAGTATTTTTATATATGAATAAAAAATTATATTCTGAATAAATGTGAAATTTTTATAAAGATAAAAAGAAAATCTGGAATAAAGTCACAATTTTAGGGTTCTTTTCTAAATAAAGTCACAATTTTAGGGTTCTTTTCTAAATAAAATCACAATTTTAGGGTTCTTCTCTAAATAAAGTCACAATTTTAGGGTTCTTTTCTAAATAAAGTCACAATTTTAGGGTTCTTTTCTAAATAAAGTCACAATTTTAGGGTTCTTTTCTAAATAAAGTCACAATTTTAGGGTTCTTTTCTAAATAAAGTCACAATTTTAGGGTTCTTTTCCAAATAAAGTCACAATTTTAGGGTTCTTTTCCAAATAAAGTCACAATTTTAGGGTTCTTTTCCAAATAAAGTCACAATTTTAGGGTTCTTTTCTAAATAAAGTCACAATTTAAGGGTTCTTTTCTAAATAAAGTCACAATTTTAAGGTTATTTTCTAAATAAAGTCACAATTTTAGGGTTCTTTTCTAAATAAAGTCACAATTTTAGGGTTCTTTTCTAAATAAAGTCACAATTTTAGGGTTCTTTTCTAAATAAAGTCACAATTTTAGGGTTCTTTTCTAAATAAAGTCACAATTTTAGGGTTCTTTTCTAAATAAAGTCACAATTTTAAGGTTCTTTTCTAAATAAAGTCACAATTTTAGGGTTCTTTTCTAAATAAAGTCACAATTTAAGGGTTCTTTTCTAAATAAAGTCACAATTTTAGGGTTCTTTTCTAAATAAAGTCACAATTTTAGGGTTATTTTCTAAATATAGTCACAATTTTTGGGTTATTTTCTAAATAAAGTCACAATTTAAGGGTTCTTTTCTAAATAAAGTCACAATTTTAGGGTTATTTTCTAAATAAAGTCACAATTTTAGGGTTCTTTTCTAAATAAAAGCAGCAAAATTATCATTTTCCAGAATATTTTTTGTATTTAATAATCCATTTTTTTCTTTATCTTCTTTTTCATCCGATTTATTTTTGAACAGCCTTTGATTAGTCCTCTATAAGAGGGGGGGGGGGGGTCTGCCTGCCTGTCAGTCTTGATCGAAGTCTTCCACACCAGGCTCAGCGGTCGCGAGGATCTAAGTTTGTAATCCCCAGGGCTGTACGGTCACGTTTAGCCCTGGGGATCACAAACTTAGATCAAGTCAATCAATTAAGCTGTTAAATACATGTTTGTTTTTTTTAAATTTAACACAACTTCAAAATTTTTTTAGACTAAAACGAATGCATAAAGTAAGGATTCCTTCAAGATGGTAATTATGTATTCTGAAACCATGAAATACGCATTGAGTTGCAACCTAGGCTTGTCTTAAAATTGATAAGTGTGCTCCCCTTTCTCCAGAACTGACCCTAATATGGAGCTTCATAAATTCTGTATCTAAAGGCAGACAATACATAATTACAATTGTATAAGAATCGTAGACTTTCTATGAATTAATTAACATCGGGCAATAATAAGGTGTACAAACAGTTTATAGTGATTTTCCTATGCGGTAAAATGGAAAGGGTGGTTGATACATGACAAACACACCAACATGAAAATCAGTTTATTTTATAAATAGTCCAATTTTAGCAGGTGTGTACACGAATGATCCAATTTTGTTAGGTGGGTACTCTAATGATCCGATTTGGGTGGGTGGGTGGTTGGGTACTCTGATAGTCCAATTTTAGCAGGTGGGTAAGTTAATAATTTAATTTTGGTGGGTGAGTACTTAAATAATTCACCTTTGGGTAAGAGAGTATTGTTATAATACTATTAAGTGGGTGGGTACACTAATAGACCAATTTAGATGGGGGTGTACTAAAATGATCCCATTCTTGTGGGTGAGTGCTCTAATAGTCCAATTTTAGTGGGAGATACCCTAATAATCAAATGTTTGCTGTGTGGATAATCTAATAGACCGATTTCTGTGTGTAGGTACTCTAATAATCCGATTTTGGTGGGTGAGTACTCTAATGATCCGCTTTGGGTGGGTGGGTACTCTAATGATCCGATTATGGTGAGTAGGTACTCTCATGATCCGATTTGGGTTGGTGGGTACTCTAATGATCCGATTTGGGGCTACTCTGATAGTACAATCTTTTGGTGGTTATGTACTTTAATAGTCTAATTTTGATGGGAGGGTACTCTAATAATCAACTTTTTGGTGGGCGGGTACTCTAATGATCCATTCTAAGGAGGTACTCTGATATTCCATTATCTTTTGGGTGTGTAGTTTAATAGTCCAGTTTTGGTGTGCATGTACTATAATAAACCAATGTAGATGGGTGGATACTCTAATGATCCGATTGGGGTGGGTACTCTTATAGTACAATTTTTTTTTTTTTGGGGGGGGGGGTACTTTAATAGTCTAATTTCGGTTGGAAGTACCTGCCTGCACACAAAGGTCAAGTTTTTTGTTTTCTTCATCCGGCATAATGGATATGACGTTGTCAAGGATGATAGCTAGGAAGATACGCTGGAATATCCAAACGAGCTCTCAGCGTTTGTTTCTACGGTACTTGTCCAGATTAGAGCGCAAGCTAAAATCGACTTGGCGTCGGTAGTTTCCGGATATTTATGTAGACGACCGAAGAAGGCCGAATGAAAAGCCGGTTGCCTGCATCACAAAAAGGCAAAACGAGACTGGATGTTCAACTGGATTAAAAAAAAATTTTTTTTACAAAGTTTTTTTTTTTAAGAAAAATATCACTGAACAAGTGTTAAAACAGTGTTAGGATAGGGTTATAAAATGTTATTTTCTGCATGAAAAAGTTTGTTTTTTAATAGTCTAATTTTGGTGGGTAATGATCCGATTTGGGTGGGTGGGTACTCTAATGATCCGATTTGGGTGGGTGGGTACTCTAATGATCCGATTTGGGTGGATGGGTACTCTAATGATCCGATTTGGGTGGGTGGGTACTCTAATGATCCGATTTGGGTGGATGGGTACTCTAATGATCCGATTTGGGTGGGTGGGTACTCTAATGATCCGATTTGGGTGGATGGGTACTCTAATGATCCGATTTTGATGGGTGGGTACTCTAATGATCCGATTTGGGTGGGTGGGTACTCTAATGATCCGATTTGGGTGGGTGGGTACTCTAATGATCCGATTTGGGTGGGTGGGTACTCTCATGATCCACTTTTGGCTGTGCCGATACACTATTAAACCTATTTTCGTTGGCGGGTACTCTAATGATCCATTTTTTAGGGAGGTACTCTGATAGTCCATTATCTTGTGGGCATGTACTTTGATAGTCCAGTTTTGGTGGGAAGGTACTCTAATAATTATAGAATCACATCTTGGTGCATTTCGATAAAGATTTTTCTTTAGGTAATAAGAGATTCATGGTGATGCACGCGTTTTCAATAAATGCGTACTTTGTATCGTTTTTACTCATCCGAAGTGTACCTTGATTTTGATCACCTAGCATCTCAAATGTAACTTGATTTTATATACAGTAAAAAAAATGTGTGTTAAAATTTTGAAGGCATGAAGTTCCAATCCCATGAGTTCAATTACTGACAATATTTGCAATGACTTCCCACGAAATTGATACTACATACCAAAATAAGGGGTTCGGAATTAATTACAACCCGGAAGTAATTACAACTCGAAATTAATTACAACTTGGACTTAATTTATCAATTTTATTTGTTATTCAACTAATAAATCTCATTTTATTTCTTTCATTTGCAAAATTATATTGTACGAATTAAAAAAAAAAAGTTTTATTTCATTTTATCATCAAGAATTTATAAAGTCGTATATTAATCATATTGTTTAAAGAAATTTGTAGTATATTTTATCATTTAAGAAAATTCGTAAAGTATATTTATCATATTTTTTTACAGAAATTTGTAAAGTATATTTATCATATTTTTTACAGAAATTTGTAAAGTATATTTATATTTAGATTTGTAATTAATTCCGTCACCCCAAAATACTCTTTAACCAGTTCTAATTTCAAATCAATTCTAAGTTTTTTTGTAAAAAAAAGTCTGGTGCTTCTACTGTTTAAAAATGGCACAAACAATATTTGGTGCTTGTATAAAAAAAAATAGCTAGGACCACTACGTACAGCGAAACAACTCCATTGCCTACGACAACTTGCGCATGACAAGGCCAGATGGCCGTGGACTAGCATGGAGGACTGATTGCAGCTACGGGATGTCATTTGACTACCGTAGCTGCAGAACACAGTTTTAAGAAGAAGAAGAAAGAAAGAAATGTATAAACTTTGTTATGTACTTACGTGGTAGCTGAAAAAAAGACTGTACACCAAAAATTACACAAATTCATCCAGTATTTATTAAATTATTAAAGTAAAAATAAAAAAAACGATTTTTATCGGGCTTCGCCATTTTGTATCTTTTTCAATCAGCCGATTTTATCCTGTGCCACCAAGGGACAAGGGACATAACTCATATTATTTTGATTTTTTGATTTTCTGCTAAATTGGTAATAAAATTTTTTTAGTTATCTCTCTTGTTACAAAAAAATTGTCTAACAATACGTTTTTTTTTTCTTTTTCTTATAATTTAATAAATACTGGATGAATTAACGTATTTTTTTCTGTACAATCTAACACGTAAGTACACATAACAAAGTGTATACATTTCTTTAAATATTTTAATGTCATTGTGAAACAGCAGAAGCACCCAATATTTTAAAATTTTATGACATGGTAGGCCTATCAAGAGGAAAAAAAAAAAAGCTAAAGAAATGTATAAACTTTGTTATGTACTTAGGTGGTAGCTGAAAAGAATACTGTACACCAAAAATTACGCAAATTCATCCAGTATTTATTAAATTAAAAACGATTTTTATCATCTTCGTCATCTTGTATCTTTCAATCGCCCGATTTTATCCTGGGTTGACAAGGGAGATAACTCATCTTTTTTGGTTTTCTGCTAAAAAATCTTTTAAGTTATCTCCCTTGTTACAAAATGTCTTGCACTATGAAAAATCGTTTTTTTTTTTTTCTTTTTCTTATAATTTAATAAATACTGGATGAATTTGCGTAATTTTTTCTGTAAAATCTTATTTTCAGCTAACACGTAAGTACACCACAAAGTTTATGGATTTAAAAAAATATTTTAATATCATGGCGAAACAGCAAAAGCCCCAAAAATCTTTTTTAAACCAAATAGAAAATATGATGACTCCAAGCCAAAAAAAAAATTACCCTGACCGAAAAAAAAATTCTACCGCAGATAACCGGTGCTTTCATCCACATTTGTGATTTCCGATTTCGTATCCGGTGACATGGAACTCCACGCCGTCTCTTGACACCTTTCGAGCGATGGGCAGGTCGGAATCAACCTATCAAGAACGCAGTGGTTCTGGACATGCCAAAACTCGATGGTCAGTGAATCAATCCAGTTTTCCAGATCCCGACCAATTTTCCGCCCATTCGCACGCGCACGAGTTTCCGCCTGAGTCACGTTTTCAACTTTCAACAGTTTCCGGAATTCAGAAAAATCCAGGTCTTTGTCAAGATACTGACCCTGAGGTCCATTGTGAGAAGAAAAAATTTCCGACACCGAGATCGGGCGTTCCTGAAAGAAAGTCAATGGTGTAACGAGGAACTTGACCTCGGCCAACGTCTCCCACTTGTGAAAGACCTTAATTGTCCAGATACCTGGCCGTAACGGTTTTTTAAATGGAGGTTTGTGAGCGCTAACATGCAGACCAGGGGGGATTTTCATATCAAACGAAGCGGCTATGATATTGCTGGGGTCGATCCAGGCGACAGAGACGGCTACTTCGTTACCTTGACCCCAGGAGTGCCGTAGGGCAATGTCACTATAGGGCCCCATGAGTTGGGCATGATTTCGGAAAATGAGTTCCTTTGGATCAAAGTCAGTTCCAACCTGGAAAAAAAAAATGGGAACAATTAAGTTGAAAGAAAAAAAACAAGTTTGTTTCATCACGGATCTCAAATTAGTATATGAAGAAAATTTTTTAAATTTTGTTTAATACTAGTTGTCCATCATCGGTTTAACGTCTGTTTTACATGCTGGCATGTGTTGGACAGCTTTTAGAAATTAACTTCCAAACTAATCAATCTCTGACCAGGTCTTTATTTATCCCTCTTTCTCACTTTATCACTTCCTTCCATGTTTTTCTTGGCCTCCCTCTGCTAACTAACCCTGCTACCCCCAATATCTCTATATCTACGAACCCAAGCACACAAATCCATTCTTTTAATGTGACTAAATCAACAAAGTCTCCTGTCCAGATTTACTCGTCCTCTGAGGTCATCAGATCTAAGCCTGTCTTTAAGACTCACATGACACATCTGGTGTATCATTCTCATACCATTTCTCTCCATGCAACGCATGTCCTCAACCCTCACTGGTTTCAGTTCCATACATCATCACACTGCACACACATGCCTGATACCCTTGGTTGATAGTGGTAATGCTCTGCTGATTAGTGATAGCAGAAGTTCCCTGAACTTACTCCACCAACTCGTATCTCTTGCTGTCACACCAACACCTGCTCCTTCATGTGCTCCATTGGTATCACAAAGGTAACAAATCTTCTGAAAAAACCTCAATAGCTTCGTCCCCCAAATATACTTTCTCCACATTTTACTTCTCATCTGTCGCCATTGTCTTACACTTCTTGGTTATCCTCTCCAAACATATCTGTAATTCCACTGCACTTCTTGTGTAACAAATGCTTAGAAAAAATTGAGATTCCTCTCAACTCCTTTTGTTTTGGATTTATCAATTCCTCTAACTCTGACGCTTCCTCTAACTCTGACGCTTCCTTTAACTCTGACGCTTCCTCTAACTCTGATGCTTCCTCTAACTCTGACGCTTCCTTTAACTCTGACGCTTCCTCTAACTCTGACGCTTCCTCTAACTCTGATGCTTCCTCTAACTCTGACGCTTCCTCTAACTCTGACGCTTCCTTTAACTCTGACGCTTCCTCTAACTCTGACGCTTCCTCTAACTCTGACGCTTCCTCTAACTCTGACGCTTCCTTTAACTCTGACGCTTCCTCTAACTCTGATGCTTCCTCTAACTCTGATGCTTCCTCTAACTCTGACGCTTCCTCTAACTCTGACGCTTCCTCTAACTCTGACGCTTCCTCTAACTCTGATGCTTCCTCTAACTCTGATGCTTCCTTTAACTCTGACGCTTCCTTTAACTCTGACGCTTCCTCTAACTCTGACGCTTCCTTTAACTGACGCTTCCTCTAACTCTGATGCTTCCTCTAACTCTGATGCTTCCTTTAACTCTGACGCTTCCTTTAACTCTGACGCTTCCTCTAACTCTGACGCTTCCTTTAACTGACGCTTCCTCTAACTCTGATGCTTCCTCTAACTCTGACGCTTCCTCTAACTCTGACGCTTCCTCTAACTCTGACGCTTCCTCTAACTCTGACGCTTCCTCTAACTCTGACGCTTCCTTTAACTCTGACGCTTCCTCTAACTCTGACGCTTCCTCTAACTCGGACGCTTCCGCTAACTCTGACGCTTCCTCTAACTCTGACGCTTCCTTTAATTGTGTCGATTTAGGGGCAGATTTCTCTAAAGACTGCACTTCTTGTGCCTTGTGTACTCAACACTCACAACTACCACAAAAGATTAGGTTGCACTTGATTCTCTTTCCGAGGGCTTTCCAACGCTAAAACCACTGATTATCACTTTAGTCTTTGTAACTGTTAGGACAACTAACGAAAACGAATTACCTCCCTTGAACCATTTCGGGAGTTAAGAGTTATCGCCCTTTGAAATGATCTTCTGCCCAGAAAGAAAGTAAATACAGATCACGGCTTCGGACTGTTAATATATCAATCGCGTATAGCGGCAAATTAATTCATTAATTCATTCTGTGTTCAGTTTTAATAAATCTGTTAAACGTTTATCTTGATAGTTCATCTATTTTATTTACAAGTTATTATTTATAATTAACCTAAATTACGAGATTATAAAAGTAACATTAACAGGTAACATGAATTGGAACAAATACATAGAAGACATTGTCAAGTCTGCTGCAAAGAAGGGGGGGTGGCTCCTTCTACCATGCTAGAAAACTTCTCACACATGACAGTATCCTATATCTTTACAAGGCCACCATTCACCCATTGTTGTCACATCTGGGCTGGTGCATCATCCACTAGTCTCTTCCTCTTAGACAAGGTCCAGAAAAGAGTCTCTAATCTGATAGGTCCCTCACTTTCCTCCAAGCTCCAGCCCCTGTCCCATCGCCGCAATGTTGCTTCTTTCTGCTTGTTTTACAAATACTTCAATGGAATGTGCTCCGATGAACTTGCTTCTCTGGTTCCCCCTAAATTTTAATACACTCGACCAACCCGACAATCAGCAAAATCTCATCCATTCACTGTGGAGGTCCCAAGATGCCGGAGAGCCTTCTACTCCAATAACTTCTTTTTCATCGAGCTGCCAGCCTTTGGAACTCCCTCCCTGCTCCCTGTTTCCCGACTGTACCGATATGCAGAAATTTAAAACTAATGTGAACAAGCATCTCGCTGCACAGCTCCTAATTTAGGATGTACCCCCTAAACTTTCACCCTAATTCTCAGTAGCCCCTTACGTCTACAGTGGCAACTTGCCTTGTTTGGGGTGAACTTTCCATCGCATTCCTCCGAGTCTTTAGCTCAACAAATAAGTCTTCACTGTTTCACAGGCTCATCAGCGTCAAGCATCGTAATTGACGATTCAAAGAAAACACTTTGGAATCAAAAATTAGTTTTAATTAAAACTATTTTATCATTTTGTTAAATAATGAGGGCTGTTGTTTGAATGTAAAAGGTTGAGTGACACTTAATGGTTAGAGGTGATCCCCAGAACTGAAGTTGTGAAACCACATGACTTCCAGCTGAAGATTTTCTGTATTATGGCTGGCGAGATTTCAAGCAGGAAAAACGAGCTATCTATCTATATATCTGTCTCTGTCTCTCTCAAGTAACCTGTCTCTTTGATTTTTTTCTGTGACTGTCCTTCTCTTTGTAATAAACCGTTATTAAAAAACTAAACATCGGCGTCTGAGTGATTGCATCCACAGACAAACATGAACCTGGTTTTACGACAACAACACGGGTGCATAAGGTTTTATACATACATCAGTAAGTTTATAATTACTTATATTTACTTATATTTTTATTACTTAAATTTTTATACATACATCAGTAAGTTTATAATTACTTATATTTACTTTTATATTTTATAGTTACTTATAATTACTTATATTTTTATTACTTAAATTTTCATACATACATCAGTAAGTGAAAATATACCATACGTGATTAAATAAATTTTTTATAAAATTAGTCAAAAGTTATGTAATTATTAAATACAAGTTAGTTTATTGTGTGTATGTCATGTGGCCGGAATGGTTCAAGCCATCGAAGGTACCCGGCTGAGGTCAGTAATATAATTGTAGTCTTCAATCCGTGCGTGATCTCAACGTAACACCGATGGATATGTCTAATTTGCTCAAATTAGGCTTTGTAAGTTTGAACAGGGCCATAATGCCGCGAAAGCAACCAAAGACATTGTTTGTACAAAAGGTGAAGGCCTAATTGATCACAGAAAACAGATGATTCGAGAAATTTTGTTTCCTGTTGCAAGAACCTCGACCAGGCAAGGACAGGAAGACCTAAAACTGTGCTCAAGTTAATCTGGAAAGTAGCTGATCATGTCACAGTCCATTATCATACATCACCTTCACGACCCCAGAAAAAGCAAACTTTATCTTTAAATATGTTTGGTTATTTTTTTAGTTGTGTACATGGTGGCTTTATGTTCATATCCTGTTTAAAACTCAATCTAATTATTTTCTTTTTTTTTTGTTGTTTTCACCTGCATCAGTCTGGCACAAGGTTTCCGGCTGTACGGGCTCTTCTCGGGACATTATATAGCATACACATCTCCCCAGCTAGTGTTCCATGCAATTTTACAAAATATAAAAACAAAAACAAAATAATCAAAATAGACAAACAAAATGGCAGATGTATAAGACACGTAGAAAATTTATGTTAAAGTTTTAGAGGGGGGTGCATTTTGATATGTATGCTAGAAATTCAGAAAGGGATGTTTGTAAATCGGGTTATTTGATCTAAAGACCAGTTGAACTTACAAAGAAAACTGCACTCGACCCCTGCTAAAAATTGAACAAGTAATAATAAAAAGGTTGGTGCTTCAAGAATGGCATGCACAAGTTAAATATGGCATTTAAAAATAAATTAACAGGAAAACTCTTTGATATACTTATGTATCAGGCAAAAATAGATATCCACACCAAAAATTCCGGAAAATTATCGAGTAGAATTTTAATAAAAAATAAAATCATTTTACTATTCGTAGTCAACAAATTCCGAGGGACAAAACCACATGGCGTTTTCATATCAAAAGAAGGGAGATAATCTACAACGCGCTGGCTTTAAGACGCATAATGGAAATATGAGTAAAAAATGAATTTTTTTTATTACTCGATAATTTTCCGTAATTTTTTTATGTATATAGCTACTTTTTGCCTGATATGTACGTGTTGTGATGGGATACTGTACTCCCCTCAATCACTAAATAAATGAACTAGTCTGGACAATAAATACGACTACGAACAGTAGTATCGGGGATTCGATTGTATTCTGTTAAATCCTATTGGATTACCTGTAGTTACTATTTTTTGTACAAGATATATACGTTAGAATGAACCGTACTATTTTAAGACCTTTACATTTTGTTATTTATAATTACTTACCAAGTTATATCAGTATCTACACTAAAAATTACGAAAAATTATCGAGTAGAATTTTGATTAAAAATAAAAATCAATTTTTTCGTATGTGTCCGATTCTAGGTTGGAGCAAACCCATTTTACGTCTTATCGTCCCCTTTTTCTCCCTTTTACGTAACTCTTCTAAATTAAAGACGTAAAATGGGTTCGCTCCAACCTAGAATCAGACATATACCAAAAAAACTGATTTTTATTTATAATCAAAATTCTACTCGATAATTTTCCATAATTGTTGGTGTATATATCTATTTTTGTCTAATACATAAGTATATCAAAGAGTTTTCCTGTTAATTTATTTTGAACTACGATATTTCACTTGTGCATGGCTTTCAAGAAGCACCAACATTTTTTTTTAATAAAAATTGAATACGAAATATATGATCAGCGTGTGGTATACATCTGCCCCCGCCCCCAAAAAAAGGTTCTGGCATTTATAACTTACCTCTAACCCTTGCAAGCGACCCAAGCTCTCTCCCGAGCTGTGGACGTAATAATAAGATTTAGGATGGACGTGACTCTCTAACGTGTAAACCCTGCCCGTACTGGTCAGTTCGGCTGAATACTTGACGAGGATGCCATGAAAATGGTCAGCCTCAAAGAAGACTGTGACCTCTTGTAGTTCGATGAAGCGTAACTTACACCGTGTGTCAGTGTCTAATATACGCCGTATTGAAAGGCGAATGAAAGAATGGAAAAATGTCCGATATGCGTCATCGACTTTGGTTTTTTTATCTAAATAATGATAGTCATTCTGCCAGTAACTGTTAAATCCGGGATAGGCTGAAAAACAAAAGAAAGACGGATTATGGGTCAAAAGATGGAATCAGCGGACTCCGCAACACGTTTAAACAGCTTTTTATTTTATTGAATGGCACACAAAGCATATATTAGAGATGCGAGTGGCCAATGGTAAAAATAAATCTGAAATCGAGATGGATTTCCCAACCTGGGGGGCCATGAACCCCCTTCGCATACAAAAAATCTTTTACTCCCCCCCCCTCCCCTATCTGCATCGTGAATTGTTAGCTAGATGCAAAGAGAGTATTGATTTACTCCTCTCCAGGAGTTAGGCACAAGGCCAGTTTTTATCTTACTCCCACAAGTAAGATGTGACCCAAGGTCGGGTCGGGAAAGTGGGGTTTAAAAATTGCCTGGGCAGCCCCGTCGGCATTCCCCGGTAGGGGCGCCTCAGGCAGTAAGCAATAAACTTACTCTTCCCAAAAGAGGGGAGGCAAAGCCTGGGAGGGTGGACCTCCTAGAACTGCACAGGACAGACCCATAGACCGGTGTAAATCAAGCCCCGAAGGCCAAGACAATACCAGTCTATGGGGTGTAGTATCCATCGGAACAGATACTACACTTTGATCTTAGCCAAAAGGCCAATAGATGCAAAGAGAGTAGGAAGAGAGAAAAAACAGGAAAAGAGATGAAGAGATGAAGAGAGGAGAGAGAGAGAAGGGGGGGGGGGGGTTAAAAGAAAAAGAGAAATATAATCCAGCCAAATGAGATAGTCGTAAAGCTCTAACAATTGTTTTGCATACATTTTCTTTCATTCACTTTCTACCTTCATTTTTTTTCCTTCAATTTTTTTCATTCATTTTTACATTCATCCTTTCATTTTTTTTGCATCCATTTTTTTCATTCCTTATTTTTCATTCATTTTCTTCCTTCATTTCTTTTCTTTCAATTGTTTTCCTTCAATTTTTTCATTCATATTTCATTTTCTTTTCATCCTTTTTTACATTCATTTTTTTTACATTCATTTTTTCACTCATGTTTTCATTCCTTATTTTTCATTCATTTAAAAAAAAAAATATCAAGCCAATTTAAGCGAATTCAGCTTTTTCTAGATTGCTAAAAAGCAGTTGTTTTTTGGGTTTTTTTTACAGCATATCAAACCTCCTCCGGTCATTTTGGTTAAAGTTTATATGCTTCAAGTTCTTTATATCTTCGAATATTTATTCATGGTGTTTGGTTTGGTTGTTTTACGGCATATCAACCCATTTTTGGGTCATTTCATTCCAAATCCGGTCATCATCATCATTAATCATTAGTCTTTTGACTATCATGCAGGATTGGGGGCAATGTCCATACCAGTGGACCCCTCTCCAGACAGCTGAATAGCTGCATCCATGGCAGTCCTTACCTTTTGGTAAAAGTTTTTATGCTTCAAGTTCTTTATATCTTCAAATATTTATTTATGATGTTTCGTTTGGTTGTTTTGTTTTACGGCATATCAATCCTTTTCGGGTTCTTTAAAACCGATTCTGGTCATTTTGGCAAATTTTTTCAAATATTTATTAATGGTGTTGTATTTGGTTTCTTTGCAAAGTAAAATTGTTGTTTTTGTTTTTGACTTTGCAGAACATGATTGAGTTTTGCAAAGGGGGAAAAAACCCAATAACATCAATGTTTGGTGCATTTTAGGTCAGGAAGCCAGTATTTTTAGACAGCCTGATCTGGTAGGACCAGAATTAAAAAGCCGAGAACTCTCACCCCTGATATATACAGATTATATATATATATATATATATATATATATATATATATATATATATATATATATATATATATATATAATTAATTGATTAATTTTTTAAAACTTTCTTGTGCATAAAAGGAAGACATATTTTTAAAAAAGCAAAAAAAAAAAAAAAATGCGCTCAGGGTAGCGCCAAATAAGAAAAACGCACCGGTAAACACCGGTTGACTATCACCAGTAAAAAAAAAAATAACAAAAAATCAGTTGACGACGCAAAGTTACGGAAACATGGTGCGTCATCTATAAGAGTACCAGACTAAAAGTAGGTGAACAAGACTGTTCTTTTGTATCCTTACCCTGATTGCTGTAGCCGAATAAGTAGGTGTCGACGCTGTTTATAATGTCCTGATTCACAACAGGCTCAAACTTTCGAGCAAAGAAGATTGGCTTTTCGTCCATGTTCTGCATACGAAAATTGGGAAAATAAATTAAAAAAAAAAAAAAAGAATAGAAAAAAACAAACATTATGTACTAATTTGTATTTTTTTATTATGTTAACTACTATTCTAATCTTATTTTTTGGGGGTTTTTTTTCACAACGTTTCAGCCGATAGAACTTCCGACCCTTATTCAGGTGCACAGAAAATTGGGATAATAAATTTAAAAAACAAAAAAAAAAGAATAGAAAAAAACATTATGTACTAATTTGTATTTTTTTATTATGTTAACTACTATTCTCATCTTGTTTTTTGAGGGGGTTTTCACAACGTTTCAGCCGATAGAACTTCCGACCCTTATTCAGGTGCACAGAAAATTGGGAAAATAAATTTAAAAAAAAAAAAAAAAGAATAGAAAAAAACATTATATACTAATTTGTATTTTTTTTATTATGTTAACTACTATTCTCATCTTGTTTTTTGGGGGTTTTTTTTCACAACGTTTCAGCTGATAGAACTTCCGACGCTTATCCAGGTGCACAGAAAATTGGTAAAATAAATTTGAAAAAAAAACATTATGCACTAATTTGTATTTTTTTAGTATTTTTCTACTATCTCATCTTGGTTATTTAAAAAAAAAAATTCACATCTTCTGCATAGAAAATTAAGAAAATAAATTTTAAAAAATAGAAAAAACAAACATTATATACTAATTTGTATTTTTTAATTATGTTAACTACTATTTTCATCTTGGTTATTTAAAAAAAAAAAATTCACAACGTTTCAGCCGATAGAACTTCCGACCCTTATTCCGGTGCATCTTCTGCATAGAAAATTAAGAAAATAAATTTTAAAAAATAGAAAGAAAAAAAACATTATATACTAATTTGTATTTTTTTAATTATTTTTCTACTATTCTCATCTCGATTATTTTTTTTTTAATTTTCACAACGTTTCAGCCGATAGAACTTCCAACCCACCTGAGTGCATCTTCTGCATAGAAAATTGAGAAAATAAATTTTTAAAAATGAATAGAAAAAAAAAAAAATTATGTCCTAATTTGTATTTTTTAATTATGTTAACTACTATTTTCATCTTGGTTATTTAAAAAAAAAAAATTTTCACAACGTTTCAGCCGATAGAACTTCCGACCCTTATTTAGGTGCATCTTTTAAAACTTGGGAACTTGTCTGTCGAACTTGCGGATCCCACATCTAAAAACAAGATAAGGGTTCGAGGCTTCCATGGTTCATGCTGGAGTTTTCCACATGGACTCGTAGCACAGCGGATAACAGCATTGATTAACAGTTGGTTCTGAGTGATGAACTTCTGAAGGGTGATGAAGGTGAATTCCTTACTACAGTCGCAGCCGACAGAATGAGAAAGATCTGCCCCCACGGACTAATGGATTCGGTTCGACGTTCTGCGTGGCTTCTCGAGTCTAAGAGAAAGATTCCAAAGTTTAAAAAAATGCATCCGAAGAACATCAGCAGTTACATCGGCCGAAACGTTGTGAAATAAATAAACATGAAAGTAAAAACCAAGATGAGAATAGTAATTTAAAATATTACAAAATTATCAATAATCATCTCAAAGCATAAAATTCTTCTAATTAAATTATCGCAACGTTGGATCCATCATCATCATCACCACCACCACCATTATCACTATAATAATCGTCATCATCACCACCATCATCATCATCATCATCATCATCACCATCATCACTATCATCATCATAATCATCATCATCATCACCACCACCATCGTCACTATCACCATCATCACCACCACCACCATCATCGTCACCACCACCACCATCATCACTATAATCATCATCACCACCATCATCATCATCATCATGATCACCACCGCCATCATCACCACCATCACTATAATCATCATTACCACCATCATCACCATCACCATATTCGGTTTAACGTCCATTTTACATGCTGCCATATGTTGGACTACTTTTAGAAATTGACTTCCAAATTAACCTATCTCTGGCTAGGTTTTTATTTATCCCTCTTTCTCTCATGTCCATCTTTATCACTACCCCCCGTGTTTTCCTTGTCCTTCCCCTGTGAACTGACCCGGTTAACTCAACTGTTCTACATCTACTAACCCAAGAACTCTCACCCATTCTTTCAATGTGACCATACCAACAAAGTCTCCTTTTCTGCACACATCTCCCTATACTGTTCAGATTTCATCTTCCTCTCAACCTATCAGATTTAAGAGTTGCGTTACACATCCATCGTATTATTCTCATGTCATTTCTATCCATGCAACGCATGTCCTCAACCCTCACTGGCCAGGTTTCACAGGCCTGATAGACTCTTCTGCTAGTTAGTAATGGCAGAAGTTCCCTGAAATTACTCCATCCACTCCTAATGAACTCCCTCACTGCCCTCTGTTTCCCCGACGGTACTGACATGCAGAAATTTAAAACTAATGTGAACAGACATCTCGCTGCGCAGATCCCAATTTAGGCTGACCCCCCCCCCCCACCTTCTCCCCTTTTCTTTTTTCTCAGTAGCCCCTTACGTATACAGTGGCGGCCTGCCTTGTTTGGGGTGAACCATGTTAAAAAAAAAAAATTTTTTTTTACTTCTAGGTATCACACGAGCACCTGCTCCACCCGTTTCCCAATGGTATCACCAAAGTAAAAAAATTTCTGAACAACCTCAATAGTTTTGCCATCCACACATATTTTCTCCATGTTGTCATATTTCGGCTGGTGAATCTCTGCCCCATTTGATGGTTCTTGATAAGGTGCAGAAACGTATCTCTAATTTGATTGGCCCTACCCTTTCTTCTTCTTCTCTGCACCCTCTCTTTCACAGACATGATATTGCTAGTCTCAGTCTTTTCTATAAATACTATTATGGCATGTGTTCTTCAGAATTATGTGATCTATTTTCTGCTTCTTTTGTTCCAGCTCATTTGACTCGTTGGTCTAGTGGTCTCCATTAATTCGCTGTTTTCATACCTCATTGTAATACAGCTTCCTATTCCAGTAGCTTCTTTCTAAGAACCGTAAGCTTGTGGAACTCTCTTCCTGCTGACTGTTTTCCTCCTACCTATAACTTTGGTCTTTTCAAGACGAAGGCAAATAGGCAGCTCCTGTTTTTGTGATAACTATATTTGTACTTGTTAGCTCCTTACATCAAGTGGCTTCACGCCTTGTCTGGAGCGATTTCTATTTAAAAAAAAGTGTCAAATAAAGTAAAAAACAAAAGGAAGAAAGCTCACCATAAGTCTGTGAAGATCGGAAGACTTGAAAACATTCGGAGAACAACCGCACCAATCAACAATGTGCTTGTACTGACATTTGCAACCTAATTTCCGCCGCCAGTTGGTGATTCGCAGATTGTTGTCTACGAACATTCCACAGAATTGACTGTTTTGGAGAACCGTGTGAAAGAAAGACTAGAATAAAAACAAAATTAAAAAATAATAAATACAAAATGAGTCAGTTTTTAATCAAAAAACCGAAATACATTCAAGTGTAGATTTAGCATCAGTAAATATTTTGCTGACAATTTTGTAAAAACTTTCCAGCTTGAGACGTTTTCTTATTTCTTTTTTCTTTCTGTTTTCTATACCGATTTATACGTTTTTTATTTCCATTTTTTTTTACTTTCCAGCTTAAGACGTTTTCTTATTTCTTTTTTTCTTTCTGTTTTCTATACCGATTTATACGTTTTTTATTTCCATTTTTTTTTTACTTTCCAGCTTAAGACGTTTTCTTATTTCTATTTTTTCTTTCTGTTTTCTATACCGATTTATACGTTTTTTATTTCCATTTTTTTTTACTTTCCAGCTTAAGACGTTTTCTTATTGCTTTTTTTCTTTCTGCTTTCTATACCGATTTATACGTTTTTTATTTCCATTTTTTTTTTACTTTCCAGCTTAAGACGTTTTCTTATTTCTTTTTTTCTTTCTGCTTTCTATACCGATTTATACGTTTTTTATTTCCATTTTTTTTTACTTTCCAGCTTAAGACGTTTTCTTATTTCTTTTTTTCTTTCTGTTTTCTATACCGATTTATACGTTTTTTATTTCCATTTTTTTTTTACTTTCCAGCTTAAGACGTTTTCTTATTTCTATTTTTTCTTTCTGTTTTCTATACCGATTTATACGTTTTTTATTTCCATTTTTTTTTACTTTCCAGCTTAAGACGTTTTCTTATTGCTTTTTTTCTTTCTGCTTTCTATACCGATTTATACGTTTTTTATTTCCATTTTTTTTTTACTTTCCAGCTTAAGACGTTTTCTTATTTCTTTTTTTCTTTCTGCTTTCTATACCGATTTATACGTTTTTTATTTCCATTTTTTTTTTACTTTCCAGCTTAAGACGTTTTCTTATTGCTTTTTTTCTTTCTGCTTTCTATACCGATTTATACGTTTTTTATTTCCATTTTTTTTTTACTTTCCAGCTTAAGACGTTTTCTTATTTCTTTTTTTCTTTCTGCTTTCTATACCGATTTATACGTTTTTTATTTCCATTTTTTTTTTACTTTCCAGCTTAAGACGTTTTCTTATTGCTTTTTTTCTTTCTGCTTTCTATACCGATTTATACGTTTTTTATTTCCATTTTTTTTTTACTTTCCAGCTTAAGACGTTTTCTTATTGCTTTTTTTCTTTCTGCTTTCTATACCGATTTATACGTTTTTTATTTCCATTTTTTTTTACTTTCCAGCTTAAGACGTTTTCTTATTGCTTTTTTTTTTAACTTTACTGATTTAGATGTTATTTTATATGAATATTGGTGTGAACACTGGCGATGCATAATTTTTTTTTTTCCTCCGTCGTTTTTGACGAAGGGTGTACACTTGTAATAATAATCATTATAATCATCATTGGGTGCTTATGTATCGTAGGGCCCAAAAGGATCAAACTTTAATTTTGCCTGATGAGATATCAGCTTTTAATTGCTGTAGATCAATAACATCGACATGCCAGTGTCACAGATTTTGTACATGTCTGTTTAAATAAAAACAATCATATATATATATATAGAAACCGCTCCAACCACCGATTATCATGGCAAATAACACCCTACTTGAGAGTTCATCATTCAAAGTCCTCGGCCTAACATTCACAGGTAACATGAATTGAAACAAATACATTGCCAAGACTGCAGCAAAGAAGGTTGGCTCCCTCTACCGTGCTAGTAAACTCCTCACACCTGACATTATCCTGTATCTCTACAAAGCCACCATCCGCCCATGCATGGAGTATTGTTGCCACATCTGGGCTGGTGCATCGTCTACTAGTCTCTCCCTCCTTGACAAGGTCCAAAAAAGAGTCGCCAACCTAATAGGTCCCTCACTGTCAACCAAGCTCCAGTCCCTGTCCCATCGACGCAATGTAGCATCCTTGTGCTTGTTTTACAAATACTTCAATGGATTGTGCTCCGATGAATTGGCTGCTCTGGTGCCCCCTCGATGTAAGTACACTAGACCAACTCGACAATCGACTAAATCCCATCCATTCACTGTGGAGGTCCCCAGATGCCGGAAAGCTTTCTACTCAAATAGCTACTTTCCTTGTGATGCTGGCCTCTGGAACTCCCTCCTTGCTCTCTGTTTCCCCAACGGTACTGACATGCAGAAATGTAAAACTAATGTAAACAGACATCTCGCTGCGCAGATCCCAATTTAGGTTGACCCTCCCCAACCTTCTCCCTTTTCTTTCTTCTCAGTAGCCCCTTACGTCTACAGTGGCGGCCTGCCTTGTCTGGGGTGAACTATGTTTTTTTTAAATATATATATATATATATATATATATATATATCCGTCCCGTCACACACAAAAGTTAGCGATTTAAAAAAAAATACATTTCAAGTATTTATATGAATTGAGAAAGGAAATAACCTTCAATCTATTCCCATTTCTTTTTTTTCTTTCTGCTTTCTATACCGATTTATACGTTTTTTATTTCCATTTTTCTTTTTCTTTCCAGCTTGAGACGTTCTCTTATTTCTTTTTTTGACTTCACCGATTTTGATGTTATTGAATATATATCTTGGTGTGAACACTGGCGAGACAATTTTTTTTTTCTTGATCGTTTTTGACGAAGTGTGTACACTTGTAATAATAAGAATAATTATAATCATCATTGGGTGCTTATGTATCGTAGGACCCCCAAAAAAAAATTAACTTTAATTTTGAAGAGTCAAATAAGGGGAGATAACTCAAAGTTTTATCTTGAAATGGATTTGACTATTGTAATTAATGTAAAATAAAGTTAAAACAATGTATATATAAAAAGATAATTTAGGAATAAAACAATCACAACGTTTTATTGTATTCGGCACCAATAACAAATAAAATGATTCATTAAAATAAATTAATTATCAAAGAAGAAAAAAAAAAATTGGTATCTTTAATTTTGAAGAGTGAAATAAGGGGGAGATAACGCAAAGTTTTCAACCACGGTATGGATTTTTAAATTCTTAAATTGCAAAATATTTTATATTTAACTAGAGATAAGATACTGCAATTGGAACTATTTTCGAACAAATTGCAGAATTTTACCCAGTGTAAAACTTTCATTTATTTCAAAAACTTTATTACCCTTCTTTCATTTTTTTCCCCTTCCATTTACTCATTTTTCTATTTCTTTTTCTTCTTTTTTGATAATTAATTTATTTTAATAAATCATTTTATTTTTCATTGGGTCCGAATACCATAAAGTGTTGTGATTGTTTTATTCCTAAATTATCCTTTTACGTATGCATTGTTTTAACTTTGAATTATCTCCCCTTATTTGACTTTTCAAAATTAAAGATTAAAAAGTGTTTTTTTTCGACCCTACGATACGTAAGCACTAAAAGAGAATTGATTTATTGTTTGAAAAATATATAAATTCAAAGCATTGAAATCATAATACTGTCGGATCTCAGCTAATATATCGCCGAGTAATTTGTTTTAACTCAGCAACGACAGAGAAACTCCTGCAGGTTAAGGTTAGGATTAGGGTTAGGGTTAGGGTTTGAGGTTGAGGTTGGGGTTAGGATTAGGGTTAGGGTTAGGGCTAGGATTAGGGTTAGGGGTTGAGGTTGAGTTAGGGTTAGGATTAGGGTTAGGGTTAGGGGTTGAGGTTGGGATTAGGGTTAGGGGTTGAGGTTGGGATTAGGGTTAGGGTTAGGGGTTGAGGTTGGGATTAGGGTTAGGGTTAGGGGTTGAGGTTGAGGTTGAGGTTGGGGTTAGGATTAGGGTTAGGGTTAGGGGTTGAGGTTTAGGTTGAGGTTGGGGTTAGGGTTAGGGTTAGGATTAGGGATTGAGGTTGAGGTTGAGGTTGAGGTTGAGTTAGGGTTAGGGTTAGGGTTAGGGTTAGGGGTTGAGGTTGAGGTTAGGGTTAGGGTTAGGGGTTGAGGTTGAGGTTGAGTTAGGATTAGGGTTAGGGTTAGGGGTTGAGGTTGGGGTTAGGATTAGGGTTAGGGTTAGGGGTTGAGGTTGAGGTTGGGGTTAGGATTAGGGTTAAGGCTAGGATTAGGGTTAGGGGTTGAGGTTGAGTTAGGGTTAGGGTTAGGGTTAGGATTAGGGTTAGGGGTTGAGGTTGGGGTTAGGATTAGGGTTAGGGTTAGGGCTAGGATTAGGGTTAGGGGTTGGGTTAGGATTAGGGTTAGGGTTAGGGTTAAGGGTTGAGGTTGGGATTAGGGTTAGGGTTAGAGTTAGAGTTAGGGTTGGGGTTATGGTTAGGGATTGAGGTTAGGATTAGGGTTAGGGTTAGAGTTAGGGTTATGGTTAGGGTTATGGTTAGGGGTTAGGATTAGGGTTAGAGTTAGGGTTATGGTTGGGGTTAGGGTTAGGGTTAAAGTAAGAGTTAGGGTTAGGGTCGCCGTTGAAATTTTCTTGACTAGTACCTTGCATCGATCAAAATTGTTTTCTTTAATGTGGCTCCATGAGCCTTTCACACAATTAGTGTGGATTGTCTGATCATTGGGATCCATAAAATTATACATGTGACCCACACATATTATCCATGTGAGCCACAAAATTATACATGTGACCCACATATTATCCATGTGATCCATACAAAATTATACATGTGATCCACACAAAATTATACATGTGATCCACACAAAATTATACATGTGACCCACATATTATACACGTGATCCACACAAAATTATACATGTGGTTTACCATGCTATAATTAGACCGGAAGTCTTTAATATTAGGTACGGAATCTGAGCCTTCATTGTTTGCTGCTGACTCAGAGTGGAATGTCTTTTTGGTTTACCCCCATTGCAATATGGAAGCATCTATCGACATTTTTAACACAATTGTAGCGAGAAAAGCAAAGATAAACGTTATATAATATCCTAAATTGGCCTAAATTTATTTATTTTGAACTAAATTGATTTTCTTTTTGTTTGTTTAAAACCGAAAATGTTACTCCAATAAAGGAGAAATATAAATGATCTAAGGGAGATAATAAGTATTGCATTTAGAGTTATTTCCCTTGCTTTAACCAAAGTCTTTCTTTTTATGATGAAAATGGTTTAGAACGAAATTTCAGTTTTAATAACAGTCTTCCGGATGTTGATGGTTCGATCCTTACCACAGGTGATAATAACTAATAATAGAATTTTTAAGTATGGATGTCCGAAAAGAAAATAATCTCGATAAAAATCTAAATTACATTAATGATTTTATTCATTTAATAAATATATATATATATAAAAAATAACGTTTCTTGTTTATTTCCAAAATTCTACAATTCAAAAAATGTTTTTCTAAGGATGTGCGACCCCTTCTTCAATTAAAATGAATGTTTTGTTTACATTCAATATTTTTTTATTAATAAAAAAAAGATTTAATAAAATTAACGTCATGGTATTTTTAAATAAAGAAAATTTGTTTTTGTCCAAAATTTATGTATTTTTTCTGTGTTTACAAATAATTTATTGATTTAAACTTGATAATACAAACGGATCCAGTATAGGATATTGCCGAAAAAATTGTGTCATTGGAGGTTGTAGGTTGTTTTTTTGTTTCTGATTATTGTAATTTTGGACATCCACACTTACAAAAGCTAAACATACAAATGCTCTGTTTTGAGGTCTCGGTTAAAATTCCGAATTATCAGTTAATGTAATTATTGTTGTTTTGGTATATTTTTCCATTTCATCTCGACACAGATATAAATTTCATTATTTACCTCTGCTGGGAGTAACGTATATTCGTAGAATTGTTTCAGGCCTGTGACCAATTCATCCTTGGAATTGACAAGATATTCACAGAAATCTCGGTGGATTCCGATCCAGTCACTGCCTCCATCAATTCGGATGCCGGCGGGAATGTTCCGTGGACCCACGCGCCACAAGTGATTTTCACATTCAAAGAAAGTTTGGTCAAGGCCTTGCTTCTGGATGAACCTGTCATAAAACGAAAGAAAAACAGAATTTGATTGCCGACTAAACATTTACATCGGTCATGTTCTACGAGGGAAAAAAAAAAGTGTTTTGTCACAATGACATTTTCATGAATTTAAAAAAAAATTTTTTTTAGATAGACTAATTTTTTTTTTAATTTTTTTTTTTGGGGGGGGGGGAGGGGGGAGGGGGAGGGGGGGAGGGGGGAGGAATTTGAATTTGAATCGAGGCCTTCAACGGTTCATTATCATCATATTCAGTGTATAACCTGTTTTACATGATGGCATGTATCAGACGGATTTTAGAAAATTGAATTCAAAATTAACATATCTCTGACCAGGTCTTTATTTATTCTGCCTTTTCTTGAATCCATCCTAATAACTTCCTTCCACGTTTTCCTCTAAAGGTAGATTTAAAGGCGCTCTTGTATAAGCAGTAACCGATCTGAGGGAAATAACTATTATTCTTAGCCGCCGCTATTCCGAATTCGCTTATACTTTGTTAAGGGAGATAACTTTGCTTATCGCAGCATGAAAGAAAATAACTTTTCTTTTTATGTTTATATAAAGTGTATACAATTTGTGGCATGTAAATAAAAGTGCTTAAAAGTTATTTTGAACGGGTTAGGGTTTAAGGTTAGGGTTTTTAACGCATTTCAAAACTGTAACATGTTTTTTATTAATAAACAAAGTTATCTCCCTTGCCAAAGTATAAGCGAATTCGAAATACCAGCGGCTAAAAAAAATAGAGTTATCTCCCTCAGATTGGTTACTGCTTATACAAGAGCGCCGATTTAAATTCCCCGTTGTTGATGTTGCACGCCAGAATTGCATCCCCTTGCACCTTCCCCTGCTCAAATTAATGCCTGTGTGCACCAGAGATTGGATCCTTTGAAACGACCTCCTTGATGCAATCGTGTCCGAGATGGGTAGATTTGCTGATGACACCACGTTCATGATGTTAAACGCGAGTATGACGTTGCGACGCAGCTGTCTACGCTTTAGCAAGTACAGGTTGAGGGCCTTGTAGGATTCGAATCTTATTTTCACACCTGCATCTAGATTTTATTCATAAAATATCACACACATCTATTATTCACATGTTTTCGATATCTTCATTTATTGTGAGATGTTATTAATTCTGACCAGAACGAAGTGAGTATTTTAAGACAATCCGCAACTTAGACGGCTTAACATTAGAATGTGACTATAATAATGGATAAGCACCGAGTCTTGAAGCGGTTAAAACAATTTAAAAACAAAAGGAACATGAATCAATTGAAAATATCACAGTGAGTAATCTCACCTTGGCGTGTCTCGTCCGTGGGTTTTGAGGAAATTATAAGCTTTGTATTGAGTGAGATAAGCCACCAAGTCTTCGAGTTTTCTGAAAGGAAAGGAAATAAAAGATCAAAGAAAAAGAACAAAAAAGACAAATGAAATGGACGATGATCATGACGATGATGATGATGACCATCTTTTTTTTTTTTTTTTAGTTCATCATCATCATCGTCTATTCTTTTCATGCCTTAGGCAAAAGTAAACATTTTTATATGCATTGTTTTTTCTTTTAAATATTTGTTTGTAATTTTTTTATTTTTGTCGAAATAAAATCATCATCTTTTTTATTTTTTTTCACTCCTGATGGATGAACCCCTCCTTGGTTTCTTTTCCACCTTGTTTATCCCTGGCTAGGCATGGCCAAGTAGGACCTAGTTGACTATCGAAGGTGTCTCTCCGCCGTGTTTTTGGCCTTCCTCTAGGTCTTTTCCATTGCCTCGGTGTCCATTCTGTCGCTCTATATATCCACCTGTTGTTCGTACATCTCAAAGGATGACCTGCCCATCTATGTTTTGCTATTCGTATGGTAGTGATGATGTCGTTTACTCCAATTTGCTGTCTGATCCAGGTGTTTCTTTTTCTATCATGTAAACTAATGGCGAGAATAATGTGTTCGATTTTGTATTGTGCCACTCTTAGCTTTTTCATCGCTGCATTATTAAGTGGCCATGTTTCGCTACCATATGTCATAACAGGTATGATGTATTCATTGAACACTTTTTGCTTAATGGACAATATATATATATACATATAAGTAAAATGAATAAAACTATGTAGATCCGTGTAAATTGCTATTAATTCTTGTTATATCTTTCAAAATTTATTTTTAAATCTCTTAAATATATATATATATATATTTATGTATATATATATATATATATAACTTCTTTTGTAATATAATAGGAAACATTCCAACAGAGAGCTCGATTAATTGAGAATTAAAATTAAGAGCATAATATTTTTTTTTTTTGGTACAGAATAATTAGTACAACATTTATACCGTCGGTTTCAATCTCAGAAGGACTTAACCCTCCGGCTCTCTTCAAAATATGACAATATAAGCTGAAAAGAGCCGGAGGGTTAATTCTTTCTGAGCTTGAAACCGACGGTACTAATGTTGTACTAATTTTTCTGTACCAAAGAATAAATATATATATTATTTCATGTATCCACATAAAATGTTATAAAGGGGATATAATTTAGTATTTATTTCAACAGTGCTCAATATGTCAGTAGAGCTTGGTAGTACGTTATGAAAATATATTTATGACAATTAAGGTTTGGTAGTTTTGTTTTACGGCATATCAACCCTTTTTGGGTTATTTAATGCCGAATCTGGTCATTATAGTAAAAGATTTATGCTTCAAGTTCTAAAAATAAAATAAAAAAGGGGAGGGAGAAAGGGAGAGGGGCTGTTGTTTTTTTTTTTGGTTTTGTAGAACATAATTAAGTTTTACAAAAAAAAAAAAAAAAAAAAAAAAAAAAAAAAAAAAAACGTCAATGTAGGTGAATTTCGTCTCAGGGAGCCACAGGGCAGCCTGATCTGGTATCACCAGTATGACAATTAAGCTTCTTCAATTCAAATGAATGTTTTGTTTACATTCAATATTTTTTTATTAATAACAAAAAAAGTTAATAAAATTAACGTCATGGAATTTTTTCATTACAGATATATTACTTGAAGAAAATGGGTTAAAGTTAGGGTTAGGGTTGAAGAAAATTTGTCTGTGTCCAAAAATATAAAAAAAAAGTTAATAAAAACGTCATGGAATTTTTATAGCCTGACGATTCCCTCCGGGGATGAAACGCGGAAGCCTCTGTGTAACTTAATTGCCATAAATATATTTCCATAACTTACTATATATATATATATATATATATATATATATATATACGGCACAATCACGTTGACACACCGGTTCCTGTTAGATCACCGAAGTTAAGCGACGTCGAGCCTGCCCAGTACTGAATGGGTGACCATTTGGGAATACCAGGTGCTGTATGTGCTCTCTGTTTATGTCGACATTGTTTCCAGTCGTCTTGAATTGTTTGCCATTGGAATCAAGCGGTGCCGACTCAGGAGAAGTGTTGTTAGAATTGCGCAACCCTTGCTTCACAATTACACGCGCAGCCAGCCCCTTACAGGGGTGTCCATAGTCTCTCTAGACTGAATGGAGGGCTTTGACTTTTTGGGGATTATATATATATATATATATATATATAAATAAATGATAATTTATTTCATTTTGGTCTTGAAATAAAATTATGCCTGAAGATCGGGAGTTCCTCAAACTACTCTCGTGAAACAAAATCAATTTTGTAGTCGAAATGAAATAAATTATCATTTATATTTCTGCTCTATATTTTTATTGAGCACTCTCGTTAACCCGGTTCAACTCCCCTGGATTTATACCCTGTGGATCTATACAATATATATATATATATATATATATATATATATATATATATATTCCATGATAAATGCCAGTATACTGAAATCATATGCTCTTAATAGGGTTAAGATGAAAATTCATATACACTAAATCTACAAAAGCGAGGAAAATCCCAAATTTTTACACTTTTATTGTCATTAAGGGTATGCGAGCACAACAGGGCTATGTATTTTACTGGTAGGAATTTTTCTTTAGCGCACCTCACCCACTTCATCCACTAATGCATCGCGATTTATACTGTAGTGATGTGATAATGAAATGGTTTGGTTGATATGTAGTCATACCCTTAATGACAATAAAAGTGTAAAAATTTGGGAATTTCCTTGCTTGGAATGTCACTACTTTTGTAAAGGCTATGGCTCAATACAATGGTAATTTTTAAGGTTTTTTTGAATTTTCTGGAAACTAAGGTATATGGTAAACTGAAATTAAAATGGCATCAATTAGACCCTAGAACCTCTATCTCTGCCAAAAATCAGCTGAATCCATCAAATAGTTGATGAGATACAGGGTGGCACATACGTAAGTACGTACGTACACACAGATAACATGATTTCATGATTGAACTTTCTGGATCTCTGGGTTGCCTTGACTAATGATGCTGAAATTCTACACACTTATAGAACCTATCAAATAGAAATTTTGTGCAAAGTTTTAACTAATTTGGTTTATTGGTTTTTGAGTTATGATTGATCAAAGAAATGAGATTTCCAGCATAGGCCATTCGTAAAGTCTATTAAAGGATAGAGCGCTCTCGCGCCTCCCTTGATAGAGAGAAGGAGAAGGAGAGGAGTATGATGTTCCTCGTATGCTTCTTAAGATATTTTAATGATGTATGGGTGGTAGCTGAAGCAAGTATTTGTCTTTTTTTTTGTTATCTAAATGAATAAATAAGTTTTTTTTTCATTTAAAAAGTTTCCTTTACACATTTAGAACATAATCGCGAAATCATGCCATCGATTTTTCAAACACCCTGAATAGAAGTATTATTATTATTTATTATTCTTATATAGACACTTCTTATTCTGCCATCTAATTTACATGTGTGTTCGTGGTGTGCACAGATACATGTATGTAAATTAGATGACAACGTTGAAAAAAGTGAGTCACTCTTTCTCTAAATGTTCACAAAGACATTAAGAAACAGTAGAGAGTAGTTGAATCAACATGCATAAGGGGGGACGAGAGAAATAGATAGATAGGCATAGAGAAAGATGAGGGGAGGGGAGATTTGTTTAGTTAATTATAAATTACAGCTAATTAGAACAATTAAAACAAATTTGTTTTTTCAAACATAACTCAATCCCAGAACTAAAGCATATTGTAGCATGTATTTTGTGTTATTAAAGTGTAGAGGGGAAAGGCCTTAGGGGAAAAAAACGTTGAGTAATTCACATTTAGTATAATAATAATAATAATAATAATAATAATAATAATAATAATAATAATAAAAAAAATAATAATAATAATAGTAATAATTATAATAGTAATAATTATAATAATAATAATAATAATAATAATAATAATAAAAAAAAATTTTTAATTAAAAAAAAAAAAAAAAATGGTGTCGGCCTAGGCTGACACCAGACAAAATATTTGTAGAGGGTCGAGGAGGATGAGAAGACCGAGGAGGGACAGCACAAACCAGACCTCCACTGGAAAAGTGCAGAGAATGCTGGGACCTTTGGGAGGCTTATTGCCACCCAAATCCCAGAGAAGACTAATGGTCCTTACCAGCAAGAAATCAATGGTAAGAGGATGTTGCGATACCGCAAATTATTTGCGGTGGTTATCGAAAAGGGGTGAAGAATACTGAAGAAATTTGGGGAGGCTTGTTGTCACTCAGACTCCAGGAAATACCACTGGTTGTTGTCGGTGAGCAATCACTGACGATGATCTGTGTGAGAACTAGTGAGTACGAATAATAATAATAGTAATAATAATAATAATAAAAATAGTAATAATAATAATAATAATAATAAAAATAGTAATAATAATAATAGTAATAATAATAATAATAATAATAATAATAATAATAATAATAAAAATAGTAATAATAATAATAATAATAATTATAAAAATAGTAATAATAATAATAATAATAATAATAATAATAATTATAATAATAATAATAATATTAATTATAATAATAATAATAAAAATAATAATAATAATAATAATAATTATTATAAAAATAGTAATAATAATAATAATAATAATAATTATAAAAATAGTAATAATAATAATAATAATAATAATAAAAATAGTAATAATAATAATAAAAATAGTAATAATAATAATTATAAAAATAGTAATAATAATAATAAAAATAGTAATAATAATAATTATAAAAATAGTAATAATAATAGATAATATGTTGTGTTTTATAAACTGTCTTCACGTTTAATTATTCAATTTGTTTATCATTCACATGAAATTGATGGAACCCCCCCCCCCCCCTCGCTTGAAATTAACTCATCCATATCAAACACAGATGACGAGTTCCCCATAATAACAAATCCTTACTTGATTGGGTAGTCGGATTCACTAAGATTGACATAGTAATCCCACTTCCAGTTAGTGTTCGATAAGAGTTCACCCATGATGTTCAAATGAGCTTGTAGCAGACTGGCGCCACCCCATATGGTTGGCAGTCGGCGCCGTGCAAGGTGGATATTCGGTAACTTGCTCTCCAATTCAAGTAATTCTCGATGAAGATATTCTTGCCTCTGAAAAAGAAACATGAATTGTATATGTTAGGGTTATGTTGCATATGGTTAGGGTTGCATATGAACAGATTTTTGTTCAAAATTTGTAATGAATTCAAATAAACTGGTTGTTATACCTTTAGACATAGCGTAAGAACTCAAAATAGTTGAATTGCAATTAGAACCGATTTAAAAAATATTATTAACCGTTTTTTTTTAACTTCTACTTATGTAGTTCTTTAGATTAAAAATCATTTATTTTAAATAGTTTTTTTTTGTATACTTTAAACGTTTTTTCTTTTAAACTTCTACTTATGTAGTTATTTAGATCAAAAACATTTATTTTAAACAGCTTTTTATTTACTTTAAACATTTTTTTAAAAACTTCTACATATGTAGTTCTTTAGATTAAAAACCATTTATTTTAAACAGTTTTTTTAATTTACTTTAAACGTTTTTTTCTTAAAAACTTCTACTTATGTAGTTCTTTGGATTAAAAACATTGATTTCAAACAGTTTTTCTCATGTATTTTAAACAGTTTTTTATGTACTTTAAACTTTTTTTAACTTCTACTTATGTAGTCCTTTGAATTAAAAAACATTTATTTTAAACAGTTTTTAATGTATTTTAAACAGTTTTTATGTACTTTAAGCGTTTTTTTACAAACTTTTATTTATGTAGTGATTTCTTGGCCTTGGCAACGTTATATATTGCGGTACGGAGGCTACTGAAACATAAAATACTTACCGCATCGATATGTAAGAAGTAATAGTGCCGGACGTGATATAATGTTTTCAGCAGGCGATGCACCTGTCGTACAGCCCGGCCGTTGAGGGTAAACACAAAAACGATTCGGACATGTTCTTTTGCAGTCACTTCCGTTAACTTCACGAGGGGAGCTTGAAGTTTTTTCTTCTCTGCAGCAGAAAAACAAACAAAAAACATAAATAAAAACAGATTTCTATTCTTTATATCGATATTACTAACCAGCAGAGCGTCACCACTTTCAACCAAGGGACAAGTATTAGGCACGTGTACGTAGCGTGATGATGTATGGAAGTGAAACCTGGTCAATGAGGGTTGAGGACATGCGTTGCATGAACAGAAATGACATAAGAATGATACGATCGATGTAATGTGAGTCTTAAAAACAGGCTTAGTTCTGATAGTCTCAGAGTAAAATTAAAACTGGACAGTATAGGGAGATGTGTGCAGAACAGGAGACTTTGATGGTTTGGTCACGTTTAAAAGAACGGATGAGAGTTCTTGGGTTAGTAGAGGTAGAACAGTTAAGGTAGCAGGTCCAGTTCATAGGTTAGGGTAGAACAGTTAAGGTAGCAGGTCCAGTTCACAGGTTAGGGTTAGGGTAGAACAGTTAAGGTAACAGGTCCAGTTCACAGGTTAGGGTAGAACAGTTAAGGTAACAGGTCCAGTTCACAGGTTAGGGTAGAACAGTTAAGGTAGCAGGTCCAGTTCACAGGTTAGGGTTAGGGTAGAACAGTTAAGGTAACAGGTCCAGTTCACAGGTTAGGGTAGAACAGTTAAGGTAGCAGGTCCAGTTCACAGGTTAGGGTTAGGGTAGAACAGTTAAGGTAACAGGTCCAGTTCACAGGTTAGGGTAGAACAGTTAAGGTAGCAGGTCCAGTTCACAGGTTAGGGTTAGGGTAGAACAGTTAAGGTAACAGGTCCAGTTCACAGGTTAGGGTAGAACAGTTAAGGTAACAGGTCCAGTTCACAGGTTAGGGTAGAACAGTTAAGGTAGCAGGTCCAGTTCACAGGTTAGGGTTAGGGTAGAACAGTTAAGGTAACAGGTCCAGTTCACAGGTTAGGGTAGAACAGTTAAGGTAGCAGGTCCAGTTCACAGGTTAGGGTAGAACAGTTAAGGTAACAGGTCCAGTTCACAGGTTAGGGTAGAACAGTTAAGGTAGCAGGTCCAGTTCACAGGTTAGGGTTAGGGTAGAACAGTTAAGGTAACAGGTTCAGTTCACAGGTTAGGGTAGAACAGTTAAGGTAGCAGGTCCAGTTCATAGGTTAGGGTTAGGGTAGAACAGTTAAGGTAACAGGTCCAGTTCACAGGTTAGGGTAGAACAGTTAAGGTAACAGGTCCAGTTCACAGGTTAGGGTTAGGGTAGAACAGTTAAGGTAACAGGTTCAGTTCACAGGTTAGGGTAGAACAGTTAAGGTAGCAGGTCCAGTTCATAGGTTAGGGTTAGGGTAGAACAGTTAAGGTAACAGGTCCAGTTCACAGGTTAGGGTAGAACAGTTAAGGTAGCAGGTCCAGTTCACAGGTTAGGGTAGAACAGTTAAGGTAACAGGTCCAGTTCACAGGTTAGGGTAGAACAGTTAAGGTAGCAGGTCCAGTTCACAGGTTAGGGTTAGGGTAGAACAGTTAAGGTAGCAGGTTCAGTTCACAGGTTAGGGTAGAACAGTTAAGGTAACAGGTCCAGTTCACAGGTTAGGGTAGAACAGTTAAGGTAGCAGGTCCAGTTCACAGGTTAGGGTAGAACAGTTAAGGTAGCAGGTCCAGTTCACAGGTTAGGGTAGAACAGTTAAGGTAGCAGGTCCAGTTCACAGGTTAGGGTAGAACAGTTAAGGTAGCAGGTCCAGTTCACAGGTTAGGGTAGAACAGTTAAGGTAGCAGGTCCAGTTCACAGGTTAGGGTAGAACAGTTAAGGTAGCAGGTCCAGTTCACAGGTTAGGGTAGAACAGTTAAGGTAGCAGGTCCAGTTCACAGGTTAGGGTAGAACAGTTAAGGTAGCAGGTCCAGTTCACAGGTTAGGGTTAGGGTAGAACAGTTTAGGTAGCAGGTTCAGTTCACAGGTTAGGGTAGAACAGTTAAGGTAGCAGGTCCAGTTCACAGGGGAAGGCCAAGGAAAACATGGGATGAAGTGATAAAAATGGACTTGTGAGAAAGAGGGATAAAGACCTGGACAGAGATAGGTTATTTTGGAAATTACTTTCTTAAAGCCGTTCATGCATGCCAGCATAGAAAACGGACATTAAAACGAATATTATGATTTGTAAAATAATAATAAGTCCATTTTAGATATCTCTCTCTCTTTTTGTGTCTCTCTCTGCTCCAAATCTTCTAGAATATAAAGTTATTTGTTTGTACAAGATATGCAACAAGATCATTAATCATATTAAAAAAAAAAAATGGGAACATGCAGACTGGAACTGACAGCTGGAGGACAACACCTGGCTGAGAAAATACAGAGAGGCATCTTCCACGGAGACTCTATATCGCTACTACTGTTTATCATAGCTATGATGCCTCTAGACTACATACTAAAGAAATGTGATGCCGGACACAAGTTTATAGACACAGAACAAAGAATAAACAACCTCATGTATATGGACGACCTGAAGCTATTCGCAAAAAGGAACTGGAAAAGCTGATAAAAACGGACAGAATATTCAGCCAGGAGATTCAAATGATATTCTGAACGGAAAAGTGTGCACTGCTAGAAATGAAAAGGGGAAAACTAGAGAAAGCAGAGGGCAGGAAACTGCTCAACCAAAAAGAGATGAGGGCACTTGGGGAACATGGTATAAACAAATATTTGGAGTTCTGGAAGTTGACACTATAAGATCTACAGAATGAAAAAGAAGATGAAGGAAAAGAATACCTGAGAAGAACAAGAAAACATTTTAGGAGGCAATTAATAAAAATGATGATGATGATAATAAAAATAATAATAATTATAATAATAATAATAATGATAAAAATAAAAATAAAAATGATGATGATAATGATAATAATAATAATATTAAAAGTAATAAATAAAAAATAATAAAAATAATAATAATTATAATGATAATAATAATAAAAATAATAATACAAATAATAATACAAATAAAAATAATAATAATAATAATAATAATAATAAAAATTAAAAATAAAAATAATAATGATAAAAATAATAATAATAAAAATGACAAAAATAATAATGATAGTAACAAAAATAATAAAAATAATAATAATAATAACAAAAATAATAATAATAATAAAAATAATAATAATCATAAAATAATAATTATAATAAAAATAATAAAATAATAAAAATAATAATAAATATAATAATAATGATAAGAAAAATAATAATAATAATGATAATAATGATAATAACAAAAATAATAATAAAAATAATAATAATGATGATAATAATAAAAATAATAATAAAAATAATAATAATGATAATAATAATGATGATAAAATAATAAAAATAATAATAATAAAAATGATAATAATAATAAAAATAATAAAAGTAATAATGATAATAAAAATAATAATAATAAAAATAATAATGATAAAAATGGTAATAATAAAAATAATAATAATAAAAATAATAATAATAAAAATGATAATAATAAAAATAACAAAAATAATAATAAAAATAACAAAAATAATAATAAAAATAACAAAAATAATAATAAAAATAATAATTATAATGACTTTTCAGGAGTGTAATTATAAGTTCAAGGTATCGGACTGTCAAGATCGGTATAGACTTGTGTCTGAGGTTCAAATCTCGCTGTTGATGCATTTTCTGCACCTAGCCACACTTGTGAATCTTTAAAATACGAAACAGCTGTATGTATATGACTAATACATATATATATATATATATATATATATATATATATATATATATATATATATATATATATATATATATATATATATATATATGTGACATATCAATTAAAAATAATAAACATTTCATTCATAACTTTGTTGTAAACCCTAAACATTCCCAATTAACTCATATAGATAGAGATTAACATTTTGGTAATTTTGACACAAATTTATTTACCTTTAAATGTGACCGTAACGAAAGGAAAAGAAATAAGAAATCAATTTGCCTTTTCACTTGCAATTTAGAAATAGATCACAACTTATCAGCCACTCTAAATATTTGTCCAGGAAATAAAACAATATTGCAAAACAGAATTATTTGTTATATCAAAATTTAAAAAAGTCATTTAATTAAAAAAACAATAACAATTAGTGATTGATAAAATGTACCGTTTGAAAACCAATATGCAAATTAGTTAATATTGCGACTGATATCACATATACAGAAGCAGTATTTTAAAAAAGATGATAAGTTTCTTGCGTAAAGTTGAATTGACTTAAAATAGTGCATTTCGACTTTATTGCAAGTGCAAGACATCGGCCCAATTTTTGCATTTATTCATTTAGAATATAAATATATATATATATATATATATATATATATATATATATATATATATATATATAGAGAGAGAGAGAGAGAGAGAGAGAGAGAGTATAAAGGTATACTCAAAAAAGAATAAAAGAGAAATACCAGCAGAGTGCTCAATTAAATTAAATTAAGAGCGTAATATTTTTTATTTTTAAATACAGATTTTAATCAGACATGGACCAGTGGTTTCTGACAAGAAAAGGGTTTAAATCCCCGATTCCGTCTTCTTCAGCATAGTCTGAAATAGTAAAATGATGGAATTTCTTCAAAAAACATTTATAACCGTTATGAAACGCTATGCACAAAGAATTTAAAATGAAGAGGCGATGAGACGCTTAAATCAGAAAAATAGCCGTTAAGTAAGAGATTCTATATTTAGAAGTGAGGAACAAGAGAGAAAGAAAGAAAGACTATGCTGAAGAAGACGGAATCGGGGATTTAAACCCTTTTCTTGTCAGAAACCACTAGTCCATGTCTGATTAAAATCTGTATTCAAAAATAAAATATATATATATATATATATATATATATATATAAAAGGAAATTGTAGTTTGCTTGAAGCATTGCTGGTAAATATAAGTGTAAGTTTGAAATCCGAGGCATGAGCAATGTGAAATATATACCGGAAGGTGGAAAAGATGAACAAAAATAAATGAGAAGAGAAAATAAGAATGGAATCTCAAATCAATTTATTAATATTTCACGTAAAACAGATTAAATACCAGAACAGTAAATAAAAAAGTGGTTACTGTCAGTCAAATAAAAGTTTTGGAATAAGGTAAACTTAAATTTTCGAGAGCGGGACCTCTCATTATCAAAAGACCAAAAATATGACTGGTGGTCGAAAAAAAACAAGGTGGACTGATGGGATCAACTGTTGACGAAATACCGCAGAGAATTGAAAGTAGATATGCAGAAAAGAATTAAGATAAGCTGATTGGACATCAATATTAATTATTCATATCATAATTTAATTATATAATTATTCAGCTAAAGCTTATCATCTTATTAATATTTGTTTATTTCTATACTATTTATTATAATTTTATTATTTTTTTATTTGATTTGATTTATTTTCTTTTTCTTTTTTTTAATTCAATTTTAAATTTAAATTTGACAAAATACCAAGTGGGTATCAGTAATGTGTTTGCCAGATAAGTAAGGTTCTATAAAAAGATAAGGACCATACAGGGAATAAGGACCCCAGAAAAATAATACGCCTTTGGGTTTTCACCGATGTCTTCTGGTTGACCTTGCCACACACACGTGGCCTCTATTTAAAAAAATTTTTAATAAACAAACGAAACATTGAAGCGTCTGAAATACTTTATGATTGTTCGATTTATATATATATATATATATATATATATATATATACATTTTTTTCTTTTAAAACATGTTAATATTGGGGGATATATATTATATATTTATTTTTTAATGTAGGGTGTGTATTTTCTTTTATTTACAAAACTTTTTAATAATAAATAAATGTATTGAAAACGAGTAATCATTGCAGAATTCTCGTTCTAAAATGTTTTCATGTCAGTATTTACTTTCCTCCCCACGAGGGCATTGGAAGACACCGGTGAAGACCCAAAGGCATTCCTCTCATATCATTTTTTTGGGGTCCTTATTCCTGTATGGTCCAAAGATAAATATAAGATATATATATATATATATATATATATATATATATATATATATATAAAGTCAGGTTCATTTTATATTCCAATAACCATTTTTTTTATTTTAATTAAAAAATTTTTTTTTTTTTTACATTTCTAAAAAACATAACATTTCTGTTAGATGTATTTTACGGTCCGTTTCTTTTGCCGTGAGCCATATATATATATATATATATATATATATATATAAATGAATACATTATAAATTGAGATTAAAACCCCTATCTCTACCTATCTATATTCACCTCTATCTGTATTTCTTCCCTTCTCCAACCCTAGTCACTCTTCCCCATTAAGTTAAAAGGTTCGAAGATCCAAATAGTTAAGGAGATTCAGTCGCAGAGCTTTGTTCAAATTTAATTCTAGAATAAGTCATTCATTGGACCTAAAGTGTTCCTTTCTTAGCTAATTCAGAGGTTTTATGTATATGGACTTTTATATTTAATGCATTTATAATTGAGGTATTTGGGATCGTTGTACATAAATCTTTCTGATGCATTCCATGGAATGACTTAGATGACCCACTTAGAAACCCTTATTCAACATATTTAAGATAAGATGGTCTTGAATAAATTTGCGACATCTTGAACGATGTTAATGGATCCGTTTTGAAGGATCCCTTTAAAAGAAATCAGAAGTCTTTGTAATTTTTGAAGACTTAATAATAAAACTTGGGGGGATTGAAAAAGATTCATAAAAAGATATAAAATTCTAGGAATTTTTTTGTGTTTTTGGAGACATTTTTAGAAATATGTATTTGGATTGTTCGGCCTATTGCTCTCATCTATCGTCCGAAACGAAGATGAGAGCAATAGTCCGCCTCATCTAAAAAGAGAAAATTCAAAAAATTTAATACCAAATCAGTACAGAGCTGAGTTAATACAGAAATGGAAACTACACAACGCTCTTTTCCGTTTCGTAAGTACATCACAGATTTTGAAGCTTTTACGACGATGGTTAGAAATATTTTGAGTAATTTGAAGGCCTTTAAAATGTTTAGAGTTTTTCGAATTTTAAATTTATATTTAATATTGTAACAGATTTAAACTTTAGGAATTTAAAAGATTTGAATTTCTTTAGGTGATTTGAGGATTCTGAAAATTCATAGTCCAGGGTTTCCTTTTTGAGAATGGTTTGGTGGAGGGGGCTTAGGGATTCAAGTTTTTTAAGGTCAGGGGTTAGGGTTAGTGGGTCAGGGTTAGAAAAGGGTAAGGGTTAGAAATATTTTGTGTAATTTGAAGGCTTTTTAGAGTTTTTCGAATTTAAAATTTATATTTAATATTGTAGTAGATTTAAATGTTAGGAATCTAAAAGATTTGAATTTCTTCAGGTGATTTGAGGATTCTGAAAATTGATGGTCTAGGATTTCCTTTTTGATGGTTTGGTGGAGGGGAATTCAAGTTTTTGAAGGTTAGGGGTTAGGGTTGGGTTAGGGTTAGGTTAGGGTTCTGCTGGTTTTTTAATTTTTTCATTTTTGTTTATTTCTTACACGTTTGAAAGATAAATTGATAAAAAACTTTTGTTTCTTATAATATATAAAGTTCATATAGATTTATTATAAAAATTCCTGTTTAGAAAAAATAAAGTTTTACTGCCTTTTTCTTTTTGAACATGAAAACTCTTTTAAAGTAGAAATATATAAAAAAAAGTCTTAAAATTCTTGAATGTAGAAAATGTCGATAGTGTCCAGGGGTTCCTTTTGAGAATTTTGGAGGGGACTTAGGGATTCAAGTTTTTTAAGGTTTTAGGATTTAGGGTTAGAGTTGGGGTTTAGGATTCTGCTAGTTTTTTGATTTTGAAACTTTAGTTTGGAATAGGTCTATCTGATATTTGAAAATTTTATTTTATTTAATTTTAATTTTTTGTATTTTCTATTTAATTTTTACATTAAAAAAAATTATTTCCAAAGAAATTTAACTTCTTAAAATTTATAATTTTTTTTTGTTTCATGGAAATCGCTCCAGACCAAGCATGAAGCCACTTGATGTAAAGAGCTAAAAAAAAAAAATTACCACTTCAAGGTCGATAAGCGTATTTTCTGGAAGGAATTAAATCGAATTATATTTTATTCTCTTTAACAACATGCGGCAATGATCCACAAGAGAAGCTGATGAACCAGAATGAAATATTGATTTTGTAGGAAGAAAGCTATCGATGACAAAGAAACGGTAATTAGACCGACCTTACTTTTACTTACATTCAATTAATTAGAACCTTCTATGAGGAATACAAGTCTTCAAATTAGTGATTTCCGAAAGAGTGGAAGTTTGATGGAATTTAAGTTTGGGTCAATTATTTTTTTATTATAATATGTTGCGGCTTTATATAATTTGGTACTCATATATTGATGACGTACCATGTTTCCGTGACTTCGCGTCGTCAATGTTCGGGCAGGTCTCGGAAGCGTCCGAGAGTTGGCGAAACTATTAACCAAGCAGCCGATAACTTTTGGAAGAAATTAATCGTGTTCAATAAAAAAAAATGAATTTCTATAATTTCTGTCAGCTCGTTGAATCTCCCGAAAGACTAATTGAGTTTTTGGAAAAAAATGTAAAAGAAAAAGAAACATCGAAAAAAAGCTAAAAAACAAAAAAATTTGCGGTAAATAAGGGGCAGGTAACTCTTACCACGAATTTTAAGCAAGATTTTCCAGTAATCAAAACTGATGGCTTTAATTGGCGTTGCACATGTGGCTACTGTGCAAGGAGAACGTCTATTAGACATAAAAGGGTTAGGGTTTAGGGTTAGGGTTAGGGTTTAGGGTTAGGGTTAAGGTTTAGTGTTAGGGTTAGAAAAATATTGTTCGAAAGCTAGAGCTGTTGTGAAGAGTTACCTGCCCCTTATTTACCTCTCCAACACTAAAAGACAAAAATAACTTTTTTTCGGCTTTTTATTATACAAGCACAAAATTTGCTTAACAAATCAAACAAAAGCATCTTTTGATGAAACTTTCCGGTGTGCAAACAAAAAAACATTTTATTTAAAAATATTTGATTAACAATGGTTTCGTTTGACAAAAAAACAAACAAACAAAAATAAACATCTGATTAATAACAGTTGTTTAGCTGTGGTTTGTTCGTTCTTTATTTTTATATATGTATTTTAGTTTGATTTTCTTCGTCTGAATTTATCGGCTGCCAGTCTTCAATTTAACGTTTGGCAGTTTTCGCCTCGTCAACTCTCGAGCGCTTCCGTAACCTGCCCGAACGTTGACGACGCAAAGTCACGGAAACATGGTGCATCATCTGTAAGAGTACCTATAATTTTTCCGGCAACATATTAAGTAAAATAATAGAAAATAAAAATAAGAATGACAGCTGCAGAAAACCTCCTTTTGGGCTTCCAAGTAGGCTTGACTCTCCGTCGTCCCGTACCCCCCGCCAAGCCAGTGGGTCGGAGGTAGATAGCGCCAGCTATATCTGTGACCATTGAAGACTTTACATCTGACTAACAGAAAATTTGCATACAGTTATTTTTCGTCGTAAATATCCATCTTATCTCCGCTGACTTTGTGATTAGATTCCGTGGGCCAGAGTTGGCACAAGGGCCATAGGTTACCGGCAGCTGATTTAATTAATTATCAAATAATCGTTTTTGTTTATGTTTTTTAAATTGAGTCCTGTATTTCCATAGCACCTGGTTTACTTTGCATGAACTTTTAATGACAGGGATGACATGTTTTTTTGTTTTTTTTTCGTCGCAGACACTAATCCTAACATCGACAAAGTTAATTGACGATGAAAACAGTCTGAAAATCAGCTTTCAGTCCGCGGAAGTAATTATTAATTTCCAACGATTAATTCTTCGACAAATTAAAAATCAAAAATAAATTCTTCAAAGGACATATTTCAATAATAGACAAATTATTTTTCATTCCTGTCTATTAAAAATAAATATTCTTTGTGATGATTTTTACGATTTTGCTATGACTTTTGTTGTTACTAAATTTAAATAAGACAGAAAATTTTAAATATTTTATGAGGGTCATATTTTAAAGTTCTATAATTACGAAAATATGAAAAGGTGTATATGGTCTGGTTTCAAATTATTATCTATCTATGACAGAACTAAAATTATTATCTATCTATGACAGAACTAAAATTATTATCTATCTATGACAGAACTAAAATTATTATCTATCTATGACAGAACTAAAATTATTATCTATCTATGACAGAACTAAAATTATTATCTATCTAGGACAAAACTAAAATTATTATCTATCTAGGACAAAACTAAAATTATTATCTATCTATGACAGAACTTAAATCATTATCTATGACAGAACTAAAATTATTATCTATCTATGACAGAACTAAAATTATTATCTATCCATGACAGAACTAAAATTATTATATATCTATGACAGAACTAAAATTATTATCTATCTATGACAGAACTAAAATTATTATCTATCTATGACAGAACTAAAATTATTATCTATCTATGACAGAACTAAAATTATTATATATCTATGACAGAACTAAAAGTATTACCTATCTATGACAGAACTAAAAGTATTACTTATCTATGATAGAACTAAAATTATTATCTATCTATGACAGAACTAAAATTATTATCTATCTATGACAGAACTAAAATCATTATCTATCTATGACAGAACTAAAAGTATTACTTATCTATGACAGAACTAAAATTATTATCTATCTATGACAGAACTAAAATTGTTATATATCTATGACAGAACTAAAAGTATTACCTATCTATGACAAAACTAAAATTATTATCTATCTATGACAGAACTAAAATCATTATCTATCTATGACAGAACTAAAATCATTATCTATCTATGACAGAACTAAAATCATTATCTATCTATGACAGAACTAAAATTATTATCTATCTATGACAGAACTAAAATTATTATCTATCTATGACAGAACTAAAATTATTATCTATCTATGACAGAACTAAAATTATTATCTATCTAGGACAAAACTAAAATTATTATCTATCTAGGACAAAACCAAAATTATTATCTATCTATGACAGAACTAAAATTATTATATATCTATGACAGAACTAAAATAATTATCTATCTATGACAGAACTAAAAGTATTACCTATCTATGACAGAACTAAAATCATTATCTATCTATGACAAAACTAAAATCATTATCTATCTATGACAGAACTAAAATTATTATCTATCTAGGACAAAACTAAAATTATTATCTATCTATGACAGAACTAAAATTATTATCTATCTATGACAGAACTAAAATTATTATCTATCTATGACAAAACTAAAATTATTATCTATCTAGGACAAAACTAAAATTATTATCTATCTAGGACAAAACTAAAATTATTATCTATCTATGACAGAACTAAAATTATTATCTATCTATGACAGAACTAAAATTATTATCTATCTATGACAGAACTTAAATCATTATCTATGACAGAACTAAAATTATTATCTATCTATGACAGAACTAAAATTATTATCTATCTATGACAGAACTAAAATTATTATATATCTATGACAGAACTAAAATTATTATCTATCTATGACAGAACTAAAATTATTATCTATCTATGACAGAACTAAAATTATTATATATCTATGACAGAACTAAAATTATTATCTATCTATGACAGAACTAAAAGTATTACCTATCTATGACAGAACTAAAATTATTATCTATCTATGACAGAACTAAAATTATTATCTATCTATGACAGAACTAAAAGTATTACCTATCTATGACAGAACTAAAATTATTATCTATCTATGACAAAACTAAAATCATTATCTATCTATGACAGAACTAAAATCATTATCTATCTATGACAGAACTAAAATCATTATCTATCTATGACAGAACTAAAATTATTATCTATCTAGGACAAAACTAAAATTATTATCTATCTATGACAGAACTAAAATTATTATCTATCTATGACAGAACTAAAATCATTATCTATCTATGACAGAACTTAAATCATTATCTATGACAGAACTAAAATTATTATCTATCTATGACAGAACTAAAATTATTATCTATCTATGACAGAACTAAAATTATTACCTATCTATGACAGAACTAAAATTATTATCTATCTATGACAGAACTAAAATTATTATCTATCTATGACAGAACTAAAAGTATTACCTATCTATGACAGAACTAAAATTATTATCTATCTATGACAGAACTAAAATCATTATCTATCTATGACAGAACTAAAATCATTATCTATCTATGACAGAACTAAAATCATTATCTATCTATGACAGAACTAAAATTATTATCTATCTAGGACAAAACTAAAATTATTATCTATCTATGACAGAACTAAAATTATTATCTATCTATGACAGAACTAAAATTATTATATATCTAGGACAGAACTTAAATTATTATCTATGACAGAACTAAAATTATTATCTATCTATGACAGAACTTAAATTATTATATATCTATGACAGAACTAAAAGTCTTACCTATCTATGACAAAACTAAAATTATTATCTATCTATGACAGAACTAAAATCATTTTCTATCTATGACAGAACTAAAATCATTATCTATCTATGACAGAACTAAAATCATTATCTATCTATGACAGAACTAAAATCATTATCTATCTATGTCTATTACAAATAAATATTCTTAGTGATGATTTTTGTTGTTACTTAATTTAAATAAGACATAGAAAATTTTAAATATTTTATGAGGGTCATATTTTAAAGTTCTATAATCAAGAAAATACGAAAAGGTGTATATGGTCTGGTTTCAAATTATTATGTATCTATATATAATGACGGAATGTCCTCGGTTAAGTCGATGTACGCGTCAATGTGACATGGCTCAAATGACACATCACCACTGGCATCCTCAGTGACCATCTAAAGTCAAATGTCTATCTGACTGTTCTGAGACCTGCTGCTTTGCACAGTTCCGAGTGTTTGCCGACAATGTGAAATGCACAGCGAAGATTTGCCGTCATAGAAACCAAAACGCTCCGATGTTTAAAAAATCTTCTTTTTTTTAACTTTCGTTCACCCAAAGCAAGGCACATTACCACTGAGACGTAAGGGGCTACTGAATTAGGGGCATCCTAACTGGGGAGTTGCGCAGCAAGATGTTTGTTCACATTACATTTAAACTTCTGTATGTTGGTACATTCAGGGAAACAGGAAGCAGGGAAAAATTTTTAAAGGCTAGCAGTTTCAGGAAAAGAACCTGTTAGAGTAAAAAACTCTTCGACATTTAAGGATCTCTACAGTGAAGGGGTGGGATCTTGCTGAGTATCGGGTTGGTCGGGGCTATTGACGTTGAGGTAGTACCAGTGTAGCAAGTTCCTCGGAGCACAGGGATGCAACATTGCAGCAATGTGACAGGAGCTGGAGCTTGTCTGGGACTAGATTAGAGGCTTTTTTTTTGTTGACCCCGTCTAAGAGAAAGAGTCTAGTGGTTGGTGCACCAGTCCTGATGTGCATGGTCGACTGGTGGCTTTGTGGTTCTTGGGAATTGCAGTGCTTGACCACATCTTTAATGCTGACATCAAAAGGCGCTACGGCATCGCTCCGATCGAGAGCAAGATAAAAGAATGGCGGCTTAGATGGGTTGGGAATGTGCTGAGGGCCGACAACCACACTGTCGTAAAACTTGCTTTTAAATTAGAAGTGGCCGGCAGCGACAGAGAGGAAGGCCGATGATGAGATGGGCAGATGCTCTCCACAATGATATCCGTAAAATCAGCTTTCACTCGGACCAAGTGTTTTGCTCCAGATTAGTTCTTAAAAAAAAAAAAGAAAAGAAAAACGTTCCAGATATCACATCTAGTTTTTTATTCCAGATTAATTTATTCTTCTATTTTTATTTTTGTTATGAAAAATATTCTCCTTACTTGTGTTGTTCGTCTTTGCTCAAGAAAAATGTATTTGTTATTTACAAAACTACTGTATTTTCTTAGAGTTTAGACGAATCTATTGATCGTCCCCCTTTGGTTATTTGTATTTTTATTGCATTTTACAGAGTTCGGACGAATCTATTATGCTACTTATTACCCCCCTTTGTTAATTTTTTAATGTATTTATATTATTATTTATTTATTTTAGTTTTATTTAAAATATTGAAACATTAAAAAATATATATGTGCGTGTGTATTTTTTATTTTGTAACAAAGTACTTATAATAGATCAATAGTTTAAAGCAGGGTATATATATATATACACATATATATATATATACATATATATAAGGTGATAATGAGTACTGACTGTAATCGCCAAGTTTTTGCATGTTTTTAAAGTTTTTCTAAATTTTTTTGTACAATTTGCACTGAAAAAAAACAAACTACTATGTTTTATAGAGTTCTGACGAATCCATTATACTAACCTAAAATGGGAGCTGTGCAGCGAGATTTCTGTTTACGGTCATCTATTAATTTGACACATTCACAAAAAAGGGTGAGTCACCCCTATACAATACAGAAGAATAGGAAGTAAAAGTCAGCCGAACCATTGTTTGTTAGAAGCCCTGCCATTGGCTAATGGAAACGTTAACTCGTGGAAGGGAATAACAGAGAATCTGACTGGTAAGCTAGCTAGACTATAACCATCCGGTAACACGAATTTCATGCATTTTAGACTGACAATTCCCTACAGGGATAAAAGCGGAAGCCTCTGTGTAGCTTAATTGCCATAAATATATTTTCATAACTAATTACCAAGCTCTACAGCACTGTTGAAGGAAATGCTGAAAATCGATACATAAAATATTACATATATATATATGAATTTAAAAGAAATAAACTAAACATACATTAGGGCTGTCCGCATTATAAATTATTTCAACCTAGATGGGTCTCATCAGACACATACACAGCCACAGTTTACATCGTGGCTGTGTACGTGTCTGATGAGACCCATGTAGGTCGAAATAATTTATAATGCAGACAACTTTAATGTGTGTTTAGTTAATTTCTTTCAAATTTATTCCTGCTCTGTGAACAAGTACATTGAGCTCTCTTACTCGGATTCCCATCGAAACCATTCAACCCTGCACACACACTATATATATATATATATATATATATATATATATATATATATATATATATATTATTTCATGTATCCACATAAAATGTTATAAGGGGATATAATCTTTTATGTATCAATTTTCAGTATTTACTTCAACAGTGCTCAATACGTCAGTAGAGCTAGGTAGTAAGTTATGAAAATATATTTATGGCAAATAAGCTACATGGAGGCTTCTGCATTTCATTCCTGTAGGGAATCATCAGGCTAAAATCTTACGGGGATGAAACGTGGAAGCCTCTTGGTAGCTTAATTGCCATAAATAACTTACTATATATATATATATATATATATATATATATATATATATATATATATTCTAAATAAGCTTTGAGTCATTTTAAACAAAAGAAGAAAAAAAGAAGTAAAATGCAGTTTAAATTCCCAGAGAAACTAACTAAATCCAAGATATTGCAGACTTAACATTCGTTGGAAAATTCATAAATAAATAAATAAATAAAATAAAAAGGGGGGTTAAGTATCTAACAGTGAAACAAAAACAGGAGACCTTAAGCGTCTAATATTAACACGGGGATCATCAGCTGTTTACCATGTAACTGTTTCGGAGATTTAAAAACATATATATATATATACATATATACATATATATATATATATATATATATATATATACAGCCTTGTACCCTGCTATGTTCATCACTTGTGGACCAGTGTGGTGGCGGTGGCATGTGCATATTCTGCACCCTAACCCCCATCACTGATATCAAGATGCACTTAGTCTTTTGATGTATGTCTATTGTAATGGTGATAGATGTGTTAGAGTTCAGAAGGTGATATGTTTAGGACGGCCATGGGATTGGATGGTGAATAGAAGGGTAGGCTGGGTGATGGATAGGGGCTGGGCAAGAAGGTGAACGCACAACAATTTCCCTTGACAAAAGCTGCTTTGGCTCAATCGCTACCAGCGCCGTCGGCTTATTCAGTTCGATCTTCTGAGACAGGTGTGGTTGGATGTGCGTGCGTGCGTGTGCAGGTGTGGTTGGATGTGCGTGCGTGCGTGCGTGTGCAGGTGTATGAAGGGGGGGGGGGGGGTTGCGGGGCGTAGAAGTCTCATATCCTACTTCTTAGCAACGGAATGGAGTCAAGAAGAAGAACCACCCACAACGTCTTACCCGCACAGGCATGTGTTATTGATAGGGCAACATGTTTCACTTATATAGGTTATATATATATATATATATATATATATAAGATTTAATGAATCAGAACATTCCAATTGTTCAAAGAATTAGAACAACAAGTCTAGTATGGAGTACGGTCGTTTCCAAAACATTATGGAAATACTTTAATTTTTATTTTTTTAATTTTTCAGTTCAAAAAATTTTTTTTTACAAAACCACTCCAGAACGTCTCTTCATCAGCGCCTTTAGCAGCGCATCTTACAGAAAATTCAAGGAAGAAAATAACAAGTTCGTCTTAGAGGAACATCTATTGACAGGAGGGGATGCAGGGACAAATATTATATATATATATATATATATATATATATATATATATATATATATATATATATGTATATGTATGTTCCCTTTCCACTTTCTGTCTGAATCAACAGACGATTTCATTTTTTATATCTATCTACCTATCTATCTTTCTATTTATCTATCTATCTATCTATCTATCTTTCTATGTATCTATCTATCTTTCTATTTATCTATCTATCTATCTATCTATCTTTATTCTACCCTTCTTATTATATCTCTCTCTTTTTACTTTATTTTATTTTATATTTTATATTTTGATTTTAACTTTTTGATTCTTAACGGTCCCAAACCACGTGACTTCCTAAATTTTGAAATTTGAAATTTGAAATTTCTTTTCTTCTTTTTTCTCCATTTCATTCTTTCCAAATATGATCTAAGGTTAAGATCGGATTCTAACTCTGCCTGTTTATAATAACTGTTGATCGATAACATCGACATGCCAGTGTCGCAGATTTTGTACATGCCTGTATAAATAAAAATAATCATATATATATATATATATATATATATATGAGAAAGGAAGGATGAAGGTAATCCGACATAATGGGAAATGAAAAGGAAAAACCAAAAAGGATGTTTTTTTTTATATATTCATCAACGTTTCGTTTTTATTGGTAAGACTTCCTCAGGATGATAATTTAAAGAAAAATGTCATGCAAGTACGTGAAAATATTGGGTTGACATGATGGGTTGATGGGAAAAAGTGGGTTTTCCTTTTCATTTCCCATATATATATATATATATATATATATATATATATATATATATATATATATATGTGAGTAATTAGGTTTGCATTTTTGTGTTTGTGTGCCCATGTAATATATATATTATATATATATATATATATATATATATATATATACACACACACATATATAATAATCCCCTTCACAACTGCACTATCAACTCTGACCCTTGCTATTTACTGCTTATTTTTCTTTTAAAATCGATATTATCTGTTTCCCCCTTTTCTTTTTTTCCAATTAACATCTTTCTGCACGCGCTGCATCTGCATGCATCTTCATGCATCTTTATGCATGTGCCAAAACGTTTCGCATCTCTTTTCCTACGTTTTTTTGTTTTTCTCAAGAAATTTAAAATTTTCACTTTCTCTGAAGATGTTCGTTGATCCAAAAGAACGGCCAATCTCCTGTTTGTTTGTTTTTGTTTTTTTACATTTTTCCTGTGATTAATTGTTTTCTTTTATTTTTCCTGTGATTATTTTTTTTTGTATTTTTCCTGTGATTAATTTCTTTTGAATTTTTCTATGATTAAATGTTTTTTAAAATTTTTCCTGTGATTAATTTTAAAAAAATATTTCCTGTGATTAATTGTTTTTTTTTAAATTTTTCCTGTGATTAATTGTTTCTTTAAATTTTTCCTGTGATTAATTGTTTTGTTTTTTAATTTTTCCTGTGATTAATTGTTTTGTTTTTTAATTTTTCCTGTGATTAATTGTTTTTTTTTAAATTTTTCCTGGGATTAATTGTTTTTTTTAAATTTTTCCTGTGATTAACTGCTTGTTTTAACATTTTTCCTGTGATTAATTGTTTTTTTGAATTTTTCCTGTGATTAATTGTTTTTTTAAATTTTTCCTGTAATTAATTGCTTTTTTAAAAAAAATTTCTGTGATTAATTGCTTTTTTTTTAAATTTTTCCGGTGATTTATTGTTTATTTTAAAAATATTCCTGTGATTAACTTCTTTTTTTAAAATTTTTTCTTGTGATTAATTGTTTCTAAAAATTTTTCCTGTGATTAATTGTTTTTTTTTTAATTTTTCCTGTGATTAATTGTTTTTTTTTTAAAACTTTTCCTGTGATGGTTTTTTTAATTTTTCCTGTGATTATTTTTTTTTTTAATTTTTTTTGTGATTAATTTTTTTTTAAATTTTTCCTGTGATTAATTGTTTTTTTTAATTTTTCCTGTGATTAATTGCTTTTTTAAAAAATTTTCTGTGTTTAATTGCTTTTTAAAAAATTTTTCCTGTGATTAATTGTTTTTTTTTTAATTTTCCTGTGGTTAATTGTTTTTTTTTTAAATTTTCCTGTGATTAATTGTTTTTTTAAAATTTTTCCTGTGATTAACTGCTTGTTTTAAAATTTTTCCTGTGATTAATTGTTTTTTTAAATTTTTCCTGTGATTAATTGTTTTTAAAAAATTTTCCTGTAATTAATTGTTTTTTTTTTTAATTTTCTGTGATTAATTGCTTTTTTTTTTAATTTTTCCTGTGATTAATTGTTTTTTTTAAAAATCTTCCTGTGATTAACTTCTTTTTTTTAAATTTTTCCTGTGATTAATTAGTTTCTAAAAATGTTTCCAGTGATTAATTGTTTTTTTTTAAATTTTTCCTGTGATTAATTGTTTTTTTTAAATTTTTCCTGTGATTAACTGCTTGTTTTAAAATTTTTCCTGTGATTAATTGTTTTTTACAATTTTTCCTGTGATTAATTGTTTTTTAAAATTTTTCCTGTAATTAATTGCTTTTTTTTTAATTTTCTGTGATTAATTGCTTTTTTTTTAATTTTTCCTGTGATTAATTGTTTTTTTTTAAATCTTCCTGTGATTAACTTCTTTTTTAAAAATTTTTCCTGTGATTAATTGTTTTTTACAATTTTTCCTGTGATTAATTGTTTTTTAAAATTTTTCCTGTAATAAATTGCTTTTTTTTTAATTTTCTGTGATTAATTGCTTTTTTTTTAATTTTTCCTGTGATTAATTGTTTTTTTAAAAATCTTCCTGTGATTAACTTCTTTTTTAAAAATTTTTCCTGTGATTAATTGTTTTTTAAAATTTTTCCTGTGATTAATTGTTTTTTAAAATTTTTCCTGTAATTAATTGCTTTTTTTTTAATTTTCTGTGATTAATTGCTTTTTTTTTTATTTTTCCTGTGATTAATTGTTTTTTTTTAAATCTTCCTGTGATTAACTTCTTTTTTAAAAATTTTTCCTGTGATTAATTGTTTTTTACAATTTTTCCTGTGATTAATTGTTTTTTAAAATTTTTCCTGTAATTAATTGCTTTTTTTTTAATTTTCTGTGATTAATTGCTTTTTTTTTAATTTTTCCTGTGATTAATTGTTTTTTTTAAAAATCTTCCTGTGATTAACTTCTTTTTTTAAAATTTTTCCTGTGATTAATTAGTTTCTAAAAATGTTTCCAGTGATTAATTGTTTTTTTTTAATTTTTCCTGTGATTAATTGTTTTTTTTAAATTTTTCCTGTGATTAACTGCTTGTTTTAAAATTTTTCCTGTGATTAATTGTTTTTTACAATTTTTCCTGTGATTAATTGTTTTTTAAAATTTTTCCTGTAATTAATTGCTTTTTTTTTAATTTTCTGTGATTAATTGCTTTTTTTTAAATTTTTCCTGTGATTAATTGTTTTTTTTTAAATCTTCCTGTGATTAACTTCTTTTTTAAAAATTTTTCCTGTGATTAATTGTTTCTAAAAATTTTTCCTGTGATTAATTGTTTTTTTAAACATTTTTCCTGTGATTAACTGCTTGTTTTAAAATTTTTCCTGTGATTAATTGCTTTTTTAAAAAAATCTTCCTGTGATTAACTTCTTTTTTTTAAATTTTTCCTGTGATTAATTAGTTTCTAAAAATTTTTCCTGTGATTAATTGTTTTTTTTTTAATTTTTCCTGTGATTAATTGTTTTTTTAAAATTTTTCCTGTGATTGACTGCTTGTTTTAAAATTTTTCCTGTGATTAATTGTTTTTTAAAATTTTTCCTGTGATTAATTGTTTTTTTTTAATTTTTCCTGTAATTAATTAATTACAGGAAAAAAATTTTTTTAATTTTCTGTGATTAATTGCTTTTTTTTTAATTTTTCCTGTGATTAATTGTTTTTTTTTTAAATCTTCCTGTGATTAACTTCTTTTTTTAAAATTTTTCCTGTGATTAATTAGTTTCTAAAAATTTTTCCAGTGATTAATTGTTTTTTTTTTAATTTTTCCTGTGATTAATTGTTTTTTTTAATTTTTCCTGTGATTAACTGCTTGTTTTAAAATTTTTCCTGTGATTAATTGTTTTTTACAATTTTTCCTCTGATTAATTGTTTTTTAAAATTTTTCCTGTAATTAATTGCTTTTTTTTTAATTTTCTGTGATTAATTGCTTTTTTTTTAATTTTTCCTGTGATTAATTGTTTTTTTTTTAATCTTCCTGTGATTAACTTCTTTTTTTAAAATTTTTCCTGTGATTAATTGTTTCTAAAAATTTTTCCTGTGATTAATTGTTTTTTTAAAAATTTTTCCTGTGATTAACTGCTTGTTTTAAAATTTTTCCTGTGATTAATTGCTTTTTTAAAAAAATCTTCCTGTGATTAACTTCTTTTTTTTAAATTTTTCCTGTGATTAATTAGTTTCTAAAAATTTTTCCTGTGATTAATTGTTTTTTTTTAAATTTTTCCTGTGATTAATTGTTTTTTTAAAATTTTTCCTGTGATTAACTGCTTGTTTTAAAATTTTTCCTGTGATTAATTGTTTTTTAAAATGTTTCCTGTGATTAATTGTTTTTTTTAAATTTTTCCTGTAATTAATTAATTACAGGAAAAAATTTTTTTTAATTTTCTGTGATTAATTCCTTTTTTTTTAATTTTTCCTGTGATTAATTGTTTTTTTTTTAAATCTTCCTGTGATTAACTTCTTTTTTTAAAATTTTTCCTGTGATTAATTTTTTCTAAAAATTTTTCCTGTGATTAATTGTTTTTTTAAAAATTTTTCCTGTGATTGTTTTTTAAAATTTTTCCTGTCATTAATTGTTTTTTTTAATTTTTCCTGTGATTAATTGTTTTTTTTTAAAAACTTTTCCTGTGATGGTTTTTTTTAATTTTTCCTGTGATTATTTTATTTTTTTATTTTTTTTGTGATTAATTGTTTTTTTTTTTTTAATTTTTCCTGTGATTAATTGTTTTTTAAAATTTTTCCTGTGATTAATTGTTTTTTCAAATTTTTCCTGTGATTAATTGTTTTTTTAAAATTTTTTCTGTGATTAATGGTTTTTTTTTTAATTTTACCTGTGTTTAATTGTTTTTTTTTTAATTTTCCTGTGATCAACTTCTTTTTTTTAAATTTTTCCTGTGATTAACTTCTTTTTTTAAAATTTTTCCTGTGATTAATTGTTTTTTTTTAAATTTTTCCTGTGATTAATTGTTTTTTTTTCATTTTTCCTGTGATTAACTGCTTGTTTTAAAATTTTTCCTGTGATTAATTGTTTTTTTAAATTTTTCCTGTGATTAATTGTTTTTTTTAATTTTTCCTGTAATTAATTGCTTTTTTAAAAAAATGTTCTGTGATTAATTGCTTTTTAAAAAATTTTTCCTGTGATTAATTGTTTTTTTTTAAAATCTTCCTGTGATTAACTTCTTTTTTAAAAATTTTTCCTGTGATTAATTGTTTCTAAAAATTTTTCCTGTGATTAATTGTTTTTTTAAAAAATTTTCCTGTGATTAATTGTTTTTTTAAATTTTTTCCTGTGATAAATTGTTTTTTTTTAAAAACTTTTCCTGTGATGGTTTTTTAAATTTTTCCTGTGATTATTTTTTTTTTAAATTTTTCTTGTGATTAATTGTTTTTTTTTTTAAATTCTGTCTTTCATACATTCTGTCTTGATAACAATTAATTTTATGGATTATTGTGTATTTTACCGTCGTATATATATGAACTAGAAAAAAATGTTACCGGTTGGATCATCCATTGAGCTTGGGTTAAATTGTTTGAATGGAAAAAAGTGAGTTTGCAAAGCCAGTTAAATATAAAAGAATAAAAAGACAAAATCCCCCCACCCTCCTTCAAGATACAGGTTAAATAGCATTACTGTTTGTGGTGATATTCCCTTTTGTTTATACTGGGCTATTCCAATCTTTTTATTCTTTTCATTCTTCAACTGTTAAGAGAGAGAGAGAGAGGGGGACAGAGAGGGGGACAGAGAGGGGGAGAAAGGAGAGAGAGAGAAAGAAAGAGAGAGAGAGAAAGAGAGAGAGCAGAAGAAAGAGAGAGAGAGTAGGAGAAACAAAGAGAGAGAGAAAGAGAGAAAGAGAAAGAGGGAGAGAGAAAGAGGGGGAGAGAGAAAGAGAAAAAGAGGGGGAGAGATAGGGAGAGAGAGGGGGATACAGAAAAAGGGGGGTAGAGAGGTGGAGGGAGAGAGGGGGAGAGAGGGGGATAGAGAGGGGGAGAGAGAGAGAGGGGGAGAGAGAGAAAGGGGGAGAGAGAGAAAGGGGAGAGAGAGGGAGAGGGGGGAGAGAGAGAGAGGGAGAGGGGGAGAGAGAGGGATAGGGAGAGAGAGAGAGGGAGAAAGAGGGAGGGAGAAATAGAGAGGGAAAGAGAGAGGGAAAGAGAGAGGGAGGGAGGGAGAAAGAGAGAGGGAGAGAGAGAGGGAAAGAGAGAGTGAGGGAGGGAGAAGGAAAGAGGGAGAGAGATGTATAGAATATGAGGAGGTGGTGGAGGCAAACAACATACAGTGAGAGAGAATGAAAGTAACAGATAGGTTTTTTTAATGCGAAGTAGAACGATTAAAATGGAAGTTTTAAACATAACTCAATCCCAAAACTGTGCAACATTTTAGCATTGATTTTGTGTGATTAAAATAAACAGGAAAAAAATCTTTCGGACAAACAAGCATTGATTAACTTCAGCTTCAGTATAATAATAGATAAACATTAACATCGAAGTTATTTCATTTTCTTTGAAATTTGCATTGAAAAGGCTTTCAATAAATATATACTACGTTCTATGCTGCACGCAATGCGTCAAGACAATATTAACACTTATGTTTAGGAGAGGGGGGAACACTTCTGTTTGCCTCTGATCGCATGTTTTTGCGAGCCTGGGTGGATGGTATCATGACGAACGAATATATACTAAACTGACCCACAAAGGAGGAGGTTATACCTAGGAGGATGGTATCATGACGAACGAATATATACTAAACTGACCCACAAAGGAGGAGTTAATACCTGGGAGGATGGTATCATGACGAACGAATATATACTAAACTGACCCACAAAGGAGGAGGTAATACCTGGGAGGATGGTATCATGACGAACGAATATATACTAAACTGACCCACAAAGGAGGAGGTTATACCTGGGAGGATGGTATTTAGACGAACGAATATATACTAAACTGACCCACAAAGGAGGAGGTAATACCTGGGAGGATGGTATCATGACAAAAGAACAGATACTACACTACCACCATCCATCCTCGAATTGGACATTATAGGTAAGGTAAGATATTGCTTAATGGCACATCAACCCTTTTCGGTTCATTTCATGCCATGAATGTAGAAGGAAATATCCTTCATTTGAGTCTTAAGTCAGTGGGTCATTTATAGTCATTAGTTAAGAGTTTTGGTATTTTAAATTGTTTAAGGATAGATGCATCTTGTTGCCCCCTTTTTAGGGCTTTAATTTCAATTTTGGTTTTCTGCTTTTTTTTTGTACTGAATTTTTAGATGAGTTCCAAAAGGTTTATTTCTTTTTAGAAAATGCAATATTTTGTAAGGTGTCACTTTCTCAAATGTTTTTTAAGTTTCAATTTGTCAGTATTTATTTATTGTTTTTTTGTTTGTTTTTGATTTTTTGCAGAACATGATTGAGTTTTGCAAAGAAAAAAAAACAAAACAATAGAACATCAATGTTTGATGCATTTTGAGTCAGGATGTTAACTTCAGACAGCCTGATCTGGTAGCACCAGTAGTTTGACCCATAGATTGACCCTTACAGGTACTACCACTCCGGGCCAGAGTGGACCTGGGAGTAATGGCAACTAAGGGGCAACTCCACATTCCGCACAGCTCCCAAAGTGGAGGCCTCACCACTGGATGTCTTTTAAGGTCATACCCAGAACCGCGGGCATTAAAAGATTGCATAGTAGTACAATTAATAGAAGTAATAATATAGTTTCGGTTTCAGACAGACAGATACCAAATCTCCATTAGAAATGGATATAAATCTCATTTTGTGTTGTGTAAAGGAAGAGGAGAAGGATAAAGAGGAAGGGGGTAGGGTATCTTTTACAATAATCCGCAGAGTCGCTAACAGGGTCCACAAAACGAACAAGAACAGGGTAAAAAAAATAAATATGCAACAAGTGAAGGTGACCTACGTCGAGAATAGATATTTTCCTACTTACCTATGACATTTGTTTGCATTTTTACGTAGTATAAATGGGTTTTTATTAGATGTATAAAAAAAAATTCTTGTTTTTTTGGGCACGGATTTTTACTTAAAAAAATGGCGTCTCGGCCTTACCTCGTTACGAACAATTGTCTTGTCCAATGTTTGTGTGACAAAAAATATTGATTTCTAATAAATAGCAGTTGAAACGGCTTAAAAATACAAACAAATGTCACAGATAAGTTGGAAAACAACTTTTATCGGCTACAGTTACTTTTATTTGTTGTATATTTGTTTTTTGAGCGTTTTCACTCTGCAGATTATTGTAAAAGATATCCGGGGGGTATTTTTTTATAACTTCGTGGAAATCTGTGGAAGTTTAAGAAAAAAAAACACCTTCCCCCTTCTCTTACCATTTATAAAGACGAAAATGAAAATAAAATCGTCCGATTTCACGTCAAAATTGAGAAAACGATATAATTCTACAATTGAACTAGCTGTCCCTATCCGGCGTTGCCCGGGATGCATGCAAGTCATTTTAGTTTTTAACTTTTACTCGTTTGCACATAATTAAACTTAAGGTAGACAACTCCCGTTATATTCTCTTCAATTTAACATACGAGTTATCTCCCTTGCTGACTTTTAGTTTTAGGTAATTATCTTTAAATGTTTCATCTCAGCAGTTCCTATTAACTTGCCTCCCCACGAGGGCAGAGTTACATGCAGGGTCGCTTTTTAATGTAGGGAAAATCCAGCTCTCCGAAAATAGGGGCACTCTGGATTGAGACAAAAATAAAAATTGCCTAGAAGGATTTCTCCTTCACTGACCGAAGACAGAAAAGATAAAGTGTAGTATCAGAAAAGATACTACACTTTGATCGTAGCCAAAATGCCAAGAAGTCTTCTTCTTTCATATTAGCAGTCGTCTGGGCCGGACAAAGTAATTTTTTTTTAATAAATGGTAGCAAAGTACGTTATTATATTGCCAATAACATGGCACAACGATAACAAATGAAAATTGGTCCGTCAGAAGCAACGGTTGATATTTGTCAGCTTAACTGCTATTTGGGTCTGACTTTAAAAATCCGACAAGATAACTTTATATGTGAGACTGCTTTTCATTAGAACCAATCCGGTCATTTTAACTGAATTTGATTGAATTGCAAGCATTTTTGGGGGGTATTTTTTTATTTTTATTTCTGTCAAAAGTTTTTTTTCTTTTGTTGTTTTTTTTACTCTTTGGGTCTGACTTCAAAAATTCGACAAAATAACTTTATTTGTTTAAAGATTCGGAACAGGGGTAAAAAAAAATAACGGACTTAGTAATAAAAATAAAGAAAAGAGTGATTTTTATTTGAACAAATCCGGTCATTTTAACTGAATTTGATCGAGTTACAACCATTTTCTTGCCATCTTTTTTCTCAAAGTTGTTTTTTTGTTGCTATTTTTTGCTGAACATCAAAGATGGAACTAAAAGGGGGTATTTTAAGATGCATCAACGGAAGTAAATAATAAATAAATAAATAAATAAATAAAAGAAAGTCAATCTCGTTTTTTCATTAATCCATTGGTACCCAATTCTTTTTATTATTATTATTACTTATTAACAAAAAATCGTTTGTAAATACAATATTATATTTGAGCAAAATTACTTTCAAAGATTTACTTAACTTTATAAGATAGAGCATTCATTTATACTATATATATATATATATATATATATATATATATATATATATATATATATGTGATTTTATGAAGGCTTACCAAAGCATTCCTTTCAGGACACCAATGATCACCATTAAAGATATTTTTTCTTACAAATATTATTTATTCAAATTAAATGTTTTTTCCTACACGTGTTTCACTACCAAGCAGTTACTTGCTTGGCAGATCATCAGGGAAATTAAATGTCTGGAATACTGGTTTCAACTGCCGACAATACACAATGTGGCGTTGCAATAGTTGAGGTCACTTAAGAAGAGAAGAGGAAAAAAAATAAAAATAAAAGTCAAAATTAAAAAACAAGGAAGAACAACGATAAAAAAAGAAAGTCCTAGAAAAGTCTCAGAAAAGTAGCTCGTTCATTATTTCTTCCACCAAGCCAATAAGCAAATAATCGGTCCCAAATACATTCAAAAAAACAAAAAAAACGGAACAATGTGCGATAATACACTTTCACGTCGGCCGGCACAATGATGAATAAATCCCCCCCCCCCAAAAAAAAACAAAAGAAGCTTTAAACAGATCAGGATACAAGGAAAAAATTAATTACCTTGTGCCTCCTTCGGTTGGGAATGGGGGACTAAACGGGAGACCGATCGCCTCTCGATCAATGGTTTCATATAGTAGGGCAATGGGCAAAGCTAGATATAGGAGACCTGGTGTATCCCACGGTAATGTAAACCAGGTAGGGAGGGAACCGGTTGATGATAATATTCGTGAAGTTGGAAGTAACGAATTGAACACCCATGCTACCCAAACCGGTGGGGAAGGTAGGAGGAAAAATAGGAGAAGGACCACTACATGGTTCAACCCCCCCTCCCCCCTATAGCCAGCATATTAAGACTAATATCCCAAAGATTTTTTATAGCATAGTGGAAAAAAACTTTCCAAGGGATAGCAGATTGGGGGAATCATTAACAAAAATACTGTAAAACTGTCTTATTCAACCTGTAGAAATATAGCCATATCCATCATAGGATATAATAATTCTAAGATAACTAAAACAAGGGAAGCCATGTTCTCTTCTGGTGTTGATCCCAGTAACACCAGTTCAGTGAGAACCTCCATTATAAATATCCATAGTAGTAGAACATCCAGCAACGGCCCAGCACACAACTGTAACTGCAGAGCTTCTAACATCTGTCCACTGGGGGGGGGGAACTGTAGAGTTTCAAGCATTGTCTACAAATGCGATGTGATAACAGAGAGTAGTAGGAAATCATATATCGGTTCCACCGGGGGTGAGTTCAAAGATAGATTCAGAAACCACATGAGTTCCTTCAGGGGAGGCCAAAGGGAAGACATAGATAGGCCTAACACTTCTGTTGGCCGTTTTGTGAGAAACCTCATTGCTAGGCAAGACCCTTTCGAACTGAAATGGTCAATTTTAGGGAGGGCTAACAAATATAAACCGAACAAAAGGAAGAGATGCAACCTATGTGCATTGGAGTCGTACCACATCATGACATCTAGAGATAATTTACTGAACGCTAGGCAGGAAATAATACAATGCTGTCTGCATAGAAACCGTTACCTGTTATCAAGCCTAAAACCTGGATAGGAGGGGAATTGGGGGAAGTATAAACTTACAGCGGAGAAAGGCAGGATGGACCTTTCCTGAGGCTATCTGGGGCAATAATTAGTGTATAATATGGAGGATGAGAATTAGTAACACGTACTTATGCTAAGATATGTCTTGATTCAATTATTAGCGGAGGCTCGGGACTTAGGTCGGGGGTGATAAGGTAGGAATAAGGCCCAATGATAGTCAACTATAGTAAATACTTATTCAGCAGAATAGAGGGGGGAAATTTTGTTACATATAAAAAGATAGTGGAATAATAAATAATAAATCACAATTTATTCTCAGAAATAGATATATTATACGAAATGCATTGGGGATTTCAAGTAATTTTAAGTGAAAAATAAGAAATAGCAACCTGGATGCTATCACTATTTAATTAAATTAGGTTAAATTAAATTAAATTAGTTTTTAATTAGATTAAATTAAATAAAACAATGGGTGGCAGGAATGGGGAAAAAATAATTAAGGAAAAAATAATTTTAAAAACATGCATGCCGACACGGACTTAATTTCTAAAAATAGAAACAATTGGGTTTTTATAAAAAGTATTTTGTACAGGATTTTAAATTAGTAATAACAAAGTCTCCTGTCATTTAATGAGTTAGAGTGATATTTTCCCGTAAAGTTGGCCAAAAAAATAACCCGGTCCATTAAAAAAATTTTTTTCAAAATAGAAAATAGATTTCTGATAACGATATTCCGTAGCAACATTTATTTATGGAATATAGAATAATATTCTCCACAGAGAGTTGCAAACAGACACAGCCGTTAAGGAAATATTTTAAATGATTTAAAATAATAACTAGATTTTTGTAGAAAACTTTTTTATAATAACATTTTTTTTTTTTTTTTTTTTTTTTGATATATGAATAATCTTTTAAAAACAAATTCTGCGGGATAGGTTTTTTTCGCTTCGTTAAACAACAAAACGATAATAATTCGGCAGTTAATTAAATGAAGGATATTTTCCCAAAATGTAAAATGACGTCCCAGACAATAGATAATTAATTTCTATAAAGAATAGGTTTAATAATAAATATTTTTAGAAACAGTATTTTGAATAAATAGTTTCTATCTACTAATTAAGATTTTTTCTTAATGTAAGGGGGTTTTTCTGCGAGATTGACATTCAACTCGTCGTGTTTGTTTCGAAGCGCAAGAAATCAGCCATTGAAATAAGGCTCTTTGAACTCAGACGAACATTTGTGTTGACTTTTCTTTGTGAGAAGTTGGATTTAGAATTCCCATACCATCATTGGATTGGAATGGTAACTTGTGAGCGGTATTTTGAATGATTTAGTTCTTTTGTTTTTTTGTTTTTTTTTTGGGGGGGGGGGATTTATTCATCATTGTGCCGGCCGACGTGAAAGTGTATTATCGCACATTGTTCCGTTTTTTTTGTTTTTTTTAATGTATTTGGGACCGATTATTTGCTTGTTGGCTTGGTGGAAGAAATAATGAACGAGCTACTTTTCTAAGACTTTTCTAGGACTTTCTTTTTTTATCGTTGTTCTGCCTTGTTTTTTAATTTTGACTTTTATTTTTTTTCCTCTTCTCTTCTTAAGTGACCTCAACTATTGCAACGCCACATTGTGTATTGTCGGCAGTTGAAACCAGTATTCCAGACATTTAATTTCCCTGATGATCTGCCAAGCAAGTAACTGCTTGGTAGTGAAACACGTGTAGGAAAAAACATTTAATTTGAATAAATAATATTTGTAAGAAAAAATATCTTTAATGGTGATCATTGGTGTCCTGAAAGGAATGCTTTGGTAAGCCTTCATAAAATCACATATAAATGCTCTGTACTCTGTAATCGAGTATCATCGAGCTTATTTTTATTTGAACAACCCCGGTCTTCACTGAATGATCTATTTTATAAGTGAAAAATCTAAATATATATATATATATATATATATATATAGGCAGCAAGTCATTATCCAAGCAAGCGTTGTTGAACGTCACGGAACTTTCTTGTTTGTAAATCTTCTTCGTGAGGTTCTCAAACCGTCGAGCTATCCTTCTGGTTTCAGGTGGCAATCCGTAGAGTATTTCCCCGATTGTTCTTAATTCGGCCATTTTTTTTCGAGCGCTTTCGACTTTCTTCAGGATTAGTTTTTTTTAAATAAGACGACTTGAGTTAACGTTTTATAAGGGCGAATGAAAGAAAATAGAGGGTGTGTGTTGAGTTCATGTTATTCTATCGTTTGTGGGTTTGGTTTTATTGTTTATTTATTCATTTTATTTATTTTATTAATTCTTATTTTTACTATTATTTATTTATTATTATTTATTTCTATTATTACTATTATTTATTTTATTTATTTTTTATTACTTTATTTTCATTTACTTATGGAATACTTTTAATATGTTAGTACCTGCGTTTCGTCTTTATTTCAAGACTTTCTCAGGATGATTGGTCCGAAGAAAACAACACACAAGTACCGAATACATGAGAGAGGGAGAGAAAGAGGGGATGAATACATGAGAGAGAGAGAGAGGGGATATATATAAGCACTCTTTGATCTCAGAACGTTTGATCCCGGCCGCCGGCTTTAAATATATCTTAATTTCAGTAATGTCTGTGGCGATTTCCGTTGGCCTTCTGAATCTACGAACTGCGTTCGAACCAGTCTGACCGCCTGAACCACCACTTCATGCACTGATGAGAACGTAAGTCCGAAACAACGTTGTCTGTAGGTAAATACTCTTTAATATTTAATAAAAAATATTCATAGTTTATATATATATATATATATATATATATATATATATATATATATATATAGAGAGAGAGAGAGAGAGAGAGAGAGAGAGAGAGAGATGGTGATGATGATGATGATGATGATGACATGAAAGAGAGAGAGAGTGTGAATACATAAGAGAGAGAGACAGAGAGGGGAATGAATACACTAGATAGGGGTACAGAGAGAGGGGGATGAATACAGAGAGAGAGAGTGAGAGAGAGAGAGAGAGAACTATATAAAAGAAAGAGAGGGGAGAAGATGAATACAGCCAGATGATATACATATATATATATATATAGAGAGAGAGAGATGATGATGATAAATACATGAAAGAGAGAGAGAGAGAGAGGGTGAATATGAGAAAGAGAAAGAGAGATAGAGAGTATGAGAGAGATCAAGTGAAATGGCGATGATGAAAAAGCACTTGCTGATTGCCTCAGCATTTCCACCCAAAGTGAATCATCCCAAGTACAGCTGTAATTCTCTCATCCCTTTTGCCATTCCCGCAGACAGCGGCCATTAAGGATTGACAATTATTTCCACAATTATTTCCAGACTTTTACAGACTTCATTAAGAGAACAAAAAACAAAACAAACAAAAAAACAAATAGAAAGAATAACAAAAACCGATGGAGATAAGAAACAAAACATCAGTTGCGAATTAAAAAAACAAATTATCAGAAGTTTTGATTCACTTTGCGTAACTTAGGTTATGAATGTGTATAAATACATCAACATATACACACGCCTAACTTTATATATAACCGTGCGATCGTCTGAGATTATCATCCCTACACTGATGAGAGCGAAAGCTTGAAACGCTGACGTATGTATGTAAAAATAATTAATATTACTGACTTAAAAATTGATATTGTTATAAGCCCCTTTCAATAAGATTAAAGTTGAGCCCTGTTCGGGGAAGTTAAAAATAGGCTGACACGTAGCTATAAGGCATATTCTGACAACGTTCGTAGAATCTTTAGTCAGTCTTTCTAGATATGCCGCCCTTTAAATGAAAAATTCATTTATTTAATTTATTTTTTTTTTTTTGCAAGCTTTCGTTGTAGAACAACATTGTCAGGCGAGACTGTCTTATAGTTTTTTGTTTTTTTTTCTTCCTCATTTTGATGGTATTAACCCCGAGGGGTCGAATCACAATATGAGCAGAAAGAGACGTCAAGTTCTAAAAGACGTTAGGATAAGTGTATATATATATATATATATATATTTATATATTTCTATGTATAGGATTCACTCCTATACTAATGGACTGATCATTATGAATTATAAAATATATTCTAAGTAACACAATGAGTAATGTGGGAACATTGTTTTTTTTTGTAATAATTTAAGGGGTCTCCCCGCCCCCCACAAACTTGCACCCCAATTTTTTTTCTATGAACCAGATACAAAATATTTAATATAGAAAAGAATTTCTCTGCATCAAATTTTAAGTTATTTTATAAAATGTTCACCTTACCTGTGAACGCATGTGTGAGCGTCAATAACATGTATGTGCGGGGTTAACCTCTAAAATAATGACCTTATCATTATGAATTATGGGATACATATTCTAGACGACGCGGTGAGTAACATGTACATATTTTTTTTGGTAAACTTTACCATTTAGGTGGTGTTCCCCTGAAACCGCACCCTATCTCGACCCCAAATAAAATTAAAAACTAATGCTATGCACATTGTTCATACCTATCCTGGGTCGGGTGTTCTACTAGTATATATATATATCTAAATGAATAAATGCAAAAGTTTTTTTTATTTATTGCTCTTAACAGCTGACTGTTATTTAAATCAATAATGCAACATATTTTGAAACATTGTATGTATAAAGATCCAAAAACATCTATTTGAATGCCTAAATTGCATAACTCTTTTTTAAACAGTTCATAATAAATTAATGTTTGGTGTTATTCATTTGTAATTTTATTGTCCTATTTTTCATATATATATATATATATATATATATATATAAATACTATATATATAATACAGGCCTAATTTGCATAACTATTTTTAAAACAGTTCATAATAAATTAATGTTTGGTGTTATTCATTTGTAATTTTATCGTTCTATCTAACCCATATATATGCAATAGTTTTGTCATTAATTAAATTAAAATAATTTAATAAAAAAAAACGATAAATTACTAAAACCGTTAAAATATTTGCCGATTAATTTTCAAGGGAGGAAATTTAAATTAAACTCACTAGAAAGAAAGATATACCGACCAAGAGTTCAGAAAGGAAAGAGGGTGACTAACTGACTGTGCTCTCTCTCTCTCTTTCTCTCTCTCTCCGTCTTTCTCTCTCTCTCCCTCTTTCTCTCTCTCCCTCCATCTTTCTCTTTCTTTCTCTTTTTCTCTCTCTCTTTCTCTCTCTTTCTCTAACTCTCTTTCTTTCTCTCTCTCTAAATTCAATGAAAAAATTGTAAGTTAAAGAAAGATCCCCCACACACACCATCGCTCAAGCAAATTGATTTCATCTTTCTTTTCGTTTCTTTACAGTCTTATTTAAAAGATAAATGAAGTAGGGAACTTTGCGATTCGATAGCAAGCTGGCAAAGGCGGCTAGTATATAAATATATAAGTGATCGTTTCCATATCTCAGTGCCCAACAGGTTTTCCGAACCCTGGCCAGTTGATATTCTGCCGGAATCGAGAAAGACAAAGAAACAATAAACGCAGATGACGGGTTAACAATACCTGCACAACAAACGACCAATGGTTACCTTACCCCCATCACCTCAGGTTTTCATGCAGGATTCCGAATGGTGCAATCAATTTCATGGCATATTGCAACAAAAAAAAGAGGGGGGGGAGTGTAGCTAAAACAACCAGACGGTGTTGCAGAAGGGAGTGGAGTTGGATATGGTTTCCAAAGGGTCGGGAGGAGGAGGGGAGGAAGGGTGGGGGAGTAGTTGGCATCGCTTGTGCAGGGGTTGATGCCAAAAGTTAAAGACCTATTTACACCGGAGGAGAAAGGTTGTAATTTGGGCCAGAGCAACAGAAAAGAATGGATTGTGGCGGGAGAAAGGGTTAGGAATACAAGAGAAAGGGTGATGAATAGACTGGTCATGCAAAAATGCAAGCATACATACATAGATACATACACACATACATATATACATACATACATACATACATACACACATGCATACAGAGATACATACACACATACATACATGCATACATACATACACACATACATACTACATACACACATAGATACATACACACATACAAGCATAGATACATACATACATAGATACATACACACATACATACATACACACATACAAGCATAGATACATACACACATGCATACATAGATACATACACACATGCATACATGCATGCATGCACATACATGTATATATGCACACATACATACACACATGCATATAGGCATACATGCAGACATGCATACCCACACACACACACATATGCACACATGCATACATACATACATACACACACATATGCATACACACACACATATATACACACCCACAGACATACATACATACACACACATATGCATACACACACACATACATACACACACACACACATACATACATACACACACATACACACATAGTAGCTGTTGCTTTGAATGAGTTCTATCATCATAATATTCGGTTTAACAGCTGTTTTACAGGCTGACATGTGTTGGACGGCTTTACGAAATTGACTCCCAAACTACCCTATCTTTGGCCATATCTTTATCTCTCTTTTTCTCAAATCCATCCTCATCACATCCTCCCATATTTTCCTTGGCCTTCCCTTGCCAACTGACCCCGCTTCTTCAACTGTTCTACATTTACTATTGACTTCCTGACTCAAAATGCAGCAAACATTGATGTTTTATTGGTTTTTTTTCTTTGCAAAACTCAATCATTTTCTGCAAAATCCAAAACAAAAAACAACAATTTCCCTCCCTCCGTCTTCTTTCCTCTCCCCTCTTTCTCCCCCCCCCTTCACTCAACCAAACACCATGAATAAATACTTAAACATATAAAAGAACTTAAGCATAAAAACCTTCACCAAAATGACCAGATTCGGCATTAAATAACCCGAAAAAGGGTTGATATGCCGTAAAACAAAACTACCTACTCTAGAATTACTTTTGGCTAAGATCAAAGTGTAGTATCTGTTCCGATGGATACTTCACCCCATAGACTGGTATTGTCTTGTCCTTCGGGGCTTGATTTACGCCGGTCTATGGGTCTGTCCTGTGCAGTTCTAGGAGGTCCACCCTCCCAGGCTTTGCCTCCTCCCTTTGGGGAGGAGTAAGTTTATTACTTACTGCCTGAGGCGCCCCTACCGGGGAATGCCGACGGGGCTGCCCAGGCAATTTTTCAACCCCACTTTCCCGACCCAGCCTTGGGTCACATCTTACTTGTGGGAGTAAGATAAAAACTGGCCTTGTGTCTAACTCCTGGAGAGAAGTAAATCAATACTCTAGAATTACTAACTCATGCACTCTCCCCCATCCTCCTCCTCATTATCATCATCATCATCGGTTTAACGTCCGTTTTACATGCTTGCATGCGTTGAACGGCTTTGAGAAATTGACTCCCAAACTAACCTATCTCTGACTAGGTCTTTATTTATCCCTCTTTCTATCAAAGCCAGTTTTATCACTTCATTCCATTGGCCTTCTCCTGTGAACTGACCCTGCTACTTCAAGTGTTCTACATCTACTAATCCAAGAACTCTTACTCATTCTTTCAACGTGACCATACTATCAAAGTCTCCTGTTCTGCACACATCTCCCTACACTGTCCGGATTTAATCTTCGTCAGATGTAATCAGATCTAAACCTGTTTTTAACACTCATATTACACATCTATCGTATCATTCTCATATCAGTTCTCTCCATGCAACGCATGTCCTCAACTCTCACTGGCCAGGTTTCAATTCAGTACATCACAATGCAAACACATACCTAATAGACTCTCCTTGGCTGACGGTGGTAATGCTCTGCTGAATTTCCTTGAATTTACTCCATCCACACATGCCTGATAGACTCTTCCATTGGTCAAAAGTGGTAATGCTCTGCTGGTTAGTAATGGCAAAAGTTCCCTGAACTTACTCCATCCACTTTTAAATCTTGCAATCACACTAGCACCTGCTCCACCCTGTGCTCTAATCGTATGTGGAGATTTTCAATCCTCTCATAGTATTCATCATCATACAACTCTCAATCTATCCATCTCAGTAACTCTTAAGTGGTGACTTATTTGTTAAAAAAAAATTGGATTATGAAAAAAATAAAAATTGCCTCAGTCGAGTAGAACCAGCCAGGAGTTTGTACCAATCGAGGATACGTCTGCAACAATAAGTCCGACAGTCGCTTTGTTGCTGTCAGACTGAGGTATGGTTCTGTTCAGTCATGGGAGGTCCACTCTCCCAGGCTTTACCTTGTCTCTGAGAAGTGGTTAGTTTATTGGTAATCGCCAGAGCCGCCCCTACCGGAGAATGCCTGCAGGGCTGCTCAGGCATTTTTTTTAGTCTAAAGTGTGCTAATCCTAGGACGTTGACTTCTCCAAACCACACCTGTGTCTAACCTCCCGAAGAGGAGATAAATATACTCAACCTAGTAGGGTTGCTCCTCCTCGGACAAAACAGTTATTTATTTAGTATTATTTATTTGTTTGTTTGTTTGTTTGTTTGTTATGCCTCCTTTGGCATCTCCCCTTTAACTATCTTCTCAATTCAACTGTTAAAAAAAAGAAAATTAAACTCTTAGTACAGTATCGATATCCAGATCAAATTCTGTCAGATATTTCATTTGACAACTCCCAACAGTGCCCCCTCAATTTCTCCCTCCTACCACTTTCTCTGAATTTATCCAACCTCATCTGATCCACGTTATTGCTGTTTTTAATCTGATATGGCAACTTATTCTGAAAAACATATAACTAGTTAACAGATCTAGTTTTTGAAAACTGCCTTGACAATAACCTTCCAGATCTAGGAGGAATACTAAAAAAATGCCCACCATAGTTAGAAATGCTATTTATTATCTTGAAAGTCTCAATCATATCAGCTCTCATTCTTATCTCCAGCAAAGTAGTCAATCCCAATTTGTCCAATCTCTCCCTGTAACTGCACTCCTTTACTTTACTTATTAGTTTTGCTGCCCTTCTTTGTATGTCTTCCAGTTTCAATATTACATTCCAATTCCCATGTCTAGTCGCTGGAGCCCAGACCTGGGTGCAGTATTCTATATGAGGTCTTATTAGAGCTTTATATATTCTTAACACAACATTTGTCTCCCTCGAAATAATATTCCTAACCATCATTCTATTTGCCCTCGATACAATGGTCAAAATATGATTATTTGCCCTAAATGCATTTCCATGTCTAGTCGCTGAGTGCAGTATTTTATATGAGGTTTTATTAGAGCTTTATATATCCTTAACACAACATTTGTCTCCCTCGAAATAATATTCCTAACCATCCACCCGATCATTTTAATTTGCCATCGATACAATGGTCAAAATATGATTATTTGCCTTAAATGTATTATCAAACCCAACTCCCAAATCGCACTCTCCATCTACTTCTTTGATTTCTCTGTTGTTTAGTACATATTCAACTCAAACATTCCTGGATCCTACATGTAGTACTTTACATTTGTCTAGGTTAAGTCCCAATTTCCAAATGTCCTCCCAATATGATAATTTATTTAGATCCATCTGTATAACTATTTGTTAAACAAATTAATGTTTGATTTTATATATTTGTAATTTTATTGTGCTATTTTGTCTATATATATATATATGCAATAATTTCGTCATTATTAATAGTAATTAATTCAAATGTATTAATAAAAAAAATGAATAACTTACTAAAAACCTTTCCTCAAACATCGCTCCCTAAAATTCTTACTGACAGACGAAAGTGAGACGAGAAAGAGGCACGGAGCGATTGGTTGGCTGACTGGTTGGCTTACTCGTTTTCTTTCTCCCTTCTACTATTTTTCTCAAACGAATTGATTCGTTCTTTCTTTAAATTTCATTAGGGACTTGTTTAAAAGAAATAAATTTGTATCAACATTACGAAGATGTTAATATTTATATATTAATACGCGAGCGTCTACCTACCTGTGTCACGCTTTGACACCCTTTTTTTTAGATGCGATCGCTGGAGATTTATTTATTTATTTTACATTTGTCTAGGTTAAATCGCAATTTCCAAATTCCACTGGCAATCTGTCTTCTTAGCACTTGTCCTCGAGTGGTTTCTAGCCTTGATAAGTGGTGACTAATTAGCAGAAAAAGAAAAGTTAAGTGGAACAGAACGCCGGACATAATTAGTAAAAGAGTTGCAATGTCCACATCTAAAATTATCGATATTAATAAAATTTATGAAACAACTTCCTGCGCGTTTTTCTCGCATTAATGTAGCAATTCGATAATTACTCATGGAGTTCATTTTTTTTTTATTACTATTAATCAAATATTTATTGGAAATCCTAAAACTTTGGAGGAAGTAATTTGAACGCAGCAATTAAGATAACAAAAAAAAAAAAAATTTTAATATTACCAATGTTGGTAATGATGAAAGTAATACACAGAAAAATAACAATACCAACAACAACATTAATAAAAGTATAAATATATATATATATATATATATATATATATATATATATATTATACTAGCAAGACCCATGACCCAGCGTTGCCCGGGGAAAATATAAAATACTGAAATATCATTTCTGAAAAAAATCTAAACACTTTCTAAATAAATAAATATGCCACTATTATCGTCTTATTTCCTAGCTGACGACTAAGTTTATAAATATTTAATTTTTTAAATTAAATATGTGTATAACCCACTAAAAGATGTTTAACTCCAAATGTATTATATGACAACAGTGTTATTTCCTAGTTTAGCCAAAAAAAAAAAATTTGAATATTACCAATGTTGGTAATGATGAAAGTAATACAAAGAAAAATAACAACAACAACATTAATAAAAGTATAAATATTATATATATATATATATATATATATATATTATACTAGCAAGACCCATGACCCAGCGTTGCCCGGGGAAAATATAAAATACTGATTCCATTCTTTTTTTTAGATATCATTTCTGAAAAAAATCTTAACACTTTCTAAATAAATAAATATGCCAGTGTTATCGTCTTATTTCCTAGCTGACGACTAAGTTTATAAATATTTTAATTTAAAAAAAAATGTTTAACTCCAAATGTATTATATGACGACAGTGTTATTTCCTAGTTTAGTCACTGAATTTCCCATTACATATGAAATCTGAAAAACACTTTCTAAATGAGTAAATATGCTAGTGTTATCGGTTTATTTCGTAGCTGATGACATGTCTAATTGAAATAAGCAAAGTCTGCTATTGACTAATATAAAAAAGAATGCAAATTAAAATAGTTATAAAAGTATTTGTTTCTGAACACAATTCATGTGTTTACGCAACAGTAAAGGCAATTCGTAAAGAAAAAGTTTGTTAACAATGTTATAAAATAATTCTTATATATTTAAATGCTCAAAGAGCAGGTAAGATAATTAAGTGTTCTTCCAGCTCATGCCTATAAAAACGTGGGGGGGGGCAGTTCTAGTTCTTAACTAGTAAAGAAACCAGTGATTGCCAAGGAGAAACAACTTCAAATTTTAACGTTTCTTGTTTTTTTTAATATTCGTTTTTTTAATTTTATAATTTTATGTTTTAGTTCCTATGCATCCGTCTCTCCGAGCAAATGCCAAACCGCACCATGCAAGATGCAACAACATCGGCATTACAGAGACTCTTCTTCAAAGGAGACTTTGCTTGTTTGGTCACGTTCTTCGATGTCTTGAGGAGGAATTCATACGCAAGTTGGTATCCCGAACTGCACCCACCGGCTGGAAGAAGCGCAAAAGTGACCAATTGAAGACTTGGATTGGAAAAGTGAAGACGTTTTTTGGTGTTTGTCGGTGAACCCAGGAATGGCCGAAAAAAAAATGTATAATGAATATGCTGACAGAACGACTATTTGATATCCAATCAGATATTCCTTTATTCGTCGAATACAGTCAGAACGACTGGAAGAATGAAAGTGAAATTGAGGGAGCTTTCATTATTTATATTTAAAATCTAGTATAGTATGTAGGCAGTAGTAGAATTAGAAAATGAAACAATAACGGCGATTTAAGCGATAGTAAGTCGTCGTCGTCGTCGTCATCATCATCATCATCATCATAAGGGTCTTTCTTTATTTCACTCCTGGTTTGTTTCCACCTTGTTTTATCCCTGGCGAGGTGTGGCCAAGTAGGACCTAATTGACGATCAAGGGCGTCTCTCCACCGGGTTTTTGGCCTTCCTCTAGGTCATTTACATTGTCTTGGGGTCAATTCTGTCTCGCTATATGTCCACCTGTTGGCTGTACATCTCGAAAAGTGACCTGCCCATCTAAGGCTATATATATATATATATATATATATATATTAGTACTTCCTGTATCCACATAAAATATTATAAGGAGATATAATTTTTTATGTGTCAGTTTTCAGTATTTACTTCAACAGTGCTCGATACGTAAGTAGAGCTAGGTAGTAAGCAATGAAAATATATATGGCAATCAAGCTACACAGAGGCTCCCGTGTTTCATCCCCGGGGGGAATCGTCAGGCTTAATGATTAAGCTTAATGATTAAGCCTGACGATTCCCCCCGGGGATGAAACACGGGAGCCTCTGTGTAGCTTGATTGCCATATATATTTTCATTGCTTACTATATATATATATATATATATATATATATATATATATATATATATAGTAATCCAGGTAAAGTAAACATCCACAAGATAGGAATTCAAAAAATTTCAACCGGGCTTATGAAAAGTGCTCACTATCAAATAGCGCTTTTATATATATGATTATTTTTATTCATACACACATGTACAAAATCTGTGACACTGGCATGTCGATGTTATCGATCAACAGCTGTTATAAACTGAGATCTCATCAGGAAGAATTAAAAGAAACCCAAGCCATTATTGTGTTCCGCAAAGGAAAAAGAAATGATTTCATAAAAAAATGTAGTAAAATCTATTCTAACTGATATAAATCGTCAAGAATTTGGGTTCTTCCCAAGTGTGATCTGAGGTAAGGATCTAATTTAAATTCTGCATGATGAGATCTCAGTTTCTAACAGCTGTTGATTGATAACATCGACATGCCAGTGTCGCAAATTTTGTACGTGTCTATAAATAAAAATAATCATATATATATATATATTAGTATTTCATGTATCCACATAAAATTTTATAAGGAGATATAATTTTTTATTTATTAATTTTCAGTATTTACTTCAACAGTGCTCGATACGTAAGTAGAGCTAGGTAGTAAGCTATGAAAAGATATTTATGGCAATTAAGCTACATGGAGGCTCCTGCGTTTCCTCCCCGAGGGGAATCTTCAGGCTAAAATGCATTGAGTTATTTTTGCTGGGTGTTTTTATATATACGGCTAGCTAGTTAACCAATCCGATTCTTTGTTGTTCTCTCAGCCAATTGTTGGGCTTCCCACAAACAAAGATCCGGTTAGTGTTACTTCCAATATCCTGTTCTATTGTTCTGTTTTCTATAGCGTGGCCCATATCCTGTTTCTTTGTTGTGTCAATATAATGGGTGAACTAATTTTAACACATGGTTCATTGTATTTCTATTTCAGGTTTTAGGTTTTTAAAATTGTTAGGTTATAGTTTAGTTTTGATTTTTTTACTTATTTGTTTATTTATTTATTTATTTATTAATGTATTGTTAGCCTAAGGTAAATTTATTTCTGTGTAGGCAGCTGTTTGCTGTCTCACTTCTACAGTTTAATAGATTTTGGGGGTCCTTAAAGTTTAGGATTTCAAATTTTTCATTCAGACATAATCTACACGGGTCGTCTAAATTTCTACATGTACTATATATATATATAGCACTGTAATGGTAGTACTAACACAGCATGACATCACTTGCTTTATAATGCATCATTCCATCCCTAATAGAAGTAGAATGCCTTGACGTCAAGCCGCTTTAAAAGTGTTAAAATTATCATTGTTTATCAGCTATTTGAAATTGGCCGAGTGGTTAGCGACGTTGGATTTGAGTTGAAAAATACTTGTAATCCAGGGTTTCGAATCGCATGACCGGTAGTGAATAGTCATATCTCTATGCTGAAGAGTCCAGATTAAAAAGGGCGAAACGTATACGTACATAGATAATAAACAATAACAAATATTTATATATATATATATATATATATATATATATATATATATATAAAGTGGTGAACTAAAAGCGAACTTTTAGGAAAGGTAAAACCTATTGTGAAAAGTATACAGCTCAATATCCAGGATAGAGCTCTGAGCAACTGAATAGAAATACGATTTGACTTTTGCTTTTCTAATTCCTTTTCATCCTTCTACATATATATACATATATATATAACACAAATGAATGGAAATATATTTTTGTTTTTCCTAAATACAGAAGAACATGATGTTGCAATTCAGACCTGCTCGGTGGTGCAGGACTCATGACTTACCTCCTAATCCTGTACTGAACACCCGCATTGCAAGAAATCCGCCACAAGTTTCTGAACTGTTCTGTGGGCATTTACTTCCGCACTGACCATCATGCAATTGGCCGTATTTGCCAAATTCGTCTCCACACCAGCATTCTTTAGTGTACTGTACACCAGCATATTGAAAGCCTGCAGTTAAAAAAAAAAGATTAAAAAAATTCAATTAAAACACTGACGACACAGTTTCTTCTATTTTTAATCAATATATAGGGTGTCCCCCAAAAAATGTATGCACCTGTGGGGGTTCTGACGACTTCTTAACGTTAAACATGAAAGAACGAGTAAAAATACGCCAATAACCAACACAAAAAGTAAGAAAGCCAGCACTCAAAAATACATATAAACATAACAATTTATTCAACGTGGTTCAATTAAATTGTGTAAATTCCACAATGAAAAACTTGAGTTTTGTGCACAGGAAAATGTTTATTTTGCTGTTTGTATAAAATTGTCTTTTAAAGTTTTTTCTTGTAAAGCACACGTGTTTTGGTGTGCGCGTAATTTTAGGAAAATGAGCCGTCTCTGTACCCCTGGTACGAATTTGGCGTTTAAACGAACAGAGAAAGAAAAAAAGATTAGGCTTACAATTTGTCCTGTGTACGGTGAGGAGGAAAGGGGAAACGGCTTGTAGTTACTGTTAGACAGCAGTCGGCAGTGCTTTCCTGCCCAATGCCCCTTTGAATCATTCTGATGGGATTTCTTAATCGCTGGTCGTAAGGAAAGAAAGACATTGTTGACAAGACCTGTTACTTGCTGGGAAGCGGCTAAAAGAGGCGGAAAGGAAAGGCGTATCTTCTTTTATATCGTTCAAATCACGCGTGGTCACGCATGATCTCTGGTCTGTGATTGGTCGGAGACCTCTGTCAACGTGATTTGCCGAAAAAAGGGCTGAGTCAAATTGAAAGAAAGGTCGTACTTGTCTCCCCTTAGTTATTTGGATGTCAATCCGATACACCCTTTGAATCGTTATAACTCGTTCAATTTACTGCTTTTTAATCAATAAACAGATTGATAGAAAATTAAGAATACCTATTTAAAAATACTGACAGTAAAATTAACAAAAACATTTAAAATTAACTTTTAATAAACGTAAAGGCTACTTGGGGTAATTTAAGAATGTTAATAAAATTAACCCTAACCCTAACCCGTTCTGCTCAATACATTTTTCATACCATGATCTACAAACGTCTTACAACATTTTCTTCTACCATGTTCATAAATTCAGCCGAACGTTTACCCGAGTTCGAGTTAGGGTTAGGGTTAATTTATTAACATCCTAAAATTACACTAAGTAGCTTTTATATTATTATTAAATGAATAAATTAATATTAAAACTTAATTATTAAATGTTTTTGTTAATTTTACTGTCAGTATTTTTAAATGTATATTCTTACCTTTCTATCAATCGTTGCAAGTTAAAATCAGTAAATTGAATGAGTTATAACGATTCAAAGGCTGCATACATTTTTGGGGGGGGACACCCTGTATATATATAAATGTGGCTAAAGTATATTTTAGGGTAAAAAAAACCCCTAGCACTATCAAAAATTAATAGTTTTCGAAAGTGTTTTTCAGGAGAGGACATTTTGAACCATGGTGAATCATATTCTATACAAAAAAATGTTTTTTTATTATTTTTCAAGAAAAAAAAATGTTGTTTAAGAAGTTTTTCTAAGATTTATGAACAAGTAAAAATACATTTAATAACATATTACAGTTTTTCCATTGGATATTCTCCCCAATGAAACATGACAACACCGAATTCGTTTCACGTATGAGGCTTTCAACAACAACAAAAATAAGCTAGTTTTCACTTTAAATAGGGGTGGGACGTAATGGGTGAAAATTTCAGATTCATGCGAGTAATATTTTTTTGTGTTCATTTATACATAAATAACACTAAACAATCAAACATTTTGAAAATTTTGCAAAATTCAGAAGGTGCAGGTGCACTAGTTTTTGGCTATTTTACATTCATGAAAACCCTTTCACAGCCTGAAAATGGTCCTAAATTAAAGTACTATATCAGATTTAACCATCTTTATCCATTCATAGCTTTTGAGGATGTTTTAGGACCTGCAATGTCGCATGAAACCACTTTTTCACCGAAAAATGATGGATTTTGAGTCCCGTGGAGCCCTAACGACTATTTTTGGCCTGCACCTTCTGAATTTTGCAAAATTTTCAAAATGTTTGATTGTTTAGTGTTATTTATGTATAAATGAACACAAAAAAATACCACTCGCATGAATCTGAAATTTTCGCTCATTACGTCCCACCCCTAGTTTAAACCGGATATCATATCGGGCGAAAGTTGAAATCATCAACACATTGTACTGATGTTGTGAGTGAGTTTTGCCCCCATAGCTCCCTGGGGAGGGCACATAAAGAGTCAGCACAAGGCTTTAATTAAAATAGGATATATTTGAAGTGCTTCCCTCATAGTCCACTTAAGGGCACGCTTAGCATTTTAAAATAACATGTTTACACTTCTCTCTCTCACTCACTCTTTGAGCCATGTGACGTCACATCCGTTCTGTAAGAATTCTCTTGAGAAACGTAGTTCACATGTAAAGATTGGGATTCAATAATTTTTGCAGACATCGACTTTTCTATTTTTAGAACTGAATCAGAAACGGGAATCTGATTCTCTTAGGTACCTCCTGCAACTCCGAGTCGGAAGTCAGTCATGTCTGTGAGAGTCGGAGTCGTTTTTATAACTGGCTCTCTACCTTTTTTCAAAGGTAGATTAATTATCTTGGAATCAATTTATCGTGAACTCGTGAGGTTACTCAGTGTCGCTCGTGGTTTTACTTTCCGTAAATAATGCAGAGTACAGGGGGGGGGGGAAAGAAAAATAAAAGTGAGAAAGTTCACGTAATGGTGTCATTTGAAATGTTCAATTTCAAATTGGGAGGAAATCAGAGTCAAAAAATAATTACGCACTAAGTGAGGTTCGAAGTGACAATCTGTGTTTCTTAGTGCATCGACTTTGTTCAAAAATATAAACTTGTTTTTTTTTTCTTTCTTTTCTTTTTTTTGTACTTCCTTATTTCTTTCGAGTCAAAACTAGAAAAGTTTGTTTTTAACAGCGAAAAATCTAACTTTTATTATTAGAAAAGCTAATGAAGCAGAAAAGACAGTCTTTATATGTTTATATCATCATCATCATCATCATCATCATCGTTGTCGGTTTAACATTTTTTTTTTAACATAGTTCACCCCAAACAAGGCAGGCTGCCACTGTAGACGTAAGGGGCTACTGAGAAAAAGGGTGAGAGTTTTTTTTTGTGTGGAGAGGGGCAGATTGTCGGGTTGGTCTAGTGAATTTACGTCGTGGGGGTACCAGAGCAGCAAGTTCATCAGAGCACAATCCATTGAAGTACTTGTAAAACAGGCACAAGGAAGCAACATTGCGGCGATGGGACAGGGGCTGGAGCTTGGTAGATAGTGAGGGACCTATCAAATTGACAACCTAAATTGGGAGCTGTGCAGCGAGATGTCTGTTTACATTAGTTTTAAATTTCTGCATGTCAGTACTGTCAGGAGAGCAGGGAGGGAGTTCCAGAGTCCTGCAGCATGAGGAAAGAAGCTTTTGGAGTAGAAAGCTCTTCGGCATCTGGGGACCTCCACAGTGAATGGCAGATTGTCGGGTTGGTCTAGTGAATTTACGTCGTGGGGGCACCAGAGCAGCAAGCTCATCAGAGCACAATCCATTGACATACTTGTAAAACAAGCACAAGGAAGACACATTGCGGCGATGGGACAGTTGCTGGAGCTTGGTGGATAGTGAGAGATCTATCAAATTGACAACTCTTTTTTGGACCTTGTCTAAAAGAGAGAGAGACTAATGGATGATGCTCCAGCCCAGATGTGGCAACAATACTCCATGCATGGGCGGATGGTGGCTTTGTAGAGATACAGGATAATGTCAGATGCGAGGAGTTTACTAGCACCGTAGAGGGAGCCCACCTTCTTTGCTGCAGCCTTGGCAATGTGTTCAATGTATTTGCATCCGTTTTATATGCTGGCATGTATTGGACGACTTTTAGAAATTGACTTCCAAACTAACATATCTCTGGCCAGGTCTTTATTTATCCTTCAAATCAATCCTTATCACTTCCGTCCCTGTTTCCTCGGTTTTACCATGTGAACTGAATGAACTTCATCAACTCTTCTACATTTACTAACCCAAAAACTCTCATCCATTCTTTCGACATAGTCTAAGCCTAACCAATGAAGTCTCTTGTTCGGCTAGATGGCATCACGACAAAATAGCATTACAACCTAAAATTAACAACATCACATATGAAACCAATGGTAACATTTTAAAATGCTTAACGTAATGTGATTTTGTTCTGTGATGCCATCCAGCGTTGCTAAATTTAAATCGTCAACAACTTCCTGGAACAACGTGAAAAACGTTCTCTGCACGTTTCTCCTCCGTCTTTTTAAAAACTCTCTTCTTTCTCCAGCTGTTTTGTACGTTTGCTTTTGACACCTGACGAAGAATCGAAAACGTTCGTGAAACCTACGGAACATTTATTAATTTTTTTAAAACTTTTGTTTTTATTTGTCAATAAGAATACTAAAAAGGCCTTTGTAAACAAAAAAAAAGTTTGTTGTTAAAATTTATAAATTAGGCATTAACTTAAGTTGTTTATTTTTTATGGAAAATGTAAAAACTGCAAAAAAAAAAGGGTAATAGAAAGGGGCAGAGAGAAAAAGAGAGAGAGAGCGAGTGAGACAACCACACTCTCCCTTTCTCTTCTCGCTTCTGCCCTGCTGCAGCAAGCTACAACGTTCAGTAAGGTTGTCAGCAAACGCATGGCGTTAAAACTTAAGGTGTTTTAGTTATTTTTCCGATTTATTTATTAAATAACTTTAATTAATTACTGTTAATATAGACGAAACTATTACATATAGATAGAAAACATAAACCAATGCAATTCCAAATTAATAATACTGAACATTAATCAATTATGAACGGTTTAAAAAATAGTTATGCTAATTAGGCAGTCAAAAGGTTCTCTTTTAATCTTTTATCTTCACTATATATATATATATATATATATATATATATATAGAATATCAAGATTTTATGTAGTATTATTGATTTAAATAACAGTAACCCGTTTTGATTATCTTTTTTGATAGGAGTGATAAATAAATGAAAACACCTTTCGCATTTATTCATTTTTATATATATATATATATATATATATATATATATATATATATATATATATATAGTCTAAAGAAGCTTTGAGTCATTTAAAAAAAAAAACTTTTTTAAATGTAAAATGCAGTTTAAATTCCAAGACAAACTAACTAAATCCAAGATATTGCAGACTTAACATTCGTTGGAAAATTAATAAATGAAAAAATATAAGTAAATAAAACAAGAAAAAGAAAATAGGGGGGGGGGTTAAGTATCTAACAGTGAAACAAAAACAGGAGACCTTAAGCGTCTAATATTAACACGGGGATCATCAGCTGTTTACCATGTAACTGTTTCGGAGATTTAAAAACAGGACAGTTATAATATTCATGGCTCTCCAATGGTACTGATTATACTACCATTTCCCCAATAATCAAGTGTATATATATGTATATATATATATATATATATATATATATATATATTTAAAGATAGATGAAAGAAGAGGGATAAACATGTACGAATGACAAATTAATTCCAACTTCGATTATTCAATGCAAGGTATACTCGGTAATAAAATTATGTTTATTATTCTTCCCTTAAGCCAAGGCTTTTCAAAGATTAAAATCTTATCATCAGAGGAATTACATAGATGGATAAGTTGGTAGTGGAAAAGCCAAAATTCAAAATTTGAAAAAATATTAAGTAATGGAGAGTGAAAAAAGTTTGTGTGAAAAAGATATGGGATTTGTTCAGATGGTAATTGTCCGTTGATAAGGTGTCCAATGAAAGGAGATTTAGATGGAAAAGAGGTATTTTCGTGAGGGCAGCATGGAAAAGCGTTCAAAAATGAAGTAACTCCAATAGTGAGATGTTGAGTTCAAATCGTAGGTGGAGCGCACTTAATCGGAATTAAATATGAGAAATCGGGCCATTTTAAAAATTATTTCCATGGCCCGAAATAGGAAATTGAAGTTGAACCGTGTAGAGTTGACATTAGCAGTGAAAAGTTTAAGCAAATCTAAGAAAGACGAAATCCTTTAGTTAAAAACGAGGCCAGAAGGAGAAAGGGGGTTAGAAGGGATAAAATAAACTAAAGCATAAATGGAAGGTATTTATATTTACTAATGAGACCACTTCTCAAGGTTAAAAGCCACTCGAGGATAACGGTTAATGAGACAGATGTATTCTCAGTTGAATGATGAAGAATAATTATGAGAGGATAGGAAATGATCAATGCGGAAAACAAAATTTGATTACTTATGGGGACGACCATCTTGTAGTCCGCAGGGAAGCAGTATATTTTGTAATATATTTCGTTTTTTAAGCATTCCCATAACAAAATTCTTCCTAAATTGTATTAGAGAAATAATTTTTATTTTTCATTTTGCCATGAATAACAATGAAATTCGAAGACAGGCAACGAACTGTTTATTTTGGTTGTGTGTTTGTTATTCATCTTGCATGAAAATTTGGCGTTTGTTTTTTGTTGTCTTTTTTATCTCGTAATAAGCAAACGAGAAGAAATGACGGAACTAATGAGAGATGCGAGCCGACAGGAATTCGTTGACAAATGATTTTACGTCTTAATTTCATTTCGACATGAAACAAACGCAGCACAATTCATGCTTTAACTTCAAAGTATTTCTATAAATATATTATTTTTATTTTATATTTTAATTATTATTCTTGTTTTTTTGTTTTTTTTTTAAAAAACATGCAATTATGAAGTATGTTCAAAAAGTCCCCAGACAAAAGCTATATTTACAAAGACAGAAATGAACACGGAAGGAAAGTTTTAGCTTTTTTTTTAGGGGGGAGGGGGGTTCAGTTTCATTTCTTAACTATTAAAGAAACCAGTCATTGCCAAGGAGCAACAACTTCAAATTTCAATGTTTCTTGATTTTTTTTAATATTCGTTTTTTTTTTTTTATTTGATAATTTTACGTTTTAGTTCCTATATATCCGTAGTTTTGGGATGTCGTCGAGTGTTGAAATGTAACACTTTTTGTTAGACCAGTTTTGTGATTTTTTAAAATGCCGTTTACTGCGTTTTGCATTTGAACTCTTCATATATATATATATATATATATATATATATATATTATACTAGCAAGACCCGTGACCCAGCGTTGCTCGGGGAAAATATAAAATACTGATTTCATTATTTTTTTTAAATATCATTTCTGAAAAAAATCTTAACACTTTCTAAATAAATAAATATGCCAGTGTTATCATCTTATTTCCTAGCTGACGACTAAGTTTATAAATATTTTAATTTTTTAAATGAAATATGCGTATAACCCACTAAAATATGTTTAACTCCAAATGTATTATATGACAACAGTGTTATTTCCTAGTTTAGCCACTGAATTTACATATGAAATCTGAAAAACACTTTCTAAATGAGTATGTTTTAGTTCCTATGCATCCGTCTCTCCGAGCAAATGCCAAACCGCACCATCCATGCAAGATGCAACAACATCGGCATTACAGAGACTCCTCTTCAAAGGAGACTTTGCTTGTTTGGTCACGTTCTTCGATGTCCTGAGGAGGAATTAATACGCAAGTTCGTATCCCGTACTGCACCCACCGGCTGGAAGAAGCGCAAAAGTGACCAATTGAAGACTTGGATTGGAAAAGTGAAGACGTTTTTTGGTGTTCGTCGCTGAAACCAGGAATGACCAGAACTCAGCTGCCAATCGGTGGGAGTGGATCGCCTTGACGCAGGGCGCAGTGAACTGATTGTGAGCTGGATCAACCTACTCCAGGTGAATGCCGTTACAGATCAAATTACAGATACAGAATCCTTTTATGTCCTCTTCCGAAGATTAAAATCAAATATGACCCTACTAAACCTTATGTCTAGGATCCTTATTCCAATGTTGATCAAAATCCATTACATGATTTTTATTCTAGAAAATGACTAATTCTTCGTATTCCCGCACCGAGTATTGAACCATGAACCTTCAGATGACTTGTGAATTACTCAGTCATGGCTGACGGAACGAGAGCATGCTACCTCCGTGGATTAAATAAAGAGTTCCGTTCGAAATTACGTCCAGATTCCCGAGTTTGACAGAAATATTCCCGAGTTCGAAAAGATACACCTGAAGAAGGCCGGAGGTTACAGCAGCCGAAACGTTGTGATGATAACACTCAAGATGAGAACAGTAGTCCGAATAATCCAAATTCTACAAATTATAAATACTCACCTCAAAAATTCAGAAACCCATAAAATACATGTTAAAATATTCCTTGGTTTTGGGATTGAGTTATATTTCATAAAGAAATCCATTTTAATTGTTCTAATTAGTCACAATTTGCAATTTACTAATTACATGACCCATCTCTTACTCTCACTCTCTCTCTTATTTTATACGGTGTTTATTAGTCTCGCTTCCATCACTCTCTCTCCCTTTCTCTCTCTCTCCCTCTCTCGCACTCTGTCTCTTTGTTAATTAACAGTTAAACATAATAACAATGAAACAGAAGATTCAAATAGTCCATTATAGATAGGGAATATATCCAAAAAGTATTAATACTATTTAACCCATAGCTGGAGAGAGAGAGAGAGGAAATATAGCCAACAGACAGACTAAATTTTGATTGTGTCTTTTTATTTTTAAAAATCTAACTGGCTTTGAAAACTCAATTTTTTCTGATTCAACAATCTAACCCGAGCTCAGTGGGTGACCCAACAGGTCACAGTTATTCCAATTTTAATTAAAATTCATTAAATGATTTTTATTCTAGAAAAAATATCTAAAATTTAGGGGCCTTAAGCTTTAGGGGTCTTAAGAAAAAATTGAAATTCAGGAAATATTGCTTAATGACTAGAGATCAAATTTAATGCAAATCTGAAATATTCGAATTTTAAAATCAAATGGGAAGTTCTGCTCATATTACCCCCCTTCAAGAACTCTTTAAAATACAAAAAAAAAACCCCTGAAATCTTTGGAATTAATCGATGTCTAATTAATCGATGTCTAATTAATCAATGTCTAATATCAAAATCGTTATCTGAATTTTCACAAAGGATTTATAGCCCTCCTTTGCATAAAACTAAATTAAACTAAATATAATCCACATTACCCACCCTTACGGCTTGAAGGAAGGAAGTGATGAGAAAAGATTTGAGAGATAAATAAAGACCTGGTCAGAGTTAGGTTAGTTTAGAAGTCAATTTCTAAAAGCTGTACAACACATGCCAACATGTAAAACGGCTGTTAAATCGATAACGATCATATCGATGATGATGGTGTTCATGATGATGGTGTTCATGATAGTGTTGATGCTGATGGTGATGATGATGGTGATGATGATGATGATGTTGATGTTGATGATAATGTTGATGATGATGTTTATGATGATAATGTTGATGATGATGTTTATGATGATGATGTTGATGATGATGTTGTTTATGATGATGATGTTTATGATGATGATGTTGATTATGATGATGTTGATTATGATGATGTTGATTATGATGATGTTGATTATGATGAGGTTGATTATGTTTATGATGATGTTTATGATGATGATTATGATGTTGATTATGTTTATAATGATTATGTTTATGATGATGATGTTTATGATGATGTTGATTATGTTTATGATTATGTTTATGATTATGTTTATGATTATGTTTATGATGATGATGTTGTTTATGATGATGATGATTATGTTGATGTTGATTATGATGATGATGATTATGTTGATGATGATTATGATGATGATGATTATGTTGATGATGATTATGTTTATGATGATGATGCAGAAGTTCTTCCAGATTTCTGTATACCGTATAAAATGTAGTACGTTTCAAAATTGTTTTTTTTTGGTTTAATTAGTTTTGAAGAGCTTGTGGAGTAGATGGGTTATGATGTTTCTTGAATTAGACTTGTTGTGCCGCAGGCCTGATATCACCATACCATACGCTAGCGCATTTTCAAATCCATGTGATATCTTCCAAGCAAGAGAAAAGATGAAAATAAAATCGAGATAATCATCTGTGCATTTTACAAAAGATGCTTTCGTTTCATTTCAAAAAGAAAGTTTCAACCGTAACCTACTTCTACGAGAACGTTTCTATCGTCAAATGAGTTGCTCTTCGGAACTATAATTTGTCTTCCATATATATATATATATACATATATATATATGTATGTATATATTACTAAAGATTCCCCCCGGGGATGAAACACGGGAGCCTCTGTGTAGCTTAATTGCCATAAATATATTTTCATTGCTTACTATATATATATATATATATATATATATATATATATATATATATATATATATATATATATAACATTATTATAAATATTCATTTTAATTCTTCTTATATATATGTTTTTTTTTCACCATTTCACTGGTCTTCCCCACCCCTTTTTCCCCCCACCGACCTCCCACCGTACACACACACAATCCTCCATTACACTGCCGAAGGCCGAAGGATCGCGGCCGAAAATTTTGTTCTCCTTGTAAAAAAAACTATATAATTATTTTTATACATAAGGGACAATTGATATCCCTACACGTCAAAATATAGAAAATAAATTTTAAAAATATTAAAATATATACCTTTCACATAGATTTTTTATACATACATAAATATATATATAATATAAATATTTATTTTATTTCTTATGTATATTAAAATATGATGATTATTTTAATTCTTATATCTTCTATATACAGTTAAGACGTTTTTTCCCCTGTACCTTTGACTATAGTAAGAAAATAACCACATTACTCATAAACTACTAAAATACCCACTGAAATACTCTTATTCACTCAAGCGTGTTTGCAGAAATATTCACATAATTTGATCAACATATACAAATTATTATAGAAATTATTATATTATATTTTTTTTTGAAAAAACCATAACAATGTATAGTGTTAAAATAAATAAAATTTATTTTAATCTTAGCTTTCGAGAAATACAATTCTCCTTGTCAAAGAGTGTTTTTCTTTTTCTTCTTCTTTTTCTTCATCGTCCAATGGTAATTGTAATTCTCGAAAGTTAAGATTAAAATAAATTTTATTTATTTTAACACTACACATTGTTATGGTTTTTTCAACAAAAAAATATAATACTATTACGAAACAATGGTTTAAAAAATGTCTAAATACCCTTTCTAATTAATTATCATATTTATTCCTAGATCATTCACTCTCTCACCTGTCACACAGAGAGAGAGAGCGGTCACTATACTTACTCACTGCAAATATCTACTGTACCCGCCACTCATAACACTGCCAGACTTTTAAGTCATTCAGAACTTTTAAACAGCCACACCGCCGAGTACAGTTTACGCGAATATCATTCCGCTATTCCGAACACATAGCATTATTATGTTACGGAATAACGGATTATATTAAAACAAACATATCATGCTCAACATAACAAAACCACTTCCAACCTTCGTAACTACGCTTCTTCATTATATACAGCATAACAAAATCACTTCCAAGTAATAAATTATATTTTAGTTTTTCTAAGAGAAAATCCCCGTAAAGACATATTCATATCTTTGCTGTTATTTTTGTTTCTATAATTTGATTGTCGTGAAATCACCTGATAAAATTGGATTCTTAATTTTCTTACTTGCCGCACACACAGCAATATACAAAGTTCTATTTGTGTTCTGTCAGCATTTTAATAATACACGTGGTCCATACCAAATAATCATAGTTTCGTCTTTTTACAATCACACTTGCTTCAAACAGTATTTAGTGATCGACACTTCAATTTGTTTTGCATTTCTCGCTAAATTAGGATTTACGTAACTAAATAGTAATTAATCAACGCCTTCATCTGCGCACAGCAAGAGAAAATCCCCATAAAGACATTCCTATTTTGCTGTTATTTCCCGGCACTCCAGAAAAGCATTCGACTCTGAGCCAACATGCCGCTATTCCGAATTCACAACATACAAGCCGCAATAAATAGACTGTCTCTACGGTCATAATTTTTTAAAAGTCAAAATCTTTTTCATGTCAAACTTTATAATTTAAACTTGCTGAAAGGAAAAGTTTTGTATTTTTATTTTAAATAATTTCTTTTAGAAAAATAAATGATCAAATAGGTTGGGTTTTTTTTGTTTTTTTTTAGTAACATTGAAATATGAATTTTTCTACCAATCGTAAAAGTGCTGTCGGATCGCAGATATTAAGAAAAAATCATGTTTACTTTATATTTAATTTTTATTTTTAAAAAATTACCAGCAAGTTTAAATTATAAAGTTTTACATGAAAAAGATTTTGACTTTTTAAAAATTATGACCGGAGAGACAGTCTCTATTGATTGCAACTTGCTGTTGTGAATTCGGAATAGCGGCACGCTGACTCAAGAGTCGACTGTTTTTCTGGAGTGCCTATTTCGGTTTATATAATGTGATTGTCAGAAAATAACATGATAACAATGGAGTCTTAGTTTCCTTACTTGCCTCACACCAAGAGATGATGTTCCTGAGGCAGGAGGGCAACAAAGTGTATAAAAAAAACATGATTTCTGTTGTGCAGTTTGTTTTCAGGGACATTTTTGTATCTACTGCCCTACCTACTTTATTTCGCACAAACGATGAAGCATATCACATAATAATTTATTTCAGATTAGTCAGAAATTGTTCAAAATAAATGGGCCCAAACTGTGTACTTATCAAACAAAACTCAAGAAAAAATGCTTCTACATTTCGAAACACGTTTCTAGCCCAAATGTGACAACAATACTCTATGGATGAGCGAACGGTGGCTTTGTAGAGATATAAGATACAGGTAATCATTTATAGGTCATCATCATCATCCTATTCGGTTTAACGTCCGTTTTACATGCTGGCATGTGTTGGACGGCTTTTAGAAACTTACTTTCAAACTCGCCTATCTCTGACCATTTTTAAATTTTTTTTTTTAAATGGAAATCGGTTTTGTTATTTTCTTTCCGTGATTTCAACATGAGATAGGGAATAACGCCCCTTCTTTGCAACGGTCTGACCAGTGAGGCCAGTGTCGAAATCCAGCACCAAATTCTGACGGAGACAATGAGTGGACGATCCCAACCTGTGCAGCGAATTCCCTAACCCTAATTCATACATGCTACAAGGCAGACACGTTAATGTGAACGTCCCGGTAAAGGCGGGTCAGGAAATTATCTTGTCTAGCATTGTTTAGAAACAGATCTGGCATCTCTCCAGATGTCGAGATTATAATGGACACCACAACAACGCTAAAACGATTTAATTATGACTAAATACCATGGGAAATTTCTTTCCAGTTAAGAAAATTGTGTTGCGGCTCCCTAAAGAATCTCCGTGGTTCTTTTCTAGGATTTTCTTAAAGCGAAAAAAAATACCTCTATTTTGCGACCAATTGATTCAAGACAAAGTTTTTGCTGTAGTAATTATCTAAAGAAGCATTCTGAACAGACACTATTTAAGTTAAATTCTGTTTTAAAGTCAGAACTTTTATGGAGATTATATTGAAATCTTGTATCAATAAAACAAAAAAAAAAAATCGGCGTCTGTTCGTAAATGTCCACAATCGGTTTTTCTCAACTTTTTTTTACTGACCAATTTTTAATCTCTTTTTGGTGTACATTTACCTATCATGTCGCTAGAGAATTCCGTGTTTGGAAATTATTTTCAAATATTTTAGATTTTAGGAGGGGGGATCAGTTTCCTAATTAAATTTAATGTAAACTGATCTCCCACTTTTTGCCCGTCACAAATTAAAAAAAAATTCTGTCTACAATTATCTATCATGTCGCTAGAGAATCCCGTATTTAAAAAAAAAAATTTCAAATATTTTAGATTTTACGAGGGGGGATCAGTTTCCTATATAAATTTAATGTAAACTGATCCCCCACTTTTTGCCCGTCACAAATTTAAAAAAAATTCTGTGTACAATTACCTATCATGTCGCTAGAGAATCCCGTGTTTAAAAAAAAAAAAAAATTTCAAATATTTTAGATTTTAGGAGGGGGATCAGTTTCCTATATAAATTTAACGTAAACTGATCCCCCACTTTTTGCCCGTCACAAAATTTTTAAAAATTCTGTGTACAATTACCTATCATGTCGCTAGAGAATTCCGTGTTTTTTTTTTTAATTTCAAATATTTTAGATTTTAGGAGGGGGATCAGTTTCCTATATAAATTTAACGTAAACTGATCCCCCGCTTTTTGACCATCACAAATTTTTCCAAAAAATTTCCAAACAACCCGGAATTTCCTAGCGGCATGATCAGTAGGTAATAAAAAGATTTAGTCCGTAAAAAAGGTGAAAAAGAAAATGGGTGAATAAACAACAACATAGTCAAAAAGTGGGTGATCAGTTTACGTTAAATTTATTTATTTTTTTTTCTTAACATATTTCACCCCAAATAAGGCAGGCCGCCACTGTAGTCGTAAAGGGTTACTGAGAATTTGGGTGTGGGGTTTGGGTGTCGCCCCAAGTTGGGAGCAGTGTAGCGAGATGTCTGTTTACATGTCGGTACTGTTGGGGAAACAGAGAGCAGGGAGGGAGTTCCACCAGCCAGCAACATGAGGAAAGAAGCTATTGAAGTAGAAGACTCCTCGGCATCTTGGGATCTCCACAGTGAATGGATGGGATTTAGCTGATTGTCGAGTTGGTCTAGTGAATTTACGTCAAGGGAGCACCAGAAACTGATGTGAAGTTAATCTATGTATAAGATATGCTTTTAAGGTCTCAGATATTAAGTTTAGATTGGGAAGGAGTGGGGTGATTGTTATGACAGGTTTAAGAGTTTGAACAAAATGTGTGTGTGTGTGTGTGGGGGGGGGACTCTTCACTTAAGCTCACAAACGTTTTTTTTTCAATTGTTTTAAATTTGACCATGTGACCTCCCGGTTTTGAATTTGGCTTTTCTTTTTCCTTTCTTTTCCAATATGAACATCTGAGTGAAGGATCAGACTTTTTTACACCTGATGAGATCTTAGTTTCTAATAACTATTGATCAATAACATCGACATGCCAGTATAGTGGTTTTTTGTGCATGCGTGTATAAATAAAAATAATTATATAATATATATATATATATATATATACATATATATATGCATGTTAAGAAAATTCGGTTGCAACTCTCTAAAATATTTTCTAGGATTTTCTAAACAAAAATTCTAAATATCTCCATTCTGTGTCTGATTCAACATCATATTCGGTTCAACATCGTTTCACAGGTTGGCATGTGTAGGGTGGTATTTAGAAATTTGACTTCCAACTAACCTATCTCTGGCCAGGTCTTCATTCCATCCTTATAACTTACTTCCATGTTCGCCTGGACCTTCCCCTGTGAACTAACATCGCTACTCTACATCAACTGTCCCCAAAACTCTCATCCATAATTTCAACGTGGCCAAACCATTAAAGTCTCCTGTTTGGCTCCCATTTCCCAAGACTGTCCAGATTTAATCTCCCTCTGATGGTATCAAATCTAAGCATGTCTTGAAGACTTACATTACACATCTACTGTATAATTCTCATGACATTTCTTTCCATGCAACGCATGTCCTCAACACTCACTGCTAAGAAAGTGGTGTTCTTTCTATACCGATTGATACGTTTTTCTTTCTTTTTTAATTGTTCTTCTTTCTATACCGATTGATACGTTTTTTCTTTCTTTTTAATCTTTCTTCTTTCTATACCGATTGATACGTTTTTCTTTCTTTTTTAATCTTTTTTTCTTTCTATACCGATTGATACGTTTTTTCTTTCTTTTTCATCTTTCTTCTTTCTATACCGATTGATACGTTTTTTCTTTCTTTTTTCATCTTTCTTCTTTCTATACCGATTGATACGTTTTTTCTTTCTTTTTCATCTTTCTTCTTTCTATACCGATTGATACGTTTTTTCTTTCTTTTTTCATCTTTCTTCTTTATATACCGATTGATACGTTTTTTCTTTCTTTTTCATCTTTCTTCTTTCTATACCGATTGATACGTTTTTTTTTCTTTTTCATCTTTCTTCTTTCTATACCGATTGATACGTTTTTTCTTTCTTTTTTCATCTTTCTTCTTTATATACCGATTGATACGTTTTTTCTTTCTTTTTCATCTTTCTTCTTTCTATACCGATTGATACGTTTTTTCTTTCTTTTTTAATCTTTTTTCTTTCCATACCGATTGATACGTTTTTTCTTTCTTTTTCATCTTTCTTCTTTCTATACCGATTGATACGTTTTTTCTTTCTTTTAAATCTTTCTTCTTTCCATACCGATTGATACGTTTTTTCTTTCTTTTTAATCTTTCTTCTTTCTATACCGATTGATACGTTTTTTCTTTCTTTTTCATCTTTCTTCTTTCCATACCGATTGATACGTTTTTTCTTTCTTTTTAATCTTTCTTCTTTCTATACCGATTGATACGTTTTTTCTTTCTTTTTTATCTTTCTTCTTTCAATACCGATTGATACGTTTTTTTCTTTCTTTCTTTAAACTTTCCAGTTTGAGACGTTTTCTAACACTTTTTTGTGTAACTCCACTTATTGAGACGTTATTTTATACGAATCTGAATCTGAATATTAACGCGAACACTAGCGAAGCATAACTTTTTTCGCCAGTCATTTTTGACGGAGGATGTGCACCCATATAAAATAGAATGCATTCATTCAATCTGTACGATTAGAAATTAAAATACTGCTGACATGCTGACCGACTGACAGAGCCTCTCAAAAAACTCTGCAGACGCATCTTTGAATAAAATAAAAGATAGGAAACTTTTAAACAATACTTCTTTAATTGCAAAAACAATTGGGAGGAGTGAAATGACGAAAAAAAATTATGATCGATTTTATATTTACTGAAAAAACAATTGACAGAGACATTTACTTGCAAATCAGGATATCATGTTTGCCATCCTTTTAAGAAAAAAAAATTCAGCTAAGTTTTATGGGAGACAAATTGCTTCCACATCTTTTTTTTCAGCCAACAGAATCAAGAATTATATCGCCACTCTCCCCCATGACCCAGAGGGAGGTGGAATTAATCAGAATATAAATGTTTGGAACACTGACAGCTTTATGAATATTTTACTACCAACCATTATTTATTTATTTATTTATTTATTTATTTAGACTGCTAAGAAATAGTGGCGCTTCTTTGTTTTTGCACAATCACCCTCCCATGTCAAATGTTTGGTATCGGAACTGCAAGAGTCATAAACACTTGGAATCTTGGTGCAATCCCTCCGGAAAAAAAGAAAATCATGGTTCTCTAGTGCGTGCACACATCTTCATCTATATATCTATCCACTTATAACATAACGACAAGGTTCTCTGTCTGTCTGTATTTCTCTCTGTCTGTCCTGGAGAATTTTTGTAAACGAAAGAGGGGGGGGGGGCGTGGGTAAATACTATAATTTTTTAAGTCAGCTAGAATCTTTGTAAACATAAGAAATACATTAGGGCACATCTTAACAACTAAATAAACAATAAATAATTTTGATGTCGAGGTCGTCATTTGAACTCGCAACCTTAACGTCACAAGATAAATTGGAGGAATTTGTCGGACACTCTACCGACTGAGCAAACGTCACAAAGTTATAAAAACGATTTTGATTTCACTACTTACGCTACAGAAATGATTTTTTCACTTTTTTACTTAGCGACAACAAATGATCTTAAAACGAGGCTACGTATCAAAACTAGTTCTTCGATATAGTGTGGGGTCTGCGTTCGCGCTAGATTTTTTTTAAGGGTGTGGGGGTAAAAATAATTGGAGATATGGTCCTGCTTAGTATCAGGAGGTTCACCCTCGCAGGCTTTACTCTCTCTTTGAGATTGTTAATCGCTTGAGGTGCCTTTACTGGGGAATGCCGACAGGGCTGCTCAGCCATTTTTTTGTGGGCCAATGTGCTTTAATCCTAGTGCACTGGCTTTTCACAACCACGCCTGACCTTGTGTCTAACTTCCTGGAGAGGAGGTAAATAAAATGCTTGAAATGGATTCGTCTCACAGTTCTTTTTACTTGCTAACTTTTGTGTTAAGAGACGGATATATATATATATATATATATATATATATATATATATATATATATATATATATATATATGTAAAATAAAAATGGAATAAAGGATAAGCAAATCAACAACTAGCAAAAATATAAACTCAAAACATATGTTGAATAGTTCTACCAAAATATTTCAATTGTTAGGACAATCATCATCAGTTGGAAGCAGAATATGTGTTTTTGAGTTTATATTTTTGTTAGTTGTTGAGTTGCTTATCCTTTATTCCATTTTTATTTTACATTTTGTCTGAAACATTGTTTCTTTTATTCCTCATATATATATATATATATAGTTTGCAGGTTCGGATAGTTTCGATAGGAATTCGAATCAGAGAGCTCTATGTCCGTTCAAACAGAGCATGAATAATTTTTTAGGTTGAAATAGACTAGATATACATTCGGATTGAACACATTATAACTTATTTCGACCTTAACTAGATCTCCTCGGATGTGTTTCCAACCGTCATTCAAACCTAAATGAAAAAGTTTTAACACCTTTATATATCTAACAATAATTTAAAAATAAAGTAAAAATAAAGAATAAAATAAAAATAAAAATGAAAATAATTGCACCGATATTCTATTCACTGATTGGTCTCTATAATATAGGGAGAATGGGAAGGGGTCATTATGTTAATTAATAAAGTCGGGTCGTGGCATTAGTGAAGTATAAAAATATGTGGAGACAAAGTACAAAAATAAAATAGATTTCTTATCTTTACAAGAAGTTAATCCTCGATTTAAAAGGTGGATTATAACTGATCATGATTAAAACCTAAATGTGTCTGTTTAAAAGTATGATTATAAAAGTTTAAAATTATGTTACAATGCGAAAGTTTGGATTAAAATTACGAATGTTATACGTTTAAAAATTAAATTTATTATATTTCTAAAAATGAAAGTACGGAAATTACGATTAAAATTAGTACTGCAATTGCACATGATTAAAATACGGTTTATTATGTGACGATAGATTAAAAGTATGACGAAGTTCATATAGGTTTTATTTACAAGTTAAAAAAATATATATATATATATATGAGAAAAAAAAAAAGTGACTCAATACTGGTCACCCCTGAAGAAGGAATTTTATTCCGTAATCGATAGGATTAATGTAAGAAAAAGAAAAAATAATAAATTAATCTTGTATTGCTAATTTGGCTTATATTTCAATTTTATTAACTTTCCATGCAATACTTTAAAACTTGAACAATAAACACACACATTACTCGACAGCGTGCCAACGCATCTCTCGTTCGACACCGGTTTTGAATCCTACCCGCCATTTCATAACAGTAAGGCGATGACGTCGTACCATCAAAGACGTTTATCAAATTAACAAAGAAATAAGTTTCTTTATTCTTGTTTTTTGATGAGAAAAAAAAAAAATGACTCAATACTGGTCACCCCTGAAGAAGGAATTTTATTCCGTAATCGATAGGATTAATGTAAGAAAAAGAAAAAATAATAAATTAATCTTGTATTGCTAATTTGGCTTATATTTCAATTTTATATATATATATATATATATATATATATATATATATCACAGGTTAGTTATTTTTCTTCCAGACAATGATTGCATCTATGTCTGAATCCCCTCGGAGTACTAGAATTACATCGTATAGACCACTCAATAATTGGTTTTAATCCCATATTTTTTAGAAACCACACATGCTTTGCTAATTCGGTTTTATTGGTGATATTTGGATTAGAGAATGAGTGTTTATGTGTGTAAAAGCGTTGCTTCCATTTGCCAGCAGATATTCCTATATATATTTTTCTATCATTTGTGTTCTCTTGTGGATAAATTGTGGCTTTGTACACTACACTATCTACATTGCAGTTTCCTTTAAGTGGGCAGTTACTTTTAATATGACAATTGCATTTTTTTCTCCCTGTCCTTACTCTTGTTAGTTGTTGTTTCCAAAATCTTTTTATTGTGTGAATTGATTATTTCGTCCATGTTTTTTGTACATGAATAACTTATTTGTATCGTTTTACGGTTGAATATTTTATATAACGGGTTACTTTTGGTGAAATGCTTGTCCAATAAATTTAAGAATGCTCTACCAATGTTAATATTGGATAGTTGGCAGAATGGCGGATTGAACCAGATAATTCTTCGATCTCTGTTCCTAGGTTTCCTTTTCTTTGTATCTTCAGCATATTTTAATTTTTCTTTATAACCCCTGTTTCCTAATGCATTATCGAATGTATGTTTACTTGCGTTAAAAATATTTATATTGGATGATAGTTTGTTAATTCTGGTATTTATTGTCTTTGGAATATGTTTAATAATGCATTTAGGGTGATTAGATTTTATGTTTATGTATATAGGATTTGATTGTCCTTGATATATGGTTTGAAAGTTTCTTCTTTTAAATTTAATGTAATTTCCTTAACTTCCTTACAATTTGAGGGCATATCGATCTTTAAACCTAGGTATTTACAACTTTTTTTGTATACTTGACACTAGTGGGCCATTGTTTTTAGGAACGATAATTAATCCATCATATATATATATATATATATATATATATATATATATTGTGTGTATTTAGGCAGCAAGTTTTCATTTAGGCAAACGTTGTTGAATAGCACGGAGTGTTTCTGCTTTGTGATCTTTTTAAAAATTTTTTCCATCTTCCGAATGGTCAACTTCGTACCTCGATCAAACTGGTGTATGAAGTTTCCGTAGTTTTGTTGTTCCATCTTCCTTGCGAGTACTTTCGATTTGATATCCTCAAATCATCTTCAGGCGTGTTAGTGTGAAAAAAGAATATGTATTTATAGAGTGTAAAGAGAGGAAAAGAGTATGTCTTTACTTTTTATTTTATTTATTTATTCATTTATTTTTATTTTTATTAATTTATTTATTTATATTTATTTTATTTTTGTTTTTTTATTTCATTTTTATTTTTAATTCATACAACTTTAAATATATATATATATCCAGCTAAGGAGCAGATTTCGTTGGGGGAGGGGGGGTGTTAGTTTTTCAACCATAATTTGGAAATAAAAACATTATAATATCACTATATTCCTTCCGGAAATGACTGCATTTTCTTGATTTAATTTCCTTAAGTTTCTCTTCGGACTAGGGAGGGAGGTGCAAGGAACTCAGAAAAGGTTGGTTTTAGTAGTGCTCTGGAGGCATCATTCATTTTATTTGTTTAGTTTCAGTAGCGCTCGGAGCGAGAGCAATAAATGTAAGATTACAGTATTACATTTGGTAAGTGGTATGTAGTAATCCAAAAGTGCTTAACATCTTAGATAGAGCAGGTGTGTTTAAACACAGCATAACCTGTGAGAAAGAACTTCTCCGTCTTTTGTGAATTCAGTGTTACCGGGAATACATAATAGTAATAATATATATTGTATTATATTTGGTAAGTAGTATAAGTTAATTCAAAGTGCTCAATATCATAGATAAAACAAGTGAGTTTACTCAGTGTTGCCCGGGAGTCATCAACTAAATCCTACATAGAGCAGATGTTTATAAATGCTGCGTTGCCGGGGAGAAAGATTTTCACTGTATTTTGTTAAACTATTGTATAACAGAAAACGTACCCTGCATTGTTCAGGAGTCAGTGCTCAATATCCTAGATAGAGCAGGTGTGTGTAATAATACAGTAGTACATTTCCCACGTAGTATATGCTTGATGGTGAAGGGGAAGATAAGAAACTCAGCATTGCCTGGGAATACACTAAAATAAATATATGTTTCATTATATTATGAAGGGGAAAGATAAGAAACTCAGCATTGCCTGGGAATACACTAAAATAAATATATGTTTCATTATATTATGAAGGGGAAAGATAAGAAACTCAGCATTGCCTGGGAATACACTAAAATAAATATATGTTTCATTATATTATGAAGGGGAAAGATAAGAAACTCAGCATTTCCTGGGAATACACTAAAATAAATATATGTTTCATTATATTATTAAGGAGAAAGATAAGAAACTCAGCATTGTCTAGGGATACACTAAAATAAATATATGTTTCATTATATTATTGAGGGGAAAGATAAGAAACTCAGCATTGCCTGGGAATACACTAAAATAAATATATGTTTCATTATATTATTAAGGCGAAAAATAAGAAACTCAGCATTGCCTGGGAATACACTAAAATAAATATATGTTTCATTATATTATGAAGGGGAAAGATATTAAACTCAGCATTGCCTAGGAATACACTAAAATAAATATATGTTTCATTATATTATTGAAGGAGAAAGATAAGAAACTCAGCATTGCCTGGGAATACACTAAAATAAATATATGTTTCATTATATTATGAAGGGAAAGATAAGAAACTCAGCATTGCCTGAGAATACACTAAAATAAATATATGTTACATTATATTATGAAGGGGAAAGATAATAAACTCAGCATTGCCTAGGAATACACTAAAATAAATATATGTTTCATTATATTATGAAGGGAAAGATAAGAAACTCAGCATTGTCTAGGAATACACTAAAATAAATATGTTTCATTATATTATTAAGGCGAAAGATAAGAAACTCAGCATTGCCTGGGAATACACTAAAATAAATATATGTTTCATTATATTATTAAGGCGAAAAATAAGAAACTCAGCATTGCCTGGGAATACACTAAAATAAATATATGTTTCATTATATTATGAAGGGAAAGATAAGAAACTCAGCATTGCCTGAGAATACACTAAAATAAATATATGTTACATTATATTATGAAGGGGAAAGATAAGAAACTCAGCATTGCCTAGGAATACACTAAAATAAATATATGTTTCATTATATTATGAAGGGGAAAGATATTAAACTCAGCATTGCCTGAGAATACACTAAAATAAATATATGTTTCATTATCTTTTTGAGGAAGGGTGGGGAAGAAACTCGGTCTTGCCCGGGAGCAATAACTTTAAAATGAATGACTTACATTAAAACAAGAGAGAGGAATGGGCTGGGTTGAGATGAAAGAGGGCTGGGGGAGAGGGATGTGTCAAAACAAGGAAGGGGGAAAGAGAGAAAAGATAAAAAAGACGGATTGAGATTGTTAGAAAGATAGGAATTTTAATATAAAGAGTGTTGCACACACTTTTGAACCTTTTCTTTTTTTATGGCCCCTGGCAACGCCGGGTAGCCCTGCTAGTAAAAAATAAAATTTTTGTCTTCGATAGCTATTAGAAATATAGCGGGATTCTCCTCCCACCCACCACCAGAGCTTCTTTGTCATCATAAAATGTTCGTTTGGAAAACCTCTTAGAAAACTGAAACCCTTTGCTAAAAATTGAACAAGTTATCTTTTCCAATTTCTTTTCTTAATGACCTGAAAATGTGGTGCTTACATAATAATAATGAAAACATCTTTATGAAAAAAAAAAAGAATAGAGATTTTAGAGAGGGGGGTTAGGGTTTAGGTTAGGGTTTAGGTTAGAGTTAGGGTTTAGGTTAGGTTTAGGGTTTAGGATTAGGATTTAGGTTTAGTTTAGGTTAGGGTTAGGGTTTAGGTTAGGGTTTAGGTTAGGGTTTAGGTTAGGGTTTAGGTTAGAGTTAGAATTAGGGTTTAGGTTAGGTTTAGGGTTTAAGATTAGGGTTTAGGTTTAGTTTAGGTTAGGTTTAGGGTTTAAGATTAGGGTTTAGGTTTAGTTTAGGTTAGGGTTAGGGTTTAGGTTAGGGTTAGGGTTTAGGTTAGGATTTAGGGTTAGGTTTAGGGGTTAGGGTTAAGGTTTAGGTTTAGGTTAGGGTTTAAGGTACGGGTTAGGGTTTAGTTTAGGGTTAGGGTTTAGTGTTAGGGGTTCGGGTTTAAGGTTAGGGTTAGGGTTAGGTTTAGGGTTCATGGTTTAGGGTTAGGGTTTAAGGTTAGGTTTAGGGTTTAGGATTAGGGTTTAGATTTAGTTTAGGTTAGGGTTTAGGTTAGGGTTAAGGTTTAGGTTAGGGGTTAAGGTTAGGGTTAGGGTTTAGTTGAGGGTTAGGGGTTAGGGTTTAAGGTTAGGTTTAGGGGTTAGGGTTAGGGTTTACGGTTGGGTTTAGGGTTTGGGGGTGAGGGTTAGGGTTAGGTTTAGACATGTCATAGGTTCGCCCCAAAACAAACAAAACAATCAACAGAGACGTTTACTTGCAAATCAGTATATAATGTATTTTCGATAAGGTTTATGGGAGACAAATTGATTTCAAATCTTTTTGGAAGTCAACAGACTGAAGAATTATATTGTTAGCAAAACACAAAGACGATGCAATTAATCACAATATAAAGTGTTCGTAGACTGACAGTTTTATGAATAGTCTAGTAGCGCCATTGTTTATCTATCTTTTTGCCCCACCCACCCTCCACCCGCGAATAACTTCCAAACTCCTTTTTTTGTCAAAGCATACACAAAAAATACGTCTCCCAATTTCGAGCCAATAATCTTTCAATTCTTATTATATCTAACAACCATGTCATGTCTATCACACTGGTCCTCAACCTTTATTATACACAAACATCGGCTCGAAAAAAAACATCTGATATATTGTCGCTTCTCTTACAAATGCGTATATATATTTTCTTTTCACCCTTTCCCCTCGCTATAATACTCATAGCATTTTTTTCTCTCTCTTAATCTTAACCTTGGTCTAGCTCTGGTAAGCAAGGTTCGAAACCGGTCAGCTTGCCCTTTCATTCTCTTATCTTTTAATTTCATTATGTTAATAAATAAATATGGTCTGTATATAACTATAATTAAGTTTTGTACACCAAAGAAAATATTAATATATATATATATATATATATATATATATATATATATATATATATATATATATATATATATAGTTTGAAAAGTCACACATGGAAACGTTGCTGAAATGGCAATAATAAGGAGAATATTTTTTTTAAATATTTTGAAAATCTGGACAACGCAATTTATTTATGTTTTTTAAAATAAATTATTTACTTACTTTAAAAACTTAAGTACTTTCGGCGATATACACCCTTGTCAGAAGTAAATAAATATGTCTCAATGAAGGAGGATTAAACGAAAAAGGAAGAGAAAAAAATATGCTAATACTTTTGACAAAGGTGTATACACCGAAAGTATTCAAGTTTTTAAAGTAAATAAATAATTTATTTTAAAAAAACATGAATAAATTGCGTTGTCCAGATTTTAAAAATATTTTTTTAAATGTTCTCATTATATATATATATATATATATATATATTTATGTATTACAGAAGATCAGAACAACATTGGTACCGTCAGTGTCAAATCCAAACAAAGAGGACCTAATTGGTCTCGTTCACCAAACTCTCTTCAGCCTCTGTTTATGTTTGCCTTCCCCGGAATATGGTGGCTCGCGCGTTGTGTGACTTTTTGACGATATTTTAATCCTTTATTTTTATTTTTTAGTTTTCATGAGAGAGAGGCAAACCCGTTAAGCAGGTCAGTAACATGAAAGACTGTGTTATTGGTGGGAGAGAAATGAAGTTGTGAATGTGGAAGCTAATACAAAATATTAAATTGATAAAGTTGGTGTCGTAACATTTTTGAACACTACTTTTTAAAGAAAACGAAATGGCGAAAGTATTTGTAGTATTACTAGTAACCTTAATTCCGAGAGGAAAATACCAATTTTCACAATGCAATAATGACTGAAGAAAAAAGTAAAGAAAACAGAGAGGTTATGGTTAGGGTTAGGGTTATTTTATTTTTTTATCATAGTTGGCAATGTCTTCAATCTTATAGATTTAATAGAAAGGAAGGGGGAGGAAGAAATTGAAAGTTTTAAATGCCTTTCTAATTCAAAGAAAGAAATATTGACAAAATATCAGAGCTAAAGAGAGAGAGAGAGAGAAAGAGTTAAAAGTGAGAGAGAGAGAGAGTTAAAGAGAGAGAGGGAGAGAGAGGGGGGGTGAGGGAGGTGGAGAGCTAAAACGAAAGAGATCTAAAAAAAGAGAGAACTAAAGTGAGGGAGAGGGAGAAGGGGCCATTAAAAGACAATTAAGTAAAAAAAACAAAAAAAAAACAATTTAATTAAAAACAAAATAATGAAATGGCTGAAAACAGCAGTTTGGGAAGGCCAAGTCAGAATCCATTGAAAATAGATTTCCAACCTACCCCACAAACCTCAGCTTACAATTAACACAAAGGTTAGTTGGTTTTTTTTTTTTCCTTTATTGCACTTTAATCTAGAAAATAAGCAAATTTATTCTGTTTCTATATATTTTTTTAAAATTAATTTCAGATTCATCATTTTTTAAATAAAAGTTTGACTTTTAAAATTCAGCAATTTTGCATTTTGACACGTCTTCAGTGGCCATGAGCACAAAACAATTCACAAAGGCAAACTACTTTACAATAATCAGGAAAATTTTGCCAACGTGAGTGCATATACAGGGTGACCCTTCAACAAAAATGTTGCTAACGTGAGTGCATATACAGGGTGACCCTTCAACAAAGATTTTGCCAACGTGAGTGCATATACAGAGTGACCCTTCAACAAAGATTTTGCGAACGTGAGTGCATATACAGGGTGACCCTTCAACAAAAATTTTGCCAACGTGAGTGCATATACAGGGTGACCCTTCAACAAAGATTTTGCCAACGTGAGTGCATATACAGGGTGACCCTTCAACAAAAATTTTGCCAACGTGAGTGCATACACAGGGTGACCCTTCAACAAAAATGTTGCTAACATGAGTGCATATACAGGGTGACCCTTCAACAAAGATTTTGCCAACGTGAGTGCATATACAGAGTGACCCTTCAACAAAGATTTTGCCAACGTGAGTGCATATACAGGGTGACCCTTCAACAAAAATGTTGCCAACGTGAGTGCATATACAGGGTGACCCTTCAACAAAAATTTTGCCAACGTGAGTGCATATACAGGGTGACCCTTCAACAAAAATGTTGCCAACGTGAGTGCATATACAGGGTGACCCTTCAACAAAAATTTTGCCAACGTGAGTGCATTCAACAAAAATTTTGCCAACGTGAGTGCATATACAGGGTGACCTTTCAACAAAAATTTTGCCAACGATTGAAACATGTTCTGGATGTGTAGCCATGCTACGTTTGTACAAATAAAACTTTTATTACATATATATATATATATATATATATATATATATATATATATATATGAGAAAGAGAGAGAGAGAGAGAGAGAGAGAGATATGTATATATTATTGCTATATAAAGACCAGATTTTTTTTAAACATGATAAATTAAAAAATTAAAGAATGAAAAAAAAAACTGAGAGAGCTAAACCAAGGTTAGGATAAGGAAAATAAAAAATTCCTATGGAGATAATAGTGAGGGAACAAAAATTGAATCAAATAGAAACTACATTAAGTCCAAAAAGATTTTCTTTTTGCTTACAAAGAGAAGGTTGCAGAGACTTAATCAAGGGAGGCGCGATAGCGCTCTATCCCTTAATAGACTTCAAAAACGACCTATGCTAGACATCTCATTTCTTTGATCAGTTATAACTCAAAAACCAATAAACCAAATTAGTTTAAACTTTGCACACAATTTTTATTTCATAGGTTCTATAAGTGTGTAGAATTTCAGCATCATTAGTCAAAGCAACCCAGAGATCCAGAAAGGTCAGGCATGATTTTGTGTTATCCGTGTGTACGTACGTACGTGTGTGCCACCCTGTATCTCATCAACTATTTGATGGATTCAGCTGATTTTTGGCAGAGATAGAGGTTCT